>OX453291.1:24949590-25607026 GCA_949710015.1 Crataerina pallida
GATAGCCAATCACTGCTATATAGCATTACACTGAAACTATGCAGTTTATATTATAGAATCATTTGATTTTAAGCTTGCATGTTACATGACAAATGCACAGCAACAACAACAACAGCAATATCGTAAAACTAGTTTCCTTTGATACAAAATTCTTTACAAGACAAAACTTTTTCTATTGCCTGGTGTTGTTTCTCATCACTGCTGGAGTTTCATTATTCTTCCCTTTACATTTTGTCTATTTCTGTGTGAGAAAGCACACAACAACAACAAGTAAAATGAACGGAAATATCCTAGAGAAACAATTTTTATGTGATAGATGATTGCATTCTCTCTCTGGCTCCTTTTATACGTAAACTTTAAATAACCTTCAATGTTATGCTCGGCATTTAACCAACACTCACACACAACACCAACACACCAACAAGAACACTTACCCACAATAAAAAAAATGTTATAATTTTTCTGTTCTTCTATGGAAATATAAATTGTGGTCTCTGTATATGTATTGTACTTACCGGTATTAAAACCACAAATACACAAACATACACAAACTCAGGCACAAAATGCTTCAAGTCTATTTATATGTGTTTAGTTTGTGTTCCAATTTACTTAATGTATGTTATGGTTATCATGCGTAAATATTATCAAAATCCCTTTACATTCTGTTCATATTTTTTTTAAGAGAGAGAAGAAAGAAGAGCTTTACAAACATAATATAGACGTATAGCATGTATGTCTCGGCTCTTGCTCTCTCTATACGTAATCCTTTTTATCAATTATATCATTCAACAATATGTATGCACACACAGCGTGTGTCTATTTGTATTTGTAGTTCTTCTCTTCGTTCTGCATTTGGGTACAAAAGAAAATGAAATTTTAATTGGAAAACTGCAAAAAAAGTGGAATAGGTTTAATAATCTTATAGTTTGAGTAATTATTGAAATTGAAATTGAAAAAAAATTACGAGGAGAAGAGACACACATGCATCTATACCTGGCAACTTGCATCCATTGTGCTCTTTTAATAATTAATTAATTAAAACTGAAACGATTAATTTATATTCGTCCGTTAGGTTAAAAATATTGAAAAAATTGAGCTCAAGTTTTATAAAAATCTGCACCATTTGTTTATTAAGTTTGAGCGGATGTTCTCCTAAACAACAAATGCCACACCCACTTTCAGTTATATGGACCAATTCAGAATGAAAATCTGAATCTATTTAATCATGTAAGTCTGTTTGCCTGTCTGTCCATGTAAATTTGTGCGTAATCTATATGGAAAATGGAGTAGATTGGGCAATTTTTACGACTCCTCCCCATATGAGGTCCTAGAATTTTTTAAGATATTTCGATGAAATTTGGCCATTTTTAGAACCCCTCCCCTTTTATAATGGAAAACTTTATACATTAACATTTGATGTTCGGGCTTGACCGATTATAATATTTTCATTTGTTTTTATTTATTGTACACAGATCATTATATAAATTCAGCAAAATTTTTTGAAAGCCACGCCCCATTTACAAAAATCATTATTTGATTTCGATTTGTTAGTTGATATGTAATACAAAATATAAAAAGAATGTAATCAGGCACATACCACGCCCACAGTTTGTATATGGAGCTGGAGGATATTTAAGATTTAACTAAATGTAACTTAATATTTATCCTGTCGCTTAAGTGATATTTTGTTGTTTGTATGTATGTGTATAATTAATGTTAATGTTGTTGAAAAATTTCCATTAAAGATACGAGAAGTTTCTCCTATAAATACGTACATTTACATAATGTGCTGTATTAGAAATTTTATTTCTTCTTCTTTTTATAGCACCCTTTTCAACGTTGTTATACAGATTCTTTACAAATTACCCAAATTGCAAACTCACACATATCATATTAAATCCTAACAATTGAATTCTGCCTTTACTCTGTACATTTAGCTAAGCTCCAACAATCAAATCAAATGTACCACATGCATGCATACATATATACGAAAGAATTACAAAAAAGCATGTGAAAAAAGTACACAAAGTGAATAAAGAAAAAATCTATAAAAACAGTTAGTTTTTTGTGTTAGAGAGCGTACGATATGCGACACAGTTATACAAAATAATATATGTATGTTGGTATGTACACATATTGTTGTCTCAAATAACACAGAGAGCAAACTTGAAAGAAGGAATATGTGATAGAGATTTTCTTGACACTTGTCAACAATTTCGTTTTGTTAACTGAGAATTGATTTTAATTCTCGGCTTAGGAAGCTCATGATTTACACACGCACCCCCCACCCAGACGTATACTTAAGCAATATTTATGCAAGTAAGTGGGCGGGCCATAATATTCAACATAAACAATTTGCCAAAGAAGAAGCACATGTCTTAAGAAGCTTTAGATTTCCTAGATATATACACAGACACAAATCGATATTACTACAAATCGGTACAATTCTCGGTACATGTACGTATGTGTAAAAATACTACTATGTACAATTATATATGAGTGTGAAAGGTCAATTATTCGTTAAATTCAATATATGATATAGACTCTCTCTGTCATGTTGTTGATTGTCATATGTTGTCTGCAATTGAAGGACTTTTGATGGAAACGGTATATAGATTAAAATAAGTAATCGATTGTCGTGCAGTAGTAAAAAAAAAAATATAAATAGATAAGTAAAATTGCTTATTTTGTAAGATGCGTACACACACATGTATACATACATCAACTATAAGTAATATTGTGTAGGTTAGTAATTGGCATTTAAATTAAATTATAAAATTACATAATAGGAAAATAATTGGAGACTAGAAAGAGAAGAAGATGGCTTCAAAGACCTAACAAAGTATGTATTTATTATATATTCCTTATTAGCAGCAAAAGCTGTATTCGAGGTGTATTCGAGGGTAAGGTGAAATTTATTTCATTCAGTCATTCTTAATTTACGTTAATGCAGCTTCATTTGAAATGCCAAAAATCGGCCTACGGACATGCCCACAATAGATAAGAGTAGAAAAAAAAGCTAAAAAATTTTAACTCTATGAATTATATGCAAATATATGCTAAGTAAGGGCAGTGTCATATAACGGACACGCCCATAATTTACCAAAAACTTAATTTTGAAGCAGAATTCGCAGAATCTTAGAGGTAAAATGTGACATTTACTTTAATACTTTTTATTACAAACATATATGCCACGCCCATTATTCACATATATTTTTGTGTAGAGTATTCAAGATTGGGTTGTAGCCAAGTAAAGCTTTGTTCTTGTTGTTGTTTAAAAATATTATTTTAAGAAAAAGTCTTACAAAATATTTATTCGATCCAAATTAAACTGAAGGGTTAAAAATAGATTTCATTTTTTTCAAACAAAATGTATTAAATTAGAAATAACGCAACAAAGTACTAATTATTGTATAAATTGTGTAATTAAGTGAACAATAACAACAATACCACCACCACCATTAACAACAACAACAACATCAGCAATAACGGTAACATAAAACAAAAACGCCATATATGGTAACTACTAAGTAGGTAGAGCATAAATTGTGAAACCATGCCATAATTAGTGGTGTAGGGTATTATATGGTCGGGTGGAATTGATAGAATAAATGAAAATGTTAAGTACCATACTACACCTTGACAAATTATATACATTTTAGCCAAACGATGGCACTTTGGCATGAATGCAATTCGGGATGATGCCAAACATTCATTCTCTCTCTTTCTCTCTCTCTTTACTCTCTTTGAATAAATGAAACATATAAACTATGTAAGGACATAATGTACACATTAAACAAAAATTACCGCAACATCATGTTTTCATAATGTATGAGTATGTTATTACCGTTATTATTATGCCCGATATGCTCGCTATATACAACAACAATTTGAACAATACGAAAAATTATCTATTTTGTACTAGGCATACGGATGTATTGTGCAATATGATTTAGATACTATAAGATACCCATAGTGGTCAGCAGTAGTGGCATGTAAAAATAACATAATTTTTAACGAACAAAGCTGTAAAACGTGCCAACTTCTGCGGTTAAAAAAATTGTTACATATGTAGCATTTGTTAAGCACGAAAACGTACTTGAAACATAAAATGTAAATTTACAAAAACAACAAAAAAAAAATAAAAATAAAAATGAAAAAGAAAAATTAAAAGAAAAACAAAGCAATTTCCCTTCTACCATTTTTCAAATATTCCACACTTTTCCAGATTGCTTTAGAATGTCATTAATTTAATACATTTTTCATTGTGGTTTCATTCGGTTTTTTTCTATCCCCTCCCTTGCCTCTCCCTACAGCCAAGAATGATATATCAGTTGGTATACATAACAACTAGTTTACGCAGAGGTACGTATAATATGTACACATATGTATGTATGTACGTATGTGTGTGTATGTTTGCCGTCTAGTTAAAAAATTTGCCGCATTAATTTAATAAACCATCATATTGTTGGTACCTTGAAGCAAAGGCCACAAAAAAGTGCAAAACGAAAAAGGAAAAATCTCCTCAAACTGTTGCCCATCCAGCTCGACTGACCTGTGTTTTACTTTTATACAAATGAACACTCATTCACACGTGTGCAATGCTTTCCGTCTTATGTTGGGTCAGTTCAATGTTGTGCAATCCGTTGGTGAGTGAGTGAATGAGAGCTTACTGTTCCCCAAGAGCGAATTGTTAAGATTCATACAAACATGCACGCACACACACACATGTATATATATTGTTCTATATAAGTTATAAGCACATACCGCAACACATTTATTTATTAAAGTATATCCATGAATCACCAACACTTTACATACACATACATTTAAGTAAATTGGCCTATATATACATATGTACATACGGACATACGTACCCATGCTTAAACACAATTTTTACAACAATATTTCCATATACCGCTCTTTGTCAACTGGCGTCCTGCCATTGCGGCAAATAATAAAATTGACTGCCATCACACACAGAAGACAAAAAGGGGTTAACATAGGAGCCTCATATATTTTTGAAGTGCCAACAACACTGCTTTTAACAAAAAATAACAAAAAACTTAAAAAAAATTGAAAACAAACAACAGCAAAAGAAAAACAAATCGAATAGAACAAAGTCAGCTCGGATAGATAGAGACAACCAACAAAGTAAAAACAGAAGGAATTCAAAGTTAAAAGTAATCTTCGGTATCATAAATCCCCACACGCAGAATGTGTAAGTAAGTGTGTGTGCACATGAATTAAATAACGCAACGCAAAAAAGTGTAATAAATATTTTATGTGTATGTATGCTCATATGTGTGATTGTCTTTTATTTTCGAATAATTAAGCACAGAAGCACATACAAACATGGTTAACGGTCAAGACAAATAATGAGAAATATAATGATTTTTATATAATGCTTAGATGTGGGCGTGGTAGATATTTGATTACGCCTCCTAGAGATATATGTATTTTGTGTCAACTTAAAAATCGAACGGACATAACCAGATCGTTTCAGATTTTTCAGATGCTGATCGCTTTAGAGAAACCATGAGGCCTTCTTCTGGGTATTGCAAACGCACTATTTGACTTTTTAAAAATTAAAATTCTTCATCTCCAGCATCTTCTATTCTATTATTGCAACAATTTTAATTGATTGTAAATATACAATTTTTTAATAAAACAATAAGTGCAACTTTATTTATTTGGCGTTATTATAATTCGCCTGGAACGTAAAGCCAACCGTAAGCTTCAGGTTTTGCTTTTAAATTTTTATTTGATGACGTTAAATAAAAATAGAGTTTTTTTTTTTCCTTAATTGTTTTCTCGTCGCTTTTATACAATTGTTCGGAAAAAATTTCATTTTGATATGAATGAATTGGTCGGTAATAAAACGCAACGCAAACAAATAACTCTGAGTTGTTCATGCAAAACAATATGTAGGATAGTTTGTGCCCAGTATAACCCATCCATCCCTCTCCCACTTACATACTCATAAGCACATATTTATAATAAAATACAACACATGGACTTCTGGCAAATGCTGATGAATGTTATACAAGCATCTGTTTGTTGTTTTTGTTGTTTGCCTTTGTATGCTGATTGAAGAAGCAAGTAACACGAATGCTTACGCTTATCCATTTGTATGTTTATGCTGTTGTGTGTATAAGAAAAAGTGTTGGTGTTTGTGTAACAAAGTGTTTTTTCTGTGATGGAATGAACCAACGAACGAAGGATTGAACGAACGAACGAACGAACGAATGAATGATTATGTGTATTTAACCGGATGAGAGCTTGAGCATGTGTAAGTGCTAAATAAAAATGGTGTTTCGTTTATTTGTATTTTTTCGCTCTTTCGTTTGCTTCAAGATTTGAGCGCACAAGTGCTCTTAAGGGCGCTCAATGGAATATTAAATGTTTGTACGGGTGTATGTTAACAAGTTGCTGCTGCATTTTCAGAAATTTTCACCAAAAAATATGAATAGTGTTGCTGACTATGTGCACAATAATCCATATGTGCGATTTTCATAATGCACACGTTATTGCATTATATTGTGTAACTTATGTGTGCTTTTCGTCCATTTCATTGTACATTCTTGAATTGTTATTGTATTTTTTTTTTCTTATATTTATTTTTGCATTTTTACAACAACGGAATGATGGACACGAGGTCATTCCATGTGCATCGTTTATGTTATTTATACTCGGTACATATGTACCAACAGCGAAAACTCATAAAAACATCAGAGAAATTAAATTTTGTTGTTATTTTAGCGGATTTTCTGATGCAAGAACCTTGGCATACAAAACAATCCAACACATGGCTTGAACAGATATTTGAATGAAAGTATTCTTTAGTTAGTACAGCACACGAATAAATCATAAGGTTTTTTTTGCTGACTTTTTAAAGCTTCTCTGTTCATAACATATGCGACAAGTGTCAGTCCGTTGGGTTTTTTGTTAAAACATTTTATTACAATTTTAATTATTTCACTTTAGCTTGCTGCAAGAGATTAATTTACGTGATAGTATTTGTGACACCGCTATATATATAATTGAATAACATTTACCGCTGCGTTATATTAAGAGTGACGGGCAATTTAACATTTTTTTTTTTTGCTTGTTGTGTCCTTTAAAATCTCTAAGAACATTTATAAAAGGTTATTGTACTTGTAGTGTTTGCTTTATAAGTGACAAAGCAATGTAATTTATGTGCTGTGATGTGACGTGTATCAAATGTGAATTCAAAAACAATTTATGCTGGTATTTATCTAATCAAACTGAATTGAGACCAGATCATAAAAGATTTAAATGCTATACATCGAGTCCTCTAATTTTCAGGCCTACCGTGCAAGTTATGCATTTGTAAGCTTATACAATAAAAGACAAAAGTACTGACAAAATAAAGTTTACACTAAAAAGGGATTTAACTGATATGTTGGTATAATTATGGGATGTTCGTATGACTTTTCAGATCTTGCACAGTGTGGATTAATTATGTTTCAATTCCGCCATTTATAAATTTTTTTTTTTATACAACATTAATTCTTTTTTCTTTTTTTCTTTCAACATTGCCCGTTTTGTTACAAAATTTGTGAGTAATTGAATCACTTCAATTTTTTTTTAGGTAAATTAAAAATACATACATAATTACATACAAAGATATTTTACTGTATATTGATAGTAACAACATTTGGTGTAATATTGTTTTAGGGCCAAATTATACAAACTACCACTAACAGCAACAACAACACCAATAATAATAGTAACAACAATAATAACAAAAAACGATTAATTGTTGTTGTTATTGTTGTTGTTTGTTACTCTGTTGGCCTCCTTACTTGATTTAGCCGCACAGTTGTTAGTGTCAGTGATGTTGCAAATGTGCACTCCAAGTTGACCCAGTTTTAAGTCCCATACAACAAACGATTAACGCTATTTGTTGTACTCGGGACGATAGTAAAAATATGGTAAAGTGAAGCATTATGTGTTTTGTCCTGTTCTGTTCGGTACATAAATCAAGCTTAGTGATACAACATTTATCTCAAATTTGATATTTTGCGTGTGTGTGTGTGTGTGTATGGGTGTTTGTCTGTTTGTTTGTTCGCCTGTTTATTTTGAATCCAGATGGGTGTTTTTTTTTTGGTGAGGACCGTTGACAAGGATAATAGTAAATGCTGTTCTAAATGGAAAAACAATGAAATCACAACAATGTTACAAACATTTGACCATTACGACCTTTTGAAGTGTTAAAGCGTTTTTATTTCTTTTTGTTGGAGAAAAACTTGAAAGATTTAAATAGAAAAATACATGAATAATAATAAAAGGTGGATGTTTGTGGCATTTTTCATAATTTTTATACAAAATTAATGAAAATGAGAAAATATTATAAATGGTGGAGCCTTGTGCAACTAACCACTGGTGAAGCTTTTCTGAAGTCTCCTTCGCTTGTTATATAAATTTGTCTCTCCTCATTTTAAACAACTAACATTAACGACATTTCGACCATCATCCATTACTCTAGTCGTGTACTGCACTATTATCAGCTCTGACCTGACCTGAACAAAATATCACTTTAATAAATAATCACCACAAACCTGGATACATAAGAACAACATTAATTAAAAATTCGTGCATGACTGTTTTTATATAAAGTTTGAACCTATCTGGATGATAATGCCTGAACAGTGATGGGAAAAACAATAAAACAATTTATTTAATAGAAGAAAAATGAAGTGCAATGAATTTTTTTTTTTTTTTTTAATTTTCTACACACATCACACCGTCGCACACAAAATTATTTGTATGCATATCGTTTACCATTTCCTTCATGTTAAATGAATTCAATTCAACAGCAGACAGAACGCAGAGACATTGAATAATTGCCTACAATTTTTTTTTTTTTTTTTTTTTATGATAAAATATTCACGCACGTTAACTGTAGAAAATGTAAAAATAATACGAAAAATATATTGTTGTCTGTAAATTTTTTTCTCTCTTGTTAACATACACGCACACCTGCACTTGCTTGCTTGCACTTATTTGCTGATAAAAATATTATTTTTTTTTTTTTTTTTGTGGATGAAATAAATGACAGACATTTGAAAATGAAGCGACTTTTTGAAATTACTTTTCAAGCGCACCAATATTTACATGTGTTAATATAGACAACTGAACATTTACAACATTGATGAGGGAAAAAATGATGCTATCTCTGTCGTTAAATATTTAGCTACTGCGTAGAGGTAGTTAAAAAGTAACGAAATTAAGTTAATTTCGGTTTAGGTTCAATTTTCAATACGCGTCACATGTGTACAGTGGGCGTGGCAGGTACTCAATTACGCCCTTTTAAAGTGTACGCATTATGTATCAGCTTGCAAGTGAAGTTTTACTTTGAGTATGTTTTTTTTGTAAATTGTGGGCGTGTCTGTTTCCCGGCCAAGGCCATTTTTGGTACTTTCATGAACGGTATAAATATGTATATCTTCATAGCTTAATTTTTTTAGAAAATAAGTACATTTTTGTCCATTGTGGGCGTGGCTCAATGATTAATGATCTCAAGGATCAATGATTTTGTAGATGAACATACAGACGTATATGCCTAAATCTGATCAGTTTTTTATGCTAATCAAAAACGTATGTGCTTTGAAGGATTTCTAATGAAACCTGTTGGATTTGGCAACTGTGCAAATAAACTTAGTATACCCTTCATTTGACGTGAAGAATATAAAAAAGAAATTGGCTAAAATAATATTTATTACCATCGAACAAGCAATTTTATATGTATATGGTATGAAAGTGTGCTTTATATGAATTGACTTCTTCAGCAGTATTATCACTATGTTAGTATTAACAGTTATTGTTGTTGCTGATGAAAAATGATAATAATTTCGATCAAGCATCAAATTGTCTGCTAAATTGTGAAACAATTTTACGCTTCTTACACATTTATTTAAAACACTTTTTCACTCCTGTGAACTTGTGAACTGTATGCTTTCTATAAACACTTTATACACGGAATGCTTAAAAATTTATAAAATATAAATAAATTTCTAACAAAATTTCAACTTTTACCGTTTCTTTTTATTATTATTTTTTTTATTGAATTTTTCACATACAAATTCTTTTTCCAATTTTCTGTCAAAATATTTTCATAAAAATGGCAATATTGTGTGGCTGTTATAAGTTCGACTAGACTCACCTCAGATTGTCTTTTATTTTATTTTTTTTTTTTATCCAATAACAATATATTGTTCTACATCCACTACGTAGTTTATAAGACACACAACATACATTCTTTATATACTTTTCATCAACAGCTGTTGTCTACTCATACAAAGTTAAGCTGCGCTATACGGTAGAAGTTTATTTACAATGATTTGAGTATTTTGTGCGATAAGAAAACATATTGAACAATATCGCATTATGATAATAAAGTGTGCAGTTGTACAATGTATGTAAAATGATGGAAATAGATTAAATAAGTTTAAGTTCAAATGGTTATTTAACCATTTGCCATGTATTAAAAACTTCTAATAACAAATTTATATTTAAGAATCAAACAATCATAAAATTTTTCAGACATTTAGTTCTAAACAAAATTGAATGATAATGAAGTTTAAAATCTTATATGGGCGTGGTCTTAATGAACTTTTTTGTATACTACTTTCATATAATAAAAATTGGGTCGATTGTGCGTGTGGAATATAACCGAATTCGTCCAATTTTGTCTATCAGTAATATCTCAAAATTTAATATCGTTAGCATACCGACAAGAGTCAGACATGAGGGTGGAAATAGAATTGATGTTTATCAAGAAAATGCGTGAGGTCGTACGCTTTATTTTTGCTAATTATGGACAGTGGAGGAGGCTGTCAACCAATTGTGCTTGTTAAAGTGTATGTAACACAAAATCAATACTTTAGAAGTAATATAGAAAAATTCTTTAAAAAAATGATGATTTTATGCTATTATCAATTAGAGCACAAAGAGAGTATCAACACGTTTGGAATTGATTTTTTAGCACAAATTTGATTTGATTCTGATCAGGAATATATTTAATACGTTGAGTTTCTAATTTATCATTTTGGGTGTTACGTAACATTTTGATGAAGTAATAATAATAATAAATAATGTTGTGACTGTATTATAAATATTTGTACAATTCTAGACAAATATTTATTAAAAATGTTCATTAACTATTGTTGCATAATAGACGCAATAGTCGGAGTGCAGATAACTCATAATACAAATTATGTTTTTCTTTATTACATACATTTGCGTATTTGCGTAATTTTTTTTATTAAAATGTTATTTGTTTATATATAACATTTAGAAAGCGTATATAAAGAAACATTAGTTTCACTTTTCCTCAATTCACGAATAATTAGAAAAATGTCACGCTAAAATGAATATAGTTTTAATAATATTTCTTGCAGTTGTAGTAATAGTAACGGAACAAACTGATTACTGTACTGTTAAGTGTAAAAAAAAACTTCTCATATTGGATGCAATCATTCTGGTAAATATATAATTTAAATTTAAAACAAAATAAATTACAAAAAGTATAATTTTTATATTCCATTACTTGTCCAAGTATAAAGAGAGTGGTTATTATAAAACAAAAAGAACAAAATCTTCTTAAAAAGCTTCACAATAGAGGAAATGTCGAAGGTTATAAGCCCGTTTGTAAAATGGCCACAATGAAATGGGATGATGAATTAGCGTGGCTTGCTCTATTAAATGCGTACCAATGCGAAATGGAACATGACCAATGTCACAATACTGATACATTTTTGTATTCTGATCAGAATTTAGGCAAAATTTTATACTATGGTAAGCCGCTTAACGTTACAGAATTTATAATCGAGGTAGTAGAGGGCTGGTTTAATGAATACAAAGATTGCAATCAAAGAATTATTGATGAATATCGGAGAGTCCACAGCGGACTTTAAAACTACAATTTATGAGTATAAATATTTAATATTGAATAAAAATATTTTAATTTTATTAACAGAAAAATTGGCCACATTACTGCGATGGTAATAGAATGTAATACGCATCTCGGTTGTGCTGCTGTGGTTTATAGCGAAAATGAGAATGACTGGATGACTTTTCTACTGGTCGGTGATTACGCTTCTGTTAACATGGATGAATTTCCCATATATAAGTCGTGCAAAAAACCTGCACAAGAGTGTAAAAAAATCCACATTTATGTTACACTAGTGAAAAGTATAATGTTAAATTATGGATTAAAAATGGTCTTAAATAAAAAAAAGCAAAAAATTTACAATCATTTGTTTTTGGTTAAATGTGTTCTGGTAGGCGTGGCAATGCTTCATAATTTTTGGTTAGATTTTGGAAAAATTGAGATGGACAAACAGTAGATGGAATACTCTATCGAACTGTTACATATCTCGCACTCTCTGGCCTCATCTAAATTATAAACGAACGAAGGACTAGCTAAGTCTAAATAGGAAATCGATCTGTGCGGTCATAGGAATCCTAACACGGCACTGTCCCATAGGCCATATGGCCAGCAGATACGTTGTCTCGTATAATGACTTCTGTAGAAGCTGCAGGGACGAGGAAGAGGTATAAACTGTGCAGCACCTGCTGTGTGAATGCCCGGCCCTACAGGAAAAACGACCCAAAACAATTAGGGTTAGACTCCCAGAGGAATTAGAGTCACTAGCAAATGCTAGCATTTTCTACCTCAAACGATTTATAGCCGCTTCCGGGTGGTTAAACTGAACTCTGTGTTATGTTTCGTCAGGTATTACAATGGGACTACTTATTGGCCTAAGTGAAGTGCACACCCGACTAACCTTGGTAAATCTTAAGAAACATGCGCGTTTTAATAGTGAGCTTTAATTTTTTTTTTTTACAGTTATTTAGTTATAGGATAAATTAGTTAATTTTTGTTTAATTGACGTCATGTGCATCAAACGATTGCATAGAATATTAATATTTGCTTACGTGTAAAAACAACCAATATTTCTGCCAAGTTTCGAGTTGTAATTTTAATTTCTTGTATAACAGGTGTGTGTATGATAGGTGTGGCTGAATCATTTCAGAATTCAAAAGTGATCAATAATGTATAAATTTTGTAGTATTTTCGATACTTTTTTACAGATAATAACTTCCACATCGGACTTTGCTTAAGAGATATTTTTTCAACCATTCCCATCTATTTTTAGCACAACGGCGGAAAAACTTAATATAATATAAATATGAGTTTTATTTTTAACTTTGTAAATAAGTTTTTGTGACTTTTCATCTAAATACATCTGCAAGAATGCCATAAACAGACATATTCACGGATACAAGAACGGACATATCCAGATAGATTTAAATGTTTTTGCTGTTGATGAATCAAAGAAAATGGACTCGATATCTAAATTTTTGCGATCGGGAATATTTGTATTTGTATTTTCAGTATTTGTAAGTAAGAATAATATATACTACATAATTGATAATATGTTCATATGTATGAACTTCCAATTTGGAGTTGATGAGCGAAATGAATCCAATTCGATACAGATCGTTTAATTAACAATTTCACATTGTTTAGAACGATTCGAAAGCATATATAAGGGTATATCATATACCTCAGAAATTCGATTTAAGTGAATAGAATATTATCACATAAAACATGAAAATAGTTTTAATAATATTTCTTGCGGTTTTAATAGTAGAAACGGAACAAACGGATTATTGTACTGTTGAATGTAAAGGAAAACCTCATATAGCGTGCAAACATTCAAAAGTAAACATATTATAAAAAGAATAATAAATAGTATAATTTGTTCATATTCTGTAGACTTTTAGTGCGAGTTGTCCAGCAATAAAAAAAATTATTAAATTGGGCTCGGAGGAACAGAAGCTCCTTAAAAAGCTTCACAATGAAAAACGTAATAAAATAGCTGGTGGGAAGCTGATAGGATATAAACCTGCTTGTAGAATGGCGACAATGGTGTGGGATGATGAATTGGCGCAGCTTGCACAATTAAATACCTACCAGTGTGAAATGCAACATGACCGATGTCACAATACAGATGCATTTTTGAGTTCCGGTCAAAATTTAGGATCAACTTTATACTATGGTAAGCCACTAAACGTTACTCAATTTATAAAGAGAGCGGTGAATGGTTGGTTTAATGAATACAAAGATTGCAATCAAGGATTTATTGATGAATATCAAAATGTGTACAGTGGACCGTAAGTTTAAATTTTAAAAATAAATAAATATTTAAAAATATATTAAAATATTTTAATTTTATTAACAGAAAAATTGGCCACTTTACTGCGATGGTAATAGATCGTAATACGCATCTCGGTTGTGCTGCTGCACTTTATGGCGAAGGTGAGAAAGGTTGGATGACTTTTTTATTGGCCTGTAATTATGCTTCCGTTAACGTAGTTGAATTTCCCATATACAAGTCGTGCAAAAAGCCTGCACAAGAGTGTAAAAAAACTAATCCGGAATATCCAAATTTATGTTCCACTAGTGAAAGGTATAATGTTAATGTTTGGATGAAGGATGGTCGTGTATATACTTAGAAATTTTAACCAATAAAGATTTTACTAATATACTACACTAATCTTTATTGTTTTCGGTTTGTTATTCATAGTGGAAAATTTATTAAATACTAATCATAATTTGTCTACATATATAAAATATACAAAATCGAACAAAACATTTAAATATCTAAAAGTTAGTATATGTTCTACTATAATTGTTGCATTATTGAGGCAGAGCGGAAAGCAGACTATGGGTTATTACTAAACTAATTATATCTAGTATAAATTGTGAAATGAATTGGTGTGGGACGTACGGACTTTCACTTGTTACTTGTAAGATTTTCTATAAATCATAAAATGAGTGAAAAAAGTTATATATGGCTTAGACTATATCATGACTATCCAGAATTTTAGATTGATTTTAGAAAACTCCTTTTCAATAATAGGCAGATGCACGGACACACGGACATGTCTAGAATAATTGAGATTTTGATGCTGGTCAACGTTTAAAGAAAATGGAATCCATATTCAAATTTTTGGGTATGGAATGGGGGCTACATTGCCTTAGTTTTCCTAAGTAAGAATATATGACATACACTTTGTCTAAGATATATAATATATACTACATAAATGATAATATGTACTTTCAAGTTTGAATTGATGAGCGAAATGAATCCAATTAGATCCAATACAGATTGTTTAATTAACAATTTCACATTGTTTAGGGCAATTTGAAAACCTATATAAGGATATAAACTTCAGTAATATGATATAAGTGAATAGTAAATATGAAAAGAGTTTTAATAATATTTCTTGCGGTTTTAATAGTACGAACGGAACAAACGGATTATTGTACTGTTGAATGTAAAGGAGAACCTCATATAGCATGCAAACATTCAGAAGTAAGTATATTATAAAAAGAATAATAAATAGTATAATTTGTTTATATTCTGTAGACTTTTAGTGCGAGTTGTCCACGATTAAAAAAATTTATTAATTTGGGTACAGAGGAACAGAAGCTCCTTAAAAAACTTCATAATGAAAAACGTAATAAAATAGCTAGTGGGAATCTGGAATGGTTTGATCCTGCTTGCAGAATGGCCACAATGCAATGGGATAATGAATTAGCATATCTTGCAAAGTTAAATGTCATGCAATGCCAGATGCAACATGATCAATGTCGCAATACAGATAACTTTCTATATACTGGTCAAAATATAGGTCAAGTTAGATACATGGGCATGGAATTCAAAGCTGATAAATTCATAAGCCAATTAGTAGATGGCTGGTTTAATGAGTACAAATTTTGTAATCAGGGAATTATTGATGAATATCCAAAACTCTACAAGGGTCCGTAAGTTTAAAAATATTTTATTACAAAAAGTACAATTTATATATATAATTATATAATAATATATTAAAATATTTAAATTTTATTAATAGACAAATTGGACACTTTACTCAAATGGTAATAGAACGTAATACACATTTTGGTTGTGCTGCTGCACTTTATGGCGAAGGTAAGGAAAGTTGGATGACCTTTTTATTTGTCTGTAACTATGCTTCTATTAACATGGTTGCCTTTCCTATATACGAGTCATGCATTAATCCCGCAGACAAGTGCAAAAACACTAATCCGGAATATCCAAATTTATGTTCTACTAGTGAAAAATATGATATTAATGTTTGGATGAAAAATGGTGATCGTTATTATTAAATATTCAATTTAATAAAGATTTCTTTATTTCAAGAGAATACATATGTTTATTAAACAAATAAGTAAAATACTAATAATATAGGTTTTATGACTACGGATAAAATTTACATCTAGTACAGCAGTGCCGATAACGCAGTCGATGAGGCAAATATCTGTCTTTCTAGGTGTCTTTTTGTAGAAATCATTCTTCTGATTACGAAAATTGACCTAATAACCCAAGATGGCTAAAGTGTTGATAGTGTCTATGGGACGTTTTGTTGCTGAAAATGCTCAAAAACTAGGATCTCGTTTTCTTCTCTTTCCGCGTGTTTAAAGAGTCATGAACTACTTATTAAAAAAGGTTCAATTAACATTAACAAGTCTAACCAATTAATTTTGAGAAAAAGTGAAAAATTTCTTCAGCGTAAGGAATTGAATTAAAAGCAGAACTTTTACAATGACGGTGAACCAGTTGATTGCTTCTTTATATTAATTAGATGTTAAATTAAACACCGTTTTTTTTTTCAATTATTATAAATATTTAATTAATTTTAGTTGAAAAAATAAAGGTTTTTTTAAGTTTCATTAAAAAAAAAAAAGCATTAAATCGAATTTTGGATGAGAAGAAAATTTGAAAAGAAAGTTTATGTTTAAATAAAAGCGTTAGTGGAAATAAACAAGAAAAAGTAAATCAAAGCGAAGCCTTAACTATCCACCTCATATATGAACCTTCCAAAAAAAAAAGTTGAGAAATGCGATGAAATAATAAAGCTTTGACTACACCAAAGTGCTTTGATACCTAAATTTAAGATTTTTTAAAAAAGTGGATTTAGTCAATAAGGGCACTGAACGCTTCATATTCAAAAATCAAAAAATTGGACAGTTACCCAATTCCGTGCTTCGGTATCAAACCACAATTCGAATACTGCATCGATTATGGTTATTTGAAAATTGTGAGAGTGTCTTTTATCTGACACGATCTGCACGATGTGCAAAAAGGGGATTGATGGATAAGCTATTATATAATAAATAGGTGTTTATATTAAACTTCATTTTGTATTTGCTATAGATTTTTCTCGTATGTGGGCATGGCATTTTTAAATTCACTTTATTATTAAAAAAAAAAACTAAATAAAATCTTAAATATTCTCCATCTCTTTAAACATATACCAGATTATATAGATATCCTAACAAGTGATACATTGTGAGCGCTTTTATTGTACGACCACGCCCATTATGTATGTTAATTTTCAATTTCATAACATACAGCTGTCGAGATGTGAAAGATTTTTGTAGATTATGGGCATGGAACTTAATCGATTTTCGATTTCGCTTCAGTTAAGTAGGAACCTCCGCACAGATACAAACGGTGATGGCTAGATTGATAACTAAATTATGAATATTTCAAAGAGAACAACAAATCTAGTTGGGCGGCTACTTTGTAGGCTTTGTTTATATGAAATTAAATTTAACCCGAAATCCTTCTTAAGCTAAATATTTAACTTCTTCTTTAATTACAATGAAACGACTACAACATGTTTTAAAAACATTCTCTGTAATAGAAAATCAAAACGGGTTTATTTCTTTTTTCTGATATTAAATGAACAAACGAAAATATTAATGGAGCGGCCTAATTAACGTCATTTGTTTGTCAATGAATGTTGGAAACGTCAAAAGGCCACTAATTAAAATCCCAAATGAAAATTACAAGTTATGGCGAGAGATGTGCGTACGTAGAGAACAAAACACACTCACGTAATAACCTCTTCGGGTAACAGAAATAATTCACTTTTTCATCATCTTGCCAGAAGCAACCCACAGCGTGTTAACAAAAACCTGGTGTTTTAGTTTTTCTTTTTCCATTTGTTTATTATTTTGTTTTTTGTGGTTAATACATATATATATATTTTCTTCATATCTTCCTCTTTGCTGTACACGCCATTCACGTGACTTATCTATGAGTTGTGTTCTATTAATCTAAAAGCGTGTGCTGAGAACAAGTTCAGTAAGTAGTCGGAAAAGTAGAAAATAAGCCAAAAAGTAAAGAAGCAAAGAAAGTTGCAAGTTTTTTTTTTTATTATTGTTGTTGTTGTTACTTTGTATAGAAAACTTCTTTGGCACGTTCTATGGCATGTTAACTTTAATACCCGGCCACGTGTCACTCTCTTTTTTAAAGCTCTGCCATTGACGTTAAAACACAAAGTATGTTGTATTATACACATACATATACATTATCTCGACATTATTACACCGGTTCGTTTGTTGCTGTTACTGGTACTTTTCGTTATAGCGATATTTGGCAGGGACATGACCATCATCAGCTAACATCACCTTATCGCCCAATAAATGAAAAATTCGAAAGAATTTGCACAAAAAAAAAAAAAAAGAGTAGAACTTACAACATACATACATGCAAGCGATATTAGGTTGCTATTTTGTTATTGGTATACAATAACCTAAATTCGTTCGGCCTGCACACCGTCACCCCCAAAATCATCATCAACAGAGATATGGAAGAGATTCCTTATCTCGTGTCTTGAAAGCCAATCTAAGCAAAGCAGTAAAAATCAGTTTTTATGTACACGTGTAAGCTAAATATATACACACATACACACACGGTGGTTGTATTATGTAAACGGCAAAAGGATTCATTAAGTTTAGTGAGTCAGTTGCAAAGGACGTGCCAAAAAGTTACAGCTCGAGAATAGCAATAGCAAACACACGTACAGGTCACCCCCACATAGCAGTGTTACTCATTCTTGTGTCTTTCCCCCCTGCCTCCCCCCTTCCAACTACCATCTCAATCATTCACTTGCCATTTTGGATTGACAATTGTTTAATCCAGTCGTTTCTTCGCCTCTCTCTCTCTCTCTCTGGAGGGCTGGCAAGAAATTAAAACTTTTTAATTTTCAATTATCCAACCACTACAACCACATAAACAACATTCATTGGCATTCTTTGCCAGTAGCAAGAGGCAGAGACCAATAAATTTTAACGTAGGTCATTTACTACCCACAATTTCTCACTAATTTCCCACCAAATACCCCAAACCAACACACATACATTTGCTATTATTTTATTAACACTTGAAACTTTTAGATCCCTGTGAAACTTGAAGAAATTAATGCCACTATGGGGAAAAGTACAAATTTTTGGTTATAAATTAAAAATAAATAAAAAAGTAAAAAGAGGAAACATTTGCATAAAAAGGGGGGAGTTATCAAGATATTAATGTTTAGTTAGCTAAACTTATTGAGGGCAACAGAATGGTTTAATGGGATCTTCAAAGTTCATCTGTAACAATGGCCAGTTCGCCGATGGTTCAACGTGCTTTCTAACTGAATAATAAACAATTTCAATTACACAACAATTATTTCAATGGACTTTATAGACTGTAGATTTATTTTTCATAAACCAACCCCTTAAAATAAATTAAATATTTAAATAATAATTATGTGACTAATGTTTCTCATGCTCAATCATGCTCAAAATATAAAGCCATGACCACGCCTTTTTTTTTTTTTAAGTGAACGAACTTTTTTCTAAGCTATTTATTATTGTTTCTTTTATTGTATATTGTAAAAGTGTTTCACTCAAGATAAAAGTATGCCAGCTTAGATTGATTTGTCTGTATGTCCGTCTATAAAGAAATGCAGCCAGAAGGCAAACTATTAAACTAATTTGCCTGAAATTTAATAACTGTAAATTTTAACATCAACGTAATAAATCAAGATTAAATTGTGACATATTAAAAATTGCTGGAGCGCTAAATAATGTTTTTTCGGAACAAATCAAGGTTTGACTGCGCAAAATTAACGTAGAGGATACATTTTTATAGCATTCTAAAAACTATATTTTTCAATTTTATGTAAATATAGAATACTGCAAATCTATCTCATTTCTTTTATTAACAATCTTTGCATACTTTGTGTCTCATTTAGAATTTCAAACCCAAAACAGACACTGAGTAGAAAAAGTTATATATTTCTTCAACAACTTATTCTACTGCCATAGGTAAATATTATGTGTTTTTATCTCTCCATTTAAATTACTTTGAAAATGTCATTGTACCAAATGACGATTGTGAGTGCACATGCAACTGAAAACGGACAATGCTTAAATACTCGTACGTAAAAATTTCATATTTAAATGACAAAGCAAAATAAAAATGTCTTCTTTGCAGACCATTTCTTAAGTAGGTCACACACAGCCTCGTCATCCTCAGTATTACTGCACTTGGACAAACATGTCATACAGCTTTACATACTTAACATACTTTGTGTCTACCACATATATGTGTAGGTATGTATAAATAAAACAATTCTTGGCTTTGATGCTGTTCGTTTTTACAAATGTTTTTGAACGCTTAGCTACCCACACTTAGTTGCACATTTTTAGTAGAGATAACAAAAGATTAATATTGATTGAACAAGTGTTTGTGTGTGTGTGTATGCTTATTCTTCTACTTTCATTTATACGACAGTATAATCAAGGAATTTAAACAGTCTTGTTCATATTAGAAAAGAATCGTTGTTCGTTGTTGTGATGTAATCAATTTTCAGTTTTGTTTGGAGGATGGCAGAGCATTGTTGTCGTTTTGATATGAAACGAATGTTTTGTGTATTGCGGCAATTTTCTTACTTATGGTTATTAGGTATAACGTACACACAGAAACACACATAACATTAACTTGTAGTTAATATAGATGTGACAACCGTCTTCGGGCTCCAAAGTACAATATTAAGTTGTTGGCTACATATTTGGAGTATAGAGTATAAGAACATACGCACACACTTAACAAAAAAACGTTCTGGATCAGTTACAAAAAGTAAGGTATGAAGTTAAAATATAAGATGCCCACTTTTATTGACTTATTCCATTGCAGTGATAGGAATGGACGTATATGGAAAATGTACACGCCCACAATTTCTAAAAATACTCTACTTGCCTCAGAATATGAGTTGTGGTTTGATAATGTATTATATACTTCATTCGGGATGGTTATAAGGTATAGACCACGCCCACATTTGATGTAATACAATTGCCAATTTTGAATTAGGGTTGACCAAAATCTGTTATAGACATTTCTAGTTTCTGCAAGCACATGGGTATGGACGAAACTGATAAAGAGTCACGCCCATAATCGATGTCGAATCCAACTTGGAAAATGATAAAATCTATTAAAAAGCGTAATCTGCCACACCCACATTTCGTATATATGCGGAAAGTATTTTAGATTTGTCTTAAGGCCAATTGAGTTGTTGTTGCCGCATCTTTCTATCACCCGATTAGCATGGTTTGTGGTTACAATGAAATGTGGGCCTCAAATAACATGAATATGTAATAATAGCTAAATGCGAGTGTAGAATATTTGAATATTTACAAATATATTTAATTCCCTCAAGAGTTTTGTCCAAAAAAAAAAAAACCAGAGAAAAAAAAACACAAAAAATTGAAATTACAACATGAACGAATATTTTAACGAGTTGTAGAAATGGAACGGAATGCAAATGTAATGTAAGCAATGTCGGAAGCAGAAATACTTCTTATGTTGCAATGGTTGGTTAATCATAAACTACCAACAACGCCCTCGCCCCCTCCATACACATAAAATTCTGATACTTCTCCGACCACCTCCTTCATAAAACAACAAAAACAAAAAATTGTAACATCAGTACGTATTTACCAATGAATTTATTGTAACAGCATGTGTGTATGCGTTGGGTTTTATATGGAAAAATAGTAAATTTTTACACATTTATGCTGATGCTGTTGTTGGTGTGTTTTTGCTCTTTGCTTGTTGGGGTCATAAATTGTTTGAGTTAATGCCACTGTGCCCGTTCATAATATTTCTATATATAGTATATATGTAAATAAAATTTCTCTCGTCGGTATAAAATTTTTGTTTCTTTGTTTTATTTTTATGCTTAAAATATGCGGCATTTTTCGCTTTGTGTGAAAAGGGAAAAATTTCAATATTTGCTACAAAAAAAAAAAAAAAAATAGTCACATCAAGAGGTAGGTATTTAAAATACCTTGTGTGTGAAAAGTATAAAAATCTATTTACCTTCAAGCATGTTCTGAATGAACTTCTGTACAAACGGTACAAATTTTGACTTTTAATTCATTTCAGCTTCTTCAGTACATTTATCGTACAACGGAGTCTTACTGTAGATACCAGATGTACTCGTATGCGTTTAAATGTTGGGGTCAAAAATTAATAAATATATAAATTTTTTATGTACATTTTATTTAAATAATACACATATCTTGAACGCTGTCGCCCACATAAACGCACAAATCATGCGGTATTATAAATAATACGAGCACACACGAGTGTGTGCATATGAATAAATCCGTTTAGTTTTCGGTAAAAATTTACATACGCCCTTATACCATAGTTACAATACTATGCATAGTATTATGCGATGTAAATTTATTGTCATGAACTTTTATGATAATCTATCACTATCTACTAGGGGACTTAATCTAAGCTTTTGAATGTTTGTTCAACAAAACGCTCCATTATACAATTGTCCAAAACATAACCTGACAGTTTCTCTACTCTCACACATATAATATAAGTAATCTTGAACATATCTATATAATCTATAATCTATGGCTACTACTCTTATATTTAAGGATAATAATCTTTTTGTTTGTAACATGTACGAGTAGTGGTTATGTTTGAAGATAATAAGATGTGGATATATATATATTGGCATGGGGTAAATGTAGAAGGGTTGCTTGGTTTTTTGAAAGCTTATAAACATTTTGAAAATGTTAATCATTTTATGGAAATATTATTATATACAAAGAGACCACATTCACATTTTAAACAGAATATAAAATATTAGCAAATTAGAAAAAGTTATACTATGATTAACACTAAAACTGAGGCTACAACTAAGACTATGATCAAGTTTAAGACCAAGGGTAAGTGTAGGTCTAAGATAAGTTAAGATCAAGGTAGAGAGGAGTCCTCCCAATAGTTTAAAATATACAAATTTCTATCGATATCTAAAGATATATAAAATTATTTTTAGTCAAAATTAGGTTTCTGCTTTAAAGGACGCTTTTCATGGTATTTTGTAATCACCGCAAAAGCTGTCATAGTGAGCTGATCAATTACTATCCTTTACCACAAAATGGTAAGAATAGTCCGACTGAACTCAAATGTGATGCAATGAATGGAATGAAAAATAATAAGAATTGTTGGTTTTTACAATCTCCTGTGTGTGTTCCCTTTAAACATACTTGTGCTGTGTTATTCTTTCAAACTAACGCATCCAAACCAAAAAAAAAAAAAAAAGGAAAAATTGTTCAACTTAACTGACTAAATAAATACGAATATTTTTTGTTGTTTCTTAAAAGTTAACATTGAAGAAAAAGTAAATAAAAGTAGTGCGCTGGGCTAAAGTTTACTTTAGAATTGATTTACAGCACATTTTTTTATACATAAATATAAGGAAGACTGATTTTTCTTTTGAACAAAACACTTACGCACGCATGCACGTCAAGCATTTATATGTTTATAATAAATAATCGTTTATTTTGCAAATAAAAGATGATGATGAAAATAATATGAGATTTTGTAATAAATTTTTATCATTGTGGAAAATAATTTCCAAAGAAAACTGAAAGCAAAAGTAAAGCATGTAAGAAAAAAATGGAATAAAGACACATGTAGGAAACTGATAAAGTTGTTATGATCGGTACTTGTAGAATTTGGTGCAATTTTCCAAAGGAAGAAAAACTCATAAACAAAGACAATCACTGTAGAAAATATGAGCAAAATTAAAAGTGTTTGGGCTCATGTGGTGGTTCCTCAAAGTAGAACACACCAAGTAAGCCAATAAAGCAAAAATTCTCTTTTTTTTCTACTTGTTGTGCTTCCTTAAGCATGCACTGCCTTTGTGAAACACATGTTCTTCTTCTGACTCCTGACAGTGCATCTTTGGTATCCTGTTGATGCCAAACATGCACAAACATATACATGTACAATGTATAAGGTTATCAGTAAAGAATACAAAATACAATAAATGAACGAACGGTAACCGCAAGTCTCAATTTCTATTTTTTTTCTTTCCTTTTTATATACATATACGAATACAAAATATATCACACATGTAGAAAATAACAATAAATATCACAATCTGCGCACCGCCATATAGTGTACTGTGTAGGAAAAGATGATGAAGATGAAGAAGAAGGAAAAAACGTATTAATGGTGTAATAGATTGGCACCCACCGGATGCTATCACACATGTTTACACACTGCCGCCTCTGCCAAACAAATTTATACATACGTACATACATACATACATACATACATACATGTTACATACACTTGCAATGTCCTTCCATTATGGCTGCCATTATACAAGTTCGGCATTATGGATTGTACGTAATAAACTAGCTTTTGAAACAATACAATACACAGTACACAGCACTATTATCAGTAAAGTTAAAAAACTTTGCGTACTGAATTTCGTGTATATGGTACAAGGAGACAACAACAGTAGAAAGAAAAGGAAAACTTATCAACTGTAACTGGGAGAAAAATGGCTGCGGTATAAAAGATATAAAGAAAATAATGGAAAGTTTGAAACATCCCTGTACAAAATGTCGACGAAAATCCTCTATAAACTTTTACTCAAACAGCTTTTCTATTCTGGCTACTTTGTGCCATTTTTTATACAGCCCCCCCCACATATAAGGTGATGAGTCTACTAGGACTGTTAAACCGTTTGCAAAATCTAAAAAGAGACGAGAGAGTTCCTTTAAAGGATCAGCATACATATATACTTGAACAAAATCTCAGTCACTTTAAGCGTATTCCACGTTCTGTGTTAATATTCTCAAAGTTGAAAATTTTGATATATTGAAGTGATTTATTTTTTTCATTTTCTGCATGTAAATTAAGCCAAATTGGATAAGAGACACGCCCACAATCGGTAAATATCTATTCATCTGTTACAAAAATTGACGTAAAAAAAATTTCAAAATTTTATTTAGCATAGAATTCGATTTTTAAGTGGATACGATTATATATACTTCTAGAGGGCGTGCCACAAGCACTCTGTATTTATAAATGTGTAAAGTAAATACGGAAAGAACGACCTCAACTAAATTTATTTTTTTTTTTTACTTACTTTTCTTATACAGCAAAAGTTAGATAATGCGTTGAATCTAACGAGTTGCACCGATTTTTGAAATGCCAAGAATTCATTTATGAAATATAAAAAATTGTAATCACATATATATTCTAGCCTAGAAACTAGAAATATTTATATATTTAGTATATAATTTTCTTAAAGCATCAATCTAAACGTAAAGAAGCGCTTTGTGTGGCCAGCGGCAATGATTTATACGCAAACCTATATAAACGTGAAATATTACACAAGAAAATAAAGTAACAATAACTCTCTAGAGAAAATCACAAACCTGTTCTTTTTTATGCAATATAATGAATCTATGACGTACTTTTCGTTGTAATACTTACCATTTTATAAAGGATTGCACTCTTAGTTGGTTAGAGTGTCTAAAATGTTGAAAAGGAGGTTTATATATATATTTCCTTGATTAGGAAATCAAATCTATTATTCCAATCCTCTATAGCTGTGTATATATTCATACAAGTGGATTATTGGAACGTTCTTGGGTAAATTTTGTTATAATAAGTTAATTTGTTTTTAAACATTCTTCGTCATTCTTAGCTTTATATTGTTAAATGAAATGGTCAAAATCGCTTAAGAGTCACGCCTACAATCGTCAAAATATCCTATGAACAAGTAAGAAAACTAAGCTTGGCTTTATGTAAATCCTTCACCTCTACGGTGGCTGTTGTAGGTATATGATTACACCTTCTAATAAGGTGCATGTACAATACATCCGCTTGCAAGTTGAATTTTACGTTGAGTGAGGTTTTTTGTAAATTATGGGCGTGTTTGTTATATGACCACGCCCATTTTTGTCACATCTATACATGGGATATTTATAGATAAGCGTACTTCAGCTTCATAGGTAAATTTTTGTAGCAGTTAAATAGATTTTTGTCAATTACGGGAGTGGCTTTGATCAATTTTGCTTAAGTTAAATAGGTAGAAACCTCAGGAAACTATAAGTGTTTGAATAAAATTCCAGTTAAAATCCCAATAACAGAGGGACACAGGGACAGACATGTCTAAATCAATTCAGTTTTTTAGTGCTGATGCTGTTGTAGGGTCTCTGATGCCTCCTTTCTGACTTTTGCAAACGGAAGAACAGTTTTAGTACCTTTGGTGAAGAGTACAAAAAAGAGCATTACAGTTAAAATTTGAAATACAAATGGATGGATTCTGATAAAAAAAAACACTCTCACAATTTAGAAAAAAATGTATTTAATATACAAGGGGGCGCTATTGTATTCATGGGAGTATTCAAGATTTCGTTCAAGCCAAATATAACTTTTTTATAAATTCTTTTTTAAAAAGAGTGTTTAAGATTTGGCTAAAGCCAAATTTAGTTATTTATTTATTTTTTTTTTGCTTATTCTTTCTCATTCTCGCATTGCTTAGTATGCAGTTGTAAATTGAGTATTTGTGTGTGGTGCCTGTTTACCTATAGAACAAAGTCGTGTGTGTACTCAGTTTTTCACTTACTTACTTTCTTTTAGTTGCTAGCAAGTAAAATGCTGCATAATGCAATATTTGCTTACAGCTTTATATGAAAATCAACTCAATCTAAAAATGAAAAAAATAAAAATAAAAACAACAACAACAACAACGATTTTCATTCTCTTCAAATGAATAAAACATATTTGGTTCGTTTTTTTCTTGGCGAAGAGGTATAACAATGTGAAAAAGTTTCTAAGGAATATCATATATACAGAAACACACACATAACCACTTGTATATAATGTAAGGATATCCACCTTAACTTAACTTTAAAATTCACAGGAAAAAAAAAAAAAATAGCACAATGGTGGGTGTGCATGTGTGAAAAGAATCCGAGGCCAACGTCGTGAAAGATAGAAAGAGGAATGCTAAGTAATTTTTATCCAAAAAGTTTAATATGTCATTGTGTGCATAAGAATGCGTATTACTTGCTTCACTAGCATGCATATGCATAAGGTGCATGAAGAAAGCGTGCCTCTCCTCTCCATTACAATTCACCACATAATATAACAATACTTACTCAACCTTACATTTGTATATGCGGCAACTTAGTCATAACCTTACCTCTTCTACTCTGTCCTTCAAGCATTCACTTTATCTCTTAGGTTGGCAACTAACAAACAGACAACCGACGTACTGCATGCAGTGTTACTTTCATCATTCATTTGTTGGTGCTGTAGGAAAGTACAAAATTGGCAAAAATAAGTTCAACCAAAAATTGAAAACATACTGAATTGTTAATGTAATCATATTTTGTCAAATAAAAGTCGACAAGAGTGCTATATATGCAACATATAACAAACTTCTCATAATATACATAAATCCGTATCCTGATATATTGAATGTGCGAGCGAGAAACGAGTACAAGTTCAGATTAAGTTGTGAAAGTAACAAATGAAGGAAATATTGTATAATAATTTTTTATATTTACATACGAGTATGCTTGTGCTGTACGCTATTTTGTATGTAAGGAGGATATGAAGGAAGTATGCTTAATTTAAATTGATTCACACACCATATGGAGTTAAAGGAATAGGTAAAAAAATTATGGAAAATTTGATAAAAATATAAACTTGATGCTTTAAAAAATGTAGACTTATGTTTTTTTGTAAATTGTCAGTGTGCTTATCTTTGGCACATCAATGAATACAATAATTATAAATATGTTCACAAAATTTCATCTGTGTAATTAATGTAATGGTTTTTGTTGATTGTGGGCGTGGCAGGTACCTGATTAAAGTTTATATATAGCGTATCTAACTATGGAGAAAAATTATGTGCCATATACGTTTTTTTTTTTTTGTAAATTTTCTTACCGACCACGCCCATTTTTGCTACATCGATGGATACTTTAATTATAAATATATGCATTATAATATATTTGACTTTATTAAATGTTTGTGTTTATTTCGTTGATTGTGGGCGTGGCTTATCTGCCACAAAAATTGACTTATGAACATGAAATTTGGTGCACACATCGATGTTCCAAAAATAGGCATGGTCGGATAACAAATACTCTCACATTTCATTTGTATTAAATCAAAGTATAACAAAGTATATGTAAACAGTTGGCTTGAAGGATAACTTATTATCCTAATAATATTATAATAATAATATCAGAAGGTTTTGCTCTATATTTGGTGGGATGTAAAAGGTGGAATCCATTTTGAGTTGCTAAAACTGACTGAAACCATTAATGGCGATGTTTACCGACGACAACTAATGCGTTTGAAACGAGCTAATAAGAATGAACGACTAGAATGGGAGAATAGGCACGATAAAGTAATTTTTCAACCATAATGATAATGCCAGACAACATGTTGCTTGATCTGTGAAAAAATTACTTAGAAGAGCAGAACTGAGAAATGTTATCCCAGCCGCTATATTTACCAGACTTTGCGCCTTCAGACTACTACTAAGTTCACTTCCTACGATGGTATCTAAATTTGGCTTTAGTGAGGTAATCTGTAAATTAACTGAAAGAAGGGAAAACGTTAAAATTTCAGATGAAGCATATTTTGAATAAATTTGTATTTCAAAAAAAAAAAAAAGGACGGAGTCATATTTGTGCACTCAATAATATTAAATTAAAATGATTTCTTCAAAATTTATATTAACCATTAAAGCTTCTAATGAACATTTTTCTACCTAACAAACTAAAAATCCATAATTCTGTTAAAGTGTTAAGTGTAAGGATGCCCATACACTTTAAAATGTTACTTAACCTATCAAACAATTTATTCTATGGATAATTGCCCAACTGTACCAAGAATATACATAACCTCCAAATGCAACCAGTCACACAAAAGGATTAGAGAGAAGACTCACGGGTAGATAATAAGTTTTGCGGTTGCATATATAAGGCGTTGTCGTAGTGTTTAGTGTGGATTATGAGGGGATAAATAATCGTGATTGGTAGGAATGTGTGGTGATATTCATAACCGCACTATAACTTGTATTTATTTACCGGACCGCTCTGGTAAGGAATATTTTAATTGACTTAAGCTTTATGTAAAGTTATAAAAACAGTTAGCCAAGTTACTAAACAGGTGGGTTATCAACAATATTAGATTTCTCTCGTTTATACATATATATGTATTAAGCAATTTCCTTTGCGAAACTCTTTCTCCCTAATTGGTTTGGCTTCTTTTATACAGTTGTAACCTCCCCCTGTAAAGTTTCTTCATTTAACTCTTCTCCCAAGTGATTATACATACATTTATTGTAACATATGAGGATGCTTAAAGGATTTTCAACATAATTCCTAAACACTTACAACCCCACTCGCACAATTTACCAGCATTAATATTCTACGTAGAGAACGAATGCAGTTTAAATGTCTTAGAATAGATGTGCATAGAATTACGATTAAATTTTTCACCGCCTTAAGGTGAATCAGAATGAAATGCAATTGCTTTAAAGTAGTTTAAAGCATTGCATTTATATGATACATATAGATGGATGCTTACACACAACTGCATTCAATAGTAAATTACATACGTTTTTAAACAGATAACTTTTGCTATTGTGTTACTTATATGCAGTATCCATGTCTGTATGAATGTATGCGTTTCCCTTACCATTTACATTCTTGTTACATATATAAAGATACAATACATACATATTTTCAATCTTTAATTTATGAGCCTTATGTACGATAAGCTTGTAATTGTACGGTAAGAGTTTAAAGTGTAAGAAGAAAGAGTCCAAAGGGTTAGAAGGAATTTGAAAATCTTCATATCCCATAAATAACATTTTAACAAATCCATTTATGTTGCAACAAACTCATTTGGCTTTATATATATATATATATATATATGTATGCAGTGCATACCATACATTTATGAGTTTATACAGAAATAAGCACTTAGAGCACTTGACTAATGGATAAAAATCCCAACGGACCCTAAATGGATATTCAGAGCAAGAGTGGCTGGCAGATATCTAATTAATGTAATTCGATTTATTATTTACAAATATAAGAAGCTTTCTTTAGTGCGACAAGTGCTGTATTTTTCACTACAAAGCTACTGTAATAATTTCACACAAGCCGTGTAATCAAGCTTACACTTGCAACAATAAATTCGTTTATTTAATATCTTTTGATTAGTTTAAAAATTTTTCCATATTTATTTTTAAAAAACTTTAATTTTAGCTAAAGCACAGAGAAAGATTTAATAACTGATCAAGTCAATTCGGTTTGTTAGGATGAAAACTTTGAATATATCTAGGAAACAGTTGTTCCTATCGATTAAGCCGCTTAATAATCTAATGATCAAAGAATCTAGGTTCTAAAATGGCTCATTTTGAAAGAAATTCTCAAAATAATAACAACAATCCCACTACAAAGAAGGTCACATTGTTTGGTTTATAACTTTCCAATGACAACTGCGATCTTAGTCAATTTTGTTGCATTAATTTAAAAATTTTTTGCCGCTTTTCTGGGAAATTTAATTGATAGGTGTGGCACTACCCACCTGCTTAAGAAAAGATATTGTCTTTTAACCAAATAGGTGAAATCACATCCTTTTCAACTACGACACCTCCTGTGACAATTTAAATCCAGCGTTGTAGAAGAGATCATTATATGAGAAAAGTTCTCAATTTGCAATGGATGAAACTTTTTACATTAGTTCTACATAGTATTGGATTTTATTTGAGACAAATTCGAGCACGCTTAGATCACTGGAACAGCTTCTGTGATGATTTAAAACAGCATTACAGTGAAGAGCATCACTTTGTCGCACTAAGACGTGATCGCTATATAACAAAAATCTCCAATTCTCAATAATTTTCGATGAAAATTTCTCTAGCTTTTTATGGATCTTTAATTGATGGGCGTGGCACCACTCATTTGCTCAAAAAACCACTTTATAAATATAAAACGACTTTTATTTTTAACCAAATAGGTGGTGCCACGCTCATACATTATATTTCCTTTCAAAACTGAATTAATTTACAAGTTTTCAAAGAAAGTTTAAACAAAATTCTTTCAGTCTTTTCTAAGTTAAAAGACTTTGAAAAACTTGTAGAATCAAGAGTGGCCTACTGAGCAATTCTGGTTGCCTGGTATTATATACACATTTTTATATATTCATGATTTTCACAATTACAACAATAAAAAAGAATGAGTGTGAATTGGCTTGACTTATAATTAGAAAAGTACTGTTTCGATTTTGTTCATATATTTTTATTTCTAACAAACGCAAACATAAACATTCATATGTGTAGCAAAACATTTAGACAATGTTCATAAATTCAAATATTTTATTGTACTCGTATAAGAGGGAGGCCGGCATTTTTACATAATCACAGGTGCATGCATGTAAAGCTTACACTGCTGCGGGCTATTTACGTGGCCATCCATATTAATGATTGTTTGTCTGCATGTGCTAATGGTGTCTGTGCGTTCTTCAATGCACTGCGTGCATGTGCTGCTTTTTGTGTAAATAGATGACATAAGGCGTCACCCTGCCATCCTGATGCTGTACTATACTTATCAGAAGCTATGAAAAATGTGTTTATGAATATCTGTTCTCACCCTCTCTCTCTCTCTCTCTATGAAGATGTTCTCAATATATCATTTAGTTGTCTCGACACTTTAAAATTTATATTTGTCTGACTTATTAATCGTTTAATAAAATCCTTAAGATTAACACTACACTTTCTTACATACGATTTATACACCAGTTACCTCAATTTGTCAAATATTCAAGCATATATGATATCGGCCAAAAGTCTTTAATTTATTAAAAATCTAACACCCGGTATATACAATGGAGAGGAGCAATTATAGTCGAAGAAATTTTGCGACTTTAAACATGACTTTTTACACTTACTTTGTCTTTATTTAGTGGAATACCTATAATTGAAATTTACGCTTCCCTGTTGTGGTTGTATGCGGTTGGTGAAGGGTTTAGGAAGGCCTGCCTTTAGCTCAAGGCATACCTTGTGAATTGTAAGATATTACAATAACAATGAGCTGCTCAAATAGAGAGTAATGTAATCGACCGTTTTGCACGATATATAAAACAATCACGTTAACGATTTTCATGTGATTTGTGTATATAACCGCTGCCGGAAAAAAGTACAATCAAACGAATGCAAGATTGCTTTTAACATAAATTTTGTGTGGTAGCTCATATAATTATTATTTATATATTCTTGTTTACCTGATTTAAATTCATACTCAACGTAATTCATGACCCCTCCAAACCAATTTCCTGGCAAAATTTATATAAACAACATTAAAGACCTTTTCTTTTGGGCATTATTTCACTTCACTTGGTTAATACTTTTCAAGATTATATATACGAGTATACTATACGAGTACACATAAATATTAATGCATCTATTGCAACTTGTGCAACAACGCACACACACACTTTCATTGAAAATGTTATAAAAAACAAACTACAGTGAAGGAAATTATTTTCCCCTCTTTTTGTTTTTATTTTTTTTTTTGTTTTTTTTGTTTAATAAATCTCCTCCATAGATGTACGTACGTAGAGATATATAAAAAAACTCAATTTCAATTTAATGCCTTTCTAACACCACACATACACACATTTTATATTAAATGACGAGAAAATGAAAAATAAATGACTTAAATGCTTGAATGAGATGAAAATGCATTAAATAATAAAATGTTCAGCCATTATTCATGTAAGCTGCACTATTAAGGAGATGAAGAAAAAATGCAGAGAAAGAGTTAATAATTAAAGCTTTTAATAACTACATAATTTACGTTTAAGTATTTAATTAAACTTAATAATGTTACTTTTTCATTAAGTGAATTACATTAACTGTAGTTTCCTATGTACACTGTATACAAGCTAACTATTAATTAAATGAATAATTATCCATCAATTATGGTCTCACCTTGTTGTTACTTTTTTCAAAGTTTGAGGCTTCATCTCAGTTTGCAATTCTCATCTTACACATATTAGCATAAAAAGCCTAATAAGTGCTTATGACAAATTATTATATAAGAACAGGGAATACATTATAGATCTTAAGGTTGTGTTGCTCATTTTGCGTTAATAATAATTAAGAAGAATAATTTAACTCAATATCCTTTTTATACACTCCACCTTAAGTTCGTCTTTCCGTTTGCAATACCCAGAAGGGGGCCTATGTATAGTTATCCCATCTATTATTGTGCCAAAAATGAGCGTGGTCAGATAAAATACATGATCTACACATATGTTTGCCATGCCCACCGTTGTTGATGTGAAGAATATTTAAGTTTTGGTTAAGGCTAAATTTTTTACTAAGTTTTCTTACTTAATATTAATTTTAAAGCAACTTGTTACAATATTTTATCAAGCGAATAGCTGCATATATAGAAACATCACAAATATGACAATTTTTATATACTCGTACACTTCAATGTAATTTGTAGCAGCAGATTTTCTGAGTTATATGTGCTTATCTCGAAAGAAAAAAAAAATATACAAATTCATATAAATATATGCGTAATAAAATGTATGCAAAATTTGTTCTAAAAAATAAGGTCATGTACCAAATAACGTTCTATCCCTCTTTGCAATGCTGTAGGAGAAAGTAAAAACAAGTTAAATTTGGATTAAGTAAAATTTTAAATACTTCTACATATCTATAAACAAAGAGTGGGCGTGATAGGTCTTTTCTAGTTCAAGTACAGCGAAGCAAGTAATAAAGGCGACTCTGAGCCAAATAAGTGTTTGGTCCAATATGAACCTAATTGCGCCCATTTTGGTCATGAAATAATTATAAATATTCATACTAAAGTATATCTTTAAATTTTTTTTCTTTTTTTGTTTAAGAGCATAGCTAGTTTTTCTCAATTAAAAAAATCTTCTTAAGAAATACCAAAAAGACACAAAGACTGCTGCTTAACATTACATATACGAGTACTTGGTGAGGTAGTTGGTAACTCGTTTTGCCAATGCAATAGAAAACTTAATATACCTTCCATATAAAAATATCTACATATATGTGTGTATAGTATATAAAAAATCTTCGCACGAAATATTACAACGTAGTATACGTTGCAATCTTAATGTGTTCATATTTATAACATGTGATAAAAGAAATTGTGACAGTTTGGCACAAAACGTGTTCTTTTTCGGCAACGTTTCAGTTACGACAAAAAGTGTTTACAAAAATGAGGAAAAAAAGATTTTTAGCAACTTTGACTATAATCTAATTTGCTGTACTATACAGTATACAATTTCTACTTAAAAGGGCTATGCCTAAAAGTTTTGATATACGAGTATATAATAATTATACTTATATATTTAGTAGACGAAAAAGAAACGGTTGAACGATTTTTTCGATTGTTTACAAAAGAAACTTTTTACAAACATTTCTAGTTTACATAGATTCTCTTTACAATTGGACGATATTAGTCATAGGCCACGCCCACAATATATATAAATTTATCAGTCAATTGAACTTTAGTACTTTTATACCATTCATCGGAGTATGAAAAAGGGGCGGAGTTATATAACAGACACACCCATAATTCATTCAACTTCAATTCAACTTTTTAGTTAAGAAATAACATTTTAGGATGTAATTAGATAACTGCCACGCCCACTTTTTCTATGTACATATAAAGAGTGTTCTTTTCTTTTTTTTTTTTTTTACTTAATTATATAATTTATTAAAATTTTTACATTAAGCCTAACCGTTGTGTGGTAAAATTAAAGTTAAACATAAGTCGACCCTAAACAATTTGTACAAAAATTATTGTACAATAAAAATGTATGCCATCTGAATACTATTAAATGAATCGTTAGGTTGCTTGTTAGCTGAATCTCAAGGGATCTAGTTAAGAGATGATAGTATTTAACACATAAAAACAGGCATAAAGTTAATCAAAGCAAGGGATGATAATGTGGTACAAACGTGTACAACAAAACTAAATATATATATTTTTTTTTTATTTCATATAAATTTATACATATATACATACAAGAAAAAGTTAATTATGAAGTCTTCTAGAGAAAGTGAACAATTCCCAAGTTGAACATAAATTTTATTCACACACCCTTTCCAATCTTTAAGAGAAAATTAAAAGTCGTGTTCGAATACCAGATCAGATCGTGCATAATCTAATTTGTAGATTTCGATATATTCACAGAAAGGCTAGTACTTTTAATATTATATAAAATAATATGTATGTATATGGGAAGGTACATGTTTACATACTCGTATATCCCACAGTTTAGTAGTGTCTGAAATTTAAGAAAAGTTTACTGTGTATGTATACTCGTACATAACTGTAACTTTGTAAACTTCCCCATGAAGTAACGCCTTTGATTTAAGAGGAAATAAATCGTTATCTTTATAGACTTATAGACTATACCTTTATCGCAGCACACACACACACATACACACACAACCAGTGTTGATTGTTCATGTCCTTCATGTAACAAATTTGAAACGTTTCTCTATAAATTATTTCTCTGTATAAAATTTTACTTAATTTGTTTTTGTTATTGTATACATATTTTTGACTTTGATTTATGATACTGCAAGTTTATTATTTATATACTTTATAAAATAAATACATACATGTTTGATAAGCGTAAAAATTTAGTTTGTTTTTCTTCAACTCAGCCAATTATTAAACAAATTGTGAAGAAATAATAAATAATACCCACGACCTTGGCCAACACATTTATTTACTTTCCAACAAGCAAAAAGACTAGAAACGGTTTCAATCATGTTTTTTATGTACCCAACGTGTGGAACTAATTATGTTTTTCTAATTGTTGATTGCATTTTGCCTCTAATTACTTATAAGTTGGATTGTATTTGAAATGATATTTTTTTGAAATTCTGTGCGATCACGACAATTTTTAGCATCTTGATGGATTTACTTTATAAAGCCTTTGAGGCTTTTTTGTAGATGTTGCAAACGAAATAGCAAACTGAGTATACTTTCATTACCGAGAAGTAGGATATAAATGCAAATGTAGTGGAAAAACGGCAAATGTTAGTGAGAGTGTAAAACAAAAACGCTGAAATGTAATTTGTCATAATTTAATTCATTGCGACAATTTAATAAAATGAAAATAAAATTCAACGCCAACACTATATATACACACACACACTTTCACCTTTTCGTAACATTTGTAAGCAGGGGCGGGAAACGCAGAATGAGAAATTTATATCCTTTACTTAGCAATATTTTCACATTTTTATACAAACGCTCCTACAATCACAACAACGTCCTGTTTCATTTATTTCATTTCCTTGCATCTTTGTACACACCGCCCATGAACGGAAATATATTATCAATGCTTTCTATACGTACAGCATACATATGCTTTTTTGTTTTTTGTTTTTTTTTTTCTAGTTTTATTATAAATTTTTATTATTTTCGCTGCTGCTTTTTTTTTCTGTTTGTTTTGTTTTTTGTTTTAAGAGTTTATGGCATAATAGTTTTTCATGGCTGTGTTTGATAATGGGAATATATGGATTGTGTATGCATTTAAGAGCATCCATATAAATGGATCAATGTTAGAGAGTGTGTGTACGGGTGGGCGTGTGTCGCTTTGCCATTTATCAAGTTTGTTAGTTTTACTAATTGGATCATCTAATTTGAGGGGAAACACTTTTGTTTTTTGTTCGCCATCATCATCATCATTATCATCTTCATCAACGTCAACGTCATCGTCATCGTCATCGTCATCGTCATCGTCATCATCATTATTTATTATAATCATTGTTTATTTTACAGTTATTTGGTCAATTTATTTTAGTTTATGTTAAAGTTATAAAAAAAGAAGAAAAAAAAAAAAAGGAAAAAATATAATTTTTTAAATAACTTTAAATATCTATAAATTGCTACCGTACTAGAAATAAATTTATGGAATTTTTTTATGGAATATTATCAGCAACTAAATCAATGAATAAATTTTAATTGTCTTACACCAATTAGTTTTCCATAAACACTTTTCGTTGATTGCTTAATTATTAAAATTATGATTTTTTTTTCAATATTTTCTAAGCAAACTTTTACGAAAATCATTAAATAATCGAAAATTTATATATTGTACGCAGAGAAGAAACATTAAGAGAAGACAGGTGAGTGTTTTTTTTTTTTAGATTGTTTGATTGAAGAAATTTGTGAGTCGGTTTTATATTGAACGAACGAAATCAGTCATGTTTCTGAAATGGTATATAAATCACACATTATGCTGGAAGTCAAATTATTACTTTTTTTTTTTTTTTTTTTTTTTGAGGTAAATTATTATAGATTGGCATCAATATTGTGATTCAAAGATTTTTTAAGATATTGACTCATTTGTTGTCTTGTTCTAGATCAAGGAGCGGACTCGGATCCTTCATTAAGCTTTAAGGGTAGAAAGACACCGCATCTCTTATGCCCCACCATTGAAAATATACAACATTGACATAACAAGATCCGCAGATTGACGATCGCTGCCCTAGGGTTTCGAAATTTAGTTTATCTTAAATTTTTGGATTTATTTCTGTCACTGCACTAAACAAAGATTAACTGAAAGCTTTATTTTTCGGGTCTAATCCTTGTCTGTTGTTTTACTTTCGTTCGCATTTGTTTTTAATTTTTTTTCAAGTTTTGTGTCATTTTTCATTTGCTTTAGTTTGATTTGGTTTTTGTTATTGTCACAGCTTAGATACGTCCGTACATAATTACACACACACACACACACACACACACACACACACACACAGACAATATATAGATTTATAGTTTGCAGCTTAAATCCTTTTCCGATCGCTACACGAATGAATAGATAAAATGTGTACAATTGTGTGTCGGTTAAAAAATTTAGAAAACAATAGCCAATTTTGAAGAGGATGAAGAAGACGAGAGTAAACCTTAAAGCCATGTACCTGCAAATCATACCTATACTTATACACATTCACGTGCATATACACGAATTTTGAAAATTGGCTTCAGCCAATCAATGTAGAACACGTATGGTACACCGAAAAGCATTTAAATGCACACACACCCACATGCCGTGTGCTCGTATTGATGTATGTAAATAAAGAGGATTCTATTCTCTTCAATTTTTTTCCTCCATTTTTTTTTTTTTGGTTTTTTTGGCATTGTTGTCCGAAAATTGTTAACATGAAAATTGCCACAGCTTATGCATAAGCATAGAAAGTTGGGTATGATGACGATGGTGGTACTTGTGGTGGAACAGTTGCCTGCATAGAAAATTGGTCAATTTTTCGACTACATGCATATGAATTTTCGGTATGTGTGTGTGTGTGTGTAGTGCAAAGTGTGCATGCACAGAATTTTTTTTAAATGTAAATTTCTTTTTTGATTGTTCGCTTGTACACCTATTCCGGGCATTTTGATATTTTCTACTTTTTGAATTGAATCACACATTGCCTTACAGCTGCCTTTACCTTGCTGCCTGAATAATCAACCACTACAGTCGGGGTGGCTGGGTACGTGTATGTTCTTATCTTGTTTATATTCACTAAACTACACACACTCTTGTGTATAGAAACAGTTTTTATTACAATTCGTACATATGTACGCTCTAACATGTTCAAGTGTGTGTATATGTATTATTTCACAATGTAACATTACGGCAAATTGTTGACGTTCAAATGTTATTTTTTCATTTTATACTGCTCGCTGAAAATATCTGATAAATTCGTTGAATTGTTTTGGTAAATTTTTCTGTCCGAAAAATTCTGTATTCCTTTACCCGTCAGCCTTTTACTATTTAGCTTAAATCATACATGTTGGTATTCAGTGTAGTAAGAGTATAATAACATAAAAAAAATTGAAAATGTAGTAAAGGGTGTAATCAGGTACCTGCCATGCCCATACTTTCTATATAGATGTGAAGGATATTTAAGATTTGACTTAAACCAAATTCAGTTATTTTCTTGTTAATTTTTCAAAACCGATAAAAATTGTTTCATTAGCACGTTGATTATAAACGAACAACTTAAGCGGGAAACTTCACTAAATGTTAAGAAAGGAATTTTTCTAAGTTTTATCTTGAGTCTGTGTAAACGAAATTTCCTTTATTATGATATATTTTTATTTGTTTGTATGAGTTTTTGCATATGCGTTGAAACAACCTTTCACAGGATTGCGGATGATGTTGCGGTTTGTCTGCCTTTTTGTTTATTTTTTTAATTTGGCGTAAATTTTTCTTTTATTTTATATACTCATTTATTTATATTGTTGTGTAGTCATACCTCTTGCTGTTGTTATTGCCATTGTTATTGGGTATTGTTATTGTGGTTGTTGTCGTTGTGGTTGTAGTTGTTTACTTTACTTTGCATTATCTCGATTGGTATGTATGGCTGTCGATTTATTCAAATGCAAAATCCTGGAAAATCTCTCTCAAGGGTTGCGGTGTCAAAACATACAGTTTGCATATGCACATACACACATTCATCACATCCGAAAAAAATTGCTTCATGTAAATATGTATTTATGCGAATGTTTGTGTATAAAATGTTGTATGGTGTTAATCATACTCATACGCCAACTGTAAAACATAATACGGTAATCATTCATGGTATTATGGGTGGATTTTATCTTTTTTGGTTTTTTTCATTTTACGTTAAGCTTTTACAGTTTATGTGGTGTGTGGTGCATGTGAATGTGTGTGCGTATGTGTGGACATGAAAATAATAAAAACCAAATTTAAATTAAAGCAAAATAAGGTGTTTTTGGTTTTTTTGTTTGTGTCATAAATGAAATGAATGCAACACACTCTACAATATATCCGGGGGTATTACCTCTGACATCATGATTATCGCATCGTATCGCATGCAATTGAATTGCATTCACACCCATGGCAGCACCACACCACACCAATAACAATAACTGAATTAACAACAACAACAACAACAACAACAACAAACAATATTAACAACACAAAAGCAACAACAGCAAATTCGAAAGGTTCAGCGACAGAAGCAACAACAACAATAACAAAACAACAACAACAACAACAACAGCAACAACCATAAAATATTTACAACAACAGCAACGATTTTTTTATTCACAATTGTGATACAGCGACAACAACAACAACGATAATATTTTTATTATTCACAGCAGCAAATTCAAGTTAAAACAGTAGAAGAGTGTGAGTGTGTAATAGAAAGCGACCAAATGTGTTAAAATGTATCATTAACAAACAGCATAAATGTGGCTTATCTGTGCCTGATTGCTCGCCATACACTTTAAAACAGTCTCTCCGATCAACCAGGCACTTTTTTTTTTCACAGATTCCAATTATTTCCCCAAAATCTTTTACAATTGTTTCTGTGTGTGTATGTAATTGGATTTTCTTTGTTGCTGTTGTTGTAGTATAAATTGTTTTTAGAAATATTTATTTTTTACCGTACAATGTAATGTATGTGTGTGTGAAAGTGAGGCTTTAATCTGGGCTCTACACTATTTTATACGTAGTGTTGTGTCAACAAATGTTTTAATGGCATAAATCAACCATCAAATGTATTTTACGGGTGGCCTAGATAATGGCAGAGATTGTAATACCGATTTATTCGATTCAATTCATTTCCATGCTAATTACCATAATGGTTCGTTGCTGTTTACAATTGCTTTAAAAATCTACGTATATTTGTGTATTTAAATATATCACGACACGATATTGTGTTAGAACAAAAAGGGAAATTTTACACACAATGTTTCAAAATATTATTTGTATCTGTCGATTATTAATTATTGCAACTCTTTGGACACTTTGGTTTGGAAAATATTGTACACATAATAGCAAAGACTTGTGTGTAGACTTTTGTTATGAATTCGCAGAGCTACCTAACCAGACTACGCGAAGAACATTTTGATGCTTATAAAGGTTAGAAAAAACTTTGCCATGACGCCTGTATAGAAATATCCAGACGTGGATAACATAATTACACCTTATGCGTTATGTACCAACTTTCAAGTAAGATTCTGCTTTATATCAGATTTTTTAATTGTGTAAATTATGGGTGTGCCTGATATTCAATCGAATGCTATATATGTTAAGTGCATTCAAAGCTTAATTTTTATAGATTTTTGTCAAATCTAGCATAAGAGAATGTACTACATACTCGAGTGAATGATTCATTAAAAAAAAAACATGTATTTCATCATCATAAATTGATTATCATGTTTTTTTTTTTTATTACCAACATTGTTGATACTCTGCGAAAAACATTAAAATGATAAAAAATTTATGATTTTGTTTTAATTCCTTTTATTGTTGCGTCCTGCACATCTTATTTCACAACTGACTGATTCGAGAACTTTGCCATAATGACGTTTTTATTATATTTTTTTTTTTTTACAGATTTTGTAATTTTTAATTTCCATTTGTACACAAAAAATAAAAATAAAACAATTTATTTTTTTTTTCGTTTTTAAATATTTTTTTTATTTTTCATATAATTGTTTTTTAGTTTATTTTTTCGTTTTTATAATTATTTTGTTATTTTTAGTTTGTTGTTGTTGTTGTTGTTGTTGTTATTTCTATTGTTTTGTATTCTTTCAATTTATTTTTGTATAACTACAAATTATAGTCTATTATTGTTGTTTGTGTTGTGTGTGTGTGTGTATATGTTTTTTTTAACTGTTTATATTTTTGTTGTTGTTGTTTGTTTGTTTGTTTTTACTGACTGTAAATATGAATACAATGAATTATTTATATTGTATATTATATCTATGAATGCATGTGTATGTGTGTATTTATATTTATATGTATGTATTGTATAAATTTTGGTTATTCTATATATACAGAGAGAATTTTTAAAATAGAATTATTACAATTCAATGTAAAATATGATGTTTTTTTTTTTTCTATTTCGTTTTATTTGCAACTAGAAAATATGAAATTTTGTATTGTTGTTGTTGTTGTTGCTGTTGTTTCAAGTGTGCAAACATATAGAAATTATAATAATTTAATAAATATTTATAATTGTAATTTTTATACAAGTTTTATGTTATCAATCAGTCTTGAAACGTGTGCTTCTTACAAAGGAAACAATTTCTAATTGAAAAAATTAAAAAAATAAAAATGTACATATATTAAACGGATTGAGTGCATAGTACGGTTATATGAAATTTTTACAGTAATAAATATTTATACAATACTTTACAATTTATTGTTTTTATTTCTTATTGATTGCTTGATTGTTGTTGAAACACACGCAGACGTTTTTTGTTTTTGTTTTTTGTTAAGAAATCATTTTCAATTTTTATATATCAATTATGTTTAATTAAAAATTGTGTTTAGTTTTTCTTGGATATTTGTATATACATAATAAGTAGCTGTTGTAAGCTACGTTTTACTTAAAAGTCATAACATTGTCAAGTCTTGTTTAACTTTACATGACGCAAAGCAAACTGCTGTTCAACTGACTGACTGTATGCAGAATAATTGTAATATCCCTATGGCCTAGTACCGCACCTTTCATCTTATGATGGATGTACTACGTAAGGGCGAGTTCTGCACAATTTTCAAATCCTTTTTTTTTTACGCTGCTATAACTTTTGTTTGCACACTTCGTCATGTGTTTATATATTGTATGTATATGTGTAGCATTTCTTTTGCTCTAATTGCATTTTATTTTACAGCTGTCAATTATGTATTTTCCTTATATGGGTATAACTTTTTTCTTTTCACGCATTGGAAGATTTTTTTGATTTTTTCAATATACATGCATTTTCAATAGCAATTTGAATATTGTACAATTAGGAAAGAAAAAAAAAAAAATATAGAAAAAAAATGCTCTCACTGCAGGAGACATCATTGTATATACATATAAACTTTATAGGGTGCTGGGAACAAATGGCTGCGTTATCAACGACTAGTCATACAAATTGTTTTGTAACAATTTATATGCATGACATCCCAGACGATTCACTAAACACTTTCTATTTCCAAGCTTATAAATAAATGCTTTGGAAATTTAGGATTTTTTGGATTTAGGATTCAAAAAAATACACTCATCTACACATAGTTTATAAATGTAAAACGTAGTTTCTTACACATACATATATACAAACATTTAGAAATTTTTTTTGTTAAATATTTGAAATTTTTAACACCTTCATGGATTGCCTAGAAGAAAAAAATGTAGAGTCCTTGTGGCTGAAACAATTTTTTTTTTCAAGAGTTTATCATGTCGTAACTTATGTGACTGAGCGTAAGTATTACGCTTACTTAATTAAATGTTAAAAAGTGTGAATCGATGTTTGTGTCACATGTCAGTGAAGGTGTTAAACAGAGCGGCGCCTTTGGCTACAATTTGATTAATCAAGTTAAACACTAATAGAGTGAGATTTTAAGTGTTTAATAGTTTATACAATAAACTCGATTTTATGTACATAACAAACAAAACAAAAAAAAATCATAATTACTGAGCAGACACACACACACACACACACATATATATATATATATATATATTCCCAGACAAATCAAATCATTTTACTGTCTGGCGTTTTCTATTTATTACAAAGCTTTACTTTCTAATATTGCTGTACATGCACGTTTCCATTTCTGTTGATGTATTGCTTGATTAGTACAATAAAAAATATGAAAAAATTAAATTTACTAAATACATACACATATATATATATGTATTTTAAGCATTATTTACATTACAAGCACGTGACACATTGTGTGTCTAACTCATCTCCAATCTACAAGGATTCAAGCCATCTACTGACTGCACTAATTTATGATACTTAATTAATTGTGTAGCTGTGTTTACTTAACTTACTTACAATATTTGATAACTTACAACGTTTCCCTTCTCTTTCTCTCACTCTCTCTCACTCCATCTCTCTATTTCTTTCATTATTTGCTCTCTCGTCTATCTATCTTATTAACTTTTACACTATGTATATACACCGCATCATATAAATCACTTAACACCCTGTTACAGTTAATGAGGTCTGCCCACAAGTACATGATGATGCACAGGATGTCTTTGCGCCATGTTGCTGTTTTGTTTTTTTCTCCCATTCATAGCTGCCTTACACATGCAGTGTCGAACGTAATTGTTCAGTTTTATGCTGTTGTTGGTGCGTTGTTGTTGTTGTTGTTGTTGTTGCTGTCGTCTCTGCCGTACTAGTGGCCGCGATGTGGGCGGCAGCAGGCAATTGGACGGCGGGCAACACTTCATTGTGTATTAATACCTCATGATCAATGGGACATATGGTAACAGGTACTAGTTTGCGCGCAGGCCTTACCAACACATAGACAGCAATAAGAATGCAAAATAGCAACATTGCTCCAACTATCGCCAGCCACAGCGTGGTAGCATTGAAGAATTCTGCTACTGATGGAACTGCCAGACTGTGATGATGTATTAGTTTAGTACTTAAAACTTTATTGTTCGAAGTAATTTCATTTTCTTCCACATCATCTGACTGGTGTTCAGTCTTTGCGATGTTTGTGGTTGATGCAGTGGTAATAGTTGTTGCTGTTGTTGTTGTTGTTGTTGTTTTTGTCGCTTTCGATGAAGATGATGATGATGATGATGATGAATGTTTATTTTCCGCAATAGCATTGGGATTGTAGGGTGTTAAGAAATCTTTGGAGCTATCTTTCAAAATACGCATGCGCGAATCAGTTTCACCGGAACCTGTTACAGTGGGCAAGGCATTATCGTTGCCATAGAGAAACGGCAGCGTTTTAGAGAATGGTGTATTTAGGGGAATGTTTTGCACGCCGGTAGCACTAAAATCACCCAACTTGTGAGTGTCTACTATAAGTTTATAGGAACGACGCATGCCTCCGGTATCCTGTAGGAAAAGACAACATCAAAAATGTCCGTAAGAAATTGTTTTATTCTTTAATTCAAAACAAGTATAAAACTATATATACAAATTAAAGACGCAGCAGGGACTTAAGTCCGTCCATTTATTAGACATATCTACCAAAAATTCATTTAGGAAAAAATGCTTTTAAATTATAACAAAAATATTGCACTTTAGCAACTTAGCGCATCATTGTTAGTATGGCTGGGTATGTGTGAGATGATTAGCAGCGAAACGACTGCAAGTCATTATCGTGTGGAAATCATTGCATGTCCAAATATTACTGCCACACTAATCATGAACACGCAACAAAAACCATTTGTGTTTCTCCTTTCGAATGCCTGTTCATTTATTACGGACGTTTAAGGCAATTTGTTGTCTTGGAAATCATTTAAGCTACTGTAATATTTTTTTTTAGCAATCAACCGCTCTCATCTCATTTGTACATTGGCAACGTTTTTCGATTACAAAAAAAAAAAAAAAAAAAAAAAACAAAAAAATCCTAAATCTGAGAATTTTCGTATGAAACGATATTTCTTTTATTGGAAATATTCTACGTTTTGCGTATTCTGTTTTAATAGCTTGTTTGCTAATCATGCAAAAGCTTTTGTACTCTGTCTTCTTGTGCTGCTACTTCGTCTCTACCCTTTTTCATACACTGCTCTCAATTGGATGCCTGCCTGCCCGCCCTAACGATAATTTCATATTATGCATTTTTTTTTTTTTAAATCTTTGCTACATAAAAAGCATCATGACACGCATCCACACCGCCTGAAAGCTTTTACGTATGAAGATAGTGCAAAAAAATCGAAAATGAGAAGTTTTGTTGTTGAAAAATAGATTGCATGGTAGCATGCAATGTATTGACTGTGGGCTTGAAAGAAGGAACTTTTCATCACCATCTACTTGTACCAGTAACTAAACATTTGGCTGATGGCTAAGTAGAGATGGTAGGTATCTGCATGTAGGCATGTTTCTAGTGAATTGTTGGGCTTTTTTTTTTTTATTGTTACAAAAATTGTCAACAGCTAGGGAAACATTGATGTAATTAGGCAATTACTACAGCTTTCACACTATGCTCTCCCAAGAACTCAGCCCCTGAGAGAATCTATATGCGACCTACAGCTTACACCATGTACCACTTATATGATTATTACAACAGCAGACACGCACTTTTTTATATACTTTTCCACGTACAAGTGGTGAAAAGTATGACAAGTAGAAAACGATGGTGGTCTTGGCATAATCATACCAACATACCAACATGTAAGAAAATATTTAGTCTAGAATGGCGTAGAGAACAAACAAACAAACAAACAAACAAACAAACAAAACGCGATCATAAAATTGTTTTGTGGCAATATTTTACAAACAAACGTGATGTTTATGCCATAGATAGCATAGCCCAGCCAAGAAAGTAAGCAACAAACCAACCGAGAAGCTAGCTACCCAAAGCATATAAAAGAAGATGTTTCTTATAATAATAATATGAAGGGGCTGCCCGTACAATATAATCAACAACAAATGATGGCGCTTGATTTAAGCTCTATTCCCTCTCCCCCCTATTGCATCTTATGATTTATCGTACATATACATATACATATATCATATGCAGCGATGTGAAGATTTTTCATAGGAATTATTGTTTTTTATTTTTTGTTTTGGTTTTTTTTAGTTTAGTTTACCTTATGCTTGCACGTCACTTGTACGTGATAGACTGTATCTGACCAGAGGGATAATTCAACAGTTGAGCTATCAGTCAATAGGTTGCCCATTAGACCGCCTCCGGAGACCTCCCAAGTTACCAAACATTGTTGTGATGCATTCGTGATGGCTTGATCCCAAGCGATGTCAGTTATCACCAGCGAACCTTGCCGTACAGCCGAATTGATAGACAACGGAAATGGTCCCAACTGTTGATCACAATTATTCCAGCACTATATAGGAAAACGGATAAAAGGAATAAAACATAATGTTATGAAAAATTGTTGTAATAACTATATAATGAAAGAGATAGAAAAAAAAAAAAAAAAAAAGGAAGGAAATGAAAATGTAGCGATGAAGGGAAATAAATGAGTTAATTTCATGGTCGCAATACATCAATAATTTTTCAATTTCATTGTACATTAACCGGCAATAATACGTGTATATATGTGTAAATTACACACGTATTGTGTTACGGTCTTCGGATTCTGCAATTTTGCTTCAAGTTGAAATAAATGATGCCAAAATTAAGACATTAATTGATGAAAGCCATCGTAGCTTTGATTAGAAGTTTTATGAGCGTAAAATCATGCTACTGCTAGACCATTATCATGAGACGGTCTCTCGGTCAAAGTCAATATTTCACAAATATTCACTTCTAGCAACTATAACTGTAACAACTCTGCATTTATACGGCTTCTTAAAATGTCAGCTTTTCAGCGATATAAAAAGGTTATTTTTACGTATATTTTTCAGTTCAAACTTGTTGTTGTAGTTAGAAGAAACTACCTTTTTTTTTTTTACCAATGAGGCCCATTTTTGATTTAGTCAGATATAGAGGAGGGTAAAAATTTAAATATTACAATCTTGTTGTTATTCTCTGTTGTATGTGAAATTGTAAAAATATCAAAAATGTTGCAAATATTCAACTGAATTGAAAAGGAACGGTAGAGAACGTTTGGCAAGAGATTCAACTAAACGATTTTAAAGTCGTCTCTACCACAATCCAGCAGTTATTCTATTCCTTATCTTTACTTTGTTTGTTTACCAAGTGCACGTGTTTTCTTTAAAAATGTCTTCTTAGCAGAAAAATGATTTAGCTGCAAGACAATCAAATGCAATTATGTAATATTTACTGGAATTTCTTTACCAGAGAGAGAGAGATGCATTGAAATGAGAAGAGATGGAATCCTAAAGATAATGATAAACTAAGCTGGCTACTATAACTGGAATTCAACAATACTGTACATAGGTCAAAACGACGGGGGCGTAAGTAAATATAAAGTCAATGTATGCGCATTTCATTGTTGATATAATAATTTTGAAAATTGCCAAAAAAAAAAACCGGCACAGTAGAAGGGGAGTTAGAGAGAGAGAGAGAGAGAGAGAGAGAATATTAGATAATCATAATATGCATAAATTTGGTTATTAAACAATGAAACCAACAACGACAAGAACCATCGTATAACAACAAGTTATCTGGTATCTCATTACGGTAAATTACGGTAGCTCTTTAGCTGGCAGCACATATACCAACGACCAGAGCAAGCAACCACAAAAAATCTCCAAAAAAAAAAGAAGAAAACAAGAAAAAAAACTATATTTGATTAAAGTCAAATCTTAAGCACCCTACGTATTTATATAAAAAAAAAAAAAAAAAGAAGGCATGAAATGTATTTGATTACATTTTTCAGTGATGTAACAATTATGTATCAATTTGTATAAAAAATATACAGTGTAGAGGTGTCTGTTAACCCCCCTTATCTATATTTGGCACATAAATGAATAAACTAATTATAAATATGAATTTAAACTTTATGGTTAAATGTTTGCGAAATTTATGACATTTGAGCATAACAATAACAGACAGACGTACAGACGGACATTATGAGATAGACTCAGATTTTAATGCTAATCAGGAATATATATACTTTGTAGCATCTCTGACATTTAGCTATTGCAAACAGAATGACAAACTTTGTATACCATCCTCATTATATGTGTGGGATGTAAAAATGATGTGTGGAAATTTCGTGGAAACTGAAGCAACATTTTGAAGAATTTCAGAATTTATAATGAGTTTTTCATGAATATGCAATAATTCGTTGGCAAAGTTTTATCAAAGTCAACAGCTAAACTAGTTGCAAGAACAATAATAACATCAGCATTAAGGAAAATATTAAAATGCCATTATCATTATATATATATATAATGAAACATTAAATCTCAGCATATGCTTCAAGTAAAATGGTTTAAACTCATTGTTCTTGCACTTGTTCTTCTTCTTCTTCTTCTGCTTTCGCCCTTTAGCTTAGCAATGGGACTACCATGCGATGGGAAAAAGATGCAATGACTTGTTTAAACATTTCCAAATATGTAAGGGGGGTAAAATTGTTCTTAAAATAAAGAAGAAGAAAAACTACAACAAAAACAGCAACAATTTTTTAAATGATTGTACGATTTCTACATTATTTCAAATTTCAACAGAGTTAACATTTCTGATTTATCTATATATCGCTTGTAATCTTAAGTGTTTCGAAAAAATTTAATTCATATCATAAAGATGTGCTACCTTAGAAAATGGAAACTGAAAAGGAATTTCTTAAAAGAACAGCAACAACGCGTATGTAGTTAGAGTTTCAATGCGAAGCGTGCTTACTAGAAGCAAGATATTACTGTACAACGTGAACACCCTTCATTTCTTTACTTTTACATACTTGTGCACAAAGAGTTGTCTTCGTTTATACTGTGACTTGTTAAACAACTTGCGTTATGTGAGGTTACAAATAATAGAAAAAATGACTGTAACATATGTTTACCCCCTCGGGTGAACTTTTTTCAACAGCATCATTCGTCTCTCACGCAGCATGTACAAAATACTTCATATGTTTTTTTTTTTTTTTACATACAACATGCAGCAGGGTAAGTAAGCGAGTGTTATGTACGAAAATGTGCAAAACATGTTGTAAAATGGCAACAGTTGTTGGTTGTTTATTTTGTTTTCTATTGAATAAACTCCGACTTCACTATCAGTAGAATATATTTGTAGCATACCAGGGCATACAATCTTATATGTCGAAATATAGAAAAATTTTAAAATAAAAATATGTACATGTGGCTTGAGCCAACATTAGGATACCTTAAGTGGTTAATTTGAAATTTGGGCGTGGCATATGTTTTAATTTAGCTTTTTTTTTTTTTTTTTATTCATAATGAATTATTGGTTGAACTCTGCAGCGAAAAACACTTTTGTGAAATTTTATTTTTGAAATAAGGGCGTGGCATATATTTAAATTACGCCTCTTTTTTTTTAAGACCATTAAAATATGTGCTACATATAATAATTCTGGTCTGATAGTATGGAAATTGTGCGCGCGTCTGTTGACATTAACTTTTGAGACGCTCTGTAATGATATCAAATATATAACTTTGCAAACGAAATAACAAACTTAGTATAACCTCCATATTAGATGAAATGTGACAGTGTGTGAACAAAACGACAATGACAAAAACAAAAACGAAAAACAACAAGAACAATTAACAAACTCATATGCAGAGAATCTCGCAAAAACTTTTGGGTGGCAAATTGTTGAGATACATTGTTCTAAATTATTGCTGTTATACAACACCACACATATAACCCTCCCTCTCACTCTCATCCGCAACGGAACACAACAATCCCCATCATTTAGAGATATGAGCTAGTTTTTAATGAATTTTTCAAAAGATCTTTACAAAGAGACAAATGCACACACATTTACACAACTTTTTATAATTCTGTACAAGTTGTTAGCGCCATTTTGTGCTGTGTACATGTTAACGAGCAATAGCAACAGAAAAAAGCAAGAACAAGATATACTTGCATTCAAGTGTTTGAAGTTATTTAACGCACATACCATAGCCACAATATTTACTCTCCTCCCTCCAAATAAAATACATACATAATAACCTAAACTAATATAAATTTATGTATGTGTATGTTTAGCCTGTACGAACATAAGTGTGGTGTTCATATCAGGAAAAATTTTAATATGCAAACACTGGCAAACCCGACAATAATAACAACAACATTTAAACATTGAAGCACCGGCACTCATGTCGTTACTTTTTATGAGACCATTAGGAAGGCGATTACTTTAAAATTCAATTGGTAGCTTATATTTGAATTACGATTATAGTCTTAAAACTCTGTGTGTGTGTATGTGTGCATGTACATATCCGCTCCGCTATGCGAATACTGCTAATATATGCATGTTATATCTTCTGGCGTGCACACCAATGCTGTTCTCTGTTATCGCATTTGTAAATAAATGCCTCTCATTCTTTGAAACGTGGTGTTATCGAATATGTAGCATAGCACCAACAACGGTGTTATTACACTTCGTGTGACAGTACATGAGCAAACAAGTATACATTGAACCTTGCGGTATTTATTCACACAATCTAAGTAGTTTGAATATAGACGGCAGGCTAAGGTTGAATAAACATTTTGTTACAAACATGTATTGCACATGGATTTTTAACTAAATCAAAACTACACTCTAATAAGTCACAAAATTTTTATTTAATCAATATTTTTTTTTCATGTGAGACAGTATAATAAGTATTGGAGTATATATATAAAAAAAAAATATATATTCAAAAAAAAATTTATCTTTTCAGGTATTTATGGATTTCAATCTAGTTAAATGTCTTATAAAAATAATCACCTCCCCAATGTTGCAACTATCCAATACAGGCCAGAAGAATGCTTTGGAGACCTTAAGGACTTACGAACAAGAAATGTTTGTAAAAATAACTCTCTACGTGCCATTTCTTCCTACTTGAACTATATAATATTTTATCAAAATACTTAGTCAAAATATCGATTATGTTTAAATGAAATTTGATGTCCATTGAAATTTTAAAGCCCTCTCTCATAGAAACGAGGCTTTCTCAAGCAAAAAAAAAAAAAAAATGCTCTATGTATATAACGGGATTATGTAATGATTTAATTCATATTGGCTGTTTGTCGTTTTCTCAAAATTTTACGGACTCTTTAGCAGGAGAGTTGTCTGCAGATTGACTGCTATTGAAAATAAGTAAAGACGATCAACAATCAATCCCACAATGGTATAATTCTTAAACTAGAGAAGAGAAGAGAAGAAAATATATTTTCAATAGCAGAGAAACTATCGATTGCTAAAAATTCTCACTCATAATCCGTTGACACTTCCAGTAGCCAAAATTTAGCTTTTTTTTTTTACTTACTTTATTTCAATTGTGTAAAAATTAAATAATTTAATTTGTTTAAAGAAAAGAAATTTATTAAAATACACGTATTTTAAATCTAAATCAAAAAATTAAAAATGAAAATAAAAATATGCAAATGATTGCAACCAACCAAATAAAAGTTAAATACAACCGGAAGAATAAGTTCCAAAAAGGGGTAGAGAATAAACAATTGAAATTATTCATGGCAAAGCAATTAATGGTAAGTTAGAAAGCATTGAACAAATGAGTAACAAAAAGAAAAAAAAAAAAAAAAAGAAAAAAAAAAGAGAAAAAGTCAATGAATTCAATGAAAAGGAGAATGGAGGAGGAATGATGATGATGTATGAATGTGTTCTCGACTAGTCGTACATTGAAAAAGACTGAAATTAAATGACTAATGGAAATAACATTCACAGAATACAGACAGGAAGAGATAGAAAGGATACCAAAACCGAAATCGGATAAGAAAGAGTTAGAAGCGGGAACAATAGGGAATTGGATTGGAAAATGTGAATATTGCATAAAGAGGAAACGAAAAACATTTCAACTTGACTTAAGTTTCATCATTATTTTCTTTCGTCAAAAGTTTTTTTGGTTTGGTTTTGTTTTGTTGTTGGTTTTTGTGTCTTTTTTTGTTGTTTTATTGTTAATCACTCACCAGAAAACTGAACGCTTCTGGGATATAACTATTGATATTAGGTGGTGTGATGCACATCTGTAACGTAGAAGAGAGAAAAAAAAAGAAAGTATTGTTGGTTTTTATTCGTCTTGTGTTTTTTTTTTTTTTTTTTAATTTTAATTTCAAGTAGATTTGGTATAAATGTTTGATAGTTTTTTCATATATAGAAAGGCAGTAAGCGTAAGCATGTCCTTATAAAAACAACAAAATGCAATATATTGTGTAGCATGGGATCAAAAATTATATACAAAATACATGTTAAAGGGAGAGAGGGGGGATTACAACAAGCAAATTATCGATAAGATATTTACATATGTACATATATATATATATATATATATATAAGTATTTGTGTGTAAGTGCATTCTATGAAAGATAAAAAGTTTAGTTTCATTTAGCCTTTAAGAAAATCTTAATAATTAATTTAAAAGTTGACTTTTTTCTCCACAAATCAAATCAAATCAAATCAAATCAAATCAAATAATATAAAATTAAATAAATTTGAATAAAATACAAAAAAAAAAAAAATTTATAAAATAAATCAAGTAAAAATCATCATTATTTGGCTTGAACCAAATCTTCAACAGCCTCCATCAATAAGAACTCATATATAGATACTACAAATAAATTAAATTTAAGATAATTAAAATTTACAAATATAAACGTAAACAATCCAACTGACATTTCAACTCGGATTTTGATCAAGAATATATATATTTATATACCTTGTAGGTTCTCTGGGTTCCCTTCGAGGTAATGCAATTGGAATAGCATATTTAAATGTACTCTTATCACCAAAATGAAGGGGGTATGATGAAATAAAATAAAATACGGTAAAATCCTCTTAAACTATGGAGTTATAAGGTTACAAGGCAAATTGATGCCTTGTAGCACATAATGTAAAAGAAAAATTCAAGCATGGTTGGTGTACGTACATACTTTCTCTTTCATTACTTTAATCAAAAATAGAAATTTTCCTACCATGTAGTCGTCTTCATTAGCTTTTAACACATAAAGTCATGCATGCTGTGACTGATTGATTAACGGAGTAATATCCCCAAAACATTTGTATTCATTATTCGAAAATTTCAACAAATAACAGACTACGTTGTTATGTTTCGACAAAACTGTCAGATAAAGCTTCAGCATCATTATTAGTTAAGTTAATTAGAGTGTTGATGCTTCTTTGATTAATATGGAAAATTTTTTATTTCAATCGTTTTTATTATACTTTTATATTGTACTGTCACAGCGATAACTGTTGTTAGTATTTGCATTGATTATAAACAAACGATCATATGTTTATTCATTTATAATGTCTGAATAAATTATAGGCTGATTATCAAAATGAATTATTTGTGTGATGATTTGTATATATATGTGCGTGTGTGTGTTTGTGTGTTTGTTTAAATAAATTATGTAAATTTGATGAAGATTTGATCATATTCTCTCTATTAATTAAACGGCATGTTTATTAGTTTGTTGTGCTTTTTACGCATCAACACACGTACACTTGTATTTTGAATGCAAACATTTCCTTTAACCTTTTTTGTTTTTGTTGTTGTTTTTTTTTTTTTTTTCATATATACATATACATAAGTATGCCATATAATACTTAATTAATTTTATTTATGTAAACATTCTATAAAAATACTATTTATGTATTTAATTGATTTAACTATTTAAATAACTAATTTAAAAAAAAATTAATTAAATATGCAGGTAATTACGAATAATTGTATGTCTACATATGTGTATGTGTGTTTGTGGTTATAAATTAGTGTTAAATGTTTTGCTATTTGAAAAAAAATCACCATATTTTAGATGTTTATTTATGCATGAAAACATATGTAATATTTTATTATGTATTTGTTGTTGTAATTGAATTTTTTTAAAGATCATTACGTAGGCCAACGTCAGTAAAAAATTGTGGCAATTTTTTAGGATACAAATACGTGCCTGGGGCTCATTAAATGGACAATTTTTAATACAAAATTTAAACAAAAATTTGTTAATATTTTGATTACTCGCAGATCTGTCCTTCGGTAACCATTAGCGTCTCTCATCATTTTGAATTTGTTAGCGTTACCGCATTAGAAAAAAGAACTAATTTTTCAAAAAATCGACCCACCTCTCAAATTTCTTATAACAAAAATAGTACTTCAGAGCTACTATTAAATTTGACACTTTGTTATTCTGAAAATTCAAATAATTCAGGTAAATTGTTATTTCTCTTCTAACGGAACAAAAACAACAAAAATTTATAACAAGAAAGAAAAGTAAATTTGGCTTAGACCGAATCTGAAATACCTTCCACCTCCACAATGGTGGGCGTGGCAGATTTATATAAATTGCGCCCTCTAATCTATCTCTAGTGTATGTCATACGTATCAGCTTGAAAGTCTAGTTAGGGTTTTTTATAAATAGTGGGCGCGCCTGTTATTTGATTTTGCCAATTTTTGGCACATCGATGAACGGGATAACCCTAAATATGTGCATTAAATTTTAAGTTGTTTCGATTACGCCAATTTTTGGCATATGACAAATGTTAGATCAACTTTTATGGCGGATATATAGATTTTTGTCAATTGTGGGCGTGAATCTTGATCAATTTTACTCATTTTAAACAGCGATCTGCGTGCACAAACTAAAAATGTTTATACAAAATTTCAGCTCTATATTTCAAAATTGCACATTACAAATACCAACAACAAACGGACACACGGACATTTATATCTAGATCGATTCCGTTTTTGATACTGATCAAGAATATATATATATATATACTTTATAGGGTATCTTTTGGGTTTTTGCAAACAGAATGACAAACTTAATATACCCTCCATCTCATGTGAAGAGCATAACAATAAATGAACCTTACATAACTCTAAAACATATTTATTCAAGTGTTGATAGAAATTTGAAATGTTTCACAAACATATATATCTGAACAGTATATATGTTCAAGAATGTTTAAAAAAAAAAATTAAAAAAAACGGGGTTCTCTCCCCCAAGAAAGAAAAGAAAAAGTAAATGAAAGGAATTCATCCTTTGTTTCTTTACACAGCAACAATAAGTGTAAATCCCTTGAGCACAATATTCAAACATGATGATAAAATAACGACATATGAACATGAATTGAAGATTGTTATGTAAATGTTCATCATTGAATGATATAACAAATTTCTTTATCTCTAAATATGCACAATAGTTGGAATAGTTGTGGTTTTAATACAATAGAATATTGAAGAAAAAATTGGTGAACAAGAATAACCCAAGGAGATTTCTTCATTACACTTTTAAAGAAAATTTTGTGAAAATATTTTTATTCATAATTTAATTTAATACAATAATTGAAAGGATTTTAGTTTAAATTTTATTTTCCATTATGTGTACAACATATGTGTACAACATTTGCTTTTTGATCCGATTACTTAAATCGTATGTTGGCTGTCAATCACAATACAAATGCCTGCCGCTGCGATAATGCATTTAGTACTTAAGTCAATTAACCTTTTTTCATCAAAATCGCTCATGCATGATATTAAGCAGATGAAATGGATAAATTCTTTAATATTTTGATTGATTTATATTTGTTCCAATTAAAAAAGTAAACAATCTTAAGTCTGTTACAAAAAGAAACCATTTGTGGCAATCACTCTAATAATTGGTTCAATGAGTTTTCCTTGCGGTTATTTTATCATATACAATATTTTTTTTCAATTGTTTTTCTATTTCTTTGAATTCTTGTTATAGCTAATGAATGTTTTATGTTTACAATATATCTTAGCTTTCCAATTGGTAATTTGAAACTCAAAACTATATTTTCTTTTCGTTTCTGCACTGTTTGTACTTGAACAGCATTTCTACTTGTATTTTACTAGAGTGATTGTTAGCTGATTGAAATTGTTTTATGAAAAAAAAACACACTAAATGCCTGAAGACATGACATCAACACTGGTACTTGAATGAACATGAAAATGGAATACAAACATGCTTTCAGGCAATACCTAATATTTTCATTTTAGAGTAAATTTGTTTTTTTTTTTTTTTTTTTTTTCAAATTTCTCAATAAAAAGTTAAAAATAAACCAAAAACAAAACTAAACAAGTAAGAAAACAAAAAAATCTTAAGTATCTTCTGTAGCAACATACAAACGGTGGGAGTGGCAAGTATATAATAACGCCCTTTAATAGTGTATATATTTTGTATCAGTTTTCAAGTCAAGTTTTATCCTAAGTATGGTTTTTTGTTAAATTGTGGGCGTACCTGTTATCCAACCGCGCCCATTTTTGGCATTTCGGTGCATCTAATAATCATTAAAACAAGCATCAAATTTTAAGTTTATAGGTCAATATTTGTAACAGATATAAAGATTATTGTCGATTGTAGGCGTGGCTCTTGACCGATTTTTTCCATTTGAAATAACGATCTGCATGCCTGTACAAAATTTCATCTCAATATATCAAAATTTACAATTAAGAAATGCCAACAATAGACAGACTCACGGACACACGGACATTCATGTCTAGATCGAAACAATTTTTGATGCTGATCAAGAATATATATATATATATATATATATATATATATAGAATAAAGGGTAAGAGTGAATATTTTGCAATGTTCGCTCTTTTCTCTTGCTTCAAAATTTTAACTAAAATTAATTTAAAAAAATTTACTAAAATTATTTGATAAAATCGAGTCCTTTTTGATAAAAAGAGAAAGGGAAAGAAATTCTGAATATTTGGCATACACATAATGCCCACAATCAGTTGCAAAGATTTTCTATAAAATTTGCAATTTTCTTTACAAATGTGAACAATGTCACATAACAGACACGCTTACAATTTCAAGAATCGGAGACAAAATCCGACTGGTGAGTCGTTAGATTAAACACACATTTTTAAGGAATAAAATCAGATACTTGCCATGCCCACCAATTATTTTTTCCTTTTTTTGTCTTATATCATAAAGACGCAAATAACACAGTTCGTTTCCTTTAGCAAAATAAATTTCTTGTATAAAATAAAAAAAAAAACATATAATTAATGCGAGAGACCATATATATGATTGAAGAAAATCAATCTTCTCAGCATATTACCGCATTAAAAGCTCTCTTAAGTTGTTCAGCTCACATAAATAAATAATCAAAAGATTTTAATAATAACAGCAAACTTGAGTTTGTTTGTGTTGTGTTAATGTTTTTGTTATTGGTTTCCTTTTGTTTGACATAATTGTTTATAAAGTGTGAATAATACATTGACTGAATGAGCAGTTGACGGATTTGTGACATTAAGATGCTTTATATAAAATGTTCATTTATATGTATAAATAACACACCCACACACATATACGGTTTGTGTTGTTGTTATTGTTTTAATATATATATATATGATTTGATATATATAGAGATAAATGTTTACGTGTGAATGGTTTTAGTGGCTAAATATTGACATAAAGCAATCGGTCAATACAATTTTATATACAATGTAACACACTGTATACACACATATATGTACAGTGAACTGTACAATACAGTACAGTACAGTGTATGAATTTATGTATGAATACAAAATTAAAGCAATAAAATTCATTAATTTCGGAACAGAAAGTGAAAGATCACACATCACAATATTGAACATATTGTTTGTACGTAAATATTTTATTGATATTTGTATGGAAGAAAGTAAACAAGACTCAATGCTCATCAAAATCAAACAATTATACATGTGACTGAATTTGTTAATATTAATTTTTTTATATGATGGATTCCGCACACATTCATACACACACACACATCTGTTGTGGGCAATGTGGGCAATGTGGGCACACTCGTACTGGAGTAATTAGTTATTTATTAAAGCAAAACAAAAAATCAAACATTATTGTTGGTATTCAAGTTTCAGCGAATGCACGTATTCGTGCTGCATTAAAACAGAAAACAAAACAAAAACAAAAACAAAAAAAACGAATTTAGTATAGTTATTGATTAAATATTTATAAATAGCAACCAATACGGGTAAATATCAATACAACAGTTTATTTGGTTTATTGCACCAAAATGGAACCGAAAAAACAAACAAATAAAAAAAAAATAAAATAAAAAACTCGGTTGAATATTGAACACGTTCTCAAATAAAACTAAAATATATTTTTAAAAACCAACAGGCACGCAACACCAGTGATATATTTATTAGCGTACATTTATTAGGAGAGAAAGAAAATGATTTTTTTTTTTTTACTCGTATATCATTTGTGAAGTAAACAGAAATATTTAGTATTGTGCAGTATACAAGCATTTTCTAAAATCTCAAAATTTTGACTTGTGTTTACCATCCATGATTGCAAGAAACTTATATAATGTTACTGGAACTTGTATCAAACATAAGCAACGTTTTTGCTACAAAGCACCAACTTGATGTTGGTTAAAAAAAGAATTTTAACTAAATATTTTAGAAATAAACTCGTACCGTAATAACAATACAAACGTCTTTGCTTAAACGGCATGTAATACTTTCATTTCATTTGACAGTTTAATTTTGACAGATTATTCTTTCACAAACACATTTTTTACATTAAAATCAAGTTTAATGCAAAGGGAAGGTTGCCAAAGCAATCATTTGTTTTCTTTCAGGTTATTTCTGTTTTTTTTTTTTTTTTATCAACAAGTATTGCAAAGTATCTGGTATCATCATCATTATCAGCATCATGGTTTCAGTGTCATTGTCTTTGCCAATTTGTTTGTTGTTTGTTGTTGTCGAATTTTTACCTTCGCTACACAGAATTTGAATTCAATGTTTCTTCTTTTTGTTGTTGTCATTATTTCCCTAGTTTGTTTGTTTTTTTTTTTTCTTTAAAAATGCAATCACAAGACTGCTGATAGTTCAACATTTGTTATATATACGTTTTTTATATATATTTGAGTATTTTTTTGTCTCATTTCCATACTTCTTGCATTTTATTCCATTACATTGTCATTTCTTACAGTTTCATCTTGTTATTATTATTTTCATAAAATGTTTCAAGATATCGATATAAAGAAAATACATATATATATATAGAAACATATTTATTTACATACACCTTACGTTAAAAGGATATTGTAATAATGCTTGTAAGGGGTTTATGTTATTGTTTACTGTTTAGAAAAATAAACACAGCTCACACTGCATCATTCATACAAACTTATTTGTTCGAAGTACGCATCTTGTTATTCACTTCGTTCACTAAGTTAGATTTTGTGTATTGCGAGTATATTTTTCTTATGTTGCTCTCGTTTCTTTTTCTAAGTAAATATTGTATTTAAATTACAAAGATTTCTTTATAACTTTCATATCGAAAAAGAGGTTACACGCACTACTTTCTTAAACTTTTCTTGGTCGACATCAAAACCCAAGTCAATCTAACCAAAATTTGTCCATATGTCCGGGAGTCCTTCTCATATTAGAAGCTCATTCAAATGAAATGAAATGAGTGAAAACGCCCATAAAAAATGAAAAAAATCTTTCCATAAATGTAACAGAAGGCAGATTTGCCCACAATTTACCAAAAAAAAACAACCTTTATTTAGAAGAAGAATTCGACTTATTGTACATAAACTGTATACAAGTCTAATTTGATGCTTGCCACGCCTACTGATTGTTTATAGATATAGACAGATATAGATAGAAAGGATTTTTATGATTTCTCCTAAACGAAATTTCTTTTTTTTTTCGTTGTTTTTCTCTTTTAACTTCGTTTACAATATGTTATGTAAACGTATTGTACATATGTGTATACATTATATAATGCTTCACAAATAATATCTACGTATTTCTACATATCTGTTATAATACTCTAAAGGGACAAATTTCACGTAAAGATTTACATTTTAAGTGTCTTATGTATCAGTTTTCTTTTGTAAATTCTTCGTAAGGTAATAATAACAAGGCATACAAATTGGTAAAGAGAGAGAAAAAAAAAATTGTACATTTTTTCTTTGTGTATGTGTGTGTGTGTGCCGTTTTCTTTGTTCAATTCTTTCTTGTATCATTATACGGTGCAATGAGGTTGACTCAACCTGCTCTCCTTTCCTTCTCCTTTTCCTACCCAATTACCATATTGGTGCAATGAGTAGTCATTCGGGCGTACGGTATATTGGCAGAATGTACAACAGCAGCCAAGCCGTTACTATTATAGAAGTTTAGGTTTTATCGATAATTTTTTCTTTTTTCTTTTTTTTTTTTTTCCATATGACCTAAATTCGTTTACAGTCTTTTTATCTATGTATATGTTTTCTTCTTTATTTTTGTTTTTGTTTTTTCTTTTTTATTTGAAAACCATACAAAAGTATAGAAAAGGATTGTGTTGCTTTTTATTTATTGTATTTATTAAGGTATTATCTATACATGAACACAAACACTGCGATTTTTTTTATTGTATTTCATAATTTCGTTTTCTTGGTGACATATATTCCCTATCGAATGTTATAAAGTGGAACAACAGTTACAAAATGTATTCTTTAACCCTGATGTTTTTCACAAAACTCATGAATTTTGTATTTTCTATAAAGCGCATCATCAGTAAGCAAAGTTGTGCAGGATAATGTCTTTAAAACGATATCACAGATATTTCATACGTTCTGTTTTATTTGAAAGCATATTGAAATTTTAATATCGACTCCATGATTAATAAATCGAAATATTTCATTATGAATTGTTGTGTAGTGCTTAAGTATGAAATTTGTAGAAAATATAGCAAAGTTTAAAATGAAAGGAATTATTTGATTCGGAATTACAGTCGGGCGGACAAAAGGCAATAAATTCCTGAAAGGCCAGTTTTACAGCATTGTCGGCAGTCCAAATAGCAAAAAAAAAAGTGGTACACAGTAGGGGCAAGGTCTGGAGGAGTAAAATACAATAATAATTTTAAGTGCTGTCCGTCCGACCTAAATACATATTCGGACACTTTTTACATTCATTTAAACGAAAATAATGAAAGAGTAAATGTTTTTCTTTAAATTGTGCATCCTTTTGTTATAAATCAACCATGATGTACTGAAATTTAACTTCAGAACATACATTCTGTCAAATAAGTATCCGGAAATTCTCATTTGAAATTTTCCCGCTGAGAATATTTCAAAAAAAGATTTTTCCCAGGTTGGCACAACTGTCAATTTTGATTGCTATGTGCCATTTAGTTTGTTTACGGCGTCATTAGGAACAAGTCAACCTTTTGTGTGCGTTGCGATGTTTACTATGGATAAAAATATCGAACAAAGAGTTTGTGTGAAAACGTTGGAAATGTTGAAAAAAACATTTGGTGATTCAACCATGTCGAAAACTCAAGTTTACAATTGGTATAAATCGTTCAAAGAGGCGCGAGAAGAAGTGAACGATTTGTCACGTTTAGGACGTTCAGGCCTTCGACCTCTTCAACTGAAGAAAATGGCGACAAAATAAAGGGAATGATGCTCGAAAATCCTCATTATAGTTTGCGAGAGATAGCCCAAGAAATGAACATGTCTCATGAGACCGCTCGTCATATTTTGGTTGATGTTTTGGGTATGCGGAAAATGGCAGCGCGATTGGTGCCAAAAGATCTGAATTTTCTTCAAAAAGTGAATCGCAGTAAGGTGGCTGAAGACATCGAACGCATCATAACTGGTGACGAGACATGGGTTTTCGAGTACGACATGCAAACGAGTCAACAATCATCGGAATGGCGCGCCAAAAATCAGCCGAAACCGAAAAAACCGCGCCAAAGCAAATCGAAAATCAAGGTGATGCTGACCGTTTTCTTCGATATTCGGAATTCTTACCGGAGGGCAAAACCGTCAATAAAGAATATTATCTTGTCGTTATGAAGCGTTTGAGAGAGAATGTTCGTCGCAAAAGACCAGATTTGTGGCGGAACAACAGTTGGATTTTGCACCACGATAATGCACCAGTTTTTGAACAAAAATTCAACAAATATCATCGAACAACCACCGTACTCTCCACATATGGCCCCGTGTGACTTTTTCCTGTTTCCAAAACTCAAATTATCACTTCGTGGAACCCGTTTTGAGAGCATTAAAGACATCAAAACTAATTTGCAACGAGAACTGAAGGCCATCCCGGAATATAGCTTTAAAAAGTGTTTCGATGATTGGATTGTTCATTGGAAGAAGTGTATTGCCTCAGAAGGGGCTTATAATAAATTTAGATGATTGATAAGTTTTTTGCGTTTTATTTCAAATTTCCGGGTACTTATTTGACAGAATGTATATATATATGGCAGATAAATATATTTTTTGTCAAAAGCCGATGTGGCTTGCAACCGATTTTGCTCTATTCTAATGGTAAACTGCAAACTACAACAAATAGTTTATAGAAAAAAGTTTATATCCCAAAATTTAGAATTATGCAATAATAGATGGACCTGTGAACGTAAATACTTTCCTTTGTGGCCATTTGTGGCTATTATCAGCTTAACCAATCTCGTTGTCACAGAAATAAAAGGGAAATAATAAAAAATTGTCATTCCTTTGATTATTTTAAAGATATTTATATCTCCTCTTCACTGTGGCAAATGAAAGCATTGATGTACAAAAATTGAGGTCATTTTATAATTAAATTTTACAATAACTGACGAAACCACAACAGACACACACAAACAAACACTGAAATTACTGCAACTGATTAATTTAATTAGAGCTTTTCCTTTATAGCACACATTGGCAGAAAAGTGTGTGTAAATCTTTATCTTTCTTTCTCTCTCTCTTCTCGCCATTCCTTTTATGCAACTTATAAAGGTGGATATCAAGAGGCATACCCGATAAAAGGCAGATTTCGATGATACGAAATAAATGACTGTGCATGCGCATAGCAAAAGAAAATGCCATCGAACACAAGCATATAATATTATTTCTGCTTCAATGATGATCAAAGTGAATGTTTATCACATATAAACAAATATATGTAAATACTATAGATGTATGTGTATGTGTGTATATAATTTATAAAAAGTAAATATAAACGACACCAGCATGCATGCAAGCAAGCACGCCAACAAGATATTCATCACTCACAGCACACAACAGTAGTCGGCTGTAGCATGAGCTTATAAATTTATTTTTCTTATATATACGAGTATATACGAGTATACAAGTAGTAACCTATGTAAGTATGGATATGTGTTTTGGTCACTTTGGTCATTATGCACGTATATTGAATATGCAATCAATATAACGGCGGGGGTTATAAAAATTGTGGTAATCACATTATTTAATCTTTCTTCTTGCATTCTTTTTTACACTGGTAATGCATAACACTTATATAATCGCGTGCATTCCCATGAGTGTATCTTCGCGTTTTATATGAAGGCAAAGACAATTACTATGATTCTACTGTAACAAAAAAATAGTAGCGATTAACACGCAACTATCTATAGAATCCAACATATATTAATACCAAGAATTTTATTTACAATGATTTTTTTAAAAAGAAAGATTTATTACAAAATAAAAAAAATTCTTTTAAAAACAATCAAAATCAATGAAAAATTACAATAAACAACAGGCATCATGCTAACATTGGCTTAGAGTGGCAAAGGATATCATGCTATAGAAAATGGACGTACAGACAACTATAAAAGTATTTAAATATTTATTATAACTTTTGCATAAGCTTATGATATAATGTGTGTAATATTTTCGAAATTGATGTGTAAGGACGTATATAGGTAACTGCTACGGTCACTTTATCTAAGTATACGAGTATTTATTAGATAATTATCAAATGTTAATCTAAACTGAATGCAGTTCATTTACTTGCCTTTAATTTCAAAAATATTTAAATACAATTTAATTAATTTTTTAAATGAAATAAAAATCTGTAACATCAAATCTACATTCAACGCTTAAGTGGTAAGTATATAAAATTCTACAGAATGCATTCCAAGTTCATTCCTTTTTACAATTTTTATTAATTACAAATGATAGCTAAGTGATAATGAATGGATTTATGTTTGATTGTCTAAGAGGAAGTGTTATAACTGTACAAGAACCATTTTATATATATATATATATGTATTACATATGGTTTATATAGTTAAGTAGATTGCTTTACTTACATTTTTGCAGCCGTCAAAATCCATACAATGATGCCAATCTTGAACAAACTGTAAAAAGAGTGGAAATAATTTAATTAAATTAAATTAAAGAAAATATTACTTTTTATATAAAATGAAAAACAAGTAAGAATACTAAATTTGACTTAGGCCAAATCTTAAATACCCTTCACATCCACAACGATGGGCGTGTGGTAAATATATATATAATTAGCCCTCTAATTGTATCAGTTTGCAAGTCTAGTGTTTTTTGTCTATTGAGGGTGTGTCTGTTATGGGACCATGCCCACATTTGCCACATCAATAAAAGGGATAACCATAGACATGCGTACTTAATCAAGTTTAAAGGCCAACATTTTTGCCAGAAATATAGATTTTTGTCAATTGTGGGCATGGCTCTTGACAGATTTTTTCCATTTGATATAAAGATCTGCATGCCTGTACAAAATTTCAGCTTAATATCTCAAAATTTACGCCCCTAAGAATGACAACAACAGATAGAGACACGGACATACGGACATGCATGTCTAACTCCATTCAGTTTTTGATGCTGATCAAGAATATATGTACTTTGTAGGGTTGTAGAACAAACTTAGTATAGACCTCCTATCTTATGTGGAGCGTATACACGTTTCAGCTTTAAGCTGTAGTTAATATTTTACTAAATTCTAAACGAGATTTATTTGCATCTCATATATTGAAGATTAGTTTTCTGCAGTTTCAAGTAAAAATATATATTTATTTTATTTTTTGACTCAAAAGAATTCACAAAACATTCGTGGCTTGCATTTATAAGCATTTTTTTTTTAAATCGGAATAAAAGAAATAAAGAATGAAAGGAGAGGCTTTCAAATCAAGGAGTGATTATAAAAGACTAACTTTTCTTGTTTGTTGTTATCAATGGCTCAGTTAATATTTTATGTTTAAATCTTTACAAGCATTTAAAAATTTTGAAATGAAAACATAAAAGCACAGCACTCTTGGTAATATTTACCAAAGGTTTATTCCTATATTATGCGTCAATGAAAAGGAATTGAACAAAGATCAACTGCAGTTATTTTGTTAAGTTATGTCATTCATTAAATCATTGACAGAGAAAACAATAATAATAAACAATTCCTATATATTTACCCAAGTAATCTCTATATAAATTGTAAACAACCCAAATGGTTTATAGAACAAAATATTTTCGAAAAGAACGCTCTCTTCTGTCTATTATCACTAGCGCTAGTGAAGACCAGCAGCTGTGCATCAAACAATTGTTTCCAATTTAAAGTAATTTATGAAGAATCTTTCTATTGTTTGTTTAACGGTCTATATTTGTTGTTGCTTTTGTGTTTACACCTTTGAGAGTCATTTGTCCCTTTCTTATCTATTATATATTTTAATAATTTCATGTTAAACAGAAACGATTAAAGAAGAAATGTGGCAATGGAAATTTTAGAAATTTATTAAGTTTTTCTAAAAGAAGCAAAAAAATCTATTTTCAGTGATAAACAAAAATTATATTAACCCCATCAAGGCCATATTTTGCTAGCTAATAAATGGCTGATGGTTTGGTTTAGAAGCGTATTATAGTTCAGCTATAAAACTAACAAATTGCCACTTGAACTATATGGAGCGTATTATATGAAGAAGCACTAAAAGCATTTCTCTTCAATCGTTAGCAAAGAAGCCAACAAATTTCACAAAAAATCTACGTATTATGTATTAAAAAAATTTATGTGTTCAATCATGGGCTACATTAGCTGAAGCATGAAAGAGTTTTATATACAATAAATGAACACTAAATTAATGAAATGGATTAAAAATGTAAAGCTATGGATACTGTTTGTGATGGCTCTGTTTGAATGTCTTCTCCGACCCAAAAAGGAAAATAGCTTCCTTCAGAGGTGGCAAATTGTTGCTCACACCTAATGCAACTGCTTTTTGGTCTTTCGCCAAAATATTGAAAATTATTATATTATTAATTTTTAATTGAGTGGATTAAAACTTTGTCGTAGGAAACTTTGCCTGCTAGAGGACACGGGTTCAGGTAAAAAGTAAAAGAATTTTTTAAATAAGGATTGTGAACTCAAGTTTGTCGCGTTGGCTTGATAACTCACCGACAGTTAAGAATAATATCATAAAAGTCGAGGTGGATTCGACAGACGAACAGAGGGTTTAATCACACACCTGTCATGCATTGTAAATGTAAAGGGGTATTTAAGATTGTAATTTTCTTATGTCTTTTTTCATAAAATCAAATAAGTTCCGGCTTCTTTCATGCTTGCCTTTTTCTGGTGATTATTTCATATATTTCTGTGACATTTGTTTAAATAATTCTTTAACATTTTTTTTTTTTATCCATTCAAAACTTATTATGAAAAAATATATAGAATTATAGTAATTCTGCGACTTGTCACAATCATTAAGATTGATCATTACAACAATTGAAGTTTATAATAAGAATTTATGATGATGGGGAGCTGTCAAAAAGCAAGCAAGAAAGCGAACACAGCATACGATTGCTTTGATTGAATGAAAAATAAATAAATAAAAAAAAAAAAAAAACAAACTAGCACGCAAACAACAACACGCACCCTATTACATATGTACATACATGCAAACATATGATTATTTAATAAGCATACACGCCTATACAAGTCACTCTTTACCATCTTTTGTACATATTTTAGGGACGTTTTTTTTTTTATATATTTACACAAACGACAGCTGTCTGAGGTGAAAAAAAATTAACTCTGTTTAACCCTCGATAATGATATAAATTTCGATCACTTTATAATAAAAATTGTTATTATTTTTCTCCCTATTTAATCAACGTGTTCGGTTTCCTTTATTATCACCATTATTATTGTTGTTATTGTGACCAACGTTATACGGGTATACTTTTATTTGCTTTAATTCATATACTTGCTTTTATTTTAACAACTTTAATGACATTATTTATATGTGTAAGTTATAAACGTTTAATCTTTATAAAAAATCAACAAAAGGGTGAGAGGTGAATGCTTTTAAACTTTAACTTTCAATTGTAGAACATTTCAATTCGGGCTCAATTTTGTATAGTAAAGGTGTACAAGGATTATCAATCCTTTTGTAACTGTCATTTATTCAAGAATGAACTAACTCTATACTCTATACTCGCTATACCCTGTAGCTGAATGGTGAGGGTTTACTAAGTTTGCTTTTCCGTTTGCAACATGACGCTCTCACTAATTTTTAAAGAAAACTCTGATGTCCACTCCAACTACAACATCTTACGCTTGTTGCACTACCACCAAAAAAATCATTGCTTACGTGTTTGTTCATACAATTATAAAATTTGTATATTTATATGGAACTCACGTTTAATTTGAAAGAGAACTGAATTGTATGTATAAAAAAAAAATTGGTTTTTCTAAATATACGGCTGAAAACTAGGTGAAAATGTAACAAAGCGTTACGCTATATAACGTAATCACAATTGAACAACATACTCACCCACTTGAAAGAGGAATGTATGTACACATGAGTGTGTGTGTGTGTGTGTGTGTATATATATATGAAAAATGTAAACAATGCAACACACAAATTTCATTTGAGTTTGACACAAAAAAGAAAAAATGAAAAAGAAAAAAAAGCTAGTGGCACACACACACTGAAAAAGACTATATTATTTTCAAGCCAACTGATTGCAGTTATATGCATATCCTCCGCATACGCAAACATACCCTATTCTATATACACATAAATTCACTATCCTCACTACATGCACACACATGCAAACTATTATTTAGAGAGTTTAAAAATGTAAAAAGAAAGAAAAAAAAAACAATTTTACTCAACAAGAGTTTGTCATAAAGCATACAATTGTAATACCGTTACAGAGTATAAAAAAGAGCAGCAGCAGTACCGAGAGCTAGGAACTGTAAACAAAGTATGCCAACAATGAACAATATACGGGAAACATAAACTACAATTTTTGGCCTCTAAAAGCAAGCACACACATGTACATATTTAGTGTACAGACTTACATATACTAATGCAGCAGTTTATTGTAACTGGGTTTTTTTTTTCAGATGCGCACACATACACAGTAAACAACGTTTCATGCCCAACAATCCACTTTATAAATGTTTTTTCCTGTTGTAACCATCTTTGAGTTTGCGAATGCGGTGTACACACAAACCTGCACAAACATGTCATATTAAGCCACTTAAACTTTACACGGAAATTTGAAAAAATAAAAACCGCCCACATTTTCATTTTCCTTGGGCATTTTATAAGGCAAACTATGTACTAAAAAAAGGTTTATAAACACACACACACACACACACTTACATATATAGTAACAAATCATTCCAAAACATATGAGAAAGTTCTACAATAGAATACTTGTGCCGCATTCCGAATACCCACCAGCAGCTATGATCGTAATTAACGACAATTTTATACCCTGGAGCTGTGTATTTAAGGCACAATGCCTAGTCACTAATTTCCCCAATACTTTAATTGGAGCTTGCTCGTAGTTTGCAACTAAATGAAGTGATTTAAAAAGACATGTGAAAAAAACGTCACACCTACAAAGCCTATTCATTATAATTCACGTATATCATGGGTGTGTAGGCGATATTTACTGTGTGCTGAAGTAATAATATCTCATTCGTACTTAAGTTAATGCGCAAAAAAGAGAAGAAAAGAGAAGAAAATAAAAGAGAAAGGTAGAGATGAGAGTATGAGACACAAGCATATGTTAAAGCTATACGTTCGCCTCTGCACACATTTATATAGTGATGCTTACTCACACGTACGCCTAAGCCACTCTGTGTACAGAGTGTGATTACAAAGAAAAAAGGATTTATTTAGATTTTCATTAAAATTACATTTTTTTTCACTGTGTATACACACATGTATGTTATGCGTGCAATTATATTATACATATGTTTACATTTATAAAAAACATATAAAAACTATCTGGATAAGCACGTTTACGTAATTTAAGTGTTTTATAAAAGAGAGTTGTGAATAAGTAATCAGCAAATTAAACTTTTTTAATAGGTATCATTGCCTTAGTCACACAAAGTAAGTGCTGAACGCATTAAATCACGCCCACAAACACACATATATTACGGAAATTTAAATTTTCATTTAACTTTAGCATAAAATAAAATTTTCGATTGTACGGTCATACTATATAATACAATATTATTAAATGTGTGTTGGTTTTATGAATAATAATGCCAAACTATAATCACATATACATGAGATTGCATTATGCATTGCGTTCTTGGATGAGCCTCATTTCAAAAGCTGTGCCTTTTGGGAACATTTGCACAATTATAAATATGTATTTATTTATAAATCAACAGCAGCAACAGCAACAATAATCATCATCATTATCGTTATTATTATGATTGTGTCAAGTGGAGAGGAGACCTTAATTTTTTTTTTTTTTTTTTTCTTAATTCTGTTTCACTTGGTACTGTAAACTAAAACTAAATTGAAATTCACATGTACTTACTACTCAGTGTTGCAGAATACTCTTAAACATTGCCTGACAGCATCGCTCTCGGTACAGTCAAGTCCATTTTAAATTGCTTGCATTATTTTATTTATATAAATATTTAAAAAATATTCTACTCCTTCATTAAGTTTCTTTATGCTTGTGTATATACTATGTAGCAGAATGATATTGTGTTACAATTTTTTATATTCTATTAAACATTTTTATTCAGAGTAATAATAAAACTATCAAGAAAAATGGGCACAAGAGTAAATTCTTTAAAATATTTGTTGTTTTGTTGTTTTTGTTGTCAGTAAGTGTTAAATTTTGAAAATGAATTTTCATTTGATGTTGGAAGCAGATATTCTCTTATTTACGAGAACAACTACTTTATGCTTGTGAGATAAATCAACAATAAAAATTCATTACGTATGCAAATCTTTAGTAGGCCGGTTTTAAGGGATTATTCTTGACGAAGAAGGGTACAACAACTGGTTTTCTTATTTTTTTTTTTTTTTTTTTTTGAAATATCCAAAATTTATTCACTGTTAAAACAATTAAATTAACTTTTGTGTAATTAAATTTTACTAAAGGATAAATCTCCATATAGTGCACCTATTTTTAGTGAGGTATCTGTACTAAAAAGGCTTTCTGCACTAAATTATATGCAAGTCCACTTCTACCTACGATTTATTCTATTTCATATTAGACAGCCGACATCCTCTATATTCTAGAATAGTAACTGTCTCTCTCTCTAATGTATTCTGTTTTTAAATTATTTGCTTCTATTAATTAGTAAAATTTCATCCCCTGAATGAATTAAATTTTAGATATTTATTAAACATTTATTTGACTTATATAAGAAATAACTTTTTGAGATATTATGTTTATAGTTATTATTGACAAAATTCGTTGAGTGTTGGAATATTTTTTGCATTATAAATATTCAAATGGAATTTGTGTGACTGTGAAAATTAATGAAATTGATTCTATTTAACATAATTTGTTTTTTACATTTTTCACAACCCACACAGAATAAAGAACTTTACCAAGTTAGTTGTTCCGTTTGTAATACCCCGCAGGAGACGTAAAGGACGCTACAAAATTTATAAATTATTACTCAAAATCAAAATTTGTTTATCTTGTTTATCGATCGCAAATACAGACATATTTAGTTTCTGTATGCAAGTTGATAATCGCGCTCACAATAAAATCTTGAGTTTTGAAAAACAAATAGTTCTTCCATCAATGTGCGGTACGCTAGCGGACACGCTTTCAATTTATAAGGTAGAGAAAACCTTTGTTGTATGGATTGCTTCATGAAACTTTAAATAATTTAATTAGACATCTGCCACGCCTACATTCTACAAACAGATATGCAGGGTATTTAATATGTGACCAAATTTCAATTTAGTTTTCTTACTTATTTTTATTAAGTTCTTTATAAACATTTTGAACATCTTTGGTATCTTTGGACAAGTGGAGGGTTGAATTGTTGATTGGTTGGTTTGGGTTGTCAAGATGTCAAGGGTATAAATTCCGAACGTGTTGTATGAAATGAAAGGAAAATTAAATTTAAGGTATCAGTTTATTGTGGGTAAGAAGGAAAACAGAAAGTGGTGTCACTAAGCCGCTTATTTTAATTTTTTTTTTATTTTATTTATTTTCTCAGTGTTGTTGTGTCAGTTGTTGTATTGTGTAAAAGTAGATTTCAATTGTTTTGTTTTATTTGTGGGCTTTGTACCAAATAAAAAAGGTAAGAGGAGTATACTGCTTTCCAGCAAATAAAACAACAACAACAACAACAACAACAACGACCGTAAGGGTTTCTATTTATTAATATTTCATTTTGTCTCTTTTTATGCACGTGTGTGTGTGCGCGTTAACATCATTTTATATATATCAATGATAGTAAAAGAGCTAAATCGCGGCAGAGCCCGGGTGGAGAGAGTATACCATACTTGACTTCCGTTGCAAATTTAAACAAACGGAAACGAGGGGTATTTTAATATGCTGCAAACTATGTTTACCCTATTTATACAAACATACACATAAACATAAACAAAAGCAGACACACACACACCCTTTAATCTATACATCATAGTTATGTTACCTTCCAATGCCTCACAAAGTTAACAGAAGTAGTGTTTGTTGTTGTTGTTGTTGTATGTTTAATGTATGTTTTAGAGCTATATTCACGTTCGCGGGCTCGTCATAATAATGGTTTGCATTACTGAAAACGTGCTGTTTATGCCAAATTGAAAGAAGGTCTTTTTTTTTTTTTTGTTCATGTTTACGTTTATTTTTTGCAACCAAAGACAAAGCAACAAAACGATAATATTTTCTATACACATTACTCTAATGCATTTGCATGGATAGGGAGGGGATTCAGATATGCGGGGAACTGATATTTATGTGTTATGTGTTACTTTTAGGGAAGAACAAAATGTACTAATTGTTATAATATATAACACTTTGTAATTATATGTTTGCAAAAAGTGACACGACAAAGAGATGGAATATTTATATTATTGTTTTTGTTGCTTTATGCGAGTTTTGCATAAATGGGTGGAAAACTTTCCATTACTTTGGGCAAAATTGACCTACAAGATACAATATTAAAATCCATACATTATAAATTTATATTGAGTATTTTCATAGATGTGCCAAAAGTGAGCACGCCTACAATTTGCAATAAACTTCATGGCAAAAGGGACTACGCATTATTGTACATACACACTTAAAAGATCATAATCATGTATATGCCACGTCCACTTCTATATACATGAAGAGCATTTGGGATTCGGTTCAAATCAGTTTTACTCTTTTTTTTAGTTTTATTTATTTTTTTATTTTTTCTTCAACAAAATTTATTCAATATTTGTCCTGGTGTACCATATGTGGCCACGTTAGTTACATATGCATACTAAACCATTCAAATCACGTACACACAGTATATACAACGAAACATGCGATAATTTTTTTATTATTATGATTGCTAACGATGAAGGAAAAATAATCAAAATGCAAACAATAACAACAGCAACAATAATAGTACAAAATATGATTAGAAAACAAGTCACTCAAAAGTATTATAATAATAATAATAAGTACGCTTACTACCCCTACTAAGCGCTTACTAAGCGCTTACTACCCCTACTACTGCTGTTTGCGCATTGCTGCACATTTTGCTTTTATGGTATATTAGTTAACATTTAATATTGAGACAACAACTGAATGCTAGTGAACGTTTACTGGCTGAGAAGTCATGCAAGTCAAAATGACAATAAAAAAAAAGAAATAATAACAAAACTCACGTACTAAAATGCACTCACTCTCTCTCTCTCTCTCTTCCTCTCTTTTTAACCACTCTGATACTTTAACTAGAAAGTGAATGAACTAATGGTGCTCACTTCGCGTGTGTATGTATGTATGTGTGTGTGTGTGTGTAAGCGATTATGCATTCACGTACCATTTGGTAGCCAACCTCTTTTAATTTCCAAGTGGTATCAGTGGCACTTGCTTATTATTACAAAATTTATATAAACTTGTTGTTATTGTTATTATTTCTCGCCTATACTTCTCTATATGATTGAATAAACTCATAGATAATTAAATCGTAAAATAAAACTGAAGAAATATGTTGCGTGATAATACTTTGTTTGTTTAGCTTGAAATGAAAAGATGATAAAAATGTTTTTATAGCGTTTTTACTAAAACAAAATAATAATAAAAAAGAAAAACAAAACAACAACAAATAAAGTTTAAAGCAATTTAACAGATAATCATTAAAATGGAGGTAATTTTTTAACAATGAAAAATGGATTAAGAATTGATTGAAATGCGTAATTTTATAAAAAATTCTTAATATCGTACAAGAAAATAATAAATAAATTTGAAACTAAACGAAACAATTCTGAAGAACTTATGAATAATACGTGCATAAAATGCTTATTCTCCTACTCCCTTTGTCTACCTCATCATTCCTTTGTCTTGTACAATATACGAATGATATGGAAGTTTTGAAATTAAGTATTAAGAAATGCAATGAAATGGAAATTTATGTTTGTGCAGATTTACGAGCTGTAATTAGCAGTAAAAAATGTTAAAGTTTTATAAACAATTGTTCGCATGTTGCCTCCTCTTTGTTTTTGTATTTCTCGTCTCACCACTTCACACAGCATTTTCACAAATTGAAACTAATAAAAGATAAATTATTTATAAAACTTTGAAATTTTATAGCGTGGAGCTCATCAAAGTCAGTTTAAAAAAGGAAAAAAAAAAACAAAAACAAATGTAATTATACAAAAAAGTAAAAAATTCAATTTGGTCTAGACCAAATATTTAACACCCTTTACATCTATATACAAACAAGGGGCGTGGCAAAAAACTGAATGAGAAAAACCTTTTAAATAAAATTAGCTTGCAATGTCATATAAAGATTTTCATAAATAATGGGCGCATCAGATATCTCCTTATGCCTTCTAGGAGTGTAAATAAAATCTATGATTGCATTCTGTCATCGACGGATGCACTTTTTATTACACATTTTTACATATTTGTAATGCTGTGAATCCAAAATATGTTTTATATACAATTCATCATATATATTGTAGTCTATGATATGACAAACTTAGCAACTTATATGGATAGTATAAAAATATAAGCAGCCACACAGCAGCAGCAACCGTATGTTTGTTGTGAAGCTTTGTCAGTTTTATACAGTGTGACCTCATAAACGTTTTTAACAAAACACACACGATGTTTTTAATTTTATTTCTTATTTTTTTCCTTTTTTTTTCTATATTTTTTTAGCTACAAAAAAAATTTAAACCCCACAGCTGTGTGCGACTCTCGTAAAAACAAAGAATTTAACACATTTTCTTTAACGAGCTAAAATATTTTTCCAAGCAAATATCTTGTTGAACGAATACCGGCGTCCTTATTATATGTGTGCATATATTTAAACAGTAAAGAACAAAATTATGTTGTGAAAAAATTGGATGAATAGTATATAACTTAAAAAGGAGAGAAAGAACAGAAAATTTCAGAAAAGTACCGTTACCAACCATAGTTGCATTCCACCTAAACTATCCATTGCTTTGGTACTCTATTCCGCTCTTAACGAAATTTGAATCAAACACCTTCCGCATTAAAAGCGAACGGGCTATACCTTCGTCTATTTTGACAAAATACATAAATTTTAGGTTAAGTAGTGTTTACAAAATAATTCACAATTTTATAAAAAGTTATTGAAAATTTCTAAAATGTTATTGCATTTATAACTTTGGTGCCAGAATATTATTGAATTCCATTTATTAAAATAAAACAAATGCAAAAACAAATTGAAGACTTTACAGTTTTCAATTTTGCTCATCAGTGCTCTTTCTCTTTTTTTTTTTTTTTTTTTTGATCACTTTCTTTTTTTGAAAATAAAATAATTATAATAATCTGCCACATAACGCACGAGTTTGTGTACATCCATAAATTGCTTATAGTCCACATCGGTATTGAACCCCTTTGAAAACAAGTCTATGTTTGTTTTCCAATTGAAATATTTTAATTAAAGTAAAACAAAACAACAACAACAACAACAACAACAACAAAAAGTTATTGATAAAAATGCATTCAAGCGGTAAATTGTTGAAAATATTTACGTAAAAAAAAAAAATACAAGAACAATAACTTTTTTATAAAATACACACACTTTTATAGACAACTGTGCTTAATGATTGGTTATATAAATGAAGACAAACTGATGCAAATTGCAAACCGTGTAATATCAAGTCTTACACAATCTCTATACATAACAATAGATATTGATGGAGTGCAGGAGAGGTGAAGGCTTTGATAAATCAATTAAATGTTTTTATACACTGGCAAGTAAATGCTAGAAAAGTACGCTCGAGTTGAGCTAAAAATCAAACAAAAATATCCGTACATACATTTTTTTTATTTTTTTATTTTATTTTTTTTATCTAGTTGAAGAAGAAGGCCAGCATTAGCTTTATGCGAAAAAGAAAAAAAAAAAATCGTAATCAATTTAACCAACTCATACAAAAGAAAGAAGAAGACATGAAAATTACAACAATTTTTTAGAAATTGTATAAAATATAAGAAAATTTGTCATAGATCCCTGAAACCTGAAATACTCTTCACATCTATTTACCGGTCCGGTAAGTATGTTAAGAACCTTATTACGCCCTTCTAACAGTAAAATAAGATTTTTTGTAAATTTTATTAGTCCATGCTCACTTTTACTACTAGTTCTATACATATATCATCCGTATAGAAAATTTCAACTTTATAGGAATTCTTTTGTACCAAATAGATAGATTTTTATTGATTAAGGGCCTGGCATGTATATTATTTACGCTCTATTTTAAACAATATTTAATTAATTTATTTAATTTTTTTTTTAAATTTAGTTTATATTGTTAGTATATTAGTAGAAAGAAGTAGTAGAAGAAGAGTAGAAAGAACTGTGATATCTCAAATATATCTGTAATAAATATGGGCGTGGTTAGGAAATAATTAGCCTAACTAATCATCTAGATTTAAAATAAAATGTCTGTCCTAATTTCATATGCTAGACCCACGCTTTGTTATTAATAGATCAATTTGAATTTAAAAATTATCAAAATTCTATTTGTATTATATATAGGATGACAAATTTAATATACCTTTTTCTACTAAGGTGTATATTATAATTCAAATAAACTAGAATGATCACCAGTAGAGAGGAAAATTGTATTTATTCATGTTTCTTTGTATATTTCTTGCAATCTTCTTTTCATTTGCTTTAGTCCCTCTTTTTTTTTTTTTTTTACCGTACGCGTGATCATTTGCAGCAGAGAGATTGCCATTAAAGTTTTTCAGAGTAAACAACACGCATTATATCAATTGTTGTTGTTGTTGTTGTCTTTGTTTGTTGTTGTTGTTGTTACATTATATATAATATTTCGTTACGGTAGACCCAAGAGCTATATAAACTGCATGTATTATATGCAGCAGCAGAAAATAATTCTGAATCTGCATTTCAGCTGTACATGTAATGATGATGGTGATGGCAACGTCATATTAATATTTAAATCTGTACGTATGATGCAAGTTTTTCTTCTTTTTTTTTCTTTTTTAAATTAAGCAAACTAAACTCCTTATAATACACGCCAAATATATATAATTAGAGAGTTGATAGCGGAACATTTAATTTACGTATATGTGGCAATAATTGTGCAAGTAGTCCAAGTCAATTATTCGAAAGCATACATTTAGCTTTTTAGAATTATATTTTTTTTATAAAAATTTGAAAAATTTAAAGTTAAAAAGATTTTTGGAAATAAATGGATAATTTTGAGAGCCGTACAAGTACATACATTCATATTAATTGTTTATGAGAAAGAATTTTATTCTATTAACTATAACACGATTTAAAAAATATAAAATTTTTCATTTATTACTAAAGTAGGGTATGCCAAATTCATCTTAATTCATAAGAATTTTTTATTATTCAATAATTACGCTTAAAAGCTTTTCTTATAAAGATACATGAGTAGCTCTATGCCATACTATACGTTACGTATCAAATGAGATTTTCACAGAAAAAAAACAAAAAACAAAAAAAAACCAGATTTAATAGAAAATTGCCTGAAAGAGTGATAGGCAAACTCCCACTGAGCGGTTGATCATTTCACATAAAATGACACTTTTCAATTTTTCTGCATGCCACAGTGACAAGATCAACTATGTAAATATATGAGCAAGTTAATGTTTTAGATTACATTGCAGCTGAGATTTGATCAAACTTTTGCATACTGCGGCCTCATGCACATCATTTTGCGGGGACTACAATTTATTATTTATTGTACATACAGATTTTTCATTCAAGCAGTTTGAATTCATTTCAATTTCATTTTCTTTTTCTTTTTTTTTTAATATTTTATGACTTATCAGTATATAACCTATACGGCATTCTTAGCTCATTTTGCGTGTGTGTGTGTGTGTATTTATGCTAATCACGTAATGCATATTCTTTTCTCGTTTCTTGTTTGCCATATTCTACTTTATAGGTCTACATACGGAGATGATGATAAAGTTCATAAAGTTCTTGTGTTTATTTTTATATCACTTATTATTATTATTATTATTATTATTGTAGTTGGTTATTGTGTATGCAAAAGAATATAAAATGAACAATTTTTTTAAAAGGAAATCTCCATCATCATTATTTTATTATATTAATAATATAAAATTTTAATTAAATTGTCTGGTAGAAGTGTAACATTAAAGGAAAATTTCATAAAAAATTATTTCGTTTTTTTTTTCAAATTTAAATTAAATTTCTGCTTTAAATGGTTGCAAAGTAAAGTCAAATTTTCAATTTGGAAACTTTAATTGAACTGAACTGAAAATTGTAACAAAAAAAAAAAAAAAAAAAAAATCAACTTAAACTTTAGATGGTAAAGAAAAGTATGCGGCATTAGATGAAGGCGTAATATTCAAGTCGCTACTGTGCAAGGTTGATTCCCATGCAGTGTAAAAACTGCGAGGGTAGAGCCTGCATAAAAATGCTTGTTTTCAATAAAATTCTAAATATTTGTTCTTTTCCTGAGAGTTCCATAGTTTCCCTATTGCACGGCATACCTTCATTTTATACAGCTCCAGATAAAGCAATTCAATCTATATGCCGGTTATGACGTAGCTGTGATTTAGATCGGTGTAGAGCTCATTAATTCTAACTCTTATAACAACTCGTCAAGACTAATGATCTGGCGGCTCAATTTTTCCGCTAAAATACTTCTAGTGTTGTGTTGTTCATCTTTTTTTTTTTTTTTGAATATCATCCCAGCAATCATCATTCTGCGCTCAAGCTTTACTTATTGTAAATAAAATATATGTTTATTGAGTAAATGTATATAAATAAATAGATAAATAGTTTGGAAAATTCTATACACAAGTACTAATAAACAACAAATATTTATTGTTACACCAGCAAAATTGTTTGTTTATGTAGAAAGGTGAGAATACAACACTTCAACGGCAGCAACCACAATTGAAACAACTACCAACAGGTAGTAGAAATATAATAAAAAGAAAAAAAACATTTTTAAATAAATACAGACACGTTACGAGTTATAAAAAAAAAAAACACAATGATAACGATACTGTGCATACAATGCCAAACAACGACGTCATATTGAAAAGGTGTTAGAAAGCATAATTAAGCAAAAAGAAAACACTATGAGACTGGTTTTTGTAATACGATAAAATTATTTACACATATTCTTGAATAATTTTCTTTTTTTTTTTTTTGATAATATGATTTTACTATCAAAAGTATAAGAAAAAATTAATAATATTTTTTACATAAGAAAAGTTGGCATCATCAGACTCTATAGACTTGTCTGTCCATAATAACGTGTATGTGTCTGTTGTTGACACTTTTCTCCGGACAAAATCGATTACAAGCCACGCCAGTAAATGACAAAAATCTATGTATCTTCGACAAAAAAAAAATGGCTGTAAAGTAAAAATTCAAAAAAAAAAAAAAATAGTTCATCCTTTAATGTGGCCAATAACAGACATGATCAAAATTTATAAAAAAAAATTACACTTGGGGTAGAATTCAACTTGAAAGGTGGGACGTAATATATACACTAATGGAGGGCGCAATTATATACCCGCCACGTCATGATCGAAGATTTTCTAATAAAGAAAGTCTTTTAGCTTAGGCCAGTTTACGCTCTCAAAAAGTGTATGTATTACATATCAGATAGCAACTGCACTTTGACATGAAGTACGTTTCCCTTTTTTTATTTCTTTTTTTTAATTGTGAGCGCATCTGTTATACGACTATGCTGATTTTTAGCATATCGATGTACGGCGTATAAATACGTTCTGTCAAATAAGTATCCGGAAATTCTCATTTGAAATTTTCCCGCTGAGAATATTTCAAAAAAAGATTTTTCCCAGGTTGGCACAACTGTCAATTTTGATTGCTATGTGTCATTTAGTTTGTTTACGGCGTCATTAGGAACAAGTCAACCTTTTGTGTGCGTTGCGATGTTTACTATGGATAAAAATATCGAACAAAGAGTTTGTGTGAAAACGTTGGAAATGTTGAAAAAAACATTTGGTGATTCAACCATGTCGAAAACTCAAGTTTACAATTGGTATAAATCGTTCAAAGAGGCGCGAGAAGAAGTGAACGATTTGTCACGTTTAGGACGTTCAGGCCTTCGACCTCTTCAACTGAAGAAAATGGCGACAAAATAAAGGAAATGGTGCTCGAAAATCCTCATTATAGTTTGCGAGAGATAGCCCAAGAAATGAACATGTCTCATGAGACCGCTCGTCATATTTTGGTTGATGTTTTGGGTATGCGGAAAGTGGCAGCGCGATTGGTGCCAAAAGATCTGAAATTTCTTCAAAAAGTGAATCGCAGTAAGGTGGCTGAAGATACGCGTGGCTTGAACGCGTAAATTCCGATCCAACGTTCATCGAACGCATCATAACTGGTGACGAGACATGGGTTTTCGAGTACGACATGCAAACGAGTCAACAATCATCGGAATGGCGCGCCAAAAATCAGCCGAAACCGAAAAAACCGCGCCAAAGCAAATCGAAAATCAAGGTGATGCTGACCGTTTTCTTCGATATTCGGAATTCTTACCGGAGGGCAAAACCGTCAATAAAGAATATTATCTTGTCGTTATGAAGCGTTTGAGAGAGAATGTTCGTCGCAAAAGACCAGATTTGTGGCGGAACAACAGTTGGATTTTGCACCACGATAATGCACCAGTTTTTGAACAAAAATTCAACAAATATCATCGAACAACCACCGTACTCTCCACATATGGCCCCGTGTGACTTTTTCCTGTTTCCAAAACTCAAATTATCACTTCGTGGAACCCGTTTTGAGAGCATTAAAGACATCAAAACTAATTCGCAACGAGAACTGAAGGCCATCCCGGAATATAGCTTTAAAAAGTGTTTCGATGATTGGATTGTTCGTTGAAAGAAGTGTATTGCCTCAGAAGGGGCCTATTTTGAAGGGGATATAATAAATTTAGATGATTTGTGTTTTATTTCAAATTTCCGGGTACTTATTTGACAGAATGTAGATAGAAGTTGAACCGAATTGCAAGATCATGGGTCAACTTTTGTTGACACATATATATAAGTTTTTGTCGATTGTGGGCATATTTGATATCCAAACATGTCCATTAATCACACATAAATAAATTACAAAATCCTATACACATACGCGTATCAAATCTCAAGTTTAAATGTTCATTTTTGTAGCAGACATTAAGATTTTTATTAATAATAGGCGTGTGTATGTTATACGACCATGCCTATTTTTTCACATCAATTTATACATTTCGTTATAAGTATGCATTTTTATATTCAACATGATAGCGGTATTATTATTGTGGCAGTTAAATGTATATCGAATTTTTGTTGATTGTGGACGTACAGACATACATGTCTAGATTGACTCTGTTTTTAGGTATAAAAACAAAATAAAAATTCTATAAAATTATTGCATATCTCTGCGAAAGATTTTATATAAAAAATGTACAACAATTGAATAGATTTACTGAGCATGATTACTTAACACATAATTCTGAAATGATTGTCTCATGTCCGTCTATTTGTATTATTTTCATTTAAAGACTGTTGCTGACTTGAAATTAAATTACAGTACATAACTGTAAACACTTTATATGAATTTTTTTATAAAAATATTTCATATTAAATGCATTAAAATTTGGCCACCACCAAAAAAAAAAAACAATCAAATCAAAATAATTCACAGTTGGAGTGTGTGTTTTTAAAATTTATTTCTCGCATTTTACTCGATTCCAGTGAACGCCATGGATGATTTTATAGACCGCCGAACCGGCCAGCAAGTCACACAAAACAGTTATTATGGCTGGACGACTTACATTTGTCACATCCAATTGGTGGCTGAGTTTTATGTGCACGTAGGTTGGAACCGTTTAAAAACATTTACGCTTAATGTTGCAGTTGTTGTTTCTGTATGATTGTTTTATGACACAGTTTCAAATTTCGTCGGGGAAGGTTTTTTTTCTTTTTCTTGTTTCAATATTTTCATTATTTTTGTAATGATTGTAACGGTATTCTGTTGAGTTATTTATAACATTTTATGCATCAGCTTTGTTTTTTAAATTTTTATTACTGTGATTACTGATAATATTTTTTTTATGCATCAATATGAAATAATTTGAGGGAATTCAGTTCGAATGAATTTTTCACTTTAATTATTTACGCATTACGGCAGATTTCAAAGGATTTTTTTGTTTTTGTTTTTTTTTTTTCTTATAGAAAAGTTCCGAAATATTAAGTCATTAATCTAAAAAGGATTTTGATTAATTTTACTTTCCATACAACATCATAGGCATGCATATTTGCATTAAAAAATTATTAAAAAATAATAAAGAAACAAAATATTTTTTTATTATTTCAACCGGATACCGTGTATGTGCACGCATTTATAACTACGTGAATAATTTAAGAGCTAAACAAAAGGTTTCAAAGTCACGTGCAGATCATAATCCTTAGGTTGACATACATTCGCACTCCAACAACGCTTTATACCGTTTCAGCATCATTTACATTTTGTGTGTAAATATTATTCTTATTTTTTTTTTTGTTTTTTTTTTTGTTATAAATTTTTATTTCTGCAAGAAAATATCAGAAGGAAACAAGAGACCCTTCACAGAGTATAAATATATATTTTACGGTATACGTATATACTCGAAGCGTCCGTCTGTTTTTGTATCGTATATGAATGCAAACAAAAGTGATATCGATGTACAAACTTTCTTTTTTCTTATTAAAAATAGATAAAATCGCTTAACCGTCATGCTCACAATGGACAAAAAACCTTAAAAAATTGTCATAAAAAGTTGAAATTTTTCAAAAATTTGTCCACACGTTGATTAGGTAAAAAAAAAAAGGAACCTTAAACATTTTCATTTTTTAAACCTTCTAACCAAACAAGACAAATTTCATTTATGAATCTTAAAAATTGTAGATTGTTTGCAAGCAAGAACAGGCGGGACATAATTAATTGGTTCAAGACTTTCAATGACTTTAAGTGAAATTTGTTACATTATGTTATAAAAATTCTTAACACTTCAGAGGTTAGCATAGACAATAATTATTGTTTTGTTGTTTTGTTTTTTGCTTTTTTTTTCCTTCTTTCATTAATAAAAATATATTTTTATTATTGTACGATTAATATATTTTCCTCAATTCTTCTTAAAAACAATTCATTAAGTAAGTGACAAAAACTTAACATACGTTTTACTTTATGTACATAAGTACCATTGTTGTTGTTTGTTCATATACCATATTTTCTTTATAAAAATTTCTTTAATTCTCAAAACAATAGCTTTTGTATTTTATGTTATTGTTGTTGTTCTTCTTCTTCTTCTTATTTTCATTGTTTATTGTATAACTTTGTACAGAAATATAAGAATTTTTACTGTTGTTGTCGTTTGCGTATCATATATGCTTGTACTTACCTTTTGATAACAACTTTGGCGGCATCTGAATAAATCTTTAGAGCTCACTGCCTGAGCTCTTATAAATCCAAACAACGTTATGGCTGTCATGGCCAACATATAAAAATCTCTTCTTTCTAATGAATACATTTTCTTCTTTCTTTTTTTCTTCTCTTTATTTATATTTTTTTACTTATTTTTGTTTACACTCTAACACACTTTCTTCACTTGGTACAATTACAAGGTAATGTTTTATGAACTTATGATCGTTTTTATTTTGTTTTTAGCGAAACAAAAAAAAAATTCTATTCAAGAAATTCTTCTGTGTACGTCTACGATAATAGTTGTTATAAACGGGTATAGTTCACATTATTGAATGGATTTCGATTTACAAAAATATTTCTAAATTTTCTGATAGAGTTTGTTTTAAATACGAAAGCACGAGTACGAGTATATTTTATCGCAACATGAAATGAACGTAACATCTCTGTATCAACATGTTAAACGAACGAAGACCGATTCTAGACTAACTTTACTATAGCTGAAATCAAACAATTTAACACAATCTTTCATATATATACCGATATGAACACACCAACCCCCAAATGCATACGCGCACACATAAACATGTTCATATGGATTGGTTGGAAACGAACGGAATTGATGGGAGCCGGCGACCAAAAGACAACGTCATCTTTACGAACGGCGCGTACATATAGAAAAATATTAAAAAATAAACACCTATAAACAAACATACATAACAAAAGACTTTTCACAACTTGTCGAGTTGGGTTGTATCACAAACAAGCTGTGTCTGCTTGTTAGCAGTATGATGTTGGGATTTGGCTTCAAGCAGTATGTATTGTATGAGTGCACAGACCAACAACCAATAACAAACGTTTTCTTTCTCAATGATGGAGCTGTGTGAGCATACTATCTAAAGGAAATAAGAAGTGTTTGGTATAATGTTTTGGTTTGATTGTGCAGCAATTGAGAATGCAACACGCCAGATGAAAATAGCAGCCTATAGTTTAAAAAAAAATGAAATATATTTAAACGTTGATAAAATTGTACTTTTTATTCCATTGTGGGTGTGTCATTGATCCATTCTGTGTTTTGTTTAGATAAGATTTCAGATTACGATCATGAGCCAAGAAAAACAAAAGATAAAATAATGCGTAGTTGGTTGGTGTTTGCATTAAACCATACAGGGGGTAGAATGTCAGCTTGTAAGGTTGCAACAAACAGTTTTTAACTTGGTTGCATTTAGAGATTTTTATTATTTTGGCATTATATGTTCATCCATCTTTATGTGGACGAAAGTAAAGCACAAAACTGATTTGTATTGTATAGCTTGTTAGATTGCCAGTATTAGATATACAAAAAAAAAAAAAACAATTACGAGCTCCATTGTTTACCGTTTGTTATAGCTTAACAGACACGCCCTCTATTTGCATATAGATGTGGAAGATACGAAAGACTTGGGCTAAGCTAATTAAAAATTCAATCCATTTATTTTATAACGAAAATTGTACAACACGTGCTTGGTTGGTTTAACTGCAAATGGAGGCCCAACCATTCTCTCAAATATATTGCAAGCATTAGAAAACGTAAATAAAACGAGTTAAAAACTTTTAAGGATAAAATTCATTGTAAAATCGGTTGTTACAAATGAATACACTTCCATAAAGTATTTAACATTCTTATGGCGAACACATAAAAAGCTACGCATTTTATCAATGTGATGCAACGTTACAGCATGTTGTGTTCAATTTCGAATTAAGGGGTATACCGTATTATTTCGAATAAAATTTCACGTCAAACATATTTCAAACTCGAACATGCAACTTTATCTGTCATCTTTTATTGTTTTCTTTTTTTTTTTTTTTTTCTGCATAATTTTACTTTAAAGAAGTTTGAAGGTCATTTTCTAGTGTGCGGAGTTCAACCGGTATAGCAGGCTTTTATAAATGTTTTAATATTTGCAGTACTTATCTACATATGTGTGTGTGTGCATGTGTAAACTCCACTTGTTATACCTTTCATTACACATTCCATACATAAGTTTTTATAATATCAAACAAATGGTGCTGTAGGTACACAGTTATAAAACGCCCTTTCATAACATAAAACATCTAAATGTTGCAAGATAGTAATAATGTACACAAAAAAAAAAAAAAAAAGAAATATATATATATATAAAAAATACAAAACATTTGTTAGCAATAATAACAGTAACAGTAAATTTGAAGAACATGCACGATAACAGTGAAGCAACATAAAATTTTTATGCATTTTTTCAAGTTGTCCATCTGTAATAATGTATTTGCTAGTAAAAATTTAACAGCTTAAGTAAAGATTATCGTGTAGATTGCATTTCAATTTAAAATGCAAAAATAAATAATCATTTAGCGGCTAAACATGCGGATGTTAAGAAATTTATGAACATGTTGAGCACAACGAGTAATTCAGGATTGAAAATTACAATAACGTTGGAAACATCAAACAAAATAATACTAATAATATTAATATAATAAAAATAAAAAAAAGAAGGAAAAAAGAAGAAGAAAAGAAGGGAGAAAAAAAAAGGAAAGAAAGCGAAAAAATTACATATAGTACTTAAATAATTCCTTCCTAAACCTATTAAGCATCAGTCATGTGTTGAAGGGCGGTAGTGGGTAAGGAGTTCCAGAGTCGCACAGCATCTATAAAGAATTGGCTTTCAGACATTAGAGTGTCGTGTTGGAATGGTGTAATCTGTCTGTGTCTAAGAGACCTTGAAAAAACTAATTTATCAAAAAGATATTTGGGCTCCTTTATGATAATAATTTTATGATTGTTGTAAATTTCAGAAAATTATCAAAAGTTCAAAATTTTTTACCGTATCCACTACTTCAATCCGTTCATTATTCATAATAATATTCAAATCAAAATCAAATCGAGCGAACAGCTAAGATGAAGTTGCACATCATCAGCGTACATGTGGGACCTGCACCATCTTAATACATCAGGAACATCATTCATAAACATGGAGAATAAAAGAGGACCTGTAGTATAGAGCTCTGAGGCACTCTGCGAATAACGGGTAAATCATCGGAATAAGAATTGTTAACAAACACACGCTGGGATCTACGTGAAAGATATGATCGAATTAAGTTATTTGCAGAAGAGAAGAAATTCAATAATAACTTAAGTTTGAGACAAAAAACCTCATGGTCGACAGAATCAAAGGCTTTGGTATGGTCAAGAAGAACTGGAAGAGACACCTGGGTTTTGTCAAGGTTCGATCACATCGATTAATGCAGTAGTTTACGATCTATTCGGACGATAACCGGACTGACGGACGGACAAAAACTTATTAATGTTTAAGAAAGAGAACATCTGCCGTTTAGATAGATTTTTTAAATTGTGGGCGTGTTTATTTTTTCTTTTGTAAACAACAAAATTACAAAATTTCATCTTAATTGATCAATTTCTACGATCGTAAGCATGACTCCTATATGTTTAGAACGTTTCAGATTTTGATACTGATTGATACTACATTGCTAACGAAAAAATACATACTCTTTATATATATTCATGGCCAGGCCTGTGGCTGGCCCTTAAAATTTGGGAGCACGATTTTTTTCTTTTTATTTTTTTCTTAAATCATAACATTATACAGAAGTTTATAGAAAATCTTGTATTCGGGAAACTTTGGTCCAATCCTATCATGCGTGCTTGAATAATGGGGAGGGTCACCGTAAAAGGGACAATATTTTAAATCTGTGTTATTTTAAAATAATGTAAAAAACACAATCAAGCGTATGACTGCAGAGAATTTAATGGCTATACACACACATATATAAACAATACTTGCATGTTATTAAATTTTATATATATATATATATATATATATATAAAGGCAGGTATTTTCATTTTGGTAATTAAACAACCAGAAGTAAATAAAACAGAGCAAAGCAGATGACAGCAAATCTGACTAGACTGTATTGCAATTATAACAACAATAACAACGAGTCAACTTGAATCCACATCTATTGTACATAAAACTCTACACCATGCAAACGAAATTTACAGAATTTACGTTTTAAATCCTATTAACTAACAATTTATTGCTTTCAATGCATTTACCCAACCAAATATATTGTACGTGTGCGTGTGTGTGTGGGTTTGTGTGAAAATACCGTACCATTAAAAATCACATTTATAACATAAAGACAAAAAAAAACACGCATTTATGCACTTTACGCACTTACGATACGATAGAGTGCCACAACAAGATAAACACACCAGGTTTACAAAAAAAAAAAAGAGAAAAAACAACCGCAACAGTGTAAATGAGTTGAATTGAAAAGAAAGGGGAAGCTTTCTTTCTCATACACACTTACACACACATGCTTACATTTAATTGCTCATTCATTTTTGTTATCTATGTTATATAGAGTCAGGCACTCGATTGCCATACGCAAATATACACGTTCATGCATAAAATTGCATATTTATGCATATTTTACTATTAAGGTTTATTATGGAAAAGGCTTAAAAACAACAAAAGAAATAATTTATAAAAAATTAATGCATTTCTGTGTTGCACTCGTCCGTCTGTTATTGACACTCTCTCAATCTCAACTTTTTTGGGATATTGAGTTGAAATTTTCTACTTATTTTTATACCATACCCAAAATCCTAACCATTTGAGCTATGAAATTAAAATTTATTATTTATTATCATATCTATAGAAGTGTCAAGATAACAGACACGTCCACGATTTATGATAAACTTATACATTCTGTCAAATAAGTACCCGGAAATTTGAAATAAAACACAAATCATCTAAATTTATTATATCCCCTTCAAAATAGGCCCCTTCTGAGGCAATACACTTCTTTCAACGAACAATCCAATCATCGAAACACTTTTTAAAGCTATATTCCGGGATGGCCTTCAGTTCTCGTTGCGAATTAGTTTTGATGTCTTTAATGCTCTCAAAACGGGTTCCACGAAGTGATAATTTGAGTTTTGGAAACAGGAAAAAGTCACACGGGGCCATATGTGGAGAGTACGGTGGTTGTTCGATGATATTTGTTGAATTTTTGTTCAAAAACTCGTTCACAATGATCGCTTTGTGCGCTGGTGCATTATCGTGGTGCAAAATCCAACTGTTGTTCCGCCACAAATCTAGTCTTTTGCGACGAACATTCTCTCTCGAACGCTTCATAACGACAAGATAATATTCTTTATTGACGGTTTTGCCCTCCGGTAAGAATTCCGAATGAACAACATTACGAATATCGAAGAAAACGGTCAGCATCACCTTGATTTTCGATTTGCTTTGGCGCGGTTTTTTCGGTTTTGGCTCATTTTTGGCGCGCCATGTACAGCGCAAAGCCCGACTTATAATTTTAATAAATACTGTGTTTAGCGGGATAATTATGTATCTGTATCACGCCCACATTTTCTATACATCTATGTAGAATATTTAAGATTTAGCTGGATATTAAATTTAGTGCTTTTCTTGTTAAATAAGTAATAAATGGCAAATATGATCGAAATTTAATAAAAATCAATTCCTTCGTAGGATTTACATTTTATATCCTGCACCAACTGTAGCAAATGGTATATTTAGTTTGCGCGGTATATTTGTAACAGCAAAACGGCAAAACCTTTACTAATCGTTTCTGAATCTAAATCTGAATCAATTTAACCATGTGTCCATCTGTCCGTCGGTACGTCCATCTATCCATGTAAATTTTTGCGATATTTTAATGTAGTTAGTTTGGTACAAAAACATGTATTGGCACAAAGAGCAAACCTATTAAAAATTGACCGAATTGAACTATTTTTAGAATCTTTCCTCATATAAGATCCTGTTATAGTGAAAGTCTTTGTACGATCACAAAGACACAATTCTTAACATTTTTGCACAATATTTGGTAAAGAATAATTAATGATGCCCGATTGAACCACTTTTAGAACTCACGGCTCATATAAAGTTTTATTAAAAAGAAAATCGATCTATAACGAAAATGTGCTATTCTTTATAGTTTTTTGCTAAAATTTGGTAAAAAATTAAATTTTCGATTTTATAAATAAAAAAAATTATAAATTGTTTTATAATTAAATTTTTTTTCATTTTTGAAGGAAAAAAAAATTTTTTTTTTTTTGATAAAATACTTGTTTTTTTTTTTTTTTTTTTTTTGAAATACTTGAATAATCTTTCAAGTGGTTTTGGGGTATTTAATGGTCGAGTTAAACCGACTATAAAATTTTTCCTTGTTTATTATTATTATTATTTTTTTTTTCCTTTTTTGGTTTATAATTATTTAGGGCAAGTGTTTGTGCGGATGTATGATGTACAAGTATTTTAATAATGTAATCAGATTTATTCTATTAATTAATTCGGTATAATGTTGGTCAGAATTGATGCATTCATTACCTTCATGCTGGTACACAATCAATATAAACACCGGCATTAAACATGTATGACAAAATACTTATAATACTATGTGTAAAATGTATATATATATATATATGATGTACATATGTAAACATGCTTAACATATGTATAAGCACCTACATACCTATTGTATCATTATGCATCACATTATATTGTTGTTGTTGTTGTTATTCAATTTATTGACTGATGATAGTGTAAACGAATTTTTATAGGATTTTGTTCAACTTAATTAAATGTGACTTCAATTTTATACTATTTTATGTTTAATTATTTAAGGATTTTTATGTCAACCATCCGTCCTTCCATTATCAACCAATTTGTTTACTCTTTTACATACATGCGCATCTCTTCAATCTGTCTAACCAATAAATAATGATTAAAGGTGTTATGTTTCATTCAGAATTCAGAAAAAAAAAAAAAGAAAAAAAATTATAAAAACAAACAAAAAAAAAAACTGTCATATTATAATTATAATAAGTATTGAGATAAAAAAAAAAAAAACAACGTCACAACCCTTTTTATTATAAAAATCTTTATCATTTATCACGTGATTATATATTAAACTGTGTATTAATTTTCCTATTATTTCAGCAGCTCATTAAAAATATATATTAAAAAAAAAAACGTATAAAATGCGTGGAAAGATTGAACGAAAGTTAGAAAAAAATTTTTTATTTTGTATTTGTCTTGGAACGAATTTTCATTACTCTTCAAATATATATATATATACGAAATGTGGGCGTGTCAGTTATCTATTTAAGCCTTTTAATAGTGTTTGTAATGAACACAAACTCTTATTTAGCAAAAAATGCTACTTTCTGTTTCATTCCTAATAAAATGGGGCAAAATAAATCAAGTGACACGCCCACAATCGACAAAAGAATAAAAATGTATAATTAGCTGACAAAAAATAGGTTGTATAGCAAAAGCACACTAACAATTTACATAAAAATTTTACAGAATCTGAATTGTACTAAAATGCAATCAAGTACCCTGCCACACTTACTGGTCACAGCGAATATTAAAGATTTGTGTTAAGTCATTTTTATATATCCTTAGTCCTTTATACAGCATTTCAATTAACTATTCATGTTCATTTAATTTACGTACAACCAGAAATCTTAAAAAAAAATTTTGTTGCAAAACATTTTAATCTCCATCAACCGCATTATTTAATCAGTTTTTTATGTTAAGCAGCATGTTTACAACAACAAATGAATTGAATGTTTTTGTAAAAATAGAAAAAAAAATACTTTAAACATTAAAATTTCAAAATCCAAAGTCTTTCTATTGGCCACACAGAGCACTCCCTGCTGCACAAAGTACAGAAAACTATTTTAAGCCAATAACAGTAGAAAGGGAAAAAAATTTGAAAAAGTTTTTGAATAAAGTTTTCTAAACAAGCGTTTGTGTACATCCCGCAATCTCATTGGCACCTATCAACTAGTCTTTTTAGGAAAATAACATTTCATTTGAGTACAGCGTTGCATGGTATCTGTGTCTGTTTATGCGCCAATAAAGTTTATAATTAAATTTCTCAAAGCCTGTCTATGTGTGTCTGCCTGTGTGTGTGTGTGTTAGTATGAGAAAGAAAAGAGGCTACAAAACAGAAGGATGTTTATAAAGATGGAAAACTTTTTATTTGGTCGTATGTTGTGTGGTTGCCGTGGATGATGTTGCTTAAGATTAGGTTGCTTTTAGTATTGTTGTTGGTATTTAATAGGTTTTAACTCTCATATGGAAGCTTGAAATGATAAGTATGGGCAGCATTAAAAAATGGACATTATTACATGAAAATTGCCATAAAAGTCTGAACGCAAGTCATTTCAACTTGCTATTTAGTAGTGTGTACACACGCTGGTTCACATTCTCGGTGTGTGAATGGCAAAATACGGATATATAGGTATTTACAAAAAAAAAAAAAAAAAAAAACATTTACGGCTCAAGATTTATAGGAGTTGTAATAAAAATGTATGTTTAAAAGATATCAACATTATTGCTAGAGGAAGAATGGAAAATAAAATTAACAACACCAGCACAAACACACATCCTTGAAATTGGAAATTGGTTTGTGGTGCGATCATAATAAAAGTAATAACAACTGAAACCTGGCAGATCTCTTAGAGAAGAAAACAAACAAAAACAAAAACAAAAACAAAATGAACACACACAACGAAATGGTGTTCTATAAAAACAAACAAAATAATACGTTTCAGCTTTTTTTTTTTTGTATTTATCAAACATATGGTGTCTTAGTATAACGTCTATAGGTTATAAGTGTGTGTGTATATGTGCTTATAATATCAACCTGATTTAATGTTATTATCTCATAAAACAAACCACCGATAAATGTTATCATAAAAAGTTTGAATATTATGAGTTCTTTCTGTCCAATAAATTTTCCCAATCATTACGAAACATGCATACAAATGTTCATACTCGTATATTGACAAGTTTCTCGTTTTGTCTATCCAGCTGAAGATTCATACTTTAAATGAAAATGTACGAGTATATAAGCAATCAACGAAGTATTCTGGCATATAATTAGAAATTGTAGATTATAATTGGCTTCGTTGGGTATAAATTAATAATAATGAGAAGAGTTTGATATTTTATGTTTTAAATGATGTCAGCAGCACAGTTATATTTAAAATATATTAGAGAACTAAATTTGACTTGAGCCAAATCTTAAATATTCTCTACATATACAATAGTGGGCGTGGCAGGTATATGATAACGTGTACGCAGCTTTCAAGTCTAGTTATACGTGGAATATGGTTTTTTTTTATAAATTGTGGGCGTGTCTGTTATCCAACCAATCCCATTTTTGGTCCATCAATGGATGGTCTAACTTCAAATTTATAGATCAATTTTTTTGTAGCAAATATTTAGATTTATGTCGATTGTCTTTTATCTAAACGCGACCATTTTTTTTTTTTTTTTGCCACTTTGATAGATAAGTTATTTATACATACGAGGTGTGTTCAAAACGTAACGAGAATTTTTAAATTTCGCGGGTTTGGAGAGAGAGTTTTTTTTATTATGTTGGTACACATGCCCCTGAAGTACGATAAAATTTTCAGCAATATTCATTGTTTACTTTTTAAGTGGCAGCCGCTAACGTGAGACGTGTTTTTCGAGCTCGGCGATTTTCGTTAGTGAAAAAAAATGGATCAAAGAACCTGCATTAAATTTTGCGTAAAAAATGAAATAAAGTGTAGTGAAGTTTGTAAAATGTTAACAAAGGCATATGGTGAGTCTGCTATGAGTAAAGCAAGCATTTACGAGTGGTATAAACGTTTCCAAGATGGCCGCGAAAACGTTGAAGATGACGAACGACCCGGACGCCCAAGCACATCAACAACTGATGAAAACGTGAAAAAAGTGAAAGAAATGGTTATGAACGATCGCCGAATCACAATCAGAGAAGTCGCTGATGATGTTGGCATATCAGTTGGCTCATGCCATCAAATTTTTTCGGATGTTTTGGGTATGAAACGTGTGGCAGCAAAATTCGTTCCAAAATTGTTGAATTTCGAACAAAAACAGCGGCGAATGGAAGTTGCTCAGGAGTCGGTAAATGAAGTTAATAACGATGCAGAACTACTGACGAAACATGGGTTTACGGATATGATGTCGAAACTAAGGCTCAATCGTCGCCAAGACCAAAAAAGGCTCGACAAATGCGGTCAAATGTGAAGGTTATGCTCACTGTGTTCTTCGATTTTAATGGCATAGTGCATCATGAATTCTTGCCACAAGGTCAAACAATCAATAAGGAGTACTACCTACAAGTTCAACGCCGTTTGCGTGAAGCAATCCGAAAGAAACGCCCGGATTTGTGGCAAAACAATTCATGGCTTTTGCACCACGATAATGCACCTGCTCACACTTCATTGCTTGTTCGTGAATTTTTGGCCAAAAACAAAACTCCATATTCGCCAGATATGGCTCCGTGTGACTTTTTTCTATTTCCAAAAATAAAGAGAACATTAAAAGGCCGTCGTTTTACAAGCATAGATGACATTAAAAGCGAATCGCTGAAAGAGCTAAAAGCTATTACAAAGATCGAGTTTCAAAAGTGTTTCGAGGATTGGAAAAAGCGTTGGCACAAGTGTATTATATCCGAGGGGGATTACTTTGAAGGGGACAAAATAGATATTGATGAATAAATAAATATTTTTTTCATAAAACAAAAATTCTCGTTACGTTTTGAACACACCTCGTATGCATATCACATTTCAATTTAATAGCATAATTTTTTATAGTAGATATTTAGATATTTGTCAATTGTGGGCGTAACTTTTAATCGATTTTGTTTTAATAGCGATCTATGTGCAAAAACTAAAAGTGTCTGTAAAAAATTTCAACTTAATATCTCAAAATTGACGCTTGTGAGAATGCCAACAATGGACGGACACACGGACATAACCAGTTTTTTATGCTGATCAAGAATATATATACCTTGTAAGATCTCTGACGTCTCGTTCTGGGTATTGCAAACGGTATACTGCATACCCCCTACTTTACAGGGAGAGTATGTACGAGTATAAAAAGCAAATATATAATTTTTTATATGATATCCAGTCTACGCTATATTTAATACTTTTTTTACGTTATAAATAACTTAAGATAAGTACACCGATCTGCAGTTCATTTAGATGCATTGTGGGCGCGGTTTGCGATTTCAATGCAATTTTAATTTTAGTTAAAAACTTTTACAAAAGAAACATTTTGTTTAATGTTTTTTTTAAATTGTTAAAGTAACTGTAGATCACACTTATTTTTAATACCAATATCTGCCTGAAAACTTTACTTTTTCCCCATCTTTTTCCTTTGATTCAATACAACATCGTAAACTCAAATTTGTAAGTAACAGTAAATTCAGCATGGCGACCATTCAAAAATTAAGTCAATTATTCATTTCTTACTAGTAAACAAGGCATGGGTATCATATGAAGGTGGACTGGACAAGTAGAGTGGCACAAGCTGATATAACTAATATGGCCGCTCAGCCGCCCAAAATTGTTACTTTTAAGTAATTTTGTTTTATAAATATCTTCAGATATTATTTTCAGTACAATATGTAACAAATTATTGTAATAATTTTTTATGTTTTTTTAACGTTACACTAAAGTACAACAAATATCAATTTTCATTCATCAAGCGGCCATTTTTATCCGATAACACCATTTTGAAAAAAAAAAAACTATAGATTACACAAAACCACAAAACCTTTGTTTTTGTCTCATTCTTTATACATTGAAGTAATGTGTAAATGTAAGTTTATATACAATATATAGAATATGTAGACGTATTGTTTTAGTTATTACCCCCTTTTTTACATAATTTTTTATTGTATACTACAATAAACGGAGTGCCATGAAAAGCTATTTAATACTTTATAACTTGACACGATCATGAGTAGAGTGAAAGAGAGAGAGAGAACAATGTACGAGTACATACAATGGGAATATGAAAACGTTGAATAGGTAGAAACAGACACTTTTTGCCTGTATGTCATTTTAATAATACTTTTAATGGTGTAAAGAAAACGGAAATGTATTTGCAATAATCAAACACATGTTGCACGCTTTATACGAATTCCCCTTTAATGAAAAATTAAACGAAAATACGCCTCTTATGCGAGACAACAACGACCATTAGATACCTTTATATATTAAAATGTTTATAAAAGTGCAAAATAATTAAATATAAAAAAATTCTTAAGAAGTTTCTCTTTTTTTTTTTGATATGTTCAGCATGAGTTACTGAAGGATTTGAAAATATTATTTTGGGCCTAAGAAAATGTTTTCTAATAAAGAATTAAAATCGAAATTAAAGTGAAGATTACAGTTTGTAAAGGTAATGCCCGAAGAAGTCGCCAAATAACTGACACGTTGAATATATTTCCGTTTATAAGCAAATGCTCTAAAAACTGTCAGTTAGTCAGGCACTCAGCGAACCATGAATGATGTGAATCCATAAGTAAGTAGTAGTTCTCAAATTATGTTAATACATTACAAAAACAATAACAACTAACAACTGAAAATAAATTCTAAAAGGCAGTAAAAAAAAAGAAAAAAAGAGAAAAAAATGTAATAAGAAAAACAAATAAATACACGGTCATGGTGATATTAGTTCTATTTCTCTTTCACTATACGAGTACATGAATATTGACAGTACTGGTGAAAGGAAGAAAAAAAATTAAAAGAATTGCCTTCTTCTTAACAACAACAATAACAATAATAAACATCCGTAGCCATTCCACACATAATGTCTTCTGTCATAATTTGCCCTTATTAATGTCAACCAAAGCTATTATACTTTTGCAGTCGACGTTCTTTAAACGGCAACGGAATATCAAACAAAAAAGAAAAAAGGTGCAATAAGGAAGTATATTAGTTGGGTAATGAAATATATAGGTACATAAAACGGAGGGTTCAATTAAAATGGCAGCAAATGCTGGCCAAGTTTAACAAAGAATGATAAATAGTGCTAGAGAAGAAATGTAGAAAGAAAAGCAACAAAGAAAAAAACTGTTGCACTGTTGAAGTATTGATATTATAGCAGCTTAGTGTTTCATGCACGTAAATGCCGACGGTAAATGAAAATGACACAAATGATTGCATTTAATTAATGAGAAAAATAATCAGTTTCTAGGGGTTTATTTTTTTTTTTTTTTACATCCCTCTTATTGTGTCTTAAAGAAAATATTAATTATATTCTGATTAGCATAATTTTTGTTTGTAATATTGTACATGAACCCCTAGGAGTAGTATTACAACAAATAATAAAAAAGGAAATTGTGCATTCGCTGCGTATACAATCGATTAAACGCGCATACAACGAGTCAAGCAAAAGGCGATATTTAAAGAAATTCTAATAAAGCTTAAACACCCTGAAAAACAGATTCAACTGATGATATAAAACTGTGACGAATTTAAATTGGTTACTCTTTCAAAATTACGATAACTTAGCGTTAGGGTAACATAAGAACAAACTAACTGTACTTTATTAAAACTCTCCCGTCGCTCTGACAAATTCGTCTCTTATAGTTAACGTACAAAAAAAAATTATAAATCCTTTTAACACCCATATCAAAATAAAAAGTAAAGAAATATTCCATGTCACACATTACGATTTTATTCGATTAATGCACGAACACGTTTGCCAACCGTAACCGATTCAATAAATTCTCTACACTCTCGTGTGCATGCTAAAAATTATTCTCTATCTACCTACCCACACATACCCCAATCTCTAAATAATTCTCTTCTAATTTAAACATATTTACTCGTTTGATACTTATAACGAATTTATGATCAGATTCTAACGAAATGAATGAATAAATGATACAAGATCTTGTGAAGCGAATTTGTCTAAATTTTCGTTAGAGCAATAAATTGCAATCAAAAACAGATTTCATTCATTTTTACTTATTATAACAGTTATGTACATGATATAAATTAAAATTTATTAAAAATATTGAAAAACTTAAATGGATATAATTTATAATAGAATTTGTATGAATGTATGAGTATTTTTTTAAAATAATAAATTTTATGAAAATAAGATTAATTGCAATAAAAGGCGAAATATTACCATTTAAGTCTTGATACCTCTATTTCAATAATATCAATAATTATAAAGAAAAAAAGAAAAAAAAAACTCTTGTAAAAAATGATTTTATATTAAAGAACAAATAAGAAAGTTAAGTTTAAATTTTAAAAAATGAACTTAAAACGAAAATTTGAATTTAGTTTTAGATAAAAATAAAAAATTACAATTTTACAATTCTTACATATAAACCCACTCACAAGCCCATACAATCTCACAAGTGGTTAAACATAACCGCCTCAAACGAAAACTCACTACTAGTTTGACAATCATTACCTAATAAACATATAGTTGATCCTGTATTGACGTTACATCTTCACAAAGATAGATGATTAAATTTTTAAATGTATTGTTTTTTCCTAAAAGCAAGATTCGATGTTTAAATGGGATAAAAATAAATAAATTTTACACTGTGGTCGTCGTGCTCTTGTCGATTCATTAAACACTAACCAGAATGGAAGAATTATTTACTCATACAGACACATAGACGGACAGAGAAATGTGCCTCATCATCATCATCATCATTATCATATAGCTGGCCGATTACAATCTATGTAGGTCGTGACGTAACGCGCTTCGATCCTTGGCGCGCCTTCTCCAAACGTGCCTACATCATCATAATATTCGATAATAAATGATTTTGTTATCTTATGTTGTTGTTAGTGTTGTTATTATTGTTCATAAACTTGTATACTTTGTTAAAACTCCTACATCTCGCTAAAAAAAATACCAATAAATTCCTTTTTATTTCACTTTTTGTTTTTTTTTTTTTTACTTTAGTTTCCTAATTATTATGAAAATCAATTTGCAAATATTTTCAGCTAAGACATTTCATGATACGAATTCGATATAGTAAATAGCTATAGACATGCAGGGTTAATAATGCTACTCAGGTCAAAGGTAACGGTGCGGCATTGGCATAAGGTTTACAAGGTAAATGGCATGAAGACAAAAATATTACAAATATTAAAGAGGGCATTACTAATCGCAATTGCTATGAAACAGCTTGACAATATTCGTGTTATAATGAGTCATATAACAAATGACTTCCGTTAACTAATAAACAGGCGAATGTAATAAATTAACAAAACTAAATTTTTCTCCTGAACAAAATTTATTTATAATACTTTGGAAAATAAAATATTACTGTTGGCAAAGTCTGACAATTTCTTTTTTTTTTTTTTTTTTTTTTTTTAAGGAAAATTGATATTTTTTATAATCATTAAAACATTTACTGCAAAACAAAAGAGACACAAAATCCTTTTTCAGTAATTGATTGTAAAAAGAATATGTTTGTGTTTGTGTGTATGTAGATACCTAATAACAAAGATAAAACCCAGCATGAAAATTCTATGATAAAATGAATATCCTTTACCAGACCATTTAAATAGTTTTTGGTAGTTGCAGTGTTTGGGTACGAGAACCACCTGTGATTCTTTTGAATTCTTTTGAATAGATTTTGTGTCATTGATTAGATAGCAATAAGACATGATTTTGTTTTTGCTTTTTGTTTTTTCTTTTTCTTTTTAGTTTTCCTAAAATATACGATAGTACATCAATACCAATGCCAATGACAGCTGTTGTTATACAAATACTTTGAGCAATATTATCAGGATTATTCTTTGTAACTGGAGGCTTTTACATGTTGCTTATTATTTTAAAGAAAACAATATGTGCCATGTAATGTAACCAGTATGTATAAGGAAAAATTATGAATAATATTTTGTTATGTGATATTTACAATATTTGCTGTTTTGAATTGAAATTTGAAATAATTGGTCGATGAAGGCTTTCGTCATAGTGCTGCTGTTTTCTTTACTTACAATACTGAGTTTGTTTGTCAAGTTGTAGGTTTTAAAGGTATCATGCATGTACTCTATATGTTCATCATCGAAATCAAAATCCCAGTCAATTCATGCTTACTACGTACTATACTCACAGCCTCAATACTAAGCGAAAATTTGAAATTATTAGTTTATGTCCTTAAGTTACTATATGTAAAGATCTATTTATTCGTTTATATATTAAAATTTCCTGTAAACCTTAACAAACTTTGATTTTATTTATCAATCAAAAAAAAAAAAAAATTATAATATTTATAAGTGATACCTCAAGGGTTTGTAAAAAGGTTATAAAATAATAATTATAAAATATCAAATGAATATATTATAGACGGTCAAGCTCCGACCATCAAATACTTTACGAATTACGAATATCATGCAAAAGTATACAAATTTTGAAAATCTTAGTCTTTTACACTTTTTTGAAAGCATTTGCATTATTCCATTTTATTGCTTCTTTAATAAATTTTAATAAGCTGCCTTCATTGTTATAGTTTCAATATTATCATCATCACTGTCATTGTCTTTAGTGGCGGTTATTGGAACTCGTAAAAAAAAAAAAAAAAATCCTAATCCTCAACAAACAATTAAAATTTTATTTTACTACAGCAATTATCATGTTTTACAACACATTTAAAATCGAATAAACTGTAAAGTATGCCATAAATGGAAGAAGCGATGTACTAACGCAGCAAACGAAAAAGAAATAAAGGTAAAGTTAAAGTGTATTCATGAACGCAACAGATCACATAAATGAGATATAAATACGGAAATAAGTACTTGTATAATAATTTATGACATTCCGTTGTATGCAAGTGTGTAAAGTGATAAAAATCTTTCGAATTTTTTATTTGCTTTGAGTCTTTAAAGCCAATTAATACATGTTTTTGGTGTAGTTTAAAAAAAAAAAAACGTACATATAGATCAAATGCCAAAATCTCAAAAATCTTTCAATACTTGTATCCTTACAATGGAATGTGAAAACAATTGTTTCAGGTACTACAGTTTCAACGAACATTATTTGATTCTTACAAAACTCCAGAGAAACAAAACACAAATGAAACAATAACTAACAGGGATGTACTGACAACGGTGAACTAATAATAATAATAATAACATGGCTACCAAATATTGACCGTAGTTAGATTATTATAAATTCGAATGGAAACAACAATAACATAGTAAATATTTTATCAACTACTACTGAAAATTGCATGTTAAAGCTGTTAAACAATACACAATAGCAACAACAAATCTCTTCAACAAATTGTTGTTGGTTTGTAGTGGTATAGCTAATAAAATGTATACAGATCAATCACCATTAGAAACAGGTTATTCAATAGTGTAGATGTTGTTGTTGGTGGTAAAAATTAGCTAGTTACAAAACTAGCCAGTTGACTGTCTAGTTGACTGAACAGACATAATGGCAGATAACCAAAACTGACACTTGGTCATTTGAATGCAAGTGTTCGTACAAAGAAAAAACAAAAAAAACAAAAAAAAAGAAAAAATATATAAATGAGCGAGACCTTGTGTAGTTGAATGTAGCGCTGGCCCGAAGTAGTCAAAATAGAGGCGGTAAAGTTCCAAGTGTTGCCTTTTTAATGATGATCTGTGATATTGACGCCAAATAACAATTGCTGCTGCTGCTGCTGCTGCTGTTGCTGCTTATGCAGTAACGCCATTAACGAGCAATAATATTTAAAAAAGTAAAACAGGTAAAAAACACCACATTTGACTCAGGTCATACCGTAAATAGCCTACAAAATCCTACCTACCCTACCCTACAAACGGTGCGAGTGTGACAGGTACATGACACTCCCTTGTGGCGTACGTTTGTATTATGTATCAACTCGAAAAAATCGAAATGATGGGCATTTATCTTTTATTTGACCACGCCCATCCACATTTATGGGTAAAATAATTATAGATATCTGCACTAATTTTCAACTTTTATCTAATTTGTTGTAACAGATGAATAGATTTTTATTGATTGTGGGCGCGGCTCTTAACCGATTTTACCCAATTTAAATACTGTTCTGCATACAGTACAAAATTTCAGCTTAATATCTCAAAATTTACATATATAAGAGTGACAACCAGATTGGCTCACCTTTAGCTGATGATCAAGAATATATGTATATACTTTATAGATGGATATTGTTAATGACATGACAGCACACTTAGTATATTTATGTGGAGTGTATAAGAAGCTAACATTAGTTTAGATTGCGGGAAAGAAGAATGGAATGGAAATGGAAAGGAAAGCAAATGCATACCATGGACAGACTATTAGATAATTTAATGGTACATTATAAGTGTTACCATTAAATGCCGATGCTTACTTTAAAGTCAAGAGTTCTGAGTGATAACGCCCTCAAGTGTTTATAAGTCATGCAGGATTTTCTAAAGTTTTTTCTTATTTCTTTTCTTTTCTTTCTTACTTAAAAGAACTAATTCTTTATTATGGCTGATGATGAATTAGAAGCGTATGTATGTATGTATGTGTGTGTGTGTGTGTGTTTGTTTGTTTGTGTATATAACTAAAACAACATCATGTCCATTATGACTCTTTCGTATACAGTAGCAGCTTAACGAAAAGGCGGTGAATTGTTCTTTGTTGGCTGATATGTGTGGTAACAACTGCTTCAACATATTTCAGGTGCAAGGTACATTAAAATTATTTTAAAATACATATATACAAGAAAAATATTCATTACATTCTTACAAGTATCATTAATTCCATAGATTTTGCTAGCAATACAATTTCTTTTTATAAAAGCAACTTTAGAAGATCTTTACTTTCTATTCTACGTTTTGCAAAATTTTAATTGTATCTACTAGATACTTAAAAAATTAAGAATTTAGAGAGAAAAGTCTCTTCTTTGGTATGATATTTCTCTATTTATTCTCGTTTATTTTCCAGTTTTGCTTTATCTCCTCTTTTGCTGGGTAGTTTTTATTTAATGATTTTAACATAAATATTCAATTGTCATTTATTAAATCACATTAGCGATAACAAATAGTTGCCCTAACCATTTAAATATGTTATGAAGTATGAGAAAATTTCAAAAAAATCTTAACTCTACGGATCAGAATTAAATCAAAAGGCAAGAAAAGGATGTGAAGTATCTAAAAATTATACGAAACAGTAGACTTTTCTAATCTCAATTGCATGTATGTCTTCTTCTTCCTTTTCTTAAAAGTTTCATTTAAAATTTTTATTAATAAACGCCTGCCTTCATTGGCATTATATATATATTTTTTATTAAAGTCACACTTTATAAATATTTTCTTGCAATGAATGCGTGCGTTTATGAGATAAAGTTTTCTTCCTTTTTTTGTTTTTTCTTTTTCTTTTTCTTTCTTAATTGTGTGTTAATCCATTGGCCAATTGAATTGTGCGGTTAATGTTCTTTCAAGTTGAGCAGATTATGTCAACGCTCATGGATGCCTGAATGTTTATGCAATTAATTCCTGAACTTATTAAAATATTCAATAAACCTGTGTGCATGTACTTAGTATCGTGTTACATAAAAGGTGTGGCTAAGTGTCAATAATAACAAAAACAACATTAACAACAATAACGACAACATCAAAGTTGAATGAAGTGAAATGATTGTGTAGTCTTGGAATTTGGTCACGTGAACTCTTTTAAAGTTTCATCTTATGCATTTTTTACTATCAGATTATATTACAGATATGACATGTGATAGTAAAAAAAAAAAAAAAAAAAATTAAAGAATAATTAATTGTATACATAAGGCAAGAAAGAAAAGTTTTCCATGGAATGTTTGGAATGAAATTTCAGATTAACAAGTAAAAAAAAACTAAATTGAGTTTAAGTCAAATCTTGAAATTTCCGAATTCAAAAAAGGCACCGAAGGTCATATAAGGTGGACTCAGGAAATATTCTTTTAAAAATCAAAGCAGTAAATTCTTCAATTGACCCAAGAGATATTAACGTTACCGCTTGGCCCTGCTAATGACTTTGATGTCTGTATTTACATATATTAAAGAAAACTCTATAAATAATAATAATAAAAAACACTGATATCTTCTTAAGAAAACGAATTTAAAAAAACATATAAACTTAAGTACTGAAAGGGTGAAAAAAGAAAAAAGAAAAAATGAAAAGTGTGATAAGCGTATAAAATATTTTGAGTTAACTTTTTGTTCTCGTATCAAAATTACTTGAAATTTAAATGCGCACCTTGACAGCTTTATATCGCAAATGTCACGCAAAGTAAAATTCAAATATGTACGTGAACGTGCCACAATGATTATTATAAAGCGTCTAACCGATGAGAGAAAGAGACAATAGTTGTGGCAACGAAGGTGGTGGTGGTGGTGATGTTGGCAGCATAATGTGACCAAACCAAGCAGAATAAAGTTGCTGATGCTGTTGAGCATTCATTCAGTCATTTATTCATTCATTCATACAATTGTTGGCTGCTACTGCTTATCTTATAGAAGGCAACAAAAGCATAATGCGATTATTGGGTTCGCACAATTTGCATAGCAAACATTTCATGAGAAACATAAGGCTAGACGGACTAAACGCGCAAATGCTTATCGCTTATCGCAGCCATTTCACAGCGTTGACATACAACACGCCAAATACGCGAATCTTTAAAGTAGCCCAACTTAACTTCTTTTCTACTGCACTGCATGACTTTTTTTCTTAAAACAAAAAAAAAAAAAACTAACAACAATTTACAATTTAATCAAGATGAGTGTTGCCGCATACGCTTACACACGAACTTTTATTATCTACACAGGCTTAATTAAAATAAGAGTTTTTCCTACCACGATCGCCAGATGCTTTCTGTTAGCTGTTCGGTTGCCTTGAGTTTTCTTTTAGCGATAAGATCTGGCCGGCAATCGGGTGCACATGAATAATCGTTTTGCTAATTAACACAACAAGCGTTTACGGCTAGCATTTCAGAATTTTTTTTTTTTTTTTTTATTGTTTTTGTTACTTTTTTAAGTAGTTGGCAAATTACTTATAAAGTTATTTCAAAAAGATCTTTGATTGGTTTTTTTTTTTTTTTTTTTTTACCTCTATTATCTGATTATCGAAAGTTTTGCGTAACTTAAAATTGTTTAGCGATCGTTTTGGCATTTTTCAGATAAACGCTACAGTGCGCCACAGCCGCAAGCAACAATAAATCTATCATATAAAGAAAATTAAAATAATGAAAAAGTTTGCGTAATACAACAACAAAAAATTGAAAAAAATTCAGAATCCACAATCTTACGGCATTACATTGACTGCACAATGTTTAACTGAAACATTGCTGATGGTTAAAAACTTATATAAAAATGCTTTCTTTTGAGTGTTGCATACATTTTTAAAAACTGAGTATACCAACGACCTCAAATTGGTGCTTACAATGAAAGAAAAATGTAAAAGCAAAGCAACAGCAGAAATTTAATGACAAATACAATTCCGGGTATGGTCTGTCTACTCATGGTCAAGTCTCAACTATTGTGCGAGTCTGGATAAAAAGCATTTTTCTTATCACAAATGATGTGTTTTGTTTTTGCTGTTATTGCTGCTGCTACTACACATACAATACACACAACTACATCACACTAATCACCACGTTTTATAAACAGTAAATGCATGCTTGTGTATGATGGTGTGCGGAGACAAGTTTTTTCGACTGTACTCGACATATCATCATTATTATTGTATCCGGCCGTCGTCATCGTAATACAGGGGAGGATCATTTAAACATTTCGTACATCCCATGTGTGCGAACAGATTTATTTTTTTAACAAATACCAGACGCCCACCACTTTATCACAATAAACGACAAGGAAGGGGATATAAAAAGGAAAACAAATAAAAAACGAAACTTGGCTTGAACCAAACATTAAATACTGTATACATTTATATATAGCGGGCGTGGCAGATATTTGATTAGACCCTGTATGTCAACTTACAAGTGAAATTCTGCACTAAGTGTAGTTTTTTGTAAATTGTTGGCGTAAAACTTGATCCGTTAGTACTCTACTCTAACAACATAGATATGCATGGACTCACTGCCGGACTAGACTAAATTTTTACAGCATGGTTACAAAAAAAAGAAGGTTAAGAAACTTTGAAGTTATTTTGTTGTTGTTGTTGTTCTTTCACAACATTAGGAAATAATACTGATAGAAAAACGTTTAAAAGTAAGTGTCATGGTGTCCTTCATATATTGATAAAATCCATTAACAGTGTGAAGTTGAAAAATTAGACATAAAAACATTAAAGCATTAGCTACCGTAAGCAACTAAAAAAACGTTAAACTCACGATATTGTTAACTCACTAAACATACAGTAAAAGTATAAATACTGTATGCAGGATATATTCACATGAACTTGACAACCAGCAAATTGAAATCAATAACACAACGTGTCATAAAGTGTTTTTTTGTTTTGTTTTGTTTTGTTTTATTTTCATTTCATATTTGAGTCAAGTCATAGATATCAGCTCTTGTAGCTAGAAACTGACATAAAACTAACTTAAAAAGTTCTACTCAACAAAGTGTTATTATTGCACTGGTGCATAAGTATGTCTGTTGTATATACGAGTATAATATAAATAGATAAAGTTATTCTGTAGGTGCGTATGTATGCGTTATTTGGATTTAGAATATGCAGCACAATTTGCCAAGTGACGCCATCATTGTTTGCCTTCTAATCAGTACAATGCAACAACAACAAATATTGTTGTTGTTTTTTTTTTCATTCTTGTTTTGTTTTTGTTTCTTTTCGTTAAAGAAAATAATAAGTAAACATAACATTAAGAAGGTGAGCGCACAAGAAAAGAAAAACTTTCTTATAAGTTTACTTTTAGTTTTTCATTATAATGGCTTGGATAAGAATATGAACCGTCATTCTCATCCAAGATCATTAAGGCACACGTAAATATAGATAAACATGCCCAAGCGCACACACACACACCTTCAATCATTTATATTCATACATATTAACGTATATGTTTAGATGGAACAAGTTGTCAAAACATGACTGCATTGAGAGCGTGCTCATATACAGACGAACGTAACCAAATTGCGACAGGTGATGATGTTGATGATGAGCATAATGAAGATAATGATGATATATGCGTGCATGCATGCATACAAGTCTTGATGCCTTGCCTTACCCGGCCCTACCTTACTTTACGCCACCAGCACATTTTACACGTAACATATTTGTTACCGGCTGACATCCACATCTCTGGTAACACATTCTTTTCTACTCTATTCCACTTCACCAACAGTTGATGTGATTTTATGCATGATTGTTATTTACTTTGATAGTTTGTAGAGTAGAAATTAAACACAACAACAACAACAACAACAAAAATTAATATTTCGGATTACCATTAATTCGGCGAATAGGTGATGACATAATCAGGTACAAGCCACGCCTATAATAGAGGAGATGCTAAACGATACTTAAGTCAAATTTAATTTTTTTACTTGTTTACTAAAACTAGCAAACATGTTCATATCATTAATTTCATTAGAGTTGCTTCATATACGCTTTAATTTTATTTAACTAATGAAACGAAATTCCTTTTAGTCATTTTCTAACAAATCACCATACGTTGCTGCCTGATCAATCAATTTTAATGAAATCACCAACATCGACGACTAACATTTATCTTGATCGATGTTAAAGGTGTGCAACGGTATCTTTAGGAAACTTTTACAATAATACAATAACAGATAAAAAAAAACCAAGTGAAAATTTACTACACTACATAACACAATTTGTGTTACAATTAGTTTAATTGAATCAGTAAACATAGTCATATAAATCAATTCCAAATTTGATCAAAAAATATTAATGATTGCACACTTTCTCCATACAGGCCTATTTTATTTTTTATAATAGAATAGTTATGTGGCGAGAGATTCTAAAATGCTTCAATTCGAACAATTTTCAAAAGGACTACTCTTTAGATCAATGTAATTCCTTAAACGAAATGTTATCAAAATACCTTTAAAAATATAAAAGAAAGACTATATTAATGTAGTATGAATGAAGGTAAGGTTTGAAAGTTGCAAACATGCGCATTTATTTTCCGTTCTTCTTCTATCCGTTTTATCTATGTATGTTACACTCTTTAAAAAAAAAAATCATTAAAAGTTTCAACTATTCAACTATGAGTGAGAGTGTTTGAGAGAAAGAGAGAGAGAGAGAGAGAGAGAGAGAGAGAGATGTTGAATAAAATATATTTGACAAAAATGACCCAATTTTGTTTAAACGTTTAAATCACTCACACTCTAAATACTCAAATAAGAAGCGCTTGAGTGTATGTACCTGAATACGAATTAAATTGAAAACTTTTATGACCACAAAAATGAAGCGACAGTTGTGTGTTTTGAAAGTTAAATTAATTCTACACGAAAATATATAATTTGAATGGAAACTATTTATACGAATATAAAGAATTACATAAACCCTACAGCAGGACATTACATGATCAATATCAAAAATCACAAAAATATGTTTTATGTTAAAGATCACTTGGATAGACTTTATATTAAAGATAACATTAATTAAGATTTCTTTGAAAAAAAAAAAATCGATTACATTTATTGGATATCTTATAAATTATTCATGTATTGTGTTGGCTGCCAAAATTTCTGCATTTTGTCATATTGTTGTGAATTAAAAAATATTTGTTAAATATAGGAGGCAGTAAATATTGCATTTATGTCTCTTTCAATATGTCACATATTTTTCAATTTTTCAATATGATATGAAATGGGCGTTTCTATGTTGTTGCTGTTGTTATTATTGTTCGTATAATATTTACGAGTGGGCAGTTATAGTTAAACAATTGTCGTCAATTTGATCTGCCTCTAACAATATACGAGTATTGCACTGCCCGTCTAACTATTCAATTGGCATACGGACTGACTGATTTTCGATTTTAATGAAATTCAATATTCGGTGACAGGCAAATTTTCATATTGTATGTATTGACAGACACTTGGTAAAAAAAAAAAAAAAAAAAAAAAAGTATATGGTTGCGGCTATATAGAGTCATGTACCCATTAAAAGATATTACAAACAACAATATACAAATCACACACACACACACTTGTATGCATAAATCGAAGTAAAAAATATATGTTCAACTGAATGATCGATATTAATGTTTGGGGTCAACCAACACAGGCAGTTATGTGAGTGACATTTTATGTCACTTTAACTCTTTGTGTTAGTTATACGGCCCATATAATAATAATAGCAGCAGCAGCAACAACAGCTGTACTGTAAAATCCTCGATATTATTGTACATATCTTGAGAGTTAACATGTTGCTGAATTTTATTACAGACAATAAATGCAGCGCGTTAATTAAAGATCATATGACATTCGCACATAGTAAAATGCTATAAAATATTTGCACGAGTATTGGGTTTTTTTTATGTTCATAATATTGTTAGCCTGGATGTCTGGGAGTTGTGGTAAATTTTACTGTTTAACTGTGTTTTTCATATACATTTAACTATGTATGCACTCCAGAGCAGTTTGTTAATGTTGTTGTTTATGTGCAGTGAATATAAAGCTTGGGTGTCGGCGCATTATTTCCATTCAGTGGTTGGCATTGTTGGTTAGGTTCGACTCAAAATTAAATGCATATGCAGCATATAAATTGAACAACATTATGTTATTAACCATGACAACGACAACAACAACAAACTGACAGTTCGTAGAATTCAGTATACATTCATTTACATTAACGTACTACGTATAATATCCGCAAGTTATTATGTAACTAATTTTTCTTCATTTCTTTTTTTTTTTTTTGTAAATTCAAAATTGATTTCAGTTTGAATGGTAGGAAGATTTACTCAAGTATTAATTATCATGTGTTATATTATTTAGAATGAAATTTTAAATATTTCTTTAAATGTGTCTGGCTGAATAAATATGTAACATTTTCATATTGTTTCAAACCACTAGAAAAAGCTTTAATTTTTCCATTAAGTAAAAATTAAGTAATTTGTTGCAATTGTCATTTAGTTCCTCTCAAATTTTGCACACATTTTTTATATAATAAAAATAAAAAAGAAGAAGATCGAATTTTACAATTTTCAACTTGTTGCTGGAGGTGTTTTTTTTTTTTTTTCAATATAGGCGTGGTTAAAAAAAAACACACACACACACTTTGTCCTCCCAAATCAATAAATCAGCTACGTGCCTGGCTTTTAAGCCAAGTTTATCTCTCTTACAATTTCTATAGCTTCCTCACCCCACTAACCGACACTTATACATACATTCAAATTGTTCATCTACTCTATGGAAATCTGCATTATCATTTTCTAAAATAGACTGACAGACAGTTACTTACTAAAAAGACATTGAAAAGCATTTACGGTACAAATAAAAAAAACAAAAATTGTAAAAAAAAGGATCAATCTACATTTCTATACCAGTCTAAAGTTCTCCATCTTGAGAATGTTGAATAAAATATTATTCAATTCTAACCGCTCTGCGCTGTCAATCAATACCGCTTAATATCATGACATTTATTATGTCCAATTGTGTGATAGATGAGAAGAGATAATATGCAATAAAAATATATGAAAAGTCTTAATGAGAACAACAAAAATGTGGGTAACTGATCCTCAAGAATTGAACCTAATGAGCTGTACATCATATATTCATCATATATTTTTATAGTTATGTTATATAATTAGTTTTTCAATTTTTCTACGTTCATAACACTCAATATATATAAAGTTTAATGCCTTTAAGGAATATATATAAAAACCCGGCTTATTTGCATATTTGTTTACATAGTTAGATAAAATATATTAACTGTTATTTATATATAAATAGAGATAAAACAATAAGTACTATATAAGTCTACCGATTACGTTGCATTTAATTTATTAATAAATTGTTTTGTTAGGCCAACTCTCTGTTTATCTATAATTACTATAAAATTTATTAAAACTATAAACGCTTTCATAACATTAAGTAATTAAACACCTGGCTATAAATGGAACATATCTTGCTTCAAAACTTAATAGGAATGTAATAAAATTAGAAGAAAAAAAAAAAAAAGTAATGAAATCTTTTGATCTGCAACAAAACGAATTTAATGAATGACTTCATCATTATTATTATGCTGTGGCCTGCTCAAGAGTATACAAAAAATAAAAACTAAAACTCAATATCATTATTAAATTGTTCTGTTGATTACCAGTTTTTCTAAGTATATCAATGTTTATTAACAAGTTTTTTCATGCAATATTAAGTTACGTAAAACAAGTAACAAAAAATATATAAATTTGGCTTATGCCCCATTTTAAATATCCTACACATCTACAATGATGCGCCTGACACATATATATAAATATATTACGCCCTCTCATAGTCTTTCATTTTAGCTTGAAAGTCCAGTTTTACCTATAGTATGGTTTTTTGTAAATCGTGGGTACGCCTGTCATTTGACCATGCCCATTTTAGACACATCGATGAAAAGGATAACAATGGTTATGGGTGCCAAATTTCAAGTTTATAGACAAATTTTTGTGTCAGATAAACATATTTTTGTCGACAATGCCAACAATAGACGGACACACGGACATCCATGATTAGATCGACTGTATACTTTGTATGATCTCTGGTGCGTTTTGGCAAAAGGAATGACAAACTACTCCCAAATTATGTGGAGAGTATAAAAAAACAAATAAATTTGATTTTAAAAATCTGCGCTCATTTAAAAAACCATAAAAACATGGCAAGGACTTCTTTACGCTCTCTAAGAATCTATTATGTGTGTCTCCGTAAACGTCAGATTCTTTCAAGGCTGTATAATCTCAAATTTTAAATATTAATTTGAATTGTTGTAAAATAATTATTTCGATCTATAGTTATTAAGGTTTGAATTTTGATACGAAAAATGAAAAAAAAAAAAAATGAAAAATCTTTTTTATACTAAACTTCACTTTTTAGGGTAATGTTTGACAGACCAGTTCAACACTCCACAGCCTGTTGAATTTATTGAATCAAAACATTAGGTATCTTAGCTATCGAAAACGGAACGAATGCAATCAAGTTGTACCTGTAACATTCCACTATCGAAAGAATAATAACGAAATGTCAAGAAACACATTTTAAATATAATTTATTAAACCTTTTAATAATATATTTTACCGTAATAACAATAAAACAAAGTTAAGCAAAGTAGAACACCAAGCTACCCAAAAAAGCAAATTTATATTTATGGCAAATAAAGTTTACTCCTCATTTATTAATGATCACGAACGAAATTTACTATAAAAAGAAAAAACAATTTACTCAAAATATAAGCAGTAGAGTATGTTATGTATGGAAATGTTTAACTGCCATAGTATTCATTTATAATTTTCTTAAGCAGTTTCTTTTTTTTTTTCAACGGTTCACACTCTACCGCTTAACATTTGAATAGTCTCTTAGACTTAAACAACAGGTTGTTTTATGTGTTGTTGTTGTTGTTGTTGTTGTTGTTTTTCAACAGAGTCTTGATATTGTTTGTCGAACGCTAGCTTTAATATGTTGGGCAAATAAATTCTATTTTTATACCCATTACTTAAGAAGGAGGGTATACTAGGTTTATTGTTATGTTTGCAACACCCAGAAAGATGCATCAGAGACCCTGCAAAGCATATATATTCTTGATTAGATTTAAAAACTGAGTCAATCTAGTCATATATGTATGTATTCTCATAGGCGTAACTTTTGAGATATTGAGCTGAAATTCAAAAGCCACACTCACAGTAAACAAAAATCTATACATCTACCAAAATTTATTAAGCTATTAAGTTAAAATTTAATACTTATTGCTATAGTTATCCCATGCATTGGTGTATCAAAAAGTAGGCATGGTCGAATAATAGGCACACCCACTATTTTCAATAAACTATACCTCACGTAAAACTTGACATTCAAGCTAATACGTAATACATACACTATTAGAGAGCCCAATATATATATATAGGCGTGGCATACGCCCATCGCTGTATATGTGGAGGGTATTTAGAATTTTGGCCTAAGCCAAATTTACTTTTCTTAGTTTGTTTTTTGTTATATTTTGTTAAGTGTTTTTCTTGTAGATTTTTATACGACTGCACACCCGTGTTGGCGAATAATGAAAAATAACAATATTTAGTTAACTGACATGAATTTGTTGTTAATCGTAAGTCATGCATCAGGTGCTTAACAATTCAAATATATTTATATATATATATATGTATATGTAAATGTAAACGTTACCATGATTGTTATGGTTGCTAATGTGTTGTTTAGGTTATTAATTGGATTTTATATACAAAACTATAGCTCGACGTCTTATTCTATTATTATTATGAATAAAATAATGAAAAAAATTTAAATTTACAAGATTACAGCTCAGACAGTTGTGTATATTATTATATTTTAAGTATTTAATTTTTATATTGTATAATTTGCTATAAAAGATTAAAAATCTTAAATGAAAATTTTTAAACTTTACGTTTGATGTTAATAACAATGGTGTTTGTTAATGTTGAGAAGAGGGAAAGAGCAGAGTATTGATTGAGCCTCATTTATTGGTTGACCTTTTATGTCATTACTGTTATTATAGCAAATTCTTACTTCACCATGTTATGTACTCGTTTAGAAAAAACTTATCGAACAAAATATTTATTTTATATGAAAAACTTGTAGACATATGACCGCCTTAATAGAGAAATATACGCTGTAACCGTACAACAAATATTTCAATCGATGTCAAAAAATCAATTTTGTCCGTCCCAAAAACACTGTATTGTTAACAAAAAAAAAAAAAAAAAAAAAACCAGACAATGTATAAGAAAAAGCCGCCATAATATTATCGTTCGATGTGTTTTTATATTATAAACAAACACATACACACAATCACGTAATCAAATATCAATACACACACACACACACACACACACAAAGTAAAGTCGTTGTTGCTGAATAATAATTGAGCACATATCGTATCGTAACATATCGACTTGAGTTGAGTTGTTGGGGTTTCACCTCATTAATAATATTTGTGTGTTTGTAATCTGTTTCTATACAACATAAGTGTTGGTATGTTGGTGTAAGGGGTACACCACACCCAATTGTGTTCAATCAATAGTTTTATAAAAAAAAAAATTATGAAATCTTTTAACTATTAACCACAAATTATGAGTCTTAATAATAATGTGAACGGTTTAACTATAAAATTGATGAATTTGTGGTTTTTATTAAATGTGTGGTTAAATATTAAACATTTTGCATAAAGTTGAATAATAGAGAATGGCAATGTGGCAAACAAAAAATATACCCAGACAGACAGACTGAAGACGATCTGTATGTATTTTATCATTAAGATGATTGACAGTTAAAAACTTGGCCACACCATCCTCGAAGAAGCTAAAACGTATTTTAATGTCGTATATATGTACATAAATTAGTCAATTAGTGGTTAAGGGGTCAGTTACCCACCTACTACTACCACTAAACAAACAGTAAAGATTTATCATAAAATAAAAATTACCAAATTTTTAAAGAATTGTTTAACTTGATTGCTTATAAGTGACTACCTTAAAAAATAATCTTTTAAATGCATAGCCATACCAGTCAGCTCAATATGAACCCTTTAGACTTTATAAGTATTTAAACGAAATGGAAACAATATACAAAATAATATTATTTAGAAACCTATAGTATGCTATTTTAAGTTAAGTTACACTACGTTAAGTATATTGGTTTGTCTTACGTTTTTTTATTTGTATTGTTAAGCTGAAGTAAGTTATGTTATGTTGCTCTTTAATCTCTCTCTAAGTCGTAGTATGGTAATATTAATTAACTACCTAAAAAACTTAAGTAACAAACTTGTTTCTTTAACATAAAGCGATTAATTGCTAAAGAGGCCGTTGAATAAAATTTTAATCACAAAAGCTTTCTTAATCTACGAACCAATGCCACGCCCCTTTTAAATAATTTATAAAAATTGAAAAAATCAAAAATCGTTATTTTTGTTTATTCCATGTAAAAATTAATTATTTTTTTAGTTATTCTGCAAAAGTTAAATTTCTTTTAAACACAAAATTTTCTTTAAGTGTACTCTCAACTTTTGTTGGTTTATTATGTTGTATATAATGCATATAAAAATGAAACGATTACCTTGATGCTGATGTGATGATAACGATGAAGCTAATTTTTCGTTGAATTTACGATTAAACGGGTATTTAACGTACTGATGAATAGGGTTGTTTACTTAGAACACAAAAATTGAAGTGTACGGAACAGAATACTGACAAAAGAAGATCATGCGCCACATGGCGATTTATGATTAATTGTACTGAAGAAAATAAATTTCAAAGACGAAGAAAGGAATGTAAATAAATATCGTATATTCCTTTTTGAAGCTTTTCACAAGACAATCAACAATAAAATTTTATGGGAACGGTTTACTACTACACATACAATAAAAGCAATAACATCTTCTTCAAAACTTTGTATTCGAAGTTTATAATCAAATTTATGATGGTATGGCGGGTTATGGTTAAGAGTTGTACTGAATGATGACTTTGAAGTTCAATAATTGACAGACGGAATATTCATACAATTCATGGTATATGATATATATGTGATGAAGAGACACGTAGTAGTGAAAACTTTTCGCCAAAGTTTATCATCTTCATAGAAGGAAACGAAAAAATATGCGAAAAAAAAAAAATTGAAATCAACAGTTCAGACATGAGTTGTAAACTATTGCAATAAATTATTATTACATGAAGAAAAAAAAAAAAAAATCGCAAACAGTTACGACTTGATAGATGTACGCATGTGGCATGCATGCATACACATATCACACTGTTGCTCGTTTGGCACAATTTATAATCCCTCCCACTGAGCTGAACAAGACAATTCGGTTTTCACTTTACAATCTTCTTCCACCACGCAAATAATGCTGATTGCTTGCTATCTTTTGTTTTACGTTCCATAAAAATGTTTTAAAAATTACCGCGTGGTTGTGTATGCATGTAGGTGAACCCCCAACGGTGCGTGGGCAGCTGGTTACATACATGCATATTTACGTATTTGCACAAAAACTTTCATTCGAAAGCAATTCAATTCAAATTTCATTAAAACGCAGTAATGCAGTATCGCGTATCGTCGTCGTCAATGATTTGTTTATTCAAGGTACTTAGTATATGTGCACAGGGCTTAAAGGAAAGGTCGCGCTGTAACAAATTACAAAAGCATGTGATTCAAATCTTGCCTAATTATTATTCATTGTATTTTAACAAAACAGGTTGGACTGGTCATTCTAAATATAATCAGTAAATGTGGCCTTCTGCACAATGTGATGGTACACTAAGTTTGTTGGTTTGGCAGAAACAATTAGTGTCCGGTTTGTACATAGATGTTAAAAGCTTGTTTTGATATCATGGATGCGTTATAATTTCTATTTACATATCTTACGAACCATAGCACGCCTTTAATACTTAAACTCGCTCCCTTTCATTCTCCCTAAAGTTAAAAATGTCAGCTGGAAAAATTACGTTTATATATGAAATAAAATCGCCATATTGTCTTTTACACATATTGAAAAAAAGCTACTCAGTCATATCTCCATTTGACAGAGGGAGAGCAGTACATACGTTAATGATTGTGGAGTAAATATGACATAAATATAAAATACCATGAGGCGGTTGTTATCATCATACACGCTTTACCATGAAATGATTGAGAAGATTTTCATTATTTAAGTATTTCTCTCTTTTTATTATTTATTCTATTGCATCACCAAAGAGCAGTTATTAACTTAATGTCTGTCAATCCATTCAAACTCTCATCCATAAGTATAACGTGATGGTGTGCTGTTTACATTATCAAAGAGAATATATTGATACATTGTTATTGTTTATTATTTATTATAGTTGTTGTTGTTGTTGTTGGTTTTTAGGTGTATAAACATTAATGTTAATGCCTAGCTTAATAAAGCAAATGCCAAAATGTTGCCAACCCTCAAAGATTAATCTTCATTCATTTTTTTTCTTTCTTTTATTATCAATTGTTGACATCGATACTTAGTACAATAATAATAATAACAACAACAATGCCTGAAATATATTCCTTTCTCCTCTTTGTGGCTGCCTCTGTCCTTCCCTCTTTGCTTAATTTAACCATTTAACCAATTACGGCTCTTGTCAGCTTTTTATATTGTATGTAACAAAAAATATTTCATTTTTCCTTTTTTCAGTTTCCTTTCATTCTATTTTTTTAAACTCTGAGAATAAAATTGTAGAAGAAACAAGTAAAGACGTTAGAATTAGGCGAAGTTCACAACTAGTACACCTACCATCATTATTATTTATTTTTATACAAAATGTCAGTTTTATGCGTATACGTCAAAATTTCGGAACAAAAGCTTTCCATCTATAGATAGATGCATAAACAGATATGGCTAAGTTTTGATGCTGATCAAGAATACTGCTTGAAGGGACAAATAGAATAACAAACTTACTATACCTTGCATTTTACACGTGTAGAGGTTAGAACAGGATAACATTTAAGCAGCATTGTGCACACTCATAATAAAAGCAAGCAAACAAACAAAAATTCGGTACGTTTAGTACAATAAGTCAAACTTTGCTCGGTTTTAATTTACTTGTACTGGGCGCACTGTTGGGACTGTTGCTAAACTAAACTAAAATGTAAACAATTTTGGTTATTTATGTTGTTGTTGTTGGTGTGCTTTATTGTATAATATGCTTGTGTTTATTATTGTTAATATGGAATTTTTATAATTGGAAAATTCAACATAACGTACACAAGGCGTAACAAACGGGCACTACTACTTACACTTAGTAAAACCCACATACATACATATTTCTCTGTGCGTTTGTGTATGTATCAACAAATGAGATAATTTTCAAGGATTTACTAAAAAAAAAAAGGACTTTAGGATTAAAAAGTCAACAACAACAAATGAAATTTATATTGTTAGTTGAATGAATTTTACGAAGTGTTAGTTATGTTCTGTGCAAATGTTTTCCCAACGTAAACAATATGTCCTCTGTCTTCTATGTGCTGTAGATGTGTGTGTGTGTGTGTGTAGATGAGCACTGTTACTGTTTGCCTAATAATCTGGGTGGCCTCAGTTTACTTTTAATTGAAGTTTTAAGTTGATTTATGTTAATAATTTGCCAAAAAAAAAAAAACAAGAAAACACATCCCCTTGGATTTGCACTTGCTAAATGCTAAATGCTTTTCTTGTTGTTCCCGTTACATACGTACATACACATACGAGATCAATTTAAACACAATAAAGTCTAATTTATGATTATTGCTTCTAAAACATAATAAAAACCTTTGGATTGGGATTATAGAGCAATATGCACACAGTTCGTTTACTTATTTCTCCATTTATCTAGTAACAAATCTTGATTAGTTGTACAACTTGGAACATGTTACTTATAAAAAATTTTTTATTATTATTTTACGTAACATCTATAAAAAAAACAACAGACATTGGTTATTGAATAAGTTTGATTCTCTTTAAATCCAAGAAAACATACAACATTAATAAGATTTTTATTTTTATTTTTTGTCACACAGTTCTTGAGGGAAAAAACATACAATATAACCCAAAATTAATTAACACTCCCTTTTTTTTTTTTTTTTTAAGGTTTCATGTTTTTGTTGAATAAAAAAAGTTCTTCTAAAGAAATCGACTGAAAAACAACAACAACAACAATAAGCACCACATGAATCGCAGACATTGAGTAGAAGAGATTACATCTCAGTTTTCTCTTATGTTGTGTGTTTCTTTTCTTCTTATATTCACTGTCCTATACTGATCGGTTGTTATAGATATTTTGAGAGTGATGCATTGTTATCACACCGAACCCAACCGCCAAACAAATGTCACGCCAACACACCAACAGTAAACTAAATTACTTAAAAGAAATATTTAAACTGAAAGAAAAGTTCAATCAGTTCAATTGTTTTATTTTTTTACGGAAATTGGTTTTCTTAAGAAGTATAGTTGTTATCTTAAGGAGGGCAACAAAAAAAGTGATTTAAATTTTCTAGTTAACTGTGTACTGGTTGTATGTGGCTTTTATATAAGGTTGACATTCTAACTGGAAATTGCTTCTATTTGAGTTCTGTTTAATAGAAATGTTACATTTTTAGCACAATTTTAAAATAGGACTTGACATGATATGCACGGTAGAAGGTAGAGGGAGCAGATTTTCTATATTAAAAATTCCAATAAAATTACGATTTTTACAAAGTTTTCTTTGTATTATTTGTACTCTCACATAAGAGGACTGTCACTGGATTTTCGATACCCCGCCGAAGATTGCAGAAAATGAAAAGCAAAGTAACGCCTTCCATTCCTTAACAAAAACTTTATTTTGTGCAGTAATAAACGTTCAAACTGAAATGTGTCGGTAAAGGCGGTAAAAAAAGTGCTTTAATACACATTTACGAATTTAATATTTGAATTGTTTTTTCTTTCTTTATAATTATTATTCATACATACATAATAAATATTCAGTGTAATGCATTTTAAAACGAAATTACACTTAATCTGATTTTTACTTTAATTAATTTCCACTGTAATTGAATATTGCATTTTATTCTTTTTTCGCTTATTTATTATTGTTATTTTCATTATAAAAATAGTAATAAACATTAAAATGATCATTCTTCACTTTAATTGGTTTTTCATAATGAAATAATCACAGAAAAATGAAAGTTTTTCCAAGGAAAAAAAAAAAACAGATATAAATACAAAATCAATTTGAGAAAAAATAATATATGTGTTTATTTGCAGTAATAATATAGTGATGATAAAGATGATAATAATGATGCCGTGACAGGTCTCACAATTTGAAAATGAAAATGAACAATCAGCCAAAACGGCAAAGTAATGGGGTGTTAAAGTTCAGGCCAACGAAAAATGAATTAACAATATATGTATATACGTATATATGTATATACAAGTATAAATATAATCACCTTTCTTTTATTATAAATTCAACAGACTCGTTAAAAAGCTATAAATTTCATACAAAATTGTTCATAAGGAGTTTATGAAGAAATCAAGTAAAGAGTTAAAGAGAGAAGCAAGAACAATAAAATGAAATATATACGAAATGGTAGACGCTAAGGGGGGTGAGTGTTATAAAAAATGAAATTTATATGTCTGCATTACAAAAACAAAACTCTTTCATTTATTGCAACAACTGCTAACGGCAACAAAACACTGTTAACGATGCTTTAAACAGTACTCTCTCTTTAACGGTATATGCGTATAAAACATACTGTGTTGAATATATTAAAATAATTATGAACATTTTTCAAAACCTCTTCTATTATTTATTGATTAATTCAGAAGAGATGTGTAAAGTAAACGAACGTAGGGACTTTTTCTTTTATTGTTATGTAGAATTTTTATAAAAATATCACTGTAGTTATGTAGTGAACGGAGTGTCACCACTTTATAGTTGTAACTATTTATGGCTGTTCGATAGTAATAAATTTTTTAATGATACCCAATAGCTAAGCATACAAACCAACAAACCTACACACAAGGCGAGAACCAACAAATGTATGCACTGAAATATTAACTATTGTTGATGATTTCATAGAAAACTTTTTGGTGAAAGTATATGTATCGAGTAAGTGAGACACACACAAAGAGAGAGGGAGTGAGAGCGGAAGAGAGAGATGAATTGAGTGACTCGGAGTGTATGAATTCAGTAAATTTAAATGTAATAAAATGAAATCAAGCCTGAGCGAAAATATTGTTGACATTCTTTGATGCGGGAAATTGTTTTTGTTGTTGTTGTTCGTTTCCCAATTGTATTGGGAATATATTTGTGGCCCTTAAAAAAACCCTGCGATGCCATTGAAAAGCAACACATTGTTTGCCTTTTATTTATTTACTACAGTTAACAAAAATAAATTGTAAATCGATATTTAATTTGATATTTTTATATTGTACGTAAATATCACAATGTTGCACGTTATTATATATTTTATGTACATATTTATACTTGGATAAAAGTGCTTTGGGTGTCAATTTCAATATTCAATAAAACTCTTTTTTTCCGATATATTGTACAAGTATGAGGAGCAATATTTTCTTTTTTCTTTTTTTTTTTTTTTTTTGTTAAAGAAATTTACCACAAACTTGTCTATAACTTATGTATTTATTGTTGTTGGGGGATTATTTCAATTTATGTGTGGCGTTTGGTGTTAAATTAAGCAACCAAACGTTCAGCCATAAAATGGCAAACAACATTTCAATAGTCGGTCGGTTGGTCGATTGGTTGGTTGGTCGTTCTAGCTAGCCCCTAAAGTATATATTTTATAGAAGAAATACCACAAAACTAACACATGTGACCTCTATAGTTAACCCAACTACTTTAAGTTTTCGTTGTAGAGATGAACAGAGGATATAATGATGATGAGTTTAACAACATTTCTGTACACTTATGTACCGGATTGAATAGCATCAACTTTAATGTGAATTTTAAGATGAAAACAAACTAAAGAAACATGATTATGTGCATCGTTAAATATTTAAGCATCAACACATCACACATGTACCACGTATGTATGTATATATGTACGTGTACAGTTATTTATTTAAATCCCAACTCGTCTATCTTTTATTCAATTGTTTACTGTTTTATTGAAGTTTTTGTTGCATGTCTCTTTTTGTTAATTGCTGTTGTTGTTGCTGTTACCATTGCTTCTGTTTTGTTTATTGATTTGATATCATTGCTTTCATTTTATTATACATTTTCTATCTTTCTTTTTCTCTCTTTCTCTCTCTTTTCCATTACACAATTATATACATTTGATTAATTGATTAGTTTGATACTTTTGCTTAATTTAACACCACATGAAGAGAAAATCAACAACAACGAAAAAACCATCAAATAGGAAATACTCCATTTTACTTAATTGATGGTTCTTTATTAAAGGACAAGAGACCGATAAATAAAAAAGAAGATAAGTAGAACAATTTTTAAAGCCATTTGATTAAGGTAAAAAGTAAATGTTTACTCAAAGAATCTCAAATATACTTTGCTGGATATATAGTATTTAAAAAAGTTCGGCTTTAGTTCATTACAACACTTTTAAACAAAAAAAAAAAAAGGTTTTTTTGTAAATTTCCCGGATGCTCGCTATTTAATCACGCCCATTTTTAACGCAATCGCTAGAAAAACTTAATATAGAAATGTGTGACTTGATTGTGAGCGTGAGTCTTTTGTCCAATTTAACTCTTTCGAATACAAAACTTTCAACTGAATATTTCAAAATTTATGACTGCGATAATACCAAGAACAGATGGACACATGAATGGACAAGTCTAAAACGAATCAGATTTTAATGCTGATTAAGAATTTGTACATTTTGTAGAGTCTATGACGCCTCACTCTTAAAATTTAGTATACTTCCATTTCATGTGTGTAATATAAAACCAACAGGCGTCAGGAGACCCTACAAAGCATCAGTAACAAAAACTCGATTTAGTCATGTATGTCCGCGTGTCCGTCCATTGTTGGCATTCTCAAGGTTGTACATTTTAAGATACAAAGACATATAAAATGGACAAAATCGATCAGGAGCCTCGCCCACATTTAATAAAACACTAAAAATTTGCTACAAAAATAGAGAGAGCAATGTATATACATCTGCTACACCCACCGTTATAGATGTGGAGAGTATTTAAGATTTGATTTAAGCCAAATTTAGTTTTCTTACTTGTTTTTTAACATAAATCAATTTTACTATTACAATATATGCTTTAAGGGCAGAGACTATTCTTTTATAAATCACGCAGAGTTTAAGTATATCACGTACAATCTATGTATCCATGTAAATATTAACTGTTTAGTAAGGAAGGTCCTGCCAACTGACTTGAATGAACTAAGAGAACGAAAAAGAAATCTTTCTCCATTTTATAAATAAACATATATTTAGTATATATGAACTTCTGTGAGTATGCATGAAGAGAGATAAACCTTTTTTTTAATTAAGTGTTATAAATAAATAACAATAACAAAATGTACATGTACATTCGAACGTGTAGTATAATTAAACAAGAAACTTTATTACATTTGCTAAATGTGTACAATACATGAGCAAACGTGACCTACATTCATATCATACATAAATATGATATGTGAGCTGGGGAGATGCAATAAATAACAACACGTAGAAACGATTTTTAACTCAAAGCTCAAGTGTTATAATGTATAACAAAATGAAATCATATAAAAATTTATACAAAAACATTTAACCAAAGTTGAAAACACAAATATTTTATATGCGAGTAAATACATGAAAAAGGTGTTAGTGTTAGTGTTTGTATTAGTGTTAGTTTAACATTTTCTCTATTTTTTTGAAAATTATTTGAGTTTGGCTAAGTGATAACAAAACATACATACATAAACCCAATAAAAACATGACAGAGGTAGTATATGTGTGCTCTTCAAATTGTTGTTGCAGTTATTTTATACATTAGTTTACGGTTCATATGGAAACCACATATAAAAGCAAAGAGTACAGTAACAATAAATAAACTCTTTTTACTCAATATTGTACAGATAGATAACAACAATACTCACACACATTTATAAAGTTTATATGTATTTATGTGTACAAAAAAATATATACATACGTACATGGAGATGGAAATGCTTTCTGTGTGACTAATTTTATTACCTTTACTGGGTTTTAATTTCATTTTTGCGTATGCTACACGCAGCGATGCAACGCAAATGTACGTATTTAAGCATATGTACACACGTGTGTATTGTTTGGTAGACAAAATGGAATAATATCGCTTCTCATATAATATGGAAAATGTTTATACAACAGATTCCTGAGTGTACATACAATTGTCATCTCCTTCACTTTTCCATCCCAAAATAATTATCATACCACACACTTATACAGCCACAAGCAATGCTGTTGCAATTAAATCATCTTTCAAAGAAAACCATTCAACATTTAAAGATAATTGCAAAATAAATACAAAATCACAATAACTGGAACTGAAGAAGATTGAATAATAAGCATCAGTAATTTATATAATCTCTTACCTATCAATTGCTTTGTTGTTGTTGCTTTTGCCTTAATTTCAATTTAACACAATTTTGTAGATGATTTGTAATAATTATTGTATTAATGTTTAAACCAGCATTGAACAGAACATTTTCTTTGTTTTCTTAATTCAGGTCATGTGATTGGAGTGTTCATAGGAAAGCATTGAAGTAAGGTGATGATTCGTATACATGTACATTGTACAAACATTCATATATTGGTAAATGTGCAGTAAATTTTATAATTGTGTACCACAGATAATGGACTCATTATCTAAACCAACATATTCATAGTAGATAGCCAAAGGGAAAGTTGAAGTGTTCATAGCATCTTATACGCATACATACATATGTAGGTTTATTAAAATGATCACAAAGTATGAGAATATGAGTTGAACAAGTGTTTTCTTCAACCATTTATTCATAAATTGTTTCAGATTATTGTTGTTTTTCCATAATTTTTATATAATTTAATACACTGTCTATAATTTATATTCAAATATTTGTAAAAGTTAAACGCTTTATGGTACATAAGGTATTTCTAAAGTATAACAAACTTTTACTTATTCACTCTTTCTTTCTCTCTTAGTTAAGTGTGCATTCATTTGCGTTTTCTATACATAATACATTGGCAAGTGTAACTAATTGATAATTAACGAGGCAGTTGTACCTGGTTCAGATAGACAACCGCTTGTTGAATGGAATGTCAATTAAATTGTAAAATAGTCAGGTAGCACAAAGATAACTCAAATAAACAAATGAACATACAGACAGACAGACATGAACTGACACAAACTTTGAACGGATAAAATGGACGTACGGACAATCAACAAGCTGACTATTTTACTGTTGATTATTACCGGAACAGTGGGTGACTGGAGCCGTTCGATAATTGTATGTCACGTATACAGATACATGCAATCATGCATCAAAGTTTTCTCTTAAAGATTTTTATTGTACGTTAATGCAATTGTATTAGGAAGGAGATAAGCAAGTAGTAAAAGTCATCTTGTGCACACAAATAATATATTCTACTAAACTAAAAACAACTTTCTTACTTGCCAACCAACCTTTTATGTGCATAAAAGAAATTGTCATGAGAACAATTTTCTATAAGTATCATCTTAATTGTGTAGGATTTTCTTTAAGCTTTTGTTAAATTCGAAATGAAAATATGTATGTACATACGTTCTGTTGTATAAGATGGAATGTATGAATAATTATAAGCTCATAAAAGAACCCTTCCTTTCAATACATTTTGTAATCTGATATTTTTCAATAAAAAAAAAAAATAGATTTACATTTAAGTGAAAACATTTCCATATCAGTAAACCCTGTCAAAACGAAACACTCATCAATGTAGTAAACGTGGAAGATAATATAAAAAGGGATGCAGATTATGTCTGTTACCGTAAAATTGACCGCACACAAATTTCATGGAAATCCGCTTTATAGAAACCGAACAAAAAATTAAATAATCAAAAAATATGTTATAACACACACACACACACACACATGCACACACACAAAATACAATAGAAAAGAAACATTTATAAATACCGAAAAGCCAAAGACAAAGCTTGCGTTAACTACCACACGGACGTACAGACAATTATGTAAAATAAAGTGAACTTTAAAAAATAATCATAGTTTAATAATATTTTTTATTTTACAATATATGTTATAAAACATGTTTAATTATCTTATCATATATTTTTTAATTGAATTTCACTTTTTTTTTTTTATTTATATTGAATAATTCCATTAAAATGTTAATTGGCATTTTGTTAATTTTTTACAGGCATTATATTTGAAAAATTAGTAATAAATGGTTTAAAGCAAATGTTAAACATCCTACATCACTTATTCGATCCAACCCCATTCTAGACTCCTTCTAAAAAGGCGAGTTTTGCTTGCAAAAAACTGTTGGATTTTGTTAGTAAAGATTTTCTGAATTGCAAATTGAAACTAAAACCCTTAATAAAGGATATTTTCTGAAATCGATAGATTGATAGAGAAAGCTAATCGACCTATTTACAATAACAACCCTTCCAGTCTAAATAAATCGCACTTCTCTCTTCTCTCTCTCTCTCTCTAAATCGTTAACTTTACAATGAAATGAATACACTGAAATGTTAAGGTGATGTAATGTATGGGCAATTATTATTACATTATTTTTATATAATTATATAATAATAAATTAATTATATTCAATAAAAATGTTTCATAGAAAAAACCATGTGATTGTAAAAAATGCAACATTTTTGATATTTTCTTAATTTAGGTTTTAAATCTTATTACAAATGTCACATTTTAATAAAATTCTCATAAACTAGAGCCCACATATTTAATTAAACATTTATTATTTTCAATTAAATATAATTTAAACATGACCGTATCGTTAATGGTACAAAATGTCAATCATTATTAATTATGAAGCGTTTTTTCAATTTTTTATTTAGAGATTTTTTTTCAAAAATTAAAAGAAGTATTTGTTAAATGTACGATTTTTACTTGTTATTATAAATTATCGTGTTTCATTATGTTCAATATTTATTTAATTTTTAATTAATTCAATTCAATTCAATCTTTGAAAGAGATTTGATTTGAGAAGAACAATAATTCTTTGGAGTACGTTACGATAAATGTAAAAGATATGAGAGATACACAAAATTAGAAAAAAAAAAACTCTTAATAATTTATTAAAACAATCACAACTTTCTGCGCTAAGAGTTTTATCTGTCTTTCTGTCTGAACAAAATACGCTGTCTTTCTGGGTTTCTATGTATCATATAAAAAATAATAAGATTCTGGCTTTTATACCTTCCACATAAGATGTTGAGTATACTAAGTTGTCATTCCATTTGCAACATCCAGAAGGAGGATTCAGAGACTGTAGTAAAAATTCAATATGTGACTTTAGTTCACTGTATCTCGCGTTGTATAAGTCCGATCGGTTTCCATTAGATGGCGTACAAAAGATGAGATTTCGCGCCAAAAACACTGTTCTGACAGTTTTGTTATTAGTTGGCTAAATTCTTGTTTAGCGCACGTCAAAGATGGATACTAGCAAAAAGAAAATACGCCATATTTTATAGTTTTTCTTCGATAAAGACGAAAACGCAAGGCAGGCGGCAGAAAATGTGAATAGTCTTTATGGTCCTGATACTGTAACAAGCCAATCACACGCACTTTTGTTTTCGTCGATGCCGTTCCGGTAATTTCGATGTCAAAGATGCCAATTGGTAAATATCGATAAAATCATGAACATTGTCGAGTCCGACCGTCCTGTAAGCACTGTTTCGATTGATTGCCCAAGAGCTAAAGATTGCAAAAAAAAAAAAAAAAGTTTGGAATCATTTTAATAAGCTCGATGTATGAGTGCCACAAGAGTTAATGGAAAAAAACCTCTTAGACCGCATTTCCATTAACAAAATCGACCCATTTCTGAAGCGGTTGGTAACTGACGAAGAAAAGTGGATCACTTATGACAATGTCACGGGAAAATGGTCGTAGTCGAGTCGCGGTAAGGCAGCGGATACGGTGGCCAAGCCAGGATAGTTTGTGTATTTGGTGGGATTGGCAGGGAATTATCTACTATGAGTTGCTCCCCTACGGCAAAACTCTTCAGTCGGAACTGTACTGTCAATAATTGGACCGTCTGAAGAAAGCTATCGCCCAGAAGCGGGCAGCCAGGAAAGAAATTTTGTTCCATCAGGACAACGTCAGCTTGGTTGGAAGGTTCTTATATATCCACCTTATAGTCCGGACTTGGCACCAAGGGATTGCCATCTGCTCCTGTCCATGGCAAACAATTTCAATGGCGCTTCAAGTGAGGCTTGTGAAAATCCACTGTTTCATTTTTTGTCCAATAGGGACAATGGCTTCCAAGAGAGAGACAAAATGATATTACCTTTGAAATGGAAACAAATTATCCAACAAAATGGTGCATATTTGATCTAAATCTATGGTAATTAAAGTCTTCAATTTCATGTAAAAATAATGGATTTCTTTTTACTACACTTTATATACATATTCTTCATCAACATCAAAAACTGAGTCGATCTACACATGTTTGTCCATTGTTGGTTGTAAATTTTGAGATATTAAGATATTTTGTATAGACTTTTAGTTTTTGCACGCAGATCCCTATCAGAGGGCGTCACCGCCACGCTCACCGTTGGATGTAAATGTGAAGGTGGCTTAAGACAAACTTAGTTTTCTTACTTGCTTTAATATAAATAAAAAAATGTCAACTAATCACAACTAAAAGCTGTGAAAAAAAAAGAAAACATACCTGATATTATAAAAGTGAATTATTATGAATTGTATAAAAGTCAATTATGTTCATCATGGCGAGTAAGTGGTTTGTAAAAAAAAAGCCTTTAATAGTTACAACTATTATAATGACAAAATACAATGCACATAATATACTATACTTTACTATACTGTACTCTGCTACTATCTACATAAACAGCGCATAAAAGAAAAGAAACAAAGCAAAACAAAAAAACAACTAGCAGACAGACAGACAGACAGACGTACAATAACGTATTGTGTGAAGCCACACATACGCTTACACCAACATAATAATAAAGTGCAGACAACAGTCTATGTAAAAAGTCACTTAACATATACACACACGCACACAGATGCTTTGTACTTTGTTTATACACTTATGGTATGCATGCACGGAGGTATACACATGTTCGTTATGAGTTATGAATTCTAATTGTATATTTTGTGAGAGTGTGTTACGAGGTTGGAGGTGCGTGGCCAATTTGTTGCCAAGTTTGGGGGCGTTCTATAATGCTTGTATATGTTTCCAGGATTTTTTTCTTTTGTTGTTTATGAATTATGAACATCTGCATGTACAAACACACTCTCACTTAACTACTGGATATTTTGAGCTGGTCTTTTATATATGAAAAAAAAAAAATTAAAATTATTATAACACCTTCGCCTTTTTTTTTTTTTGGTTATCTGATGAAAAAAAAAAAAAGCGTGTGTGGTTCCATTTATACATGCGTGAAGTTTTATTTTTTTTTTGATAAATCAAAGTAGAGAGAAAATATTTTATTTACAAGACAACCACGTTACGGCTGATTGGTGACAGTGATAAGCAGCCACTGAAATTGTTGTTTGTTGGTCTGGTCTGGTACCTTAACGTGCGATGCTATCGTCTTTGTTTCTTGCTGCCCTTAAATATCCATTTAAATTTTTTATATATGAAGAAAAATTGAATGAATAAATGAGTATGTGTGTGTTTATAAGTGATTAAGTTCCTTTCTTATCACTTTTATAACCTAGTATGGTTACATGCAAGTGTGATTCCTTGCTTGGTTGAGACTTACACTCATAAATCATAAAATAAACAACAGGAAGGTGTTGACATATATCAAGGCGTTACTTTTTTTACAACATGTAAGTAAAATTGAGGTCCGAAGGTTTATAAATTCGTATATTTTAACAGTGTAGGTGTAGCAATGGATAGAAATAACAAGTAAAAGTAACAATTTTTTTTGACTTAAAGCATATCCTTAATACCTTGCCAAATATATACAAACTGCGGGCGTGGCTAATGTATGCCTTCGTCTTCTATATGTTGCAAGCGAAATAGCAAATTTATTGTATCGCCGTGGAGGGTATAAAAACAAGTAAAAAATACAAGTAAGAAAACTAAATTTGCTTTAGGTCAAATCTTAAATATTTCTCACATTCATAATAGGGGTCCTGGCAAATTTATATATATTGTGCATGTATTACGTATCAGCTTGAAAGTCTAGTTTTATGGTGAATATGGATTTTTGTAAATTGTGGGCGTGTATGTTAATCGACCACGCCCATTTTTGGCACATTAACTATTTGCAACACATCTCAAGTCCCTATGACATTTAAATTTACACGAACACACTTACATACATGTCTAAATCGACTCCATTTTTTATGCTGATCAAGAATTTATATACTTTTTAGGGTTTCTGGATGTGGCAAATGGAATAACAAACTTAATATATTGTATATAATTTAGTATCTTATGTGAAGGGTATAATTATGATTGGTTCTAATTTACCATTTAGTTCCACAATCTGTTACCATATCAATTTTTATAATCTAATCTAACTGTAAGCGTTTCCTTAACTAATGAAAATTATTTTCAAACGACACTGCATAAAATAATTGTTAACAAGAAAAAGTATCAATCAGTTGCCTAAAATATCTTAAAAATGAAGTTCATAAACATTTATTCTTTAATATTTATTATTGTAATTATCTTCAATTTATTGGGATACCTTGAGGGTGTAGAGGTAAGAACAATTATAAATAATTTTGTATAATAAAATATTTTAAATTGTTTAATATTTGTTTTTTATAATTATTTAGAATGATTTCGGAGATGATAATGATTTTAATAAACTACATAAAAAAGTAAAGCGTAAAAATAATTTAAATGACATACCGGCTAACCGTCCCACCGGTCAAAACTTTCCTTATAAGAATTCTGCATAATTAAATACAATAATTATAACAACAAAGTCCACCTTGGAGGCTACACAATTGCAATACATTATATAATAATATCTATATAAATTAAAATCAACAAAAATGTTAATTCCTACAATTACTGAGCGTTTGCGATAAGATATTCTTTCTTTACAATCGTAAAAGTTGGCCCAAGTTTTTAATAAATTTTACTTAATAAAATTTTTGGCTTTTTTTTTTTTTTTTTTTTTTTTTTTTGTACATCAAATGTTACAGAATTATTTAAATCCTTTTACATAAAATAAAAAAGGAAAACTTTCGGCAGGCACAGCTGTGTTTGTCACAAAAAATGTCAGAATCAGAAAGCAGCACAGTGCGCACTGCTCGGTTCGGCTTTAATGATGCTTTTTAGAATTTCGTAGCAGCAGACCAACAACCATAATCGCTATACCGCTGAATGGCTCCAACACAAAATAATATATATACATACATTGTTACATTTTGTTGTTTAATATGTATTTACACACATCCATACATATATATATATAAGTGGAATGATGTTCACCAACCGCACAGTTAAGGAAATGTAAACAAATTCTATGGATTTTACCGCAGAACCGCAAATTTTTGCACAAGTAGAAAATTACACCAACAACAATATCAACACAATCATAACAACATTTTAACTATAAACAAACACAATTCAACGACAACTTGTAAATTTAATAATGTGGACAACTTTGCGGTGAAATTTTATGTAAAATAAAAACAAAAGCAAAATAAAAGATTAAATTAAACAATGAAAAGTTGCATTAAACCAAACGTATATTTGATCAAAGAATTTTCATTTAGTTTTTGTTTGTTTTTTTTTTTTTTTTTTTTTTATAAGTAAAATCTTTGTTCATCCATTTGTCTTAATTTTATTTTTTTGAAATACAATTTTTTTGCCTTTGATAAAAAAAATAAAATGCTCTAACGGTAAATATTACATCTGTTATATATGAGACTACAAAATTTCATTATTTAACGCTTTGCCCACTTTAACTAAACGTTATAAATAAACTTGTATGAAATATTTTATGAATTTTTTTTTTTTTTTGTTATATTATTTTTATTATTTTGTCCTTTATATATTTTTTACATAATTTATAAACATACTCATTAGTTAGGTTAAATGACAACATTAGCGAATCATAAATTTTCAACTTCAACATCCCTGTCGAATGCCATCAAAGAACAGCAGCTGTTTCGACTTAAAACTTTATTTTTTTTTTTTTTTTCCATAAACGAAAAATTTTCAATTGTTTAGCAACAACAATTTGTCAAAAAAAAAAAAAAAGAAAAAATCCGTAATATAAGCAAATAAACAATAGCAAAACAAAAATGAAGAAGACAAGACAAGAAAAATGTGATTTGGAAAAAAACACCAAAAAAAAAAAAAAAAAATTCATTTATAAATGCTTTATTGTTTAATTGCTAACAGTAACTGGTATGAGCTGAACTGAAGGGATCATCGGAAAACCTTAAAAGAAAAAAGATAAACAAACAAACAAAACTGTCAGACATTAAGGCTAGAAAACATAAATGGTTTTGTAACCGAATTAAAAACATACAAATTCACACATGAACATAAGACTGCAATATCAAAGATCAATCGCTTGGATCGATTTGATTGTTATTTCATTTATTCAGTATTGTGAGAAATTTCATTTAACAAAGAGCAATATTTTATATATACATGTAGCATATATTTGGTTAGTTCTAAATCAACAAGATTATACTGTATGTATGCTTTAGTATTGTAACAATCTTCAAAACATAAATTTGTGGCTTGTTTTCCGGGGCTTACCACCCCATCACCATTTAATTGTTTGTCTACACATATGAGATAAAACTGTAGGACAGCAGCTGGATGTCTATACTGAGAGCATTCACCTCTTAATGAATGAATGACTATATGTAATGTTTTTTCCTCTTTGTTACAATTAAAATAAACAATTAAACAATTAAAATTGTTGGGCAATGCTGCACAGCATGTGTACACAGTACAACAGCAACAACGTTTATAAAATAAAATTGATTTCATTACATAATATGACACTCCCCCCATATAATCTAACCCTTATAATTTGTGGTTTTTAAATTATACATATAAGATGATACTACATTTGATTTTCTAAGATATCCAACAATATTCATGCATGTATGTTTGATAAGTATCAAATTTCAAGTCAATCTAACGGTCGAAAAATTTATAATATTGAGTAGTAATTTTGTTTATTCATTGTCTCTGTTACTTAAATAAGACAAACGGAGTTCGCAGCCACGCCCACAATCTATATAAATCGTATCAATCAGTCATAAAATATGGAATATGAAATCAAGATTTAAGATACATATACAACTACATCATTATTGGCGAAATGGGGCGGGGTCGGTTAACAAATATGCCCAAAAAGTCTTATTTAGTGTAGAATTATTGACATATAATCTATACATTATTAGACAAGATTTATCAGAGTCCTGCCATGCCCATTGCATTTGTTACATATATGAAGGGTACTTAAGATTCGACTTGGTATAAGAAAAATAAATCAAAGTTGTTCAAAGTATCATAAAAGCCCGCATTTTTAAATTTATTCAAATAACACATTATTCGAGGAAGCTACTAACAGTATGTATGTACGAATTTCAAATATGTTCTATTTATATATACATATATACATATATACACCCTATGGAATGAAATGAATTTAAATTATTTGATAGACAAAAAACAATAAAGAACCACAGAACAAAGAATCTAAAAAAATTTAGTAACTAATTATTGTTCAATATTTTTAATGATTGATTTATAGAAAATTGCATTTTTAAACATCAAGTGATAAAGTTTAAAGGCTATATTGAATGTATAAATGTTCAAAAGTATGTGACGTTGAGTGTGTATGTATCCATGAAATGTAAAGTTAATTCGTTTAAGCTGCGAAACATAATGACAACGCTTATCAGCAAAACATCAGCAGCTGTAATATACTATCTTATATGCTGTTATTATTATTGTTGTTGGTTTTGTTATGGTAGATTAATTAAAAATGAAAACTACCATAATTTGCATTTAAATCGATTTCCATGATTTTTATGTTTTAAGCATTTTTGCATGAACCGATTGTACCGTGTACATTAAGTAATCTTTTGTATTTGTTTTTCTTTTCATATACAAACAGACCAACATACACATATATTGTTGTTGTTGTTGTTGTTGTTGTTGTTTTGCGTAAATGTTTAGATTGTATGTGCAAATTATGTGCATTTAAAGCCAAGCCCTTTCTGGTTGTTATTTGTACGTTGGTTGGCTAGGTGGATGGTTGCTTATACAAATATATATGTGTGTATGTGTGTATTTCTATACATATTATCTTCTCTCAACTTTGTTTGTTGATTAATGCTTACACGCTGCCATCTGAATACTTGGCTTTAGCTTTGGCCGTTTTCATAAATATTGTACATATGTGTGTATGTGTGTATGTGTGTATATATATAAACAGGTATACTATTGTTGCTGTTGTTAATGCATTGTATTGTATCTCTCTCGTATCTCATTAACCATAAGCATTTACTTGGCGATAATCTTTAAATTGGATCTTAAATCGCAGCTTGATTGTTTAATCGGCGACTAATCTGCATCTCGCTTGTTTTCTTGGCTGTTATTGTGATTGCACAGTATAAATTAAATTAAATTGCCTAAACGCGAGCTAGCCTGTACGCTTTGCCACCATACATACATGGTCATCATACTTTTTTCTTCTTTGCAGTTTCACAGTTACAGTTCATTGTGGAAAGTAATGAAGTTCTCAAGCTGAATAAAATCGAAACACACCTCTGTCGCATACCAAACGACCTGCAGTTTTGATATTTATATAATTGTGTATGATAGTGTGTGAGTGTGTATTTATGTATTAGTTTTTATATGGTTTTTTTTTTTTTTGTTTTCATTTGCAACACCCAGAAGAAGGCGTCAGAGACCCTATAAATTCTTGATCTTGATGTTAGACATGTATGTACGTGTGTTCGTGAATCCGTGTATCACAAATGTTGACCTAGGAACTTGAGATTTGTTGCAAATAGTTATCTGATGCATCAATGTGCCAAAAATGGGCGTAATCTAATAACATACACGCCCAAAATTTACAAAAATCTATATTCACCATAAAACTAGACTTTCAAGCTGACATGTAATACATGCACTGTTAGAGGACGCAATATATATATATATATATATATATATATTTGCCACGCCCACTGTTGTAGATGTAGAGGGTATTTAATATGTGGTCTCATCCAAATTTAGTTTTCTTCCTTTAATTTTATTGCGAAAATCTCAGTTTGGTGGGTGTTTTTATAAGGAACATAAGCACAGTATCACAGTGTGTAAGTGTGTGTATAAGAGTTATGAAACTAAATAAAATGAATCAACGTGGTCAAAAGGTGCTATGAGAGACTTAACGTCTGCATCATCAGCTGCATTGAGTTACATGATGTTGAGGAAGCAGTTTAAAACTTTTTTCTCTCTCTTTCTCTCTTTCTCATGGTTGTTTTCATTTCCTTAACTTTAGGCTTTAAAATCTGCATATGTTGCTGGCAATACTTATGAAATTGTTTTGACCTTTATCCAATGCCACCACTTCAATCTTTGTCCGTCTCCTTGTACGTAACATATATTGGAAGAAAAGCAACGTTGGCGTTTATTTTATACATACTGACATACATACATATTTGCAATTATTGCAAATAATATTTATGAGTCTCTGGTCTTTGTGACTGTGGCAATTCATTAGTTCGACTTAAATGAACGCCTCTAACCGTTTCCATTATTCAAAATATAAAAATAAAAATAAAAAGGGGAATCGCTTAACGTTACGCTGTATATGTTGTTAACGGTTATAAATATATATCATACCTGTCAACAATCAATGAGAATTTGTGTTAATTAGAACGTTTCTCCTTCTTACGTTTCATAATAATTTTTCATGATTATCTTAATAGGAACAACAACTGCAATATAGTAATTCAAACACTCATCACTTTGATGATGATCATGGTAAGGAGATATTGTTTTTAGTAACTCTTATTAAGTTAATGGAGCTAATACATGCTTTGGATCTTGTGTTTCATTCTTTTAGTAAAAGCATCATAAAATAATTTGTGGCTAGAAAATGATGATCATTATTGTTGTGACAGGAGAATAAAGTCCGCATTTTGTTATCATGAGAAACGATAATCGTTGTGGTTTTCCGTTGTTTGTTGTTGTTGTACAAAATTGTTAAGTCTAAGCTGTAGTAACCAACCCACTTAGTGAGTCAAACATTTGCTACTGTAGCAATATAGTTTAATTTTTTTCAGTTTAATGTTTTTTGTTGTTGTTGTTGTTGTTTTTCGCTTAAGACTGTATTGACTTGACTGATAGACGATAATGGTTATGAGCATAAATCTTTAGCCTAATTTCCTACTATTTCACGGTAAAAAAATATGTGCACCACCATTCAAGTTAATAACTGCTTTTGACTTGTTTTTAACATGCCCATGATTTCTACTTACATACATACAACGTTTCCACGATTCATGAGTATACGAGTAGATGGGTGTTTGATGGATACAAACACATACACGATTGCACGGACATATTTATAATAGGTTTGTTGATTTGTAAGAAGTTTCTTGATTGTATACGCGTATAACTGTTTGTATGTATGTATTTATGTTTATGTCAATCATGAGCGGTGCCTGAGCTAGTATTGCTAAAATAGAAGGTATATAGAGTTTATTGTAGCGTTTGCAACACCCAGAACATTACGTCAGAAACCTTACAAAACGTACATATATGAATAAATACTTGATCACTTGAATTCATTATCGATTGTAAGTTTAGAGTTAAGATTTTTTTCGTTTTTATTTATATTTGACAAAATCCACGCCCACATTGACAAACATGTATCTAGCAGCTATAAAAAAAGAGACCTATGAAAATGGTCTTAAAATTATGGCATCCATGATTTTGCCAAAAAAAAAAAATGTTAAGGGGTAATATCAGTTATCTGCCACACCCTTTTTTTGTATAAAAATGGGGAGGGTATTTAAAATTTGGCCTATACAAAATATAGTGTGTTTACTTATTTAATTTGTTGTTGATGCTGTTGCTCTAAGACTGTTTCTACTATTGCCTGCTGTGTTGTAGTTGTTCTTAGTATTGTTTTCTTCAAAATAATTACCTCTGGTTAGCACGGCTACTGTGCAAAATTATATGCTATGTTAGCAGTGGTCATGATCTGTATTACATCCTTAAAAGTGAGTAATCAAACACAATTACAACAAATTTATTTATTAATAGTTAAATTATTCTTGATGATATTAAAATTGAATTCTATTATTATTTCGATTTTCAGTGAAATAAAAAAAAAAAAAAATGGAATTTGAAACCTAAATTTTTTAAACTTGTTTTCATTCATACAATATATGTTCGAAGAAGGTCTTGTTAGTTTTTACTAACGAAAAAGGAAAAATATTATATTCATTATTTTTTTTTACCAATTAAATATTTCCATCGTTCGTTAACGGGACATAGTTTAGGTGTTGTGTGGTAGAAGAGAAATTTTTTTCAAATCAATGACGGTAGCAACGTTTTTGATTATCTAGTGATTTATATTATTTTTTTACAAATTTAGGGATTTGACACTGAAAACTAACAAGCTCACGAACCAATTGATGCTGTTGCCAATTAATGCCATGCGGCATTACAACACACGATATTCCAGTTGATATATAAGCAAATAAAAATTAAATATTTATTACACACGCATCATCAACAAAACAACAGCCTAGCGTGGCTGGTTGACTGACTTAGTAGACAGTATAGACAGACAACAGAGATCAACGGTGAGAGGCAACGAGAGCAGTTTCCTAAACAAGGCGTATAATTAAAGTAGTTTTCTTTTTCTTTTTTTATTGTTGTTGTTGTTGTTGTTGTTATCTTTCTTCGTTTTATTGGTTTTTGTTTTATTGCCAATTGGCTGAATGAATGTGACAGCTTATAAAAATTATGATGACAATTGTCTGGATACACAAAAGTAATGAACATTAATGTTTACATTACAACCACCTTTGACAATGCATTTGCTCCAGTTTTATACGTACTGTGAGTACTTTTTCTTGTTTGCTATTATTGTTGTTACTTAAGGCCATAAATAATTAGATTTTAAATATATCACAAAAAGCTAAAGGAGAACAAAGGCAAGAGCAGCAGCAACAGCAACAACAACAACAACAACAACAACAACAACTGTACCAACCATAACGACAAAAACAACTATATAAGCAACTTTAGATGTAACAAGAACAATAACAACAACACTAACAACAACAACACTAACACTAACAACAACACTAACACTAACAACAACACTAACAACAACACTAACAACAACACTAACAACAACAACAACAACAACAACACTAACAACAACACCAACAACAACACCAACAACAACAACAACATTAACATTTTTTCTATGTATAAACTTTGTTGTCTTTTATGGTCAATGTTGTTACATCATTATAGTAATCAAGGACATAAACGAATAAATACAGCAACAATAACAACGCAACCAGAATATAATAATATTTCTATATTTAAGAAAAAGGTTATAACTTTTAACTATGACATGCTCACTATACAATATACCACAAAACAAATACAAACACAAAAAAAAAAAAAGGAAAAAAACACAACACCACACACAAACAATGGCATCAAAGAGAAAGATAGCGAGAGCTAACAGCAAGAGCAAAACCTCTAAATACATATCTACACAACAATTATAAATAATACTTATATAATATAATGTTTTAGTTGTGAACTTTACTTTAAGGGCAACAGTTAATGGTAGTGAGAGGATGAAACATTTGAAACAAAAACAAACAAATCCGATTCCCGTTTTATATTAAAAAGGATAACACATATAAAGCAGATAAATAGAGAGAAAAAGAGAGTGAAATAGAGGAAGAGCAAAACAATTTAAAAAATCACTAATTTGCGGAACACGTTCTACACAAATCATTCCGCAAACTCTGTATGTATAGGAACACCGCTAGCAAAGAAATATTTTCCTTATTCTGTTCTGTTTTATACATATATACATATACATAAAATGCAAATACAAATATTACAATTATAAACCGCAAAATGAATCCTCTTGGCATTGCAAAAAGAAGCTTTACCGCACAAATAACGAGCTGGAAAGTTGAACGAATGGCTAGAAAAGCGGTTGACGTGGTTGGGTATTTACTCTATTTATCAAACAGCCATAAACAAAGCTTAGCATTACATTAGATACATATATTTACATATGTATGGTATATAACCAATATATGTACACATTCGAACAACACGAGAGAACATTTCTAGAGAACAAAGTAATAAATTATAAATGATAAAATCGCATAAGAAAGTTTGTCAACTAAGTGGTGATTTACAAAAATATGTATTTCATTAAACAAGTATTATTAGAGCAACAGTTATATAGGGAGGAGTTCTAAATAGATGCGAATTTTCAATATTTTCAATAGGGCTCTCCTTCAGGGCATAATGGCCCGTAATGGTAATGGATACAGAAAGAAATCTTAATGGCTTTGTCAAGCAAACATTTTACTCACTCTTAACCCCAAAAGTTATATTAAAGGGATTTCTTTAAAAATCAAATGAAAATCTTTATTTAATTGGATTGGTCGATTGTTTAATAGTTTTCTAGTATGAGTGAATGGCATTTGCATATTGCAACAATTATGGGTCATTGAGACGTGTTAGAACGTGACTTGGTAAACAATAGCAAAACATTCAAAAATTGCAAACTATTATAATTTGTTGTACGATGACACAAGAAACACCATACAGGCTACAAGCTACAAATGTTGGCAACTACTTGAAATGTCCAACTGTGGCAAGGTGTTGTAAACTTTTATGAGTGCATGAAAACCTATGTTATGTCTGCCACACTATAGCTATACGTATTGTTGTAATCCTTTGTATGTAGAACGTACCTACCTACACGTATGTGAGTTAAAAAATATAATATGATCTATCCATGAACTCATAGAAATTCTCTCTTAAATAGAAGATTTTTTATACAATTTTTTACCACAAAATCTTGATAGGATTGTTATTTGGTCCGAGATCCTACAAAATATATATATTATTAATCTCGGTATTGACATGTCCCCTTCATATATAATATTTTATAAGCTACTCTCCACAAAAATCGATCTATCAGCCATAAAAAATGCGAAAAATGGGCGCAGTAGAATAAGAAACACACCTATATTTATAAAAAAAAACTTTTTGTGATGCATAAATTTTAATGGGTGTGGTCCAGACACGCCCTAAATTAACAAAAATGTATATATCCTCTACAAAAATTAGGCTATGAACTTGAAATTTGATAACTATGCGTATTCCGTTTATCGATGGGCGTGGTCAAATAACAGGCCCGCCCACAATCGATTAATATCTAAATATTTATCACAAAAATGTACCTATGAACTTGAAATTTGGTGCACATATTTATAGTTATTCTATCCATTGATGTGCCAAAAATGGGCGCGATCCAATAACGGACACACTAACAATTCATAAAAAACCATAGTCACCAGAAAACTAAACTTTCAAGCAATATACGTATACACTATTAGAGAACGCATATATATATATATATATATATATGTATATACCCCCACGTCAACCGTTTTAGACGTAGAGGGTATTTAAAATTTGGCCTCAGCTAAATTTAGTTTTCTTACTTGTTTTGTATTACATTTGAATTACGTGATGTTTGCATAACAGAAAGTACTTTAAATGTTGTAGTTGTTGTTGATGTTGTTCAAGAGTTATATTACGTTCATACATAAGTAGTTGTAAAACTATTTTTATTACATGCTGTACAAATAAATTTTATATGTTTAGTGTTTTGAAAATGGACTCGGGCCCCCGAATCTTCTACTATAACAAAAACTTACTATTAATTTTCTTGAACAACAAAACAATACATACTTTGTTTGCCACTCTTTATATATAAACTGAAAGTTTTAGTGTCTTATGTATGTATACGTATGTTAAGCAAAGTTTGCAAAGTCTTCACACTCAAGTACTTACTTGCCACATCAAGTTGCTTGATTGCTGTTGCTGCACTTGTACATAAAATCATACCTATACCCTGTACATTAAAACCTTAGCAGGAATTGGTATTTTGGTCTGAATCTGTTTCAGTTCAAACAGTTTCCACATTGAGAGAGTTAAGTAGAAATAAAAGCGTGGTGTATGCATTTAAGAAGAATTTAATTCTCCAAATGGTAAACAACGTCGCTTGCCATTGTAATCATCATTATCAACAGCAACAAGCAGCAACATGATGTGAAGGTAAAGCAGCAGTAGCTGGCTGGCATTCTTGTTTTACTTTTATATACTTTGGTTAAAATACACACACACACACACATACAGGTTAACAGTTGAGAGTGCACTTAAGTATTGCAATTTGTTGAGCTCATAAAACTGTACTTCTATTTTAAACTTTTACTTAAAGCAAACTCTGACGCAGCTATATTTTGGTTGGTACTATTTTAGATAATCATTCGCAACTATGTTTATACTCTCAACACTAAACAAACCCTACAACTAACGTACTTGTATTGCAAACAAATTATGGCAAAGCTTAGATTTACTTTAACCCCTCACCACATCACCCTAAACATACTGCATAAAAGAACGTTTATAAACGGTTATAAACAAAGTGAAGAAATTGAAAACGATTTGTTTCTTTTGATGATTACACCGGATATTATTAAGACAATTGAGTACGTGTTTAAAACCTAAAAAGAACTATTTACTTAATGCAATATCACTCGTGCATAAAATAAAAATATAAAGAAAACATGTTCAGTGTAATTCAGTGAATTAAAATTGAAACAAACCTTTTAAGAAAGAAAATGAAAAAAGCTTTCTTTTACTAAAACCTTACAGTTCACTGATAATTCACGTGAAGTGATTAATTTTTACAAAGTCTTACATAAAAATATATATATAAAGAACAACAAAAAAAAAACTTGTAAAAGGAAAAAAGTAAATTTCGCTGGAGCCCTTCGCCCTTCCTAGGGTCCCAAGCAATGTACGCCCTACTTCAAAGGTTGAATATTTTATAGTGATGTACAAAATATGCTTAAATTCAATAGAAAAATTTCACTTTGATCTGTCTTTCTCTGCAAAAATGCAAATGGCGCTCAAAACCAATAGAAGGATAGTAAAAAAAAGAAACACGTTTTAAAAGAGAAGAACGCAAAATATAAAACAAATTGAATGGAAAGCATAATCGCACCTCAAATATAGCAAAAGAATAAAAAAAAAAGGAAAAAGGACTTTAGCAAAAAACCAAAACCCAAGTGAATATTGTTTACCACATAGAGAAGTTTATGGTGGATTTGTTTATATTCCATTTACAAATGGGTAGGCATGCAAAAGGAAAGGTGGAGAGAGACACTTTAATCATATATATCGCAGTAAACTCTTTATATGGATAAATGCTTACGTTCAAGGTTTTCCTGTAATTTTAAGCAATGAGATAGAATTCGTTGTTAGTGAAAATATTTTGAAGGGGCGTTGATAGAATACAGGAAAAAGGATGTTTGCTTTTTCATTTAACATATAATTTGTTTTCTTTTTTTAGTTTTTTTTTCTATATTTCTTTCTATTCTGGATAACGTAAAAAATTTGACACGTTAGATATCAGATTAAAATTAAAACAAACGAATGAACGTTTCCTTCCTTGCATTGTTTTTAAGCAAAACACTGCTTACGCAATATATTAGCAGCTATTTTGGGAAAAAGAAAAAATGTGACACTAAGCCGACAAACAAAAGCAGCATTAGTTTTATAAAACGGATTGTCAATGTGGAAGAAGACAAACATTTAATTGAAATACTTGTCTTTTGAAGTGAGTTTTTTTTTTTCTTTTTTTTGAAGGATTAGATTTACAACATGGTTTACTGCAAAAAAAAAAAAAATTGTTAGAATTATATAAAATCGTTCTAGAAAAGTATATTTTTGAATTTTGAGTGATACTCTAATATCAGGGGAGATCAGAAGACCCCCACACTGGACACAGATACCCTACAAAGTATATACATTTTTGATCTTCATGAAAATCTGAGATGATCTAGACAAGCCTGTCCACGTGTAGTGTTGTTACCACTCTAATGATGGTAAATTTTTAACATATTTAGCTAAAATCTTCTTTTCTTTTGTACTTCTTCTACAAGACTTTTACTTTCTGCACACAGATCAAGCTCAAGCTCACAATCATTAAGGATCTCCTTTTCTTGAAAACAAAATATGAACTTTGTAGTGATATTTGATGCACATATTTATTATCCCGTCCATAGATTTGCCAAAGATTGACACATACCTTTCCACTCCCATTGTTTATATGTAGATGGAAAAAGGGTATTTGAGGTATGGCCTAAGCCAAATTTAGTTGTCTTACTTGTTTATAGTAGTGTGATGGTACTAAATCCCTCAACCTACAATTCTATAATGATTTTAAAGGAATGCACGCTTAATGTATTGTTGTTTCAATTACATTTTACATTCTATTTAAATGCGCTTCAATAAACATTGAACTGAAGTGAATGAAAATGAATTGAATTGTATTGAAGCTGAGAGTGCGTTTATAAAATAAATAATAAATATGCTCTTTATGCGTATGTATGTACATATCATACCATGTAAATGTGTCAATGTAAGCGCTAATGTATTGGAGTGATTAAATACCGCATTAACATGTGTTTTAATCCAAAAATCACTTTATTCATTAAGCAAAAAACAAGAGCAAAACACACACACACACACACACACAGATAAATGTGCAAAAATGTCGCCTAACAGTAAGAAAAAAAAATATCGCATACAATGCAAATTTATATTTTGTCGGCTGTATTTTTAATTAAATTGCAAGAACAAAAAAAAAATATATACAAAAAATTTAAAAAAAAAATACTTTAAGCATTTTTTTTTTTTTGTATATAATTTTAATTAAATTGCAACAACAAAGACAACAAAAATATTTAATAGTTTAAGCATGTTTTTGCACATAATTGCAAATTCTCATAAAACTTTATTAACATTTTTCACATTCTCTCTCTCTCTCTCTCTCTCTTTCTGTCCTCATGGCATTTATGTAGTGTTATAACAGTTTATAGTTTTTTATTATACCCTACACCTTAGGGCACAGGGTATATTCATTTTGATCATCCGTTTACAACACATCGAAGAAAGTGCGTCCGTGTGTCCCTCTGTTTTGGGCACTCTCACGGTCGTAATTTTTGAAATATCAAATTGAAACTTGGCACACTTAATCTTAGTTTAATTTCGCTATTTCGTATTGAAATTGAGCAAAATCGGTTAAGAGACACGCCCATAATAAATGAAAATCTCAACATACCGCGAAAAAATTGTATCTTAAAAAAATTATATATCGCACAATACTATGACAATCAAGTTGAAATTTGGTGTATATATATAAGTGGTACCGTTATCCAAACAGGAATTATTTTTTAGAGAATTACAAAAGGTGGACCGTATTTAAGCTTCGGTCTTAACCGAACTTCTCTATCTTGCTTCTTTTTTTTTTTTTATCTAAATATTTTTTGATTTGCTTTATAATGTTTATAATCTTAATATAATTAAATATGCATTTAAATGAATAAAACCATTTTATAAATTTAAGGTTGGTATGCGATATATTATATAACAACAAAAAATTGTTAAAAATTTATTTACAAACAAACACAAACAAAATAAGGTGTAAACGGTGTAAAATTAACATAATCGTGTGCGCACGATTTAACTAAAAACCATACGTTTATAATAAACAAAATAAAGCAGCGCTGCAATGGATCAATGGATATAGTTCATATAATACAATAGGTAAATAAATCAATATGCTTGTAGAAATTAAAAAATATATATATATTTAAAAGTTAATGTAATTTTGAAACCCTCTATATAAAGTCGGGGGCTTATTAAGTTTGTCTTTCCATTTGCAACGCACAGAAGGAGGCATCAAAGATCCTACAAAGTATATATATTCTTGATTAGCATTAAAGACTTGGTCGATTTAGAGCCGAAATTTTGTACTGAAACTTTTAGTTTTTTCATGCAGATTGCTATTTGGATGGGGCAAAATCGGTCAAGAGCCACACCCACAATCAATAGATCCGTCGATATGCTAAAACTAGACGTGGCCGGATAACAGACACACCCACAATTTATTCAACTTGCAAACTAATACGTAATATATAAACTATTAGTGGGCGTAATAATATACCTATCATGCCCACTATTGTCGATGTGTAAATTATTTAACATTTGATCTCAGCCAAATGTATTTTCTTGCTTGGTAAAACATTAAATCGAAAATACTTATACTCTACACATTGCAAAGTGGCGCAAGAGTATAACGGTAAATGGCAAACTTACCTATATGTATATATATAATATTGTCTCAAAATGTTAATAAATTTAATCATGTCCGTCTGTCCCTCCATGAATGTTTATAATCAACCTAAGGATTGCAACTTTTCATATTTATTTGGTACAAAAAGATATTTTAAAGCAATGAAACACAATATTAAATAAAAAAAACATAATCAATTTTATTCTAAAAAAAACTTTTCTCACATAACGTACTATTTATAATTAATGCTTTTTATAGGACGAAAATTCCCACTTCTAAAACTAATATTGTGGCTTGTGTAAATCAATTCTTGTCAATTATGAGCTCTTGTTTGATTTTTCACGAATTTATACAGAGTTTATCACAAATATATTTATTATAAGAATGTAAAAAATTACAGCTCAATATCTAAACCCTAAGAGTTTTAATAAGCAACGGACATACTGACAGACATGTCTATTTCAATTCAGTTTTTAATGCTAATAAATTATATATAAATTTTACAATATCTGGAACGCACAATCAAATTTAGTATACTTGTAGTTTTATGAGTAGGGTATAAAAAAATGTAAAAACGAATTACAATTACGTGATTAAAAATCACATAGATGCAATATTTTATATTTATATTTATATATAGAAATTATTTTTAAATAAGCTTGAGTTATATATGATCTATGATTATTCCTATTATATTTATTATAATATTGTTTCTATAGATATAAACTAATATTCCATATTTATACCAACCTGCACTCTAAATACCTAATGCCACATGTACATATATTAATGAACTTAAATAATCTAAATACTATTTATAGATAAACAATATATATAATAGGCGATCATCCCATAAACTAATAAATGCACAAGCAAATAAACGTATGGGTATATATTGTGTAGATGGTGTGTGCATAGCATTAAAATCAAAAAAAAAAACCTTAAGTTGCAATTTGGTTTTTGTTTCCTGTATGCATTTGGCCAACATTTTATTTATATATTGAATTATTTAAATATTAATTATAATGCATGTAAGTATAATGCACACACGCTAATAAATTTAATACGAATATTGGTTCATTCACTTATTGAAATTTGCTATTTTCATAGATAATCGTTGCATATATATTTATATATACAACACTTAAATTTACATATTGACGATATATATATATGTATATATATAAGCCAATATCTCTAAGAGATATTTAATCGTTTTCATACAGAATATTTATGTAATTTCGTTAAACAATTTCTAAAAAAACAAGTAAGAAAACTAAATTTGGCTTAAATCATATCTTAAATACTCTACACATCTATAATGGTGGGCGTGGTAGGTATATGATTACATCCTCTAATAGTGTACATACTACGCATTAGTCTTCAAGTCGAATTTTACGTTAAATATGATTTTTTTTTGTAAATTGCAGTGTCTATCACTCGACCACGCCTCTTTTTGGCATATATATGAAAGGAAGAACTATAAATATGTGTAATTTTAAGCTCATACATCAATTTTTTAAGAAGATATATAAGTTTTTATCTATTGTAGGCGTGTCTGTTATTCGACCACGTCCATTTTTAGCACATCCATGAACGAAATATTTATATATATACGTAACAAATTTAAACTTTATAGTTCAATGGCAGATATATTGATTTCTATCGATTGTGGGCGTGGTTCTTGCCAACTTACCTAATTTTTTTATAGCAATCTAGAAAAACCAAATATACCTGCACAAAATTTCAGCTCAGTTTTTGATGCTGATCAAGAGTACACCTAATTCTCTTTTTACACGAATTTATTTTATACGAATTTGATTTAACACGAGTTGAAATGAAAAAAAAAATCTCCTTTTACAAGAATTGTTTTGTTTTAACACGATTTTCGATTTTTTTTTTTTAGGTCTGGATTCAATCTACTCTTCTTTCATTTAGCCAATATCTTTTTTTTTTTTTCTTTGCACGATTTTTTTGGGAACTTATCTATCGTGTAGAAAGAGAATTAGGTGTACTTTGTAGGTTCTCCGACGCTGATAATGGCTGACAAACATAGTATAAAATTCAAATTAAGTACATGTAATAATGATTAGCCTATCTTTTAAGAAACGGACCATGGTAGGATAACATGTGCACTCACAATTTACAAAAAATTCCACGAAAAGCAAACTTTGTAAACTTCCCCCATCTACGAGTATATGCGGTATAAAACAGTCTGAAATAATTTTTACTACAATATTAAATATATTTAGAAAATATTTTAAGTTACATTTAGTCGATTTCTCTTTCATATATACAAACAAACACACATAGTAGATGTAACAATAGTTTCACTGTAAAATTTGTTACAAAGTAATTAATTTCTCTCTTCATTTTATTGATAACAAGTGCTTGGAACATAAACAATATTGTCTATCTTATCTACCTTTTCATACATACAACATAGATAATTGTTATTTTACACTATACGAGTATGTGTGTCAAAAGCAGTAATAATCAAGCAGAAATAACAAAAATAACAAGAATGCCGCAGTGCAATAGAATACACAATTAAATTAATTATTTATAATATTTTAACCACTAACATGTTTTACATTTTGGCATCAATCCGCTAACTAATGTGTGATGTACTAAGTTTGTTATATCGTTTGTAATTATTAGAAGAAGAAGAATGTAAAGTAATTAAAAATATATATATTTTTGATGAGCCATAATAAGTGTAACATATGGTTTAAACGTCCACAGATTACATGTAGGAATAAAATTACAAATTAAATGACATTCAGTTGAAAAATTTTTTAAATTTTCAAATTTTATTAAGCTGCTGGTTATAACAAAGTTATACTAAACTAAACATATATTTTTATTTCACGTGATTGCCTATTTTTCTATCAGAGTATGTCTCTACAAAAAATGAACTAATAAAGCGTATGCAATATTGATATATTGCAGCTGTATAAGTAGTTGTCTTTACTACATGTACCAAAAAAAATATTAGCAAATAAAAACCGCAAAATGCAATACCATTTGTCCTATTTCTGGTAAACCAGAAACGTGTGTATGGTGCACACAAGATTTTTGTTAAGAAATTTTTACGAATTTAACTACAATTATTTAAACAAATTAACAAAGTATTAAAAAATATTGCATAACATTTGTTTTTATTCAAAGTATTCATCAGTAAACCAAAATTAAATATTTAAATCATCTAAACAAGAAACACAAACACTTGATCGTAACCGCTGTTAAAATGCAATTAATTCAAGAAAAGTTATTTTAATTAAATTGTAAACTCTTCTAACATTTTTTCATATTTTATAATGTAAGTAATTAACTTTTTTATATATGATATATTCATAATTATAATAAAAAATGGAAAAAAAAAATTGTTGTCACATTTGTAACAACAGTTCTTAACAGTCTGACCTAATAAACACACATATTCAATGTAATGAAGTTTTTTGTTTACACCAACACGAGATGCACATGAAATAACCTTAATAATAGCCTTTAATGTTATGATTAAAAAAAAAAAACGAAACGAAAAAAAAAGAAAGTGAATATCACATCGCTAAGCAAAAGATTATCTAACAAGGTAGTGAAGTAGTGAAGACATACCTTTTGCACACATATAATATTGGGTTAAGAATAAGGTTTGCGGACTTTTCTTTAATCCGATTGTGACTTTTGCTAATTTAGTCGAAAACGATCGGCTCGGTGCAAACACTTAAAAAAATTTTCTATTGAGTTCAATACGCTGATTATTCTGTTTGCAGGTCTCTCATTCTGAATCGATTTGGACAAACCCCGTACTTATGTCCATCAGCTGTTCAGACGTCCGTAAGAGAAATTGAGCTGAAATTTTGTATAAATTTTTCAGCTTCTGTACGTATTTAATTTGGCTGCAATATTGAAATTTAACACTAAAATTTTTCCCTAACCCAATACTAAAATGTACAGTTGCTTGGTTTTGCATCTTCTTTACTTTCTTCCTTTTGGAAAATGTTTTTTTTTCTCTTATGTAACTTTTGCGTTAAAAATTTCCAAACCAACTACTAAAAATGTAAATTTTCTTCGAAAAACAAAAAAACAAAAAAAAAAAAAATGAACATGAACAAACACAGCACTTAAGCTTTAGCATATATGAACGCACACATAATGAATAGTTTATTCACAGAGATGTGTAAGCAGGCAGGTACTCAGGCAAGTAAAAGAACAGGAACACGCTTGAATTGAACACGACTACCTTTAATTAGTTGTTGCTCTTGCAAAGGTGCGAACGAACTTCAACACATAAAACGGAAAATGAATGAAAAAATATAAAAATATATAAGAATTTATATACAAACGCACACATGGCAAGTATAAATGTCTATGTTTGTTGTTGTTGTTGTTGTTGTTGTTGTCGATGTTGTTGTTGTTGTTGTTGTTGTTGTCGATGTTGTTGTTGTTGTTGTTTTGTCTGTTACGTGAGCACCAAGAGCAAAACTGTGAAACAAAATGGAATTAAATAAAGGAAAAGAACATCAACATCAAGCAGCGACAGCAGTAAAGTTGCTTAAATAAACAACAAGCGACAAATGCTTTAATTGGAGTTACTTAATGCCAAAGTTAGTAAAAAGTATTTGTTTTATATTTTATGTAATTCATTCTCTCTCTCTCTCTCTCTCTATCCCTTACCAGCTCAACCATTCCCTTATTACAACAATTTATTGGTTAGATGGATACGAATACATCTACCCCTCCACTACTTTTCACTCAATTCATTACATCATCATACCGCAATCTAACCAAACCAGACTAGACGATATGAAAGCAAAAGAGCAGATCAAACCAAACCATTCCGAGATAATTTTACCAATTTACAGTGACAGCCACTAAATGAAAGGCAGCCATAACAAAAATGTACAACAAGTACGTATGTACGAGTGTATGTATGGTATAGAGTGAAGTTTATGCCAGAGTCTCAAATTGTCATGTTGTTGTTGATTACAATTAACCAACAACAATACCAATAAATTACAACAAAGAAAACACTAAAATTAAGGTAATCTGTGTGAAGAACAAAAACAAAATAAAAACAAAACAAAAGGACAGAACAAAACGAAACGAAATACATACATATTTACATGTACCTAATAATATTTAACTATATATGTATGAGTACGTTATATATATACGACAATACTTTTAGATACAAAGGGTCGCTTCATCAATCAATAATGTTGCCTGTAGACACTTGATATGACATCATAGAGTGACACTACCGTTCTTACCTTTAGGTGCACAATATAGCAAATATTACATAGCCAATCAAACACATTGTATACGCGATTATCTGTTATATTAATGAAGAAATTTTTTTCAAAAAATATTAAGAATTTCGAATTTTCACCAAATAAATAGAAGATGCTTTAAAAATGATTCTTGGGTTCTATTTTGGGTCAAAACTTGTACCAAATTGATCAGAATATCTCAAAAAATTCGATTTGTTGCTTAAACATAATCATTTAAATGGACATTCTGATGGTTAAATTTATTCAGAAAATTATTCCGAATCGATCGGTTTAATTGAAAACAGGTGTAACACATATTCTTGCATTATGTGATGAGAGGTTCTATGGATGAAAACACATTTTTATTTTATCAAAACATTCGAACACGAATAAATCGATTCAGATTTTGCTTCTAGATCTGATGATTAAAACGTTTATTATATGAAACATTTTCCTCTAACCGTTATGGCTATAAATGCTATTTATTCAAAACTTTTATAAAACATTGCTTAAACAATCGAAAGTACTTAATAAAGTTTCAGAAAAAATCAAATAATATTAAAGAAAATTGCATCTGAAATTTTACAAGTAAGTAATACCTAAACGTATGTTATACCTATGACAGATTGTATCCATTTATTTAAAAATCATTAAATTTTAAAAAAAGAAAATTTTTCCCAGAACTGGCCACACACACGCCTACGAACCTCATTTCTGTTTTGCTACATGCTAAAGCACTTGGTAGAGATGATTTATAGCGAACTGTCAAATTTGACATTTGCCAGCCATAAAGTAGCATGAGTAAGCATTTAATTGTAGCAAACGCAAAACTTACTTCCAAAGAAGTTCAGATTTCCTTAAATGATAATACTGTTGCTCTCTTTATGTTGTTATACTTGCAATGTTTAAAATGTAAAATATAATCACTTTGTTAGAATGTTTGTAAAGCATCTTTAAAAGAATTATTCTTGATTAGCAACGATTCCTGAATCGATTTTTATTTGTAATTATAGTAAAAATGATTTCAAACTTGCTAAAAACGATACAATCCACTGTACAGGGAGTTGTTGCGAAATTAAGCAAAATCGATTAACAACACATTCACAATGCAGCAAAATCTTTAAAATTATAAACATTTTAAGATTTATTTTTTTCTGTTTTACCCATAACATATAGAAATATAGAAATGAAAGGGCTTTGGTGCAGCGGTGCTGGGTATTTAAAATTTGGCCAAAGCTGAAAAAATTTAGTTATTTGCGCAAATAAAACATTTCACCATATAATGTAGAAGAAATCTGCTACTTGAAACATTTACGACAGTGCAGGGCAGAAGTTTGTGTGTTGCGTGTTGGGTGTTGTATGTTTGCAGTGCTTGCTTCACAATTAATGTTGTTTGCCATGAAATCCATTCAACGAATTTGTATGTTTGCCTGATGAACCATTATCATCGTCCTATGTGCCTGGCTAGCTAGCTGGCTGCTGCATGTCTGCCTGCCTGCCTGTCTGCCTGCCTGCTTGTCTGTCTGTCCGTCTATCCTTCTGTTTGTCATTCCCTTTACTTTGGTTGAAAGAAATAAGTTAAATTAATGTATTTACTCTTCAAGCTAAAGAAAGCATTTTTCCAGTGAAAAATCACTTAATTGCGTAAATGTGTTTGAATGATGATGACGTACGTTCACTTGCTGCTACACATCATACTCATGATAATGCCAAAATAACAGTTACATGTATATATATATATATTCGTTCATATTATATACATGGACACGTATTTGCCACTTGTCACTGTGAACAGTAAAATTTTGTCCCGGTTTGCTTGCTTACGAGACGATATAAGATTCAATTCCGCATGTCAATAATCAGCATAAATGTATGTAGTTATGAATAAAATAAGAAGAAGAATTTTTATAAATTATGTCGCTTCATCAACATACAGAACAAATTATATCCATGAAATATGATATTTCAAAAATGAAGAAATGTATGAAAATTAGTGTAAACCTGTAACCGGTTGACTTTGTAATATATTGAGATGTAATTATGAAAGTAGTCCAAGTCAATTTTTTAGACACTTTGGTTCAACTATTTTAATAGAAAATATTTCTTCAAAATTTTTCCAATATTGATGTTTTTAGAAAAGTTAACTTAGAGAAGCGATATTATCTGGATGTCGCGTCCATGATTTTGTAAATATTTAATATTTGGAATAAAGCAAATTTATTTATTTATCTCATGTTTACATATTGATCTTATACGAAGTGAGAAATGAAGATCCTTGTTTTCCAAATGTGTCCCTATGATAAAAATGCTCTTCTTTGCACACACATATAAATATATTTAAATATCAGAGTTATTAATTTTAAATAATATTTATTGCGGCATAACAAACACATTCGTATGTATTAACATACATTCAAAAGGATTGTAAAAGAGAGAGAGAAAGAAATAAAAGTTTTCATTTTCATGTCCTTGTACTTATTATGTGTAAGAATACAAAAAAAAAAAAACTTCATTTGTATGTAATATCTCTGTGGGAATCATTATAACTGAAGAGTGACTTAACAATACATACATTTTTTTTCATTTTTTTTCTTTTTTTTTTTTTCTTTAGCGTAAATTGTGGTGGTGACCTGTCATGCCCGGAAGTTTTACCGTTTTTATGCTTAAGTGAGTCACACTGACGATACTGAATAATGGCAAACGGACGAGTAAAAGGATTTTTTCTCTTTTGTATTTCAACGTGTGTGTCGCAAATTATTCAGTTGCTGTAATTATATTTTATATCAATGCATTGTATGTGTATATGTATATTTTTATTCTCTACCAAAGGGTTTTTTTTTTGTAGGTTTGTACAAATGTTTTTACTTCTAAACGACAAATGTCAATTATATCGAACGGATCAAAATGACATTTTGTACATTTCTGTGGGAAACATTTCAATCAATCATTATGTCCGTCTGTCTGTCTGTCTATGTAAATTTGTGCTTAGGTTGCAGTTTTTGGAAATATTTTGATGATATTTAAAAAATGGACACGTTTTGGCTCAAAAGACAGACTTTATTGAAAAGATAACGAACAGGGCCATATTTGGAACCGCTTCCCACATAGCAGCACGTTTGTTATGCTAAGACATCTATTTAGGAAAGTTTTTAAAATTTATACATTTCAGAGTTTCTTTTAGTGGGGGTGCTAATAAAGTGTTGGCCTTGACAAATTCTACATACATCATGCATCATCGTTGACTTTTTGATATGGCCGACTGTTGCAGCTGCATAACAAGCTGCTACAAATAGTAGTATGTGTGTGTGTGTATGTGTTCTTGTATATACGCTTAAAAGGTGTACACAAATAAACACAGATATACAGAATTATATACACATGCCGTGACTATATACTCTTAACCCTTGAAATGTGTTTGGATAAAATTTTATTTGTTGTTTTTGTGTTTCGTATTTCATTGGTGTCGCTGTAGCGTTCTTGTTTTGTTTTGTTTTGTTTTAATTTACACGTAAAAATGAAATTTGTGGCAATTTTTAATTAAATATACGCGCAAATGAACACACGTACACACGTAAACAAGCAGGATGCAGATGTTGTCATTTGAGCATAGTTGCTAAAGCGCCCTTGTTGTTATCCATACCATGCATACATATGTAAACGATTCTATAATTGTTAGTATATGTATATGTGTATGTATGTGTGTGTGTATGTATAGTTGCGTCAAAATTTATGGTAATTTCATTTACTTTGGCAATCAGCTATGTCTGTTTGTGTGTCACATATTCCTTTTAGCTGTATGCAGCCCACGCTTTAACACCGTGATTCACGCCATTCTTCATATTTATGCTTGCATTTCACATACACATTTTACATATTTATGTATTTATGAGCATAAAATTTTTAATAAATTTCATTTTAATACTCGTCGTATAAGGTAAATGTTGCCAACATAAACAAAAACTTAAAATAAAAATATTAATAAACAACTACAGCAATAACAATATCAAGTTGTTGTACAATCCTGAACCACGTACAATGTAAAAATGTAAAATTGTTATAAAATGTCGACAAAAAAAAAAAAGAAGAAAAAAGAAGAAGAAAAACCAACACAAATGTGTCAGGTTACGCATGTAAAACTATTCGTGGAATTTTAATTTTTCAATAAAATATTTGACACAATGTTTTTCTTTTCTCTTCTATACCAAAAAAAAATTAAAAAAAAAAAAAAAAACTCTGAACACATTGTTACATATTCTCTGCAATCATCGTCTCTTCTCTGAGTGCTTTAGTAAAAACGAAAAATAAATTTTATGCAGCATTTTTTTTAAGCCTTTCAGACGATATTACATAAATTTATTAATTTTTTTTTTTTTTTTTTTTTGTATTCAATTCATATTGTGCCGCTAGCAGGTTTTACATTAACGTTCATATTCATGGATAAATAATTTACAAAAACATTTAAAAAATATTCATCATATCTACTAACGTGTATGTATGCGGTTTTTTGTGTGAATATATTTCAGAAAAAAGATGAATATTTTAATTAAATAATTTTTAACCTATAAATGCATTATTTTAAAAGTGATCTAATATCAAATATTTATGAAAAACAAGTGAAATAATTTTAGGACAAATTTTAAATACTCTGCATATCTACAAAAATGGGCGCGATAAGTATATGATTACGCCCTCTAATACTGCCAGGCCCGCACTCCACAAAACTCTATCTATTTAATGACAAAAGTTGATCTTTGATGCTGAAACGTGTTGCATATATGTGTTTGGGTGGCAAAATTTTTAAAAAGTTTTATTTGTTATATAAAAAAAATGGCTACTGATTGATAATCTTTGCCAAAGTCATTGCTGTTTGGTCTAATTAAGGAATAATTGCAATTATTTCTGCTACTTTTCTCTATTTCTCGCACGAATGTGAAATGACAACCGTTAAAATAAGATAATTGTGGTGCCATTCCTTTCTCTCATCTCCTTCTCAATTTCACTGCATTAAAAAGCGATAATATTTCTGCACTATTGAGTGCTGTAAATAGTGCGTGCACATGACACACTAAACAATTGATCTGGTCAACACAAACAACTTTTCAACTCCTTCCATTAGCAGTATGTATGTGGTCGCAATGGAGGTGGTCGCGGATGGTTATTTTTACAATTCAATGATTTTAATTGTATGCGCGCGAATGAATTTCAAAGATGGCGAAAAATAAGAAGCAAAGAAAGGAAGGAAAACTTATTGAACTTTAAATTTATTTTCAAAGAGAAAAAAAAAAGGAAAACTTTGCCATTAAGATTTAAGTTTCTGTTATTTCTTTTTCACTTCTAAACATTACGCATTATTTAACGGTTGAATAAATCGGGAAAAATTACAGCCTTTTTAACCAAATTAAAAGCATTGTGTTCCACTAAAGTTTTCCAAGTACTTATAGAAATTGGGAAATATAAGAAAATGTAATGAAAAATGTCAGGTTATGTTGTACTAAAAAATTGAGGTTATGTTGTACTAGATATAATAATAAAAAGGATCCCGAAAGTAGTAAATATTGCAAGTGTGACAACAAAATTCTCTTTTCTTTATATATCTTTTTATTTTGATAAGCCTTTGTGGTTGTTGTTGTTGTTGTTGTTGTCGTAGTTGATGTTAATGTTGATACTTCCACCAACTGTTTACCTTTCTTCGCATCGTTATCTATAATGAGATCTATTTGCGACTACATAGGAAGCTAAAGAAAAGTGCCCCAAAAAAAACATAAATTTACAATATTCTCCTGCCTATAAAATTCACCAAGTATGCCATATACTCAGAATATTTTTTACTTTTTATTCAAAAGGAAATCTTATCTAATGTCTTAGAAGTTATCCTTGGCTTGGAGATGTTTATGTCATTCATATAAGAGATACATTGCGCAAGACTATATTATGAGTGTTTTTACTTAACTTCCATACCAAAGCGATATATTAGCATATTGTGCTTGTATGTGTGTGTGTATATATAATTGAAGGAAAATTTATTTATAATATATATAAATATCAACCTATATACTATATGTACCTAAGGTATTATATTATTATGTTGCTTTTGTTGTTGTTGTTCTAGTTGTACATCTTCTACCTACTTTCTTCTTTCACTTTTCAATTGTGTGCGTTTATGTATTTAGCCTTCATTTAAATTTTTAAAATGCTTTCTTAAGATGAGTGGAGAGTGGAGAGTTTCACTCATTTCAACTATCTTGATATTACTTACTCTGTCTGTCTCTCTCGCTCTGTCTCTGTTTGATTGTTATCATCTCTATTTCTCCTACTTAATCCCTTACCTACCTACAAAACCATACACACCGCAATTGGCAGTAAAAGAAATGTTTGTGTGTGTGTGTGTGTGATGGTTGACGCACAATAGCAGTTGGTCTTACTAACCTACTCTTTACTTGCAACAGCCAACAACAACAACAGTCTTACACAATTCTACTTACGTACCATTTCAATTTCGCTTTTACATCTGAGGAAACCTTTTTCTTATACTACCTACCAATGAAAGTACTATACATACGTACAAACATACAATGCATACACATATATATATATATATATATATATATATATATATAGCAGTAAAAGTAATTTATATTGTATGTACACATCAACACTCTTTTTAGATCCTTTCAGTATTATTGCTCTTACACACTTATGTTCTAATATATTGCATTTGAATTACTTGAGCTCTTAATCTCAATTTAATGTTTTTACGTTTAAAAGCATATTTGGACATAAAATGGAAAAATGTGCTTGCGTGCGTATGTATGTGTGTGTGTGTGTACAAGTACAAAACATTCTTCTACTTATTAAATTCCTCATTGTTGTTGGGCTAACATAAGGCGCAAGCAACCATTTTATAGCTCTAAAAATTAATTGAATACTTATCGTAGGTAAACGCCCTGAATTGTGTACAAGATAATAACATATCTAATACCCTAAAGGAATTTCATTGGATTGTAAAGAAAGTAATTTCACTTATTTATATGCCCAGCAACTTGTACTGATATTTATGTCTGTCTGTCCGTCTGCAATTAACTATCTCACGGTCACCTCGTGCACACCTTGGTATTGAAATTGGGCAAAATTATAGGAAAGGCACGCCCACAGCTATATAAAAAATGAAAAAAGCCCTACTTTTCACCAGATCCTTTGTTATTCTTTTTAACCATGTCTCTAATCTATATTAGAAGCATTTAAAGTTCGGATTCAAAAGCAAATTGTAAATAAATAGAACAGTACGAAATTAAATTTTATACCACTCATACACAAATATATACAAAAACAGAGAAATTTATTAGCAATTACAAGTAGTAGTGTACATATGTATGTTTGAACGCAATATAGAATTCTCTACCAACCTCTTTGTTTTTATAAAACGCCAAGACCGAGACGCATAGACGCATCTATTTAGAAGAGAATAAATTTAATGGGACCCTATTATCGTAATGCCAGAGAGACAGAGAAAGAAAGAGAGAATAAAAGTAAAATTGTTATATAATAAAACAAAGCACAAGTGCTATGGATTCACACACATGCATACCTATACATTTACAATGTATGTAGATAGCTACTTAAAAGTACATACATATATATAAATTCATTTGTTTGGTATGAAACATCAGTTGGCAGGTAAAATATTTCTTAATGTCTGAGAGAAAACAAACTTTTTTACTCTACTTTACTTTTATTTTCTTTAGAAAAAGATGTCAGGATTTGAAAATAATACCAGAATACAAACTTAAATTGTTAGACTTAAAGAGAGAGGTATGCATGAATGAGTGAATGAGTGAAGCAGAGTGTTGGTTGGTTGGCAATAAGTTGTTGATAAACTTTCGTAAAACGTGTATAAATGTGCATAAATTTATATAACATTTGGCATAGATGTGCAATTAAATTTGCACCAAGTGACACATTCTTTATGGTCGTTTAGTTTATGTTTGTTGTTGTTTTTATTGTTGTTCAAAAAAGTCTCCATTTGGTACGAAAAACAACTTATAACTAAAAGCTGTTGTTGCTTAGTTAGTTAAAGAAGAAGAAAAGAGGAGGAATTGTAAAAATTAGAAAATTGGAAAATAAACTCAAGTTAAGTTCTAATGTCAACGTAATTAATCTATTTGTTAAAAATTAAAAAGCCACTAGAGAAGAATAAACTAAGAAAACATTGTACCTACATTTATATAGAAAGATGTGCAGGATGTTTAAGATTTAATCTAGACTTTATTTATATTTAGAAATAAGTTAACACCCACAATTAAAAAATCCTTCTAAAATTAAAGAAAAAACATACAGCATAACATAAAATTGTAGAGGATAACTCAGCATCGAATCGAATCACTTCTCTGTTGTTAATATTGTCATACAAGAGGTTCCATTCAATTCAATTTTGCTGCAGTCTCCTTATCGCTTCCAGTACACAAACTATTGTTGCCTTTCCTCTGCTAACTTGAAATATGTTATAAGACAAATAGTTTAACTAATAGTTTGCCATAATTTTACAGTGACACTGACCTCCCTCCTTCTATCTACGTTCCCCCACACCCACACCGGCCAAATAGCAAAACTTCCCCATTGCCCTAGTTTTAGTTGTTATACTTTAAGTCTTGGCTTAGTACAGTCCGGAACATGGCGCACTAAGTAAGATTTAGAGGGAGCAAGTGAGCAAAAGTCAAGCATATTTATGATCTTAATTAATGCAAAACTTTGCCTTAATGCATAAAAGTTGTTGCTATTATTGAATAGATGAGAATTTAAGATATGAATACATTGAAAAAGTATATACTTAGGAAAGGATGTCTATTGTATGTGTATTTAACAAATACTATAACGCAACGAGATTTAAGTGGCTGTATAAATTGTGGACTCTGTGCCATAGGCTACAAAAAATTAGAAAAATAATTTTAATTAATTTTATATTTCTTTGCCTTGGAAGTAGAAAACGTTAGAATATTTTAAGAAACTCACACTTGGCCTTACTTGCGCTCTTTGTTTTGTGATAAATATAATTGACAAAACGAAATCTCTGAAATATTTCGCATGCTAATTGGTTTAAGGCTTTTAGTTTGCCATCATGAATATGAAGTTTATTCCATTTCAAACAGTTTATAAGAATACTTAAAATGGAACGATGGCACAACCACATAGCAGTGGTTACAGGTGCCAGCTCTAGCATTGGAGCCGCTATCACTATAGATCTCTTGAAAGCTGGTTTACGGGTGGTGGGCTTGAGAATTTAGATGAATTTCGATCTACTTTACCCGAGCATTTACAAAAGCTTTTTCATCCTATACCGTGTTTTGTATTGGATATCGAGTCGATTACATCAGCGTTCGATTGGATTGAAAAACACTTGGGCGGTGTTTCTATATTAATAAATAATGCTGGCATATTTGCATCGGGAAGAATTCTTGACATCGACTTGAAAACATTGGTGACCATCTGGCAGACTAATGTTATGGGCATGAAACGTCACAATATCGAGGATGGGCATATGGTGTTGCACAACAGTTGCATGCGTCACTACATTTTCAATGTACCGCCGGATGGCAAACCGGTTTTTTATTATGTACGCTTTAGCTAAACAGGCTACTGTGGCTTTAACGGAAATATTGCGTCAAGAGTTACGTGAATATTCAACGAAAACAAAAATTTCGATAAATTGCACAGAAATTCATTCTTTGGTAACAATTTTGGGCTAAAGTGTACAATTATGTTAAAGTGAAGCGACTAAACTTTTAAGATTTTAGATGAAAAACCTTTAAAAAAATATTGAAATAAAATGTGGGTGTGGCATATACGTAAAAGTTTATATAATAAGGGTCTAAGTCAAAAGTTTTTTTTTGGGAATTTTATGTAATTTGTGCCAATTCATGAATTAATTATCAAACCAGTTGTTGAACTGTTTTAAATATAAAAGAAGAAAGTGAAGAAAACATTTTTTAAAATGGAAAAAATAAAAATATTGTTTCAAATGCTTTAAATAATTTCATTTTAATAAACGAGTGAAAGTATAATAGTCGGTTAAATACCCTACAGCACTTGATGTATTATTCAATATATTTGTTTTCTTTGAAAAATTAAATAAATGATATTTTTTATACTTATTCGTCACCAAATATTGGCAAAAAAAATATAAAGAATTGCGCATTTTCGTTATAAACCGATTTCCTTTTTAATAAAACAGTATATGAGGCGGGGTTCTAAAAATGGTTCGATCGGGTCCAAATTGGGTACAGCCAGTTGTTAAGCTAATTAACTATACTTTACCAAATATTGTGCAAAAATATTAAAAATTGACACTTTTTGTTATATAAAAACCTCTATTATGACAGGACCTTATATGGGGAGGGGTTCTAAAAATGGTCCAATCCGATCTCTTTTCAAAAGGACTGATCTTTGGGCCAATACATATTCTTATAACTAAATTCATCGAAATATTTCAAAAAATACGATAAATAGCTTGCGCAGAAATGTGGTTGGACAGAAAGACAGACAGACGGACATTGTTAAATCGCTATAAATGAAGATGCTTGTAACATTTTCCGTTTAGGAGTAACAAACATCCGCACAAACTTGATATATTCTTTGCCACAAATGATGCAGAGTTTAAAATGGAGGGACTTTTAAAATCGTAAAATGGCTACAAAAATTAAATAAAAACTTTTATGAAGTATACGTGCTTCCTCTTGTTTACAATTGTTCATGTCATTGAATGAGCTTCGATTTTGATTTTGTTTACAACTCATTAAAATCATTCGGTTTTGCATGCCACAATAATACGGTTAACAAGTAAAGGATGAAAATTGCATTCTAAACAATGCCATCTACCCTGACACAATGTGCATGTACAGGAACGTAAAAATGAAGATTCACGTTAAGCAAACATGTATTCGTGCTTTAGCGTTTATACTTTTCACTTCAGTAAAGAAAGTCTGCTAAGTTTGTTTTGCCATTTGTAAGAATATAGCATTTAAGGTGCGGCCTACATGGCAAACAGCCTGTCTGTACTCCATTGTATAGAAATTGGATGCACAAGATTCGGTTTATGGGCACTTTTATTTATTGTAACTCGTGGTATAGGAAAGTGTCACTTTTCACTGGTACTGTTTGCTTTTATTTGTTTCCTTTTGTTTTGTTTTCAATTCATTAAATGGGTACCAAAAACACAACAAAACAAAACAAAAACCAACCAAGTTGAGGGAAAAAAACAAGTGCTAATTAAATGCTCTTGATTTTCATCTTAAGTTTAAACAAACCCAAAATAATATTCCTAGACACACACATGCACACGAGCTGGTATATTTGCTTAGCCTCAATCATGCAAGTGTGCATTAAGTATAAGCTAGATGAGTAGTTTGGCGCGGCTCGGCCCGGCCTGGCCTGGCCTACCACTCATTATACGTAGTGTGTATGCTAAGAGTGATACTTGTTGTTCATGCAGCAGTAGCAGGCTTCACTTAAATAGCGTCACACGGTTAATTGTTGAAATGCTATCAAGCATTGAGTTGAATGCTCATTAAAGGTGAGAAAATTCAATTAACAGAAGACGAGAAAAAAAAATTAAATAAAACAAATAAACAAAAGAAAAAAAAAAATAAACCCAAATTAAAACAAAACAAACAAACATCACCAACACAATAACAACAACAAATAATCCCATCATTCCCATGAAAAATTAAAAACTAAATGCGATGCACGAATTTTGAATACTGTGTGTGTGTGTGTGTGTGTGTGTGTGTGTGTGTGTGTGTGTGTGTGTGTGTGTGCATATGTGTTATTATCTTATCGTTGCAGCGGTAGTGCATGAATTTCAATACAAGGTTTTTTTTTGGGTGGATTTGCTTAACAATAAATGTTATAAGTAACGCACAAACGCTGAAACATTTGAAGTTCATCAGAAATGTACACAATTGGTGGAATTGGCAAAATCGATTTACAGACACGCCCACAATTCACAAATATCTTCCATAGACACAAACAAAGTTGAAAATTCGATACACGCGTTCCATCTATTTCTATCTAATAAGTGTCACGCCCACAATTTGCAACAAAATATCCATATTGGACTAAAAGAGGGCGTAATTGTTTATATGTCATGCCTACTCTCGTTCTTCAGGCGAATATCTAAGCTTGAGCTTAAGCGAAATATTGTTGCTTTACATTTTTCAAACTTTTTCCAGCTAAAAGCCAATAACAATAAATAAATAATTCAGCCACAGGAAGTGAATATTCATGAAATTCCACAAAAATGCATTTACATTAATTTCATATTAATAAACGGAAAACTATGCTACGCAGTACAGCGAGAGAATATTAGAATTTTTAATTTTAGCTGCCCCCCAGAAACAATAAATATATTATACAATTTATTTATACAAATAGAAATTCATAAGCAATACTAAATATGCACTCTTGGGGTTTTGGTTACATTTATCAGAAAACATAATTTTGGGGAAATTTATAATTAAACAAAAAAATAAAAATAAAACAAGAGGAAGCATTATTTTACAACAACAATAAATGCGTAATTGCAAAATAAACTAATTACGATAAGGCTGGCCAAAGTGAAAGAGAAATGGAAGAGAACACCGAATATAAAAATAGAACACAAAACATTTAATTGGGGGGGCATCATCATTACGTTCCTCATTGTCCTCTGGCCTCTTGAATAACAAATTTATTACATTATTATGTTTTAACAAAAAGAGAAAAGACTTGATGTGCACCGATAATATGGAAATTATAAGACAAGGCTCAGCAAATCTCTTGTCATAGCTAAAGCTTACAGTTTATGGTTTTAAATTAAGAATATTGGGCAAATAAATGAATAAACATGTCAGCGTTGCCATCGTTGTTTTTATGGTAGCCTTCATTAAGCTTGTCACCAGTACAATGAACTTGGCGGTGGTGTGCCATCATAACTTTAGCAGGCGGCTGGGTATAGTTTTTTTTTCTTTTTTTTTTTTCGCGCTTACACGTAAAGCCTAAGGAAATTTTTGCTTGTCGAACGAAACTGTTCTGCTATGTACATAGTTTTTATATTACTCTCTCACTGTATCGTTTGTTTTGTTTTTATATCCACCACATAAGATATGGGGGTAAACTAAAATTGTTCTTCCATTTGAAACATCCAGATCAAGGCGTCAGAAGCCCTACAAAGTATATTTATTTAACAGAGTCGATATAGACATATATGTCCATACGTCCGTCGTTGTTGTTGGCATTCTCATGAGCGTATATTTTGAGATATTGGACTGAAATTTTGTATACACACAAACACTTTTAGTTTTTTCACCCAGTTCGTTATTTAAAATGGGCAAAATCGTTCAAGAGTCACGCCCACAATCTACAAGAATCTATGTATATGCCACAAAAATTTAGCTATCAAGTTGACATTTAGTATACAGATTTACAATTAACGTATCCATCGATGTGTGAATAAAGGGGCGTGATCGGATAACAGACACGCCCATAATCGACATAAATCTATATATCTGCTACAAAAATTCACCTAGGAACCTGAAATTTTTTGCACATATTTATGTTTTTATCTTATCCATCGATGTGCCAAAAAAATTTACAAAAAACCATACTCTGCATAACACTCTACTTGCAAGCTGATACATAATACATGCATATATTATTGAAGGGCCACATATTAGCCACGCCCACCATTGTGAATATGGAGGGTATTGAAGATTTGACCTAAGCCACATGTAGTTTTCTCACTTGCTTTCAACTAGCATCACATTTACAGGCATGAACATACAATACAAACATACATATTTGTACGTCCTCAAAGGAAGTTTTGCCGATTTTATATGTTCAATCCTTTATAGTCCATCATTTATATTACGACAACAACAAATGTCACGTGTTCTTTTGTTATAATAATGCTGAAGGCTTAACATTTTTGGTACATGCTGCAAAAAAAATAATAATAATAATAACAAGTATAAAAAGCAACGAAATAGAAGAAGAAACTTGCATATGTAAATGTGTTCAAAATTAATCGAATGTCAAAATGAAGCCACAAGTACATTTTGGTATCAATTTCAAGCTTTCGAATCAGTCTATAGTACCAAGCAAGGCTGTGCTTGCGTCTGGATAGTGCAATATATTAATTATATGCAAAATTTAACTTAGACTTTGTAAAAGTCAACATCTTCTTAAATTTCATTTATTACATAGTCCCACATACTAAGTACACCCTTACCCACGATGCAAGGCACTGCGACATCACATCATTAATCAATGCCCCAATTTTAATTACAATAGCTGCAGCACTTGAGCAAGTTATTAAAAATGAATAAAAGTATAAAAAAAAAGGAAAATTTCTTTCAGGGTTCAATTAGGTCTAATTGATTATAATTACCCAAGAAGAAGGAGAAAAAATGAATATTTATCATTATTGAAAGTCTAAAAAATGCCATGACCCAAAGACGTTTCATATTGGGAAAAAGAAATTTCTTAAAAAAAATTATTCTTTTACTTATCTATTGATAATCATCAAAAAAAAACAAAACAAAAAAAAAAATACAAATTTTTTTACCTCTGTTATCGAACTCCAAAATAAAACATACATTTTACATGAATTACCCAGTGGTAACGGACATAATAATATATATGTATATGAACACACACAAACACACATTATTTCATTTCATTGTTTATTTGTACGGCATGTGGGTAATCATTCTTGTAAGTCACGTAACGTAGTCATTAAAATTGCTGACGGCCTCATTATTGTCATCTTTATCATCATTATATTATATTTTACTTCTTTATGTACGTTATTTAATGCTGCAACTGATTTGGTTACGCTGCTGCATAATGAATGCACAAAATCAAGACCAAAAGAGAAAGACAAGCATACAGACAGAGAGACAGAGAGACCAGTGTACAGATGTACATTATGCTGAAAACAATCAACTGACATGCCAAAGTCATATTATATTATTATATGAACACAGTGATGAGACATAAACACATAAACTTTTATATATTGTACGTGTAATAAGCATGAACGCATATAATCAACTCTGTATTTAATACGAGGGAAACTATTTTTAAACAAGAGAATTGAAATATTCTCTCTTTCGCTCTCGTGACAAGTATCATATAACGCACTCTAATAATTTATAGGTTATGTTATGTCAACCACACGAATTTTAAGCTACATAAGGTTTAGATGAAATTATTGGGCGTGCCTGATATCAGGTCCTGTCTATATTTTTTCACTTTCATCTAATTATAACTATGCCTTCTATGTTTAATTTTTATAAATAATAAATAATATTAATGGCGTATAAATCGATTGTGGGCGTGGCATTTGAAAGATTTTGCGTTTTCGATTTTTGTATTGCTCTAATTTTGATTTTAAAAGTACTTTCTTTATATCTACAAAACAAAAATTAAGAAAAAAAACTCGATTAAAAGCCACGCCCATAATTTAAAAAGAAATCTATCTCAGCAATAAAATTGTAAATAACAAAATTACATATTTAAACGCTCACATTTTGCAAAAATCTTATAATGTAATGCATTTTTAACCAGTCATCTGTGCAAATGCCACGCCCACATGTTACATAAATTGATGAAGCTCATCTAAGATTCACATTACCTTAAAAGACGAATCTTTTGATTACATATTTTTTAGGGCAACTTTTTAAAGTGACCTCGTATGTGCATCATCCAAGCACACACACAACTAAACATATGTACATAGATAACAATATGATAAGCACCATGCACAAAATTGCAAATTAGTTTATTTTACATCTCAAACGAAGACCAAATAGCATTGCACATTGAAGAGTGTGTGTGAGAGGGAGAGAGAGTGAAAAGGTTTATAAATGCAATGCAGTGAAGCCAGCCGCACAGCCTTAATGGTACGTACATACGCTGGACTGTGTATAATATAATGAATAATGCAATGTAGTGTGACATGATACTATGTGATGCGATGTGGTGAAATACCATCAAAACCTCAACACTGTAGGGTCATCATCATCGTCACTGGTCTAATAAACGCTATCATCGCTATATGAAAAATTCTAAAAGATATCATAGTTAGCCAAGTTTAATGGATTGTCATGAAAATAATATAAATATTTTTATATGTGCGTATGCCTATATAAATGTACAAACAAATGTTCTTTATAGGGAAATTTAAAAAAGTCACACAATTATACAGAACAAGTAAGAAAACTCTGTAGTTTTCGTTTAAACCAAATCTTAAATACCCTTCACATGGGCGTGGTAAATACATATATTTCGCACCCTTTAACAGTGTATTACGTATCAGCTTACAAGTCTAGTCTTATGAATATTTATTGTACATTGAGGGTGGGTTTGTTAATAGACCACGCCCATTTTTTGGCACATCGATGAATAGGATAAATATGTGCAAAAAATTTTAAGTTCATAGGTCAACTTTCGTGGCATGAAAATGCCAACAATAGATGGACACGCGGACACACGTTCTAAATCGTCTTTTTTGATACTTTGTAGGATGTCTGAGGTCTCCTTCTGGGTATTGCAAACGCAAAAACAAACTACCTAGAAATGTCCATTCCTAACATTTATGCATTTCTTTCGAATTGAATATAATCGATTGAAAGCCACGCCCACATGGGGCAATATTATATTTATCTTTCATAAAAAAAAATTTTCAAATCAAAATGTACTAAACATATAATGGTAATTATTCCATCCATCGATGGACTCATTCGAAATACAGAATCTGACATAAACTTAAATAGTGACGTATGCTAAAGGCACCATCAAGTACCTGCCCAACTACATTCAACTCTTCTACATCCACTCTATTTGTTTATGGTCAATAAACCAGAGTTAGGCATAATTTTTATTTTATCAAACATTCTAATGATCACAGTAAGCCGTCATTTGAAAGACTTAATACTATTAAAAGACTCTAGAAAGTTTACACTCTTGAAAATCATTATTTTCCACATGTGAGTAAGCTGATTATAAAAGAAATATAAAAAAGCATGACGGCCATGAAACTTGATGGCCAGACCATTATAAACGTCGTCCCGCAAGTGCCAAATCATAAGATAAAAATCAATATAAAAATCAAAAAAACTGCAACCAAAGTAGTCTGCGAGAGTGTCTTTTGTTTGGACAGAAACAGATAAGGAAGTGAGAAACAGCCCATTAAAATGTTTAATAAACACAATAATAATATACCAACACATACGCGTTACAGACTGTACATGCACATGACTTGTTCTTGACTCATCATGACTAAATTGAATTTGTGGCAGAAAAAAAAACTGATACCCAACCGTATCATATTTTATACTTTTACACTCCTTAGTATGGAAGAAGCATTCAGTTTGTTATACCGTTTGAGAGCAGCATTAACTGCATTACATATCATTTTAGCATAACTGCATTCAATTACATTTTGTTCAATTTTTACAATTTTCTTTTTTGTATAAAAACTTGAATGTTATAAGAAGTTCCTTTAAAACGTTTCTAGTGCAACAACAACAACAACAATTTTAAGAACTTTATAATAATATTGTGTGCATTAAAGCACAGAAGCCAAAGGTTAGCCAACTAAGTAAAAGAAAAAAATTTGTGCACATAACGTGCAGAATTTTTGCTAATAAGTAGGTAAAGGATAAGAAATTCAATCTTTAAAAAAAGTCCTTTGTTGTTGATTGCGTAAAAATATAAAGTTCACTTTGGTGCATCTTATACTGTGCATACCGTGGCCTCTCTCCTACAAGCTGTAATGCTCTCTTACTTACATACGGTAGATTTTATATAAGGACTAACAAAAGACAAGTAAGACGTTAAATCAAGGATATTTATACTGTCACCATAAGATGGATTGGGTGTACTAAGTTTTGTTATCAAGTTTGCATTATCCCCGAAGATAGCATTAAAGACCCTTACACACGGACATACAAGTCAAATTCGACTCAATTTTTGATGCTGATCAAGAATATAAATACTTTGTAGGGTCTCTGAAGGTCCTCCTTTTAGGTGTGTTGCAAAGGGGAGAATAATTTTAATTTATTCCCCATCTTATGTGGAGGGTATAAAAATGTTGTTGTAACTGGAAGGAATTTCTGTACATTCAGGACGCCAAGGTCAATAAATTTTTCTTATTTTTAATATGAAGAATGTCTGTACAAAATTTGTGTGATGGTATGTACATACACGGTCGCACATTGGTCGATATATGTAGATATTAATGATAATGAAAACGAAGCCATATGCCGAATATTGTGTTTCGCCTCATAAAACATTATGCGTTTTATACACGCAATATACATACAATACGTGCCGCACATATACTTAGATGAGAAACTTTTCAAATTTGTTAACAAATGACATTTGAAGGCACAAAATGAAAATAAAAAAACTACACAGACCGACACTCATTCATCATTACGTTTTCCTCGTACGTTCATTACTATTGTTGTTATTATTGTTTTTATATATCCTTTTTATGACATTAGTTAGGAAAGCTACAGAGTCTATGAAATTGCTATCACATATCAAATGTGTTTATGGCTGCGGGTGTTATAAATGATAGACGACAATAACAACAAATAATGAAAATCTTCCTGTTTGGTTTTTTGTTTAGTGTGTGTGTGTGTGTGTGTGTTGTCTCTCCAAACTGAAGAAGTAGGTAAAAAAAAATTTTCAATTTCATATGTGAGTGAACGTGTGAATAGTCGAGTCAATATGAATCAACATTTATGCTACAATAATACAATAATAAAACATAGTTTGAGTGTATATTCCACCAAAAAGAACAAGCTGTAGATGTATTAAACTGTCTCTCCCTCTCTGAAATATCTGCAATGCTGCTAGCTTGTTAGATTGTTATAATGAAGAGCAACAACGAAATGGAAATAACTGAATAATAAAATTGAAGTGAATTATAAACTCACGTGTGTAAAGTTAAACTTGACTGACACTTGAACAAATTGAAAAGGGTTAACAAAACTGAAGCAACAACATGGCACATGAATGAAATGCTACAGCAGGAATTTAATATATTTTCAATGTGATTAATATGATTACTTGGGCAAACTGTATTTTAATATTGATAAATAAATTTTATTTCATTACTTACGCTTAAGAATTTATAGTTACGAAGCCCAACGCCAAAACCGCTTACAACTGCTCCGCAAAAACTTTTTTGACATTAAACAGCTTGTTGTTTCTTGAGTTCACTTTTATTAATATAAAGTTTGCCTTTTTTAACATTTAGCCAAAAAATGTACAAAATGGCTTTGGGCTGATGTACGTGACATGTGCGTTTGTTATAATCTTCCTCTTGTTTTTGTGGTGTTCCAAAAATTTGTCCTCGGGTGTATTTTTAATAGAAATTTAATTAGAAATTTGGTAGAGACATGAATGTGCACCCTCGCACACAACACATTGTTGTAAATGTAATATTTTGCCATTTGAGGAAATGAAACTTCTTGACATTCGTCCCCTTCTTATACCATCAAGCAAATTTGTAATAACATTATACTTTAACAAGATAATGGTTCACGCCTTTTCAACATAATTTGTAATTGATTGAAATTTTTCGAAACGTGTGGGTTTTTCCAATTGCCTCACTTTCAAATATCGCGGCAAGCTTATTAGCACTTTTCTAAAAAATTATCAACCAACATAAAGAACACATGCACAAATAATTACACATTTTTTAATATACTTTTTTATATATCGTATTTCATTAAAAAAAAGAAAAAAAAAAAACCATCTCACAGCGATCTTATTGGCACCACTTTTTCATGTAATTTATAATTTTGTTGTTGTTTTTTTAGATATTTCATTTTCCCGCTTATTTGATTTTTTTTCAACTTGGAAGAATTTCTTAATGCTTAGGCAGAAAAATGCTTAAAATATATTTTGACGGCAAATTGCTTTGATGTTCAGTCAATATTACTGGAGGGTAACGTTCAACTCGGTACAACAAATGATTGCAAATGTTGGAAATTATGTAATTCGTGATTAGTACAAAGAGTTTTAGCTTAAGGGTGCATTGGGCCAGCCTACCCCTTACTACTTACTATTCTTTGAAACTGCAATAAACTAAATGTAGTTTTGCTTAATAACCTCCAGTCGTATTTATCGTACATATGTTGCATTAATATCAACGGTTTTGAGTTCACTATTTGCTTCTGGTATTTAATTAAAATTTATGATTGGATTAAACCAATATTATATAATATTAAATTAAATATGAGCTGTTGTAATTGGCTTTAATATTGTACGCACCACCACTACAAAGTTAGAGAGATACAATAGGGTTGTGTAAGGTGGTATCAGTTCTAGTTTAATTAGAGAACAGGCCCTTTGTTTTGATTCTTAAGCTTTTGTGTTCAGTTCTTAGTTCGTTTAATTTTTACCGCATTTCGACTTTCTTTCATATTAAAGTAAAAAGATATACTCGTACAATGCTTGTATTTTCATTTATTAAATTTAATAAATATCATTTATTTAAAGCACTCATTTCAACTTTATTTTTGTATTAAAAAGAGTTTTTGATCACTGTTTATTTCTAAAAATTAGCAAACACTGTTACACATAAATTTTTTATTCATTTTCAAGCCCTTGTTAAGTTTGTCAAATTTTAATACTTCGTTTATGTATTTCTATGTTTGACATAACAATAGAATACGTGTAAATCAGTAAGAAAAGAACTGTTTATTTACCTAAATAATCAGACATGGCAAATTTACCGTACGATGTACATGAAACGTAACAAAAAATTGACTTTGGAAAAATATTTGCAACGTGTGCGCTTTGCTTATAAATTTTAATCGAAACGACATGTTTTTCTGTTGTTTTTGCAATATTTTACTTATGCTATTGAACATATTTATGTTATAACGTAATGTTACACTTGATAGACATCATTTGATTTGTGATTTTCTTTGGCTCATTGCCACACACATTTAGTTGTTTTTTAAATATCTTCCCCTACCTTGTCTATTATTCCATATGCAAAGTGTCACAATGACTGCTTTGGGTGTTGGTCCTCCGTGAAATCATATTTTGCCTTACATTTAGTATGGCAAAGGCGTACTAGAACGTTTTTTATAAAGTGTTTTTTAACATCAATGTTGATGTTGTTGAAAGGCGAACGAACGCAAAACGTATTGACAGATTTCAAATTGATTTTTATGCAACTCTTGGCATCATTAAAATTTAATGATTGAATGAATTAAATGAACTGTTTAATACGGCAGCAAGCAATCAATACTCACTAAGCGTCACAATTATTATGCTGCTAATTAGATTTTCATGTCATCATGAACTATATAACTGTAATATAAATTTTAAATGTTGCCATCATTTACGAATATGCGTTGTTGTTGTTTTCTATAATCTTAACCTCATTTGATTTCATTTCTCTCCGTACAATCTTTGTGCCTTTTAATACTTTTTGTGAAATAGTTTCGTTTTTTTTATTTATTATTCCTACCCCCTTCACTTTCATTCATGCCCTTTTACTATGCCTCACCAATTTTCATTCCGCTCTTTATAACCGACATACGAGATATTTATGCAAATTCAATTAAAAGTTGCACGAGTCTCGCAAGTAACATGGCACGTATGACGCGACATTTAGCGAGTGTTTTTCTGTCAAGCTCCACAACTACAATAACAATAACAATAACAGCAACAAATAAACTACGTAGACAATAACAATACAAGAAACGTAAAAAAAAACTTTATCTCTACCACACACCATCCACGGCTGGCTTGTTTCTTTTGCGATCAAAAACAAAAAAAAAAAACCAACCCGGTGACGGTAACGGCGACGATGATTGTAGCAAAAAAAGGGGTCTTTGATGTTTCACGAGTACGTACCGGAGAGCGACTTTATGACGAGCCGGAAATAAATTGCATACGAATAAAAAACTGAATTCTTGACGGAATATTTTTGTTATACTTTTCTTCTTCCTCCTTTTTATACAGCCTTTATTAGAATGTAAACGGCGGCAGGGGAACCAAAATATATGCAAAAGACACCACTGCTGCTACCGTTAAGCGTTGAGCTCATTTACTACTTTTCGCTACATGTCAAGTATGTGAAAAATGCAGACACATAAAAAAAAGATTGGAAACTTTTTTATACAAACATGTGAACAGTGACAACGAATACTTAAATAATTTGTTGTTGTTGGTATAAAAGTAGCATGTTTTGCATGTGGATTTGTTTGTTACTTTAACTGTGGCAGCAAATGTTGCGTGTCAACTAAAAACTCAAATGTTGTAAAGAAATTAATGCAGTTAGAAGAGTAGGAAAACTAAAATTTGGCTTAGGCCAAAACATGAATGCTCTCTACATTAATACCTGCCATAAATTGTGGTGGTGACATGTGTACATATAAACCTTTTCGTAAAGGCCACTAAAGTATGTCTAGGACCAACATTACATCTCAACATTTTAAATTGTGCGCAATATGCTATTAATACGTTGTTGAAAAGGTTAATACAACCACATTTCAATATGGTAGCTGCTACGGAATTTTTGTTGAATGTAGGCGTGGAATTTTTTATCAAATTCCCCCTTTTTCCTGCGTGCAGATATTAATAATTAAAAAAAACTAAATTATTACTATAATGGGAACGCCCTTAACACAGGGATATACGGACAGAAAAAGCAAAATCTATTCAGCTTTTTATGCTGATCTTTCCTAATTCTTGCAAACTGACTAATAAACTTAGTATATCATCATTTTATGTTGAGGGTATAAAGAAACGCTATTAATTTCTTCCCCATATACGCAAATAATCAAATGAATTATTATTATTATTATATCAGGGTTGTTATCATGCAAAAATAGTGACAGTCTGTAAATTATAGAAAAGTATTTTTTTGTTTTATGGAAGATTTTACGGTAAGAAAAATTTAATATTATTTTATACATAATTTTTAAATTCTATTATTTACTAAATTGTAAGAGAACATAAACAATCACAATGATTTTAATGCATTCATGCAGATGCATTCTCTTCTTATAAACCCTCCCTGTATTAATAATTATATTCTCTGCATAATAATTAATTTAAAAGGACGATCTAGGCACATAAATGCAAATTTTATACTAAACAATCATAGCGATCTCTATGGACGCGGGTTAGACTGAACTAAGAACTTGATTTTTAACATTTTAATGCACAAACTTAAACTTTGTTGAAGTCCACAGTCTGAAAACTTTTTCTCTTACAATTATTAAATAGATGAAGAATTTGCAGAAAGTTGAAAAAATTCTTTTCTCCTCATTTAATGATAAAAATTATGAAAGGATTGAAGGTTATTTTATTTTTTTATTAATAGTTTCCTTATAATTTATTTTTATTGTAGGTGTTTCTTATATTATTCGTTACTAAAAAACTTTCTTCTTAAGACGTCAATAAAATGTTTAATAACTTTTTTTTATTACTCTTCGGTTGAGAGAAAGTGTTAACCTTCAACGGATGCATTTTTCTTGTCAAGACAAAATCATCACTTCATTTACGAAACATCAACAAAAAAGCAAAGCTACTCGTACCATAATTTCTCATATAAAAAATGAAAAAAAAACATAAAAAACTTCTAGTTGGTAACGGTTGCGCTATTTTAGCAATATATACACCCACCAATCGTTTAAAAGAGGAGTTACTAACTATTCGCATTGTTGTTGTTGTTATTGTTATTGTGTTAATGTTTATGTTAGAATGTGCAACAATAAAATAAAAGGTGAGAACAGAATACACCAAACACTATTAACAATGATAACAAATCATCAAGATTTAAAGCACAACAACAACAATAGTGTTTAAAGGCCGCTGTACTGTTATTGCCTTAGTTGTAGACCTTCTTCTAACAACAACATGCTATGAAATTGAGCTCAGGAAATTTAATGTTTGCACGAATTCTACCATGTACACACCTGTGTATATAATTCCGGGAGAAGGTGAACAAGTACAAATCGCCACATCTACCATTTGCAACAAAGCTACAAAACATAGTGTCGAGGTGGAAAGAAGGTTCTAATTTATTAGAAGAGGAGGCACGAACAGAATTTGTTGCACTTCATTTGTGGCGTTTGCACTTTTATTATATTACATTTTGGTTAAAGGTTTCTTTGCTGTTGTTACCTAACACTGATATTAGATGTTAAACTGAAACATAAGAAAAAGTTAAAGTGTTGAGTTTAACCGCAAGTTAACTTTAATTAGTTGACACCAGTCAAGGGTGAGGTGGCCACCTTTCAGCGGGGCCAAAACCCCCACCACCACCACCACCACTACCATTTTTTGCTCTTGCACCTTCAATTAACACAAACACTAATCGTCCATTTAACTGCCTAACTGCACACTGAATCAATCATAATTCATGAAAAAAACTTCATCACATTCTACAAATTTGCACTGCCACTGCTTAGCAGAGTTGTGTAGTTCGTGAAAAAAATAGTTCAATTGAACGGTTCAATTTTAGAAGCGATAGATACTAGTTTCCCTTTGTTTGTTCAGTTCCTAGTTCGCTTTCAAGTCAAGTACAGTTAAGAGGGTATTTTTATGCCATATATTTGATGCGTACTTTTGTCACAATTATACTCGTATAATGTACAATACTTTTTATATATAATAAAATGTGAAATAATGACTTTTTTTGGCACCATTTCTTGTGTAAAAGCGTATTTTTTATATGATAAGCTTAATGTACTGTTTAGTATAAATTATTATAAGATCCGGCTTGCCCGACTATAGCACTTTTCATATATTTGTTTAAATATATGAAAGTTTTGACATTTCACTTAAAAGTAAATAATTCTGCTGCAAAGAAAACTAAACCGCCTAAAATCTTAATTTCCTGGTTTAATTAAAATTAAAGTTGCACTTGCATTCATTCTCTTACCATCGTCATCACACTACATAGTACAGTTGACAATGTGACTGGCAATACATTGTAGTTGTGGAGTTGTGAAATTGCTTAAACCTGCAAAACACTTGTTGGTATCTGGTTGGTGATGAAGCGGCGACATACCATGAGCATTTAATATAATATTCTTAGCCTCATGGCTGTTGGAGGTGTGGTGGCAGTGGATGATGGTGATGGTATTTTGCGTTTCACATCTCTTTGCTCTTAGTGTTAGTCAGTCGTTCAGTTTTTGTCATTATGAATGCTTTACAGCAATTTACATGCCAGCGATAATGTCGCATAATTGGATCGGGCATGAAGTCATTAGGTCGACGTGATGACATAGAAGTATATGTGCATATGGGCGTAATGCAACAAATATCATCCTTAATGTACGTATAAAAGGTTTTACTGATACTCAGACAGTCAGCCAGCCAGCCGAGTTCGTTAGTAAATAATTCTTCTCTGTGTGGGCCGCTATAGCTATGAGAAAATTATAAAGATGGTAAGGCGTGGGAAACATAAAGCATCATCATCAGCATCACCACAATGTGTGTTGAGCATATAGTCCAAAGCAGTATATTTGGCTTGAACTAAACATTGAATACCCTGTACTCTCGTATGAAATTAAATACATAAAATTTTCCATTTCATTTCACTTCTAATGTGATTTTTTTCGTTTCAAAATGTTAATTTTTATAACTTCAAGCTTTCGGATAAAAAGGCACCACAATGAAATACCTTCCATCTACATATAACAGCTGTTTAGTGTAGTGACAAAATTTATGCCTGTGGCAGTATGTTGGTTTATATAAATAGAACTTAATGTATGGAGTCACGTTCGTGGGGGTTACATTACAATTTTTCTTTGGCTTATGAATTAATTTCTTCAGCTAATAATCATAATGTATTCAAAAGTTCACTTAATTTTTAAGAAAAACGTTGAGTTGCTTTGCTCCAAATCGGAATTCTGTGAAAGGAAGAGAATAGAATGTAATTGTTGTAAATAATCGGTATATATGTTTAAATAAACAAAACATTATTTTAAAGTTAAATGAGATTGCAGCCTAAAGGCTTAATAAAACCTGAACTTGTTTACCGGAAACAATTTTTTATAAGAAAAACAATTTTATACCTTTTGTGAACAAAACACAACCGATCACTTTGTTGTGAAATAATGAGTAAATAAACACAAAAGAGAGACAAAAATATAACGCAACTCTACTCACCTTACAATATAATTGCAACTGTAACTAAAAGAGAGCATATATAATTAAACTAGGTTGTAATTTTCATTTACTTTGAACCTAAAGAAATCTTAAAATTGTCGCAACAAAACGAAAAAGTGTGATTTCTAAATAAAATTCATTTTAAGAAATACAAATATTTTTCTTTAATCATAATGTGGCAATTTACTAGTAAAGCTTTTGAGAAAATTACTATCACTGTGTGTTGTTTCGGTTCCTGTGAAATATGCAAATATGTGTGTGAATAAATTGAGAAAAAAAAAATCAAGCTTAGCTTACATAAATGGAAAATTTATTACTAAAGAAACGGAAAATATAAACAAACATTAGCCAACAACATTCAACAAATTGAATCTTTAAGAGCCAATATGTTAAGAATTTCAAGAAGAAAAAGATGCATATAGCGTAAGATCTTTTCTAGTACCTTAAATAAAATTTACCTGATCAGTACGTAGTGTGTTAGAAAAAATAAAATGGCGTAAAATGTAATTTGCACTTATTCGGATATCCTCTGTTTACCATATATTACTCCAGAATCTGATTAAAAAGGCAACATGGCGGTTTTCATTATTTAAGGGTCCTTATTAAAATAATTTATAAAATGTGAACTAAAATATGTGAAAAGGTCGTTTCACGACTGTATTTGAAAGTACATGTTGTACATGAGATTGTACATTATTGTGGTACAACACTTGTGAGCAATAAACAAAACAAAACTCAAGGGGCCCGGAGTGAGTGTCAATAGCATAAAATCGGAAAATCCTTTTTAAAAGCAAAACACATTTCCTTTAACATCTTCGTCTTTCTTATGTTATAGCTTCAAAGGTGGATTATACACTATATGCGATATATATATAACACAACAGCAATAATACCGTGTCGTCAAGGGGGTGTCATGTCCAGTGCTCAAGAGGGCAACAATTCAAGTGTTCTGCAGTAAAAGAAAACTTGACTTTTACACACAAAACAAAACAAAAAATACGACAAACAAACAAAAAAAAAAAAAAACATAACACAACAATTTATTTAAAGATTTACGTAAGTAGAGACACCTCACAAAAAAGGGGAGGCCGAACAAAAACCAAAATACTATGCACCTGAAATCATTTGAAGCATTAAAATGTGGCATGTTGTGAGATAGCTTGTGGTGTGTTGGTGTTATTTTGAATGAACATATAAGTAAATAGTAATTGTAGTAAATAATGGTGATTGTTTGTTTGTTTTTCATTCATTGTGTGTGCGACTGATGTGTAGTGTATGTAGCCGTAGAGGAAACTGATATTACAGTAAATCATGACCGTCTTGAGATTACCCCATCAGAAAACAAGTACAGGAATAAATAAATAAATAAATAATAATGCTCTTAAGTTGGGTGTTCAGTTTGGAAAAAGTAAGATGATATACAAACGATTTGAAGTAGAAGAAAAATTTATTAGAATATTGAGTACACACAATACGATTCATTGTTGAATGGGTCGCTGATTCAGTTACAGCTTCTGCTGGCTGGCCGTGTTATAATGATGTTGTTATTATAGTCAATGTTAAACCAAAATGTCAGATTGTTAGCAATTGCATGTTAAGTGTCTTATAAACAAGCAGTTGAACTGCACTGAAAAGAATTTAGAAGAAGAACAGGTGAGAATAATATAGTCGGTGGAGTCCGACCATCAAATACCTTACACTACTTGATGTATTTACTTGTTTATTATCAAATATTTGTTGTTTTTCTTTGAAAAATGAAAAATTTTATTTTTGTATCATCAAAAATTCTTAATTTTTTTTTAGATCGAAAATTTAATGTTTTCTCGTTACTATTAACAATTTTTTACAAAATTTTGAAAAGAAAAAAAAAATTCTTTTATAGAAAAACGTTATATGAGTAAGGGGTTCTAAAAATGGTCCGATTGGGTCCAAATTGGGCACAGTCTAATGAACTATTCTTCACTAAATAATGTGGAAAAAATATTTATTAAAAATTGTGACTTTTTCCGATAAAAAGAGCAGTTGCAATAGCACCTTATATGGGGAGGTATTCTAAAAATGGTCCGATTCTATCCATTAGGGTCTAATAGAATTTGTCTTTGGGCCAATACCAAACTTTATCGAAATATCTCAAAAAATGCGACCTTTTACATAAACATACAGACGGACATGGTTAAATCGATTCAGATTTTGATTCTGAATCGAACGGAAGGTGCTTGTGGCATTTGCCGTTTAGTAGTTTTAAACATTCGCTTACACTTAATATACCCACAAGTGTGAAGGGTATGAAAAACATGATACTGATGATGATCAGCTTTCCCATGACTAAGGCTGACCATTGGAAAGCAATATTCTTGCATTGATAATTCTCAAATTTAATCTACATAGTGTGTGTTTTAGTGTGCATGTGTGTGTTTAATAAATACCCACAACCTGTAAAGGATATATTATCCGCATTATTATCAAAAATATTGTGTAATAGTTGGGTGAGTCGCTATATTAATCTAACGATATGCAAACACCCGTCGCTTTGGCTGTAGAATAAACAAACATCCAGATTAAGTAGGAAATGGTCTCCGGTAGTAGGTGAATAAAACTAATTTAAAAGAGCAAATAAGAATCGAGAAGCTTCCATTTAATCATTGCCAAGATTTGTTGCTGTGTGTTTAGGTGTTGGTTTAATACTCCGGCAAGTTTGTTGATATCACTCCATGCCATTCCGGTATTTGTTTAAAACATTTGAAAATTGTTAACGCTTAATGCAAGCACTCTGTTCTGCGATCTGGCTCGCAGTTTAAGTGGATGCCTATGATTAAAATGGCCACAAAAACATTTATTAAGTCACACTGTAGCCAACACTTTTTATTATAATGAATCCCACCCTGCTATTAATCCCTCTTTACCTGACCCCGCCCTACTTTAATAACAATACGTTAAAGAAGGCCGGTTATTTACCAAATCATTCGTATTTGCGTCACAGCCACAACAAATCCTCTTGATATTTCCATTTTGCGTTTTAATCTCATTCGTTTGCCACCACTATTAAATAGTTGGCCGATGTAGTGTGTGTGTGTGTGTGTGTGGTCAAGTGTGGTGGTGATAAACTTTGCATGACAACAAACTATGAGGATGGTTGCAATGAGTGAATAAAATTAATTTTTATACCACAAATTTTATTATTATGGTTGCCAGAATGTAATGAAGGGTATTAATTGAAAAAACTAAAACTAGTTCTTAGTGCAGTTGTATAGGTAAACACTTTTAATCTGTATTTATCATTAGTAGTAACAACATGATCCACCTTCGTATATCATTACAGCTGATAATGTTTAGTGGCATCAGTGTTGCTGCCTATGGGTGTGTTGTTTGCCTTGTCTGTCTCCCTGCCTGCCTGCGCGCTCGGCCGTAAAAGGCTTAAAAGATATTTACCGCACTAATTAAGATATTAAATGAACCAACAAAGCTCATATTGAAAATAGTTGTAGGATTTTATTCACTTTTTTTTTTATTGCACTCTCCTATCTCATTTTACACCAAAGCACCCAACAAGCAACCGCCATACCGCGATAAGCTTAAAAATGTCGAAAAAATTTATCAAATAAATGTTATGGTGGGCAATGTAATTAAATGACCTCAAAGAAAAATGTTTGTAATATGAATAATATTTTGCATAATGCTGAATTTTAATCATTGCATGGTTTTTGAAATTATCAATAAAAGGCAATAAATCATGGGTAAAAAGTAGCTTTGAAAATGAATATTTCGAACATTTTCGTATTATACCATTTTTATTATTTTGTTGGGACCAAAAGGTAGAGTGTCGCCTAATGAAAAGTATAAACTAGTTCAATCCGTTCAGTTATGTGATCATCCTTTAAATGGAAGTAGTTCTTTCGCGATCAACACAACTCTGAAAGAAAGTAAAAATAAATATATTTTCAATTTCAATTATATACAAAAATTGTATAATATAAATGAAAATCTATTATAATTTACGTAATAATTCCAGTTTACATATCCAGGCTGCTATCAAATAACAAACAAAATGCAATGCAAGCCTAGGGATCCCAAAAAGCTATTAAAAAAGACAAATTATACAAATATATATTGGATATAGCCCCAGCGACCATTGACTATTAGCAAATATTAAGACTGGTAACTATTGAAACAATATACCAGCATAAGTTAAACAAGTGAAGCAGCAGCAACAGCAATAACAATAATAACAAAGATACTAAAAAAGTAAGTAAACAAGAAAATATTTTCTCAATTTAAATTCATTCACACTGTATTGTTATTGATGTAGTTAAAGCCTAAGAGGAAGGAAAATGCAATTTCAATTTCAGTTGCCAAGCCTCTAAAGGTTGAAATGGAATGGTTCAAGACAAACACCAAACAACTAAAAAATAAGTAAGTAACAACATTTTATTTATTCTCTATATTGAATCAAATAACGCGTTTCTTTTAATGATTAAGTTAAGTTTAACTTTTTGACCTAAAAGAGTGTTGCAGTATGGGCGTGTTCGATTATCTGATAAATATTGATAAAAATTTGTCGAATTTGGAGAACATAACATGGATTATCCTATGTGTAGAAATGTTACAACACCCTTGAAAAGTTTAATATATTTAAAAAATTATATATAAAGTAACTACAAAGAATATCAATATCGTAGTCAGACGCACCACATTTGTTGATATATGGCATGATATATAATTGCACATCTATTTATATGTATATGTAGAGTATGTATAAAAATAAATGATAGTGTTGCTTGGTTATATGTAGATGAATTCACATGCGCAACAGAATCTTAACATAGCAATAAAGTGCAACAATAAATCAACTTAATTAACTGAAAATCAATTCATAAATTATGCTGAAAGTCACCTCTACACAGCCTACAAAGAAATCAACTACAACAGTTTACAACGAAATGTGAAGATGATCTGTTACAATAATAGTTATTATAAAGGAAGTAAAGTAGATCAAAAATGGATCTATCTGAAGTTAGCTAAAGTTGTTACGTTAAATCTGTTAAAATCTTTTCTAAAAATCATTATATTTAAAGTTACAAATATTGCTGAAGTTGCAAACAATTTCATAATTTAATTATATCGATTTTTTGTTATAGTACACGTATCAAGGTAAATAATATCGTGTATAAAGAACAATGTAAAAACAGAGTGTGTTATAGCACGAATGCACGCATGTTTGCGTTACGGTGCGTAAAGACGAAGACGAACATGAAAATTGCGAGAATAATATACGCAACGAATTCTTGAAATAACATCCAACTTAACAGCATTTACTTGGGTTCACGATTAGATATATTAAAATGTGTATATAAACTGAGCAGACACAGAACACAAGCATAGGCAGTGGATTCTTTATATGAAGATGAAATTGTTGCTTTGCCTATGGTTTGGATTTTTATAACCTTTACACAGAGTGGGGAGTATAGTGTGTTTGCTGTTGCGTTTGTAAAATCCAAAAGGACGAAAACTTATAATAAATTTTATAAATTGGTTGAAAGCCAAACCCACAACTGATCTGTCATTAAAATTGGCATAATTAGAATTTGTATACCGTATGCCAAAAATGGGAGTGGCCAGATATCAAACCCAACATCATAAATACATTATTAAAGGGCGTGATCAGGTATTTTGTGGTATATACGCAGGTGGCAAGTAGTACAAATTTGACTTAAAACAAATCTATTTGTTTTCTTCTACTTTTTGAGAGGAACTATGCAAATGGTGTGTGTGTTTGTTTGTGCGTGCACGCATATATGTTAAATGTGAGGTTCTCCTAATGAGTCTCCACACCAAACGTTCGCAGTACGTGTGGGCTAGAAGTGAAAGAAAATGATAGATCCACCACGTTCCCGTTGATTTAAGAGGCTTTAAGTAATTATTTGTAGCTTCATTTAAATATTTTTTTTTTGCACTTTTTTGTTATTGTTGTTGTATGGTGACCACAAGTGTATGCAAGAAAATATGTAGCAGCTTTGTTGACGGTGTCAATATCATTAATATCAAATTCTTCTTCTTCTTCTTCTTCTTCTACTCATTTGCTGTTCTCACTCTGCTCTGTCGTAGCATTGCTGCTTTTATTGACGTTGCAAACAATTGACAAAGCAATTGACTGTTTGGCTTGACTTGAAATGTTCAAATTTGAAGCGCTGTCGCAATCTATTAGAAATACGATACTTGCTTAGGGCAAAAGTAGCCTTTTGGCTTTTAGTAAATAAATTATAATCATAAATGGGGAAAACTTGCCTGTCCTATGCGTTCGAAGTAGCCATAAATTTCTCATCAATAACAGCGACTTAAGTTACATGTTGTTGAACATTACAAAAGAAATGATTCCGATGAGTAGGTTGCTTTAGCAGTGTTTTTCTGTTTTTCTTCTTCTTCTTTATTTTATTTTCTTTCGTAATCCATACCGTTTCAGTTTGATGCCATTTGATTAAACAAGCGTACATTTTGTTAAACAACTAGTAGGTTAATAAATTATCATATAAATGTGTATTTATAAACCAGTTGGTTACAGTTTAATATTATTCCATATATACCGCAGCTATTGAATCCTACCTAACAAGTGCAACGAGTCGTTTTTTAATGTTATCACTGGAAAGGAGCAATTTTAATTGCCAATAATTTGCAGTTAATAAATTTAAGCTGTTAAGCCTTCTTTTTATATTCGTTACATAAGTATACTCAGTTTGTTATACCGTTGGTAATATGTAGCATGAGGTGTTAGATGTTGATTAAAATTTGAACCAATTTAGATAAATTCGTTCATTCGGTCACGTTCGTAAGAGTCGAGCTATTGAGTTGAAAGTTTGCACAAGTGTTAAATTGGGTTAGCGACCATGATCGACAAAAGCATAACTGTCAACAGATATGACAACAATTAACAAAAATCCTATTTAACGCATAATCAAGCCCACATTTTTTCCTAAAAAGAAGAATCTTTATATAAGATTATGGATTTAGAAAAATGTTATTTCTTAGTACATACTAATCTTATCGTTATACCCTCCATATAAAATGAAGGGCATATTAAGTTTATTTTATTTATTGGAGACTTTATAAAGTATATATATTCTTGATCAGCATCAAAGACTGAATCGATTTAGACAGTGTGTCCGCGTGTCCGTCTATTGTTGGCATTCTGATGAGTGCAAATTTCAAGATATTGAACTAAAATTTTGTACAGATACTTTTAGGTTTTGCACGTAAATCGTAAAATGGGCAAAATCGGTAAAAAGCCACGCCCACAATTGATAAATATCTATATATCTGCTACAATAATTAAGCTATAAACTTGAAATTTGTTATATACATCTATAAATGTTAGCTTGATCGATGTGGCAAAAATGGGCGTGATTGGATAACAGACACGCCCACAATTTACGAAAATTTATATATCTGCAAACAAAAATTAAGACATGAACTTGAAATTTGGTGTATATATTTATGGTTATTCCATCCATCGATGTATCAAAAGTGGGCATGGTCGGATAACAGATACGTTTACAATTTACCAAAAACAAATTTCACCCTAAAGCTAAAGATTTGCAGGCTGATGCGTAATAAAAACTATTAAAGAGCGCAATATATATATATATCTGCCACGCCCACCATTGTAGATGTGAAGGGTATTTAAGATTTGGCCTAAGCCGAATTTAGTTTTCTTATATGATTTTGTATAAAAGATAAAGTGATCTAAGTCAATTTATTAAAGACATATTTGAACTTAGTCACTGAATAATTGAATCCATGTTTGATATGTTTGTTGCTGGTTGTTAGTACATATACCAATTACCATTAAAACTGTCATTGGAGTAGACAAGAAACGGACAGAGAGACAGATGGATGGACTACATGACGAAACAAAATAAAAATTATGATGCTTACGTTACTACAAAGCAGTTCTTTGTTGTTATTGTTGTGCAATATTATGTTGTTGACAATTTCGAGTATATTGTAGAGTAAGCTGAGCTGAGCCCAGCTAAATGCATTAATTGTTGCTTAGAATGAATTATGCCTTAAAGATAATAATGCACGTGTTGTTGTTATTGCCATTATCAATGTAGTGTACAATGACCAGAGTGGTCAGGATCACGGACATCTCGAGACATATTCTTTGTAAGCTGATCTTACAAATGTCTCTACTCTACGCTGCAGCGGTCAACCATAGAAAGCAACTGCAACCGCACTTCACAGCTGAATTATAAACACACATACAAACGCATATGCAGTATGTACTCCTCTGCTACTAGAGTAACGAATGACAATCAAATCAAAAGGAAGCGTTTGTTTTGTGTTTAAAGTAGTAGCAACAATAAAAAAACAACAATAATAATAACAACAGCAACAATAGTCAACAATCAGTTTGTTGCGTACAAATCTCAACGAAAATGCGAACTTGAGATTTTGACAGGTTTAGACAAAACAAATGAAAAGAACTGTCAAGTATTTTGTGGCCGATCTGCGGTCTTGCCAACAGTACGACTGTAATTCGAATGTTGAATGAGCTCTACGACCGCAGTAATATGCTGTCTCATCAACTATACAACAAACGCAAATTCAAAGCTACAGATTGTCAGTCAGGCAGGCAGGGAGGCAGGCAGGGAGGCAGGCAGCCAGCCAAGCCGCACGTCTTTGCGTTGTTGTTTGTTGTTAACGTAGCAACCTTAAGTTTTGACGCATATCCGAAAAGTTTTCTCTAACAGCAAAGCTAGAGAGTATCAATTACTTAACAGTACACACACATACAGATATATTTCTATACGTACATATATCTGAAACTAAACATATGTACGGATAGACTATGTCAGTGGTCGGCAATCATTTTGAATTTCGTAGCTACATTAGGGCGCCAGGTGGAAAAGATAAATATTTCCAAGTGTAAATTTCATAGCCTGGGTGCATTTCATATAGTACGCGGCATATTGCCGATCGCTGAGACTTGCTGTGGTATGCGGATGTGTGTAATTTTAGGTAGCCAATAAAATGGCTAAAGCCGGTAATGCAACGAAAGACGTAAAAGAAATCCAATACAGGAACGTTCTCTAACAGAAATTCCGGCACAGACAATATATATAGATGATCTTATGAAATGTCATGACTGCTTGTCAAATTTCAGTTTAGGCTCAAAGTCATTGGCGGCATATCAACTGTTAAGGTATAAGTCACCAGACATGAATGGAGAAGCAAGGAAAAAGTTTATGTATAACAGATGCATTTACTTATAAGAAGAAGAAGAAGAAGACGACGATATGGTATCGATTCAGGTTGCTTTACACAGCACAGTATATAACTGTAAACTTTTTTTTCTATTTACCAGCTGTCTGGCAACATTTTAAACACGCGTATGTCATTTCTGCTGTGACACGGTGTCCTTTGGGAATATGCCCCATACAGGCTTCCTATACAGTATTCTACAGTACAGAGAGAAGCTTATTTAATCAATTTTCCAAATCGATGACATCGCTTACAATATAAGGTAAAGTGCAAGTGTTAACTAACGCTTCGTTTTCTTTATTTTGTTTATTTTTTATTTTATAAATTATTACAGGAAAAAAAAAAAAAAGAAAAGAAAGAAGAAAGGTGACTTCAAGTATTATACGATATCGAAAAGTTAATATCAAAGTTATGTTCTAACTACCGCTCAGTACAACAATTCAAAAGTGTACGAGTGCTACCGCCAAAGCTGTACATTTTCCTTTCTCATACATGTTCGAAAGCTGGCAACAATTTTAGCAAATAAAATATGTTTAATGTTTGCTTATAATCCCTTGCATTGTTGTTGGTATTGTATCTCGTACCAAATACCAAATTTTGTCTCGCCTGTAATATAAGAAAAGAAAGAATTGAACTAAGTAACACCCAGCAAGACGAAATTTGTGATCATGTCTGCCATATTCCAAATACTATTGTGCTCGTACATCGTTTGCAGCTAATATACACATAAATACATATATAAACATTTATGCACTTATATGTGGACACGTATGAAGGATTTTTTTCTTTCTTTCTTTTTTCAACAATATTATACCAACGGGCGGCTACTTCAATGTTGACCGTAAAAGGAGGAATTTATTTTGACACCAAGGTGTTATATGTGCACGCTTGTATGCTTGTTGTATTGCTGGCTAGCTTAGCTGGCTAGTTGGATGTTTGCTTTGCTTGGCATGGCCTGGCTGTCTTAAAATTGTCACGGTTATTGTGTAAGTGTACAAATCTTACCAATTGTTCCTGCACACAATCCTAACTTTGGTCTCGCTATTCCTTCCCATCGCCATCACCAACACCATCACCATTACCATCTTTAACTTTGTCTGTTATGCTATTGTTGTGATTTTCTATTTTTGTAATGCCTCGCAATGCGACAAAACTCACCGCCGCCACAATTTTGTATCAATAAGCGGCGTTCTAAAAAGCACTGCTTGCTCATATTTCAGTTTGTTTGTTAATCACACATCCCTTCATACTATCACGTTTGAACATATGTATATGTAATATATATATATAATGCTGTGATATATTTGGTAATACATGGTAAAGAACTTCTCTTTTACAACTCATTAGTTTAGGGCTCTATTTTCTACTAGTATCTACTTGGTTTTGTCTGTGTCTTTTTTAAAAGGTTTTCTTTTATTGTTGTGAACATTAAAGAGACTTATGTAGACAATGCCAACCATTCAATATCATGATGGCCTTTCCCTCTAAGGTAGCAAACATTCTCAATTGAACACTTTTTTGTGTTTGAAAAACAAATTAAAGACATTTAGAATGCGAGTAAGAAATTTAAATCTTAAATATCCTCCACATATCTCTAATAGTAGGCGTGACAGGCATGTGATAACGCCCTCTTATAGTGCATTTATTATGTATCAGCTTTCAATCGAATTTTATGTGGAGTATAATTTTTTCTAAATTGAAGGCGTATATGATATACGACCACGCCTATTTTTAGCACATCGACGGTTACGATAACTATAAATGTGAGCAATAAATTTCAAGTTCAAAGGTAAATTTTTGTGGGTCATATATATAGAATTTGGTTGAGTGTGTGGCGTGTCTCTTAACCGATTTTGCATGTAAAAACTAAAATCGTCAGTACAAAATTTAATTTTAATTTACGTCCGTGAGAATGCCAATAGTAGACAGACGCACGGACAGTTTTTGATGCTGATCAAGAATATTTTGTGGGATCTCTCTCTTTGGGTCTTGCAAAAGGAAAGGCAAACTTAATACACCCCCCATCTAAATAAGGGTCTTAGTGACCCCGAAGATCGTTATATAAGCAGTGAAGGAGAAGAATATTTTTTGAAATAGAGTGATTAGTGCCATTGTAAAGATACCACTTCCAAAACTTCTTCGCAATCATCGTTGCTCTTTCTGAAAGGACATATTCAAATTTTGCTTAATAAGAAGCAAACTTCTTTAAAGAGCTAATCCTTAAGTTGCCTAGAGAATATTTTAGAGTAAGATGTGTAGACCTCATAAGTGGCACAATAGCGAATTAATCAAAAACCTTAATTAATATTTTATCTAAAACTATTTACCAAAAAAAAAAAAAAAAGAAATTCTAAATTTATTTATTGACAATACCACAATAATATATTCATAAATATACTAATGTGTGTACGTTACACAGAATAATTCGATCTAAATTTACGAACAATGCCGCTCTTTACAAAGAATACACGACATAAACAAATTGTATGCATATGAGTAGTTATCATAAAAAAGAAGATTTACTCTTTCAAATTGTTATTAGAACATAATCTTTCAATGTGTGGTATTTGTACGTAATAACGTACGTATACAACTCTATCTGACCGATCGTTATAAGTGTATTGCTGCTCTCTGGTGATCTGACCACAGAGCATACAATCGTTTGATTTATGTTATGCTCTCACAAGCACTCGCCAAAATAAATTTACGATGACAGTTCTACCGCACGAATAGCAGCAAAAATAACAACAACAAAAGTAATAATAGCATTACAACCTCTCATCCATACAATACTTACTTTACATAACACATGTGAAGTGAAGTAAGAAAAATAAACAAAGTTATACAAACACACACAAACACACACATATACTACATACTTGATATACTGTGATGTATGTACATGTTTGTGTGTGTGTAATCATAATAATGTTGTCGTCTAAAATCGTCTCTCTCGTTATAGTTTCAAATGTATCAGAAAAAATTCATCATGGAAGAGTAAGTAGTCTGGGTGCAGTATACGAGCATCCATTAACTTTATCTTTTAGTGAAGTAAGCTAAGCTCGGCTAAGTTGAAGCTCAACTCCACCGGAAATTGAGTAATTTCGTATATACATAATATTGTACAACATATACAATTTGACCAGGGTTAAGGTGTGGGATCTTTATTAGGCAACATTTGATGATGATGTGCTTGATGGTGATTACATAGAGGGTGCATAAGCTCCAATTTTATTAATCCATACAACACGACAACACCACATCCATACCTGTATGTTATTGTGACGTTTGTGATGGTATGATGTGTTTTAGTATTAATCGTCTTATAATATAAATACATGAACGGTCGAGTAAAAAGCGACTGCGCCTTTACGGCGGCACCCACGTCAGTAATATCCTAACCCAAAGGAAAAGAAAAAACAAAACAACAACAAGTCATTATTTTTATTGTTGTATATATATTCAACGTCATCAACTTCATGATAGTTCTCAGTTACTTACCTGTAGCTTTTCTAAATTGTGGTAATTGCACTGACGTGATTGATCGCTCGTGCATACAAGCAAAAATAAACTGAAGAAAGAACCCTTTTGCTTTGCTTGGGCACTAACACATAACAACAACAACAACAAAAAGCAACAACACCAACAATAACAATAATAATAATAATGAGAACAACACCAACAATATTGGCTGGATTGGCTCAATGAAATTTGAGCAGTTTTTGTTAAAGGCGCGTTTCGTGGCTTTATGCGACCTTGGGTTTGGCTGAGACATGAAACAGCGTAATTTTTCTTATTTTTTTCTTTATCGTTTTACACACAAACTGAACTCATCTCTGTTTGAATAGCTAAACCGTGTACAGATAGATGAATGTTCCACGTTTTTGGACGGATAGATGAATGGATTGGTTGGTTAACTAAACATACTGAAATACCAAACACAAATAAGCGCTCTGTGAGCAGATTGTGCTTGATCGTACATATGCGTTGTTTGGTATAGTATCCGCATATAAATTGTATGTGTGTGTGTGTGTGAAGGCAGGTAGGATGGGGGCACGAACTTTGCTAAATAAACAAAAGTGCTTTATTATCCTTAATGTGCATTATTCAATGGAGTGATATATAGGTTTTTATTACCCTTGTCGTTCGTTTCCTTCCTTAATTGTATGTAAGTGCTCATACAACAACAATGCATATTGTATTGTTGTATGTGTGTTTGTCTGTCCATCCTACCAAATACTTTGGCTTAGGCTGGCGAAAGGTCTAAGCAAAGGTCACATATATCAGAAACGTCTTGAATTTTCACCTACCACAAACAACAACAACAACAACAACAACAACAACATGTAATGATGACGACAGTAATAATCGTGTCAGCTGACATGGTTTACTTTGTGAGTGCACGTATGTGTAGCTTCACTTAAAGCAGACCCAGCTGCAGCTGCTGCCATCGGGTTTTATTAAACATTAGTTGTTTTTTCCTTTTCCATTTAATTTTAAAGATTCACCATATATTGTTTATAAGTATTGGTGATGTTCATTTTTTGCTTTAAAGTAATCATTTCTGGTGTTTTTTTTTATATTATTTTTTAGTTGTTTATTTATGTGACAGCAGGATAAAAGCTGAGCACATAGCACATCCATACGATCACTTCGCCTCGCCATGAAAAGCAAAGAACGCATCACATCGCATATGAAAATTAATTGCTAGACTGTGGTGGATCATCATATTGTATGGCATGGCAGACCCCGTCATTTTGCGTAATACATTGATTATCGGTTCTTCATGTCAGTTAATTAAAAACTTTGACTGTTGGCTTCTGCTGCTGCTGCTGCTGCTGCTATTGGTGTCGTTTTCCTTGTTTCTCTAAACAAATACTTTTCTCATGATTCTTCCTTTACCACATTATTACAAGCTATCGCATATTAATAACTTTCTTCTTACAGCTAATGCTAGTAAATATTTCATGAGTGAAGAAGGAAGTTTCTGTGGACATGAAATAAACTGCTTTTAATATTCTCATGATTAGAAAAAAAAAAAAAAAAAGATCAATATCATACTCCGCCCATGCATACATGTATCATTAAAAATCAAATGCAGCAAACTATGATACTGGTGTGAGGGTTGCCAAGTTTCAATTGCGATTTTGGGAATTGAAAATTTTAACATATTATATAACAAGTTAAGGTGGTTTAAGGCAAAACTTGAATATTCTACACAACCAATGGTTGTGGCATTTACAGGATTAGGCTCTCTATAATTTAGGTATTACGGGGTTCCTTGTAAATTAACCCGTTTTTGACAAATATCCCCATATTTAAGGCTAATCGATCCCATTTCATTGTCTTTGACTTTGACTTTATATACAAATTGTAGGGATGATCAGTGACAACCATTTGGAAAGCCTAGCTGGGGTGATTGAATTATAGACTAAGTACTTGACTCCACGGCACTCTAGCATATCTATAAATGAAGAATGTGCTCACAGTAAAGCAGTTTAGCTATAGATCGTGTTCATCTCATAAGCATATAGAAACTAATTAAAAGAGCAGATATTTGCTTAGAACTGATAATTTTGTATATAGAATGATCATGCAAACATTTACTTGATGAAGCGCATAATATAACATACATTTATCTCTTGTGAGTTTTTTTTTTTTATATAAATAAATATATATAAAAATTTTATTGACAGCTATTGCCACTGACTGCATTTAACTGACTAGAAATAGACGGTTTCAGTAAATGTTTGCCTAAAAACTTGAATGCACTCGTTCGATATAAAATTTTTTGGTTTATTGCTCTTACCGTTGAGCGTGCACATGCGCTTTTAATCCCAGTGTTAGCTAAATTGTCTATTATTAAGTTTAATCTGTGCCTTCAATCTATTTGGGTTGCAACCACTACACTGTACTCTCTGCATAAACAACAATATCAACAACAATTCTTTATAACAGCAACAATTTGCAGTTATTGATGGATTGTTGCTGTACCAATAATTTTTCCAGAGGAGCTATTACGATTTCAATATACAGCAAAAAATTTTTTTTTTTTTTTTTGAATTCGTAGTTTAACCAATTTTTTTTTTGTTGTTTTTTGATTTAATTTTTGTTTTGTTTTTTGTTTTTGGTAAAGTAGCTGTTTTGGCTACGTGGCTGTAGGCTGTGGAACGTTAAGAAGCAAGAGTGTGATCGGTATATATATATATATATATATTTTTTCTTTTTTTTTACTTATTACATATTATTGGACATTAATGCTTTTTTTTTTCTATGCCTTTATATTACTGTAGTATCTGGAGATTGCTTTTTATATACTCCGCTTAATTTGTGAGTATACTAAGTTTGTTGTTGCATTTGCAACAACCAGAAAGAGGCATTAGAGATCCCACAAATTATATATATATTCTTGATCAACATCAAAAAACTGTATCGTTTTACAAACGTAAATATTGAGTTATTGAGATGAAATTTTGTACAAACACTTTTAGTTTTTGCACGCAAAATCTTTTTTAAAAATAAACACAATTGGTCAACAGCCACGCCCACACTCAATCTAAATGTATATATTTGCCACAAAACCCGCCCACTATTTACTTAAAACTATATTCATTGTAGAATTAGAATAGATGTGTAGAGTATTTATGATTTGGCTTAAGTTAAATTTAGTTTTATTTTATGTTTATTGCTATTGTTATGTTTACTATGTACCATCGAGGTAGGTTGTGTCTACTCTTTTGATGCAACTGTAAGAAACTCCAACACACAGAGTTGTTCTTTTTCTAAAGGTTTTGCATTCAACCTTAGGAGCTTTATTGTTTACCGTTACAATTGTTTGTGTATATTGTAATCACTGTAAAAACCCTGCAGGTTGCCTGAAAATATAGAAATATGGCCAACTCTCAATTGTTTTGTAATCAATACAATCATGAAAAAGATATATTTTTTTTTTTATTTTTTAAATGCACTTGAAAAATTAATTAAAAGACATCACATGTATAAACAGTGACTGTAGCAGTTACTAAATTAGGAAATCTGTCAAGTGCCACGCCTATATTCGATTTGAGAAAATTTAATTTCATATATAGATATTCAGAATTCTAGAGTGGGTGTGGTCATTTACATTTTTTTTGTTGTTGTTGTAAGGACATGGTGAGATGCTTGCCACGTCCACTGTAGGGAATATAAAATTTGACTTTAATCTAATTTTTTTTTTTTTTTGCTTTATTTTGCATATACTTACTAAGAAATTTTTCTTTTTTAAAATATTTTGCAGCCTTCAGTTTCCCGGAATTCATATTGACCCATATTAGCCGATACATACATACAATACATACACATGTAAGTATTCATTTACATACATCCATACCATTTTGGTACATTTTATATGCATATTCATTTGTGAAATTTACGCCAGCGGTAAAGCATTAAAATTATCATATTTACGGCATTTTTCATTAACATAAGCGTGAGGATATGCAACAGATGATGATAATATTTTAGAGCTTTTTAAATATATACTCGTATATGTATATATGTATATGAATCTGTTACAACATTTCGGCCAATGAATATTTTTCTCGAAAATAATAATAATCTCCGAAAAAAGCATTAATTTTCTTCAACGCTTATGATATCTTTTACACGTTGTGGGTTGTATAGCGTGAGTATTAATAATTTCGCATATTATAACACCCACCATGGCAGCGGCCGCCAAGTGCAATAATAATAATGCATACTCTAATGCTACTCGTCTTATCTTTGAACAATATTTTAGTGTAAAAAAAAAAAAAAAAAAAAAAACAGATAAAAAAGCATAAAGTTAATGGAGGATATGAAATGTTCCTTTATTATGACAAGAGTGCATCCAGTATTACAAGTTATAGCTGTTGGGTGTGTAGAGTATCGTCGCTTGTCTTGTTGGTCTCTCTTAAACAATTGCGTCTTTCTTTCTGTATATTTTTGTGTACGCATAGCAGCTAGCATACTGCATGCATAGAAAATATGTTACATTAACAGGTTTGCATGTGTAGGCATCATAAAAATAGACGGGGGACACATGCAATAATGCGCTACTGTTGTTTAAATATTTATAATAATCATAAAATATGATAAAGAATGTGAAACGTTGTTACGAAATTGTTGTTGTTGTTATTATTATTATTATTATTATTAATATTTGTAATAAAGAGTTAGAAAAAAAGAAAAAAAAAAAAAAAACGTAATTGCTTAGTTGAAATGGTGGGTGTGTCTGTTGCGCCGACAACGCGGCACACTTTAATTTTAAAAACTTTATTTCGCCAGAGAATGCGTTCAATAAGTTTTCAACTATGTTTACCCAACTAAACTAAACTCATGAATCAATCAATTTGTACATACATAAATATAAACTCATACCCGTCCCGTCTACTATGTTACTACTTTTTATATCCTCTACTCTAAACAAGAAGTATTAAGTTTGTTACTTCATCTGTAACTGTTACAAGGAAATCTTAAAACCTTTTTAAGATATAAACATACCTAATTAGTAACAAAATCTACTTACTACAGATATTCTTAATGTCAGTTTTTCGTTTAAAATGGACTAAGAGATTCCCTCATAATTGACAAAAGCTAAAAATTGAGGCTTAGCAGACATTTCATAATTGTTTACTTTTTTATTAACTTTATGAAAATGGGCGGTAGTGAAAAACAGACACGCCAGCAGTTTAAACTTAATCAGTCGTTGAAAATATGTCTGCGTAGACAACAACTTCCTTTATCACGCCTTTAATTTAATTTTGATATGTTTAAGGGTATTTCATGATTTCACTTAAACCGAATTATATTTCATTTTTCTTTCATTTTATCTATTTTATATGAAGATGGACTAATATAATAACTGATAAAAGAGGCGTCATCTATTTTGTAGGGGAAGTAATTTATCATAAAAATTCATAATTTTAATTAATAAATATTCCAATATAACAAAATACACCAGCCTGTTGTACGTAACGTTTCACTTTGGTTATTAAGATGTGTTGAGCGGTTGGACAATCTTTTGACTTTATAGATATAGTTACTGTTGCATTTTTTATGAGCTATTCGTAAAACTTTGCCGCTTATTAGTTGTAAAATCTAAAAGCAGTTATTCTACTGATCGCTAATCTTATATCATATAAAGCGGAGAATTGCTTTGTTTACAAATGTTAATAATTTTTGAGTCTACCTCGTATATATTGAAAATAATCATGAAAGCGAATTATTATTTTTTTTTTTTTATATTTTCAGTTTCTTTGTAAGTTATGACCAAAAATTAACCACGAAAGACTAGTAATTAAGTTGTCAATATTTAGTAGTAAAACAGCAGCATTGTTATTGTTGTTTTGTAGAATGACAACCCACTGCTGAGAGATCTACAGTGTACTCGCGTTTGATTGGTGTATCCCGTAATGTTTTTATGCTCACGTACACATCATGTATTTGCATCATTCACAACTGTATATTTGTACGAACAATAACAAAAATATAATATATAACAACCTGTCTGAGGTACCGTATGAGTATTCTTTCATTTTTGTTTTTTGTTTTTTTTTTTTTTTTGATGAATTTTTTGTTATCTTATAAAGTTGATGCTCTTCTTATAACTGTGTGTGGTTTTTTTTTGAAGAGATTTTAGTGAAAAAAAGGTCTCTTATGAAACTTTCAACTCAAATAATGACATACACTGTATGTGTACTCGTATTATGACTTGAAATGTGTTGTATTTTTCATTCTTATACCAGTCAAGCGTTATATTTGACGTTTTGTTTAAGCTTTTTACAGCAAAAAACTTATTAGTTATTCCAAAAAATGAAATAAAAACAAATAAGAAAACTAAATTTGGTTTAGGCCAAATCTTAAATACCCTCCACAACCACAAAGGTGGGCATGGCAAATATATTTATATATATATATATATATAAGATTTACCCAGTTTTTGATGCTGATCAAGTATATCAAGTAGTTGATATAATAACACTTTGTAGGATCTCTGACGCCTCCTTCTTGATGTTGCAAACGCAAAGACATACCTTTTTCCTTTTTTATCGTTTGCGGTTAAGTTGACTTTGATTTGTTTGTGTTAAAAACGCTTAACCACATCACTCATTTACGCCTTAATTATTAGATATTTGATGAAGGTTTGTTGCGTAAGGTGTTGCTTTCATTTTTAAGTCAGTCTTTAAAGTCTGTTTGATAAATCTTTCAAGGTGTTATATATATGATGCATGACTTTAATACTAATTCTTTATGGCATACGCTGTTAATATTGTGTCATAATGTTTGTGTCCTTTACAGTCAAAAGGTTGATATTTCATTTTCATTTTCAGCAATATTTTTTTTTTTTTAACACTTTCAGGCATAATTAATCCATCTCTTTTTTAAGTAGGTGATATGTTCAAATATTAATAAAAAGAATGAAACTTTAAACTTTGTTAATAAAACTAACGGGCGGTGCTGATGCTATAAATGTAAATGTTGATTGGCCATCAATCAGTTTTCAAGCTTAACGGAAAGTCTTAGCGACACAATTGGATTTGTAATAATAAATTTCGAATAAAAATGGGAAAAAAATGAATTTTTTAATCCTTCAAAATTTCTTTCTTTATTATTATAATGTGAAGAGTTTTCCGACAACAATTATGAAGCATACGCAGCATACCTAGTCAAACACTGGGAAGAAAACAATTTATGTTTATGTTTTAGCATTTGTTGTTTTGTCATGCGTTCTCCTTGTCATTGTGGACTTTTTTTTTCTAAGCTTTATAAAGTAACATTACTTCAAAACCCTCCTGGGTATATATGGAATTAATAAAAAGACTCACTTCCCGGTTTTTTTTTTCTCCCCTCATTCCTATTTGAGAATTATGCTTTTATGTAAACGTGGCGTATGTCTTGTGTTGGGTTTATATTTTTTTTTTTATCAAAGTTCTGCGTTTGTCTTTTATATAAAGCGTGTAATTAGATTAAATATCCCTCTCTCCTTCTCTCAGTCGCTTGCTGGCCCATTCACTCTGTTTATATTCTAGTGCGTACAAAAAGACCAAAGGACTTATGCCGTAGTGCACGTAGTGCGTTTCCATAGAAAGGGTTGCGTTGCGATGCGTATGGAGAAGCCCTTTGAGCATACTCGTACATCACTTAAGAGACGAGAGCAAATAACGTGAAGCTTGAGAAGGAAACAATAAACTGTGCAGCACTTGACATTGCCGCATAATAGGTAAACATTGCGTAAATGCAAATGAGTGCGTAAATGTTCATAATGTTAATGAGAGGGAGTGTGTGTATATGTATGTGTGTCTGTGTGTGAAATGTTACAGAGGAGACATCAATCATCTGCTGTTGCTGTTTTTACTTTTGAAAAGAAATCATAAGGGAGTTGAAAAGCTGGGGATTTTGTGTGTGTGCGTGTGTGTGCGTGTGTGTGTTGGAAAACAAAAGCAATTACAATGTAAAGTGAATTCTTAACAATTTTCATAATTACAACAATAATTAAATACACACCCACACACACACACATGAATAATATAATAAAAATATATATAAATATATACACATATACACACATGCATACTTCATATATGGTAAATACTGCCTCAAGTGTTAATGATAAGTTGAGCGTGCTTAATATTTATATTAAAGTGATTTCTTCAAGTGCAGGGCTTTTAAAACACCTAAAAGCACTTGATTTAAAGAAAAGTGTCAATTTTCTCTTTAAAAGTAAATTCCTGAATTTCAATTCTTTCTCAAATAGATTACATAGATTGCAGTAAAAAATTGACTTTGTTTTGGGTCATATTTTAAGTACACTTCACAGATATATGCAAAAAGTGGGTGTGACGCAGTACCTGGGAATGTCTCCAACAAGTGGCTCCGCATCTGTTATTCAATCCCGCTCATTTTTAGCTCAACAGTACATGAAATAATCTTTAATAAATAAAGTAAAGCATTATCCGACCATGCCCATTTTTGATACATCGATGGACTATAAACATTTGCACTAAATTTCAAGTTCATAGGTTAACTTTTATGGCAGATATATAGATTTTTGTCGATTGTGGGCGTGGCTTTAGACTGATTTTTCATCTTATTTTAAAAACCGATTTGCATGCAGTAACTAAAAATATCTGTAAAATATTTACGCCTGTAAAAATGCCAACAACAGACGGACACATGGACATTCATATCTAAATCGATTCAGTTTTTGATGCTGATCAAGAATATATATACTATGTAGGGTCTCTGATGCCTTCAAAGGAAAAACAAATTTAGTAAATCTCAACATTTTATGTGAAAGTTATAAAAACATTCCCACATATCGAACACACCTTGTATTTATCACAAGTGGTACCGAGTATAAAAAAGAATTCTTTATATAAATTCTCTGGTGGCCAGAAAACGGATACCGCTTTGTTCGTTATCATCATCAGCACCATCATTGATATCAACCAACATAACCACAAATAAAACACTTGGCTTTGTATATCATCATTATTACAATAATATAACAATCATGCGGCCACTACCGTTATGTTACTTATACGCAAAAACGCACAGACACACACTGGCACACAAATACAAGTAAATAAATGCTATTTGATTGTCAGAGTAACGGTGTGACATTCGATCATATGAGCGAAATAATAAACGTCGACCACCACTCATACAACAACAAACACACTCCAAACAACACTTGACAACACACACAAACATGAAACAACGAAAAATAAAACAAAAAAAAAAGTCAACAGATATTTATACACAGTGGGCTGCCGCTCAATTCACGCTGGTATCGTTTGTCAGATGCTGTGTTGTTACTTGATGACAACCAAACGTACATACATACATATGTGTTAAGTGCAACAGCACCCAAAACATTTCGCATTTGGGTTTCAAATAATGTAGTTTGAAGAAAAGTGCTTTTCAACCGAGATTTTGAAGCTAATCAAAAGTATACATTGTGGATATTTAGCATCTCCCTCAGAGGTTGCAACAAAACTATTTGTTGCGTGCTGCACCAACTAATTTCTTAACTTTTTTCTAGCAATTCTTGAAGTTGTTTCTTATGAACGAGCAAACAATATTTTTAAGCTTTTATTTCATTATTTGACTATTTCCTTAACATATATGTACCATGTCGCTAAACATCAAAACATCTGGCATTTATAAAAAATTTATTGATGTTCATTAATGTGCCAAGATCGTCATGATTACTTTGACAAATGTGAATGTGTATGTATTGTTGTTGGAAATATATGTTCATGTGTAGATGATTAGATGTTGCCATCACAAAATCTTATAATATAAGATATCATGGCGGCAGATGATTTTTATGCTAGAGATTCTGTAACTGAATGTTATCGAAACAAGTAGAAAGAGACAGAGATTCTGATAAGAAGAGGAATTATGAATGTTTAGCGGATTTATGAGAATATTGTAAGAAAAAGCTCTCATGGTACGATTCTTAAGAAAAAATTACCAAGAATGGATATATCTCGCAAATAAAAACAAAACACAATTAAAATAAAGAAAATAGTTAAACTTGACTTCGGTCATACCTTGTGTATCCTCCCTCAAATGTTTTCAATGTTTCATGCGACTATTAACAGACTCGAACACGCGGCCGTTAATGGTCAGATCGATTCAGATTTTGATGCTTTTCAAAATGATTCAAACAGAACAACAAACTTAGTATAACATCTCATCTTATGTGATGGTTTACCATAAAAAAAAAAAGAAGAGCTTATCTGAATAATGATATTCAAGAATCTACAAGTGGCGCAAAACACTCTGCACGTATGCATACATTTTACTTTAGCACAACACATCTGCGTTAATTTTTTTTTTTTTTTTTTTTTTCTTTTTAAGTAAACTACCTTTAAGTCTTTGTTGTTGTTGTTGTTGTTGTTGTTGTTGTTTTTGGATTATGCTAAAAAGCAACTCCCAGGCGAAAATCGAGCAACAACAGTAATGCCAACATCAACCACAATCGAAGACATGAACTGTTGATGGAGTTGACATAAACATGACGAGGATGGGTTTTGTTGTTTGTATGATGATGATGATGATGATAATGATGGTGGTATTGTTGTATATATATTTAAACTTTTGCTTTATTTAAATTTCTGAACTTTTTTTTGTTTTGTTTTTGCATTATTTGAATTGAAATTTCCAGCATGTGCATTGTTGTCTCTATATGTAGATGATCATCGGAAGATCGATGATTTTCATAGGTCGCCTTCTATCCCATATTTGTTTTAAAATTATGCAAAAGATATGATGTTTTTGTTGTTTGTTTTGTATTAAGTAAAATGTCAAGTTTAGTTATTATTTGTCAATGCAAAATCAACTTCAATCATGGCATCATGGAGCGAGCGAAGAACAAACAGAGGAATATAGCAAGACAGACAGACGGACAACAGGAATAAGAAAAAGTTATGATGTGGCTAAAATGGTTCAGATGATTGAATTTCATTCATATTGTTGTAGAGTTTTTATTGTCCATCAGAGACTGATCATTTTTTATTAAGAGATGTATGAGATGTGTTGGAGTTTGTGTTTCGTATGCAAGTTTATGAGAAAAGTTTTAATATACTGTCTTTATTATTCATTGTTGTTGTTGTTGTTGAAAATATAGTAAAGTTTCGTTTTTTTCAATATGTATGTGTAGGGCTATATATTACGTATATTGTGCGGCGGGTGTTGTGCATATGTGCTGTCGTATCAATCTGTCAATCAGAGTTTCATTTTGTCACGATCACCAGCCACCTTGCCACTAATGATCAACGATTTCTGCTTTTTGCTATGATTGCTGTAACTCTTCTAACTCTAAATAATTCAAGTCACACACACACAACCCGAAATAGAGTCCTTTTGAGATGATTGCCTCCAATAAGATTTCTATAAATTTTACTATAGTAGAAAAAAAAGGAAGCACATCCTAAAAATCAAACCAAATAATCTAATCGGCAGGTGATCGACAGGTACCTCATTGTATCTTTTAAGAGTTTGCATCAAATGCATAGAAGAGGTTTTCTTTGTTTTTAAAATTTGCGCGTCTCAGATGGTCTTCATTTTTGGCACTTCAATGGAAGTGCTCATTAGAAATATGTTTATCAAATTCCAACTTCGTAGCTTCGCGGAAAGATGAAGAGTTTTAGGTTATTTTTGGGTGTGGCACTTAATTTATTTCGCCATGACTAAATGGATTCAGATCGCATTGAGATGCGAATAAAGAATATAGTTTGGGAAGGATCTCTGGCAACCTCTTCTGGCTATTACAAAACGAACAACAAACTTAGTATAACCTTAAGGTGATGGGTGTGAAAAGATCTCAAACGGTTATATTTATACAGCTGCAAACTTTTGACAGACAGCAGCTCAGGAAAGGTAAAGAAATTAAAGAAAGAAAAGAGAAGCTTCCAAAAAAATCTATATATTAAGATCAACGAAAAATTTTAGGCTAAAATTCACAAAAGACAGAGAAACGAAGCATTTCTGTTAGGCAACATTTTGTTTGTTAATATAATTAAAGTTTTGTGTGGTTGTGTGGATTGACGGCTTTTTGAAATGCAACTTCTCGAAATCTGTCTGTGCAACGCACAACCTTCAACTTAATGTAGGGTTCAAACGTCACTGTGAGAGGCAGCAGAAAACGTGATATAGAAATTTTGCAACTTGTATTCCCGATAATTTCACCGTGAATTTTTCATTTCTTTTACTTTGATTGCTTCAATATAATGATGATTTCGTTTCATTTTGTTTTATGTTGTTGTTTATGTGTTTTATAATAAAAATTCTTATACCCAACAGATGTTTTATGGCCAGAATACATGAAGAAATTGACACATAATTGTATATAGATGCGATTACAAATGCACATACATATAATCTGCCATGAGCAGGTTTGATGAGGGGCAACCATTATCCGGACAATTGCATTACCTTACCTACCTGAATGGAGCGTTGAGTGAAGTGTAGTGAATGAGTGAGTAAACAGCAATAGTAATCGCCATTAAAATAACAAACAAAATATACCAGAAGCCACCCAGATCGCAATCGTTCCTTTCAGCACGATCATCCCCAAACATCGCCATAATATGCTCTGGTCATGTTGCCATCGAATGCAATACAATGCAACATAATAACTCAATTAAATGTTTTTTTTTTTTGATTCTTTCTCTTTCCCTTCAACTCGTTTTTCTTCCTTCTTTGCTATACATGTGGTCTTGCTGAGTGGAACAGTTTGTAATTATTTGTTGTGTTTGCATAGCTGCAAATGAAATTGTTGCTGTAATTGGTCACTGTCGTATATATTTTAATATTGTGATGGCTCTTCAATGCGTGTCTTGCTAATAGTTGCTAAAAATTATTGTAATTTTATGCTTAGTCGAAAATGAGGAGATAATTGTTGTTGGTTGCATTCTTACGTTTTGAACAAGTAGAAAACGAATAACGAAGAAAAAACCGTAGGCCTGGCAGGTATCTGATTACATATTCAACTTGCGCCATAAGGGGTCTTTTGTTAATATTACATGTTCCGCTTTTTCTTCGTTCATAATTAAATGGTCTAATAATAGATTTTGGTCGATTGTAGATATGGCTTTGTCCATTTTTTTCATAAACAGGCTAACTCTGCATCAGTTCACAGAATTTCAAATTTTAAATTCATCATTCATATGGTTTGTGGGCGTGATTGTTTTCCGATTTTATTCATTTTTTATGAAAAATTCACCTAAATGGAATAAATTTTTCTTAAATTTTCATTTTATATCTCAGTTACGCTAGTAAGCTTATCAACGAAAGATTGTGAAATGTACGTTGATTTTTTGATTCTAATCTAAATTATGTATTATTTATGATGTAAATATGTTTTAAGGATTTGAAAGCTTCCTCCTTCCTTTGTTATAAACTCACGAAATGTAAACTTACAGTCTCATCTTTTCCATCAATATGAATCAAACTTTACATTTTAAAAACATCGATTGTTGCTTTGAAAAATCTTTTCAACATGAAAAATGTTTCAATTATTGCAGCTATATACATAGCAACCGCTGTTAGCAATCTACCAGTTGTTGTTTTTCTTACCAAACACATTATGTCACATTAACTGCTTTATCTTTACGAACATCAACAAAATTTATTTCAAGTTCATGAACAACACAATGTCATCCTGTTGCTGATGCTGTTGCTGTTGTCGTCTATATCATACACAAAACAACAACAATAGCAACATTTTTTTTGGTTTTTTTTTTTCGCTAAAAACATTTTTGCATACATTGCGTGCGTGTGTGTGTGTGTGTGTGTGTAATGTAATGTAATGATAACCAGTTTTGTGCTTTTAATAACGGCAATTACTTAAAAAGTACAAGCGAGTACGTACGTACGTAATAATCACACGGATAATTTTCATGAGTTTGCGCAACGAAATTAACTGCTTTGGAGTAATGGAATAAAAAAAAAACACAAATAAACACAAAAAAAGCACAAACAAAAAACAAAAGCAACTTGGGGGTACGCCCTCTGTATCAATAATCAATTCCAATCAGGTAGACAGTAGAAACAGATGTAGCCAGCAACCAGATAAACCAGATATGTGCAGCCCTAGTCAGTCACGCACTTACTTGTTCACTCATAGAAAAGCTGTGTCGCTGTGTGTGGCCTTACTTTTTAGCAGTAGTAAACTAAAGATGAGTGAAGCATATACTCGTACTCTGGCATTGTTGGCAACTATTGATTTTTCCATTATTTCATAATTGAAGGGTTTTTGCTTCATAATTATTTTTGTTTTTGGTTAAAGGTCTGATTAAATTTTCTTTATACATTAAGCAAAAGTTTGAAGACATTATCTTCAAATAAATTCATTTCAACAATTTGCACAATTTGCTTCTTCTAATGCCATCACAAGCAATTAAAGAGAAACGTGTTTAATCAGACATATTGTACATCAAATAATGACCATAACACTCTTAAAGAACAAGCAAAACAAAGGGAAAAATAAAAAAAATAAACAGAAATAAGAAAATTGGCTTTTGCCAAAAATTAAATTATTAAAAAAGTTTCCATTTTTCGTTTTGGTTGCCATTTGATGAATGCTGTCTGTTTGTGTGTTTTTTTTTTTTTTTCTTTTGCGTTTGTAGTTGGGGCAAAAAGAGCAGCAATTTTGCATAGAAGTCACATATTCTTTAACAATTTCAAGCATGTTCTTGATTTTTCACTCCACTTACCCATCACAGCCTGCCAAATGTTGCGTTGAACAACTTTCCTTATACTTTAACAATATTCGACAATACAGCCAAAGGCAATTTATGTATGAGGTTCGTAATTCCGTTCTAGTCTCTCAACTTTAACTGCGTGCGTAATATGTAACGTAGAGGTACATGTACATACACGATCACGTACATACACTAGCATACTCGTTCAGCAATAGACAATAGCTCGAATGCAAAAACGTACATACAATTAGGAAAGTTTTTTTCTGCCTAGAAAGTAGAAAGAGAGTAAGAGCAAGATATACCAAAAAAAAAAAAAAAAAAACATTGAAGGATGTTAAGAACCAAAAAAGAAGTCTGCTAGCTGACTCTCATGCTGCCATCTAAAGGAAAACTTTCAAGACTAATTGCAGGAAATTCAATTTGGTAAACTTCAATATTCAAGAAATGTAGAAATCAAAAGGAAGAACAATAAGAATATAGTACATGGCGAACGAGCTAATAATATACATTGCGGAAAAATGGAAGAAAAGAGCGCCTTGAAATGCAACAGTAAATCAATAGTAAGTGAATTCGGAAAGAGTAATTTTGTTTGAAATTCTAGCTAATGTAGAAAAAATTAAGACATTTATTGGAGGCGAACTGCTGCATAACAACTTTTGTGTACGCTGAGAGATAAAATCTGTCAAATTCGATCACATGAAACGTTTTGGTTCAATTAAAAGCAGCAAACTTGAAAGGAGGCAGCAGTCCTGGTTAAGGGTTCGACACGTTTTTACAGTCTATTTAAAAAAATTTGAAATGTTGTAATTCCGTATCTAAATTCTTCGATAAACACACGAATGGATCAATTCAGATGCTTTTTTTTATGCTAATCTATAATAAGTTATATGTATTTTGTGCAATCCAAGACACTTCCTTTAAAGTAATGCAAACCGATTATTAGCTTAAATTCTTCATCTTAAGAGGAGGATATAAAATGAAAGCACGTAACTGAGTGAGTAACTATTCCCAAAATATTCAGATGTACAAAATTTCCTTTGTTATTTGTTGATTAACAAGAAACCACATTTAATAGCCTACTATCAACCTGGAAAAATGAATATTAAGAAAAATATTTTTATACCCTGCATTACTTGTGACAAAAGGTGTATTAAGTTGGTGTCAATGTTTGTAACTACCAACCAGCAAATACAACACGCATCTTCAGGTACACCGATCAATTCAGAATCAAAATCTAAATCCGTCTGTAAGTCGGTCTGTCCATGTAAATTTTTGCGCAAGCTACAGGTCGGATTTTTTGAGTTATTTTCATTAAATTTTGGTACAATGACTTGTATTGGTCCAAAGACAAATTTTATTGAAAATGGATAGGATTGAACCATTTTTAGAACCCCTCCCCATATAAGGTCCTGTTACAAGGGAGGTCTTTATATGGCAAAAAGTCGCAAAAGTCTTAATATTTTTGCACAATATTTGGTAAAGAATAGTTAATTAGCTAATTAACTAATTGGTTGGGTCCGATTTGAACCCGATAGGATAGGATTTCAGAAACTTTACTCCTATAACTCATATAAGCAATTTTTTATATTTTTTTTTTTTTAACAAAAATTTGCTGAAGAATAGTTAATATGAAGAATAAATAATAAAATTTTTTATTTTTCACTAAAAAAAAAAACATTTTTGATGAAATACTTAATTTTCTTTTTTAAGGTACTTGAATAATATGTCAAGTGGTGTAGGGTATTTGATGGTCCACCTTAACCGATTATAATATTTTCATTTGTTTTACTTCCCCATAAAAAAAAAACTTTTTGTTGCTTTCCCCCCGTAAATCTAATTGAATTGTGGCAAATCTGTGTAGTAAAGCAGGTATAGATCAGTGAAGCGATATTCACTAATTCTACTAAGTAAATAAGTAATGAAGAAATCCGCAAACGGTATAGAAAATAAATCCAACGAAAATCCTTAATTTTTTTTTTTTGACGTCAAGAGAATTTATTTTAATTGAAAATCGACTAAGCAGACATTTTAACAGATGTTCGTTCAGTAAGAGCCGTACTAAATAAATAAATGGTTTAATACAACAAAAAGAGAGAAGATTCTCATCACAAATATACTTACAATAAATGTATGCTTCATTGTAAAAGTTTGTTTGTATGTGTTGGTATAAATGGTATATAAAAGCTACTTTAATATCCGGTACTTTGTTTTGATAACATCATCATCTCAATCACTGGGAGCATAACAGTGCCTGTACTCTCTCATTTATCCCTGATTTGATTCACTCACACAATACGCATACATATGCAGCTGCATCGAATTGTTCACAGCACACTTATCTTGTAAATGTTTTCTTTTAATAATTCATTTCATCTTATTTACTTTTATTTTACATGCATACATAGCTAACGTATGGGTATTTTACAAGTATATAGTATGTATTTTATGTGTTCAATTTTTATATGTAAGAAAAGTGCACACAATCTCTCAATTCCACTTTAGAAAGGTTACTACCTATGATGAAAAGCTAGAGTTGGTTATAATACCTATACACGTGATGGTTGCCATAAACTCCTAAAAAAAATCTCATTCTCTCAGATTAGAGACGTTTTTTTTTTTTTTAAAAGTTTTCAATAATTTATAAGTACAGAAGGTACGATGAAGAAATGTTGAAATCAATGCTGAAATACAAGGAAAAATCAAATTTCTTGTACTTGTTGTAGTGTAATAAAATCCTTATAGTCTATTTTGATATAATTCCCACCACATTTAGTATCAATTGTATGCTATAAATTGTTTATGAAGTAAGTGCCTACTTATGTATCAATTAGGGAAAAAGCTGCTAAAAGTTTTCTTAGTTTAGCTCAAATGAATATTTTCAATCGATTAAATTAATCCAGCATTTGCAAATATTTTTGCAGAAATTCACGGCGACGGACATAGAGTTCCATCCGATATAAATGAGAAAACCGATTAATTGAAACAAATTCAGTTGACTTCTTAACCTAATGGCAAATTTCTATTTACAGGCTTAAAAATTTTATGCAAAGTATAGAATTTCAATTGATTTTTTAAAGAGAACTGTTTTAAATTTCAACTAAATATTGTTTTTTGGAATTTAAAATGTAAATTTTCAAATCTATATCCAGAATATTATAATGGCATGTTTGTTGATGGCAAAGTTTAAAAACTTCCACTCAACAACAAATTGTTGGAAATTTTTGCCAAAGGATGCTATTGTTGTTGCAGTCTTCATACATTTCTAATGAATTGTGCTGCTTGGTAAATACATATTTTGTAAGATTTTCAGGTAGTACAGGTGTTTTGGGACACGACCATCATTTAATATGTATGGATGTACGTTGTGAATATTTGATGAGCGAAAGCAAACGTGTAAGCTTTGAGCTGACTGGCAAAAATATGAATGCGCACAAATATAAAATCTTACATTTCTACATTTCCATTGCTGTTGTTGTTGATTTGGATTTTTTTGCATCAAAAAATAAAACAAAACTAACAAAAATTTAGCTTAAGCCAATTCGCAAATACTCTCCACTTTTGCATGCAAAGAGTGCGCGCGGACATTAATAACGCCCTCTATAGGTTGTGTTTTATACGTTTATTAACTTGCACGTTAAATTTAGCGTGAAAAGTTTTCTTTTGTATGGTGTGGGCATGTCCATCCACGCCCATTTTTGGCACATAGCCTTATGATGTATTTAATAATTTTTATTTTATTTCTACATCCATTCCGTTTTAGCGACCAATCAAGAACATATTTATTTGGTAGGGTCTCTAATGCTGCCTCGTGTGTACTGCAAACAGAATGACAAACTTAGTATACCCAGGTAGAGAGTATAATAAGTATATGTACCTCCTAACTGTTACCCTCTCTTACACTGCCTCTGCTCTCTCTGTTCTTTATCCCTAAAAATCAGTGCTACGTATTAACAGTAATGAAAATGTTGAAAATGACGACAACTTGTGACTTGTATGTTGAAAGTATTGCTGCTTTTTTATTATGTATGCAACATTTTCATTGTGTGTGTTTGTGCGCTTACCTGCTTTCATTACCGCTTTTGTTTGGGTATGCGGTTAAGTGAAAACTTTCGTATAGCTTAACATTCATACACACTTACAAGCAAATTACTTTTCATCTATTGAATTATTAATTGAGATGCATTCTGTATAGTATACACATATAAAAGGTAAGACACTTTATAAATACAGAGAGTACAAGTGATGAGTGAAAGTTATAAATCATGATTACACGTGTAGCCAAAGTGAATGTTGATCAAAATTGATGAAAGTAATTAAATGATATCGCACGACATTTATTGTATCCCGGAATTAATTAAAAATACATCAGCAACGGTAGGTGTGGCAAATATATATACATTGCGCCCTCTAATAGTGTATGTATTATGTATGAGTTTGCAAGTCTAGTATGGAATTGTAAATGGAAGACGTGTTTGATATTCAACCACGCTTAGTTTTGGTATATCGATGGATTGAATACCTATAAGTATGCATACAAAATTTCCATTCAGACGTAAATAAATTTATTTTTTAACATCTTAGTGCGTTCGCCATTTTGAATTTAATATATTGTCTTTTAGCTTACTTACTTAAGAATTCTACTTCTTACGCTTTTTCACTTTATAATCCATATCATATAGATTTTAAGGATGTGAAAATTTTATGTTGGCCGCCATTTTCTTTTGCCATTGCAACATTAAGTGAAGCATTTATATACTGTAAAATCATATCATAGATATAGATAACGGTTACAACACGAAGTAAATAAAAATGTCAAACTACCAACGAACCAACGATAACGTAACTTTAGCGATTTGAATTCATCATACATGTGTTTTTAAGTGCTTATATGCAAATGTGTGTGTTTCTAACAACTCTCCGAGTAATTGTAATAAGAGTAATTGCACCCAACAGACTGATAAGTGTAAGAACATAAGTAAGTATGAGTAATTGCATATTTACGATGCTCACACACACAACTACCTAACTCTCTATCCCTCTCTCACACCGTAGAGATAAGTGATAAAACAAATGTGTTAACATAGTTGAAACTTGGTGAAGTCTTTACTTAAAAGAATGTTATGCTTTCTATGTTATAGAAAGAGGTAGAGATAGAATGAAAAAGAGAGAGAGAGGCAGTGAGAATGAGTACATATAATTAAATCTAATGCTAGGAATTTGATTAGTTTGTGACTCTTTTGCGTATCAATTATTTCAATTCAACGTAATATGTTTATGATTCAACTCTAAAGCGATTAATTTTGCCAGAAAAAGAAAAACAATTTCATTTAAAATTGTTCAAATAAAAAATTCAAAAAAAAAAAGAAAAATCCAAATGATTTCTTACAGAACTTCACATCTTCCATCTTTATATTAAAAAAGTGTACGTGTGTGTGATTGTGTGTATGTGAAACTTCGCAATTCCATCACACACTAAGTGAAATTCTTCTCCTAATACAGCTGACAAAATTAATAAAATGCCATTTTCAGATGTAGGCAAGCACACCAACCGACATAACAGTACAGTGTTAACAAGTGTTGTCGTTGTCAACATCAGTTATGTTCGCACAACACATACCTACATAATATACGTATGCGGCATCGAGGGTGCCACTGCATACTACATAGCATACATTGCTCGCACACACATCTTTAGAATCCCATTGGTGGTATTAACAAACTTAATTAAGTTTACTGTTGTTCACAATGCCACAATGACAACTGAAAACATATCTCAAGTATAATATAAAATTCATATACACACGTACACAGACAACTTCTAATCGAATGTGCTGTTGCTACAAGTGTCTTCATAAGGGGAAACTATATAAAATGTCTTCGTTTTTCTTTCATTTTATTTTGGAAAAATCAAAATTTCTCTCTACCTCTCTATCACTATGTTTATGTGTGTGAGTGTATTATTCAATATTATATATTTTTGCTAAAACATAGTTAGTAGTAGGTTATACATGCATTTAACTATTAGAAAACTGTTTGTACACGTATCTGTATTTACAGATAACTTCTATCTATATATTATTTTTTATAGTTTCCTGCAACATACATGAACAATCTCTCTTTCTCTCTCTCTTACAACCTTTTCTTCATGTAATAGTTTTGAAACCTCAAAATAATTTGATGACAACACAATTTTCTTGTTATTGTTGTTGTTGTTGTTGCTTTTTTAAAAACCATTTAGTGTTACTTTTCTAAACTCTAAGATTGTAAGTAAAAGATAGTTAAAGCATTTAAACTAAATTAAATTAGTTTTAAAATTAATGAAAAATATTTTATTTTATTTTATTTTTTTAAGTATGGTAATGTATAACGTCAGGTGTTATTTAAGGCTTCTTTTACTGTATAATTGTGCATCTTCCTCAAAAGGTTCTTGTTGTAAATGTCTCTTTTTATATCCTCCACATAAGATGAGAGGCACACTAAGTTTATTCTTCCATTTGTAACATCATAAAGGAGGCGTCAGAGACCCTACAAAATATATATATTCTTGATCAGCGTTAAAAACAGTCGATCTAGACATGAATGTCCGTATGTCTGTCTGATGAGTTGGATAACAGATATGCCCAAAATTTACAATAAATCATATTCACCATAAAACTAGACTTGCAAGCTGATATGTAAGACATGAACTGTTAGAGAGCGCAATATGTGCACATATACATATGCCACGCCCACCGTTGTGTATGTGGAAAGAACTTAAGATATGGCCTAAACCACTACTAAATACACACTTACATATACGGATGCCAAAAAATAGACGTTTTCATTTAATAGCCACACATCGATATTTTTGTTGTTGTTTTTTTTTTTTCTGAAAAATGTATATATGTATAACATATATCTTCATTATCCATATATATTCGCTTTAGATCAAAAAATTATAAAAAAGAGTTTTTGTGCAAATGCAAAGTTTTCGCATCATGCGCCCCATATATATAAATATTTAATAACATAGAAATACCTTTGTAGCGTCTACTAAGTACTTCATTCATTATTTAAACGTATGTATTACATACGTGATGTAATTTTCAATTCTAAATGTTATTAACAAGGAACAAACCGAAAACTTTTTTTTGCAAAAAGAAAAAGAAAATATGTATGAAAAATGAGAAAGAAATCATAAAAAAAACCCAACTTAAATAAAACTCTTCAACGTGATTTCATTTTACTTTACTCTACGATGTTTGGTAGACGTACACACATACATGTATACGAGTATATAAATATCATATGAGAACATATATTGAGGTATGTTGAAAGTGTGTCTCAAGTATAAATTTAACTCGAAACGTAACTCCTACACGAATGCCGTGTAAATATTTGTCAACGAAATAAAATTGAAAATTACTTTTTACTTCTTACTCCTCCTCATCACTACGTAGTTACAAAACTACCACAACTTTTATGCCCAGAAAAATTGTCATTATGTTAAAAAAAAAAAAAAAAAAAAAAATAAAAATAAAAATAAAAATTAAAATTAAAATAAAAATTCTTTTGCGTTTTTATATAATAGAACATATGTGTGTATGATGTGTGTATATATTACATAAGCTTGTAAGAAAATCTCTTATATAAGCAGTTGTAATAAGTGCAAGCCCTCTAGACACACATGCAACGTATATAAGAGAAAGTTTGTTTAGAATAGTTTGCAATTTGATGATGATATGACACAATTTACAAATCTCATTGCTCGAGTTTATCTTACATTAGTAAATAATATTTCGAAAATTAATCCAACTTTAGCGGAATCAATATAAAATAATTATAACAAGTGTGTTGTCAAGGAAGAGGATTAAATCTCCTTTCATTAGTTAATGGATTTTATCGCCCGTTTTTCAAGTCTAAGTAATAAAACATATAGGTTTATACAGGGTGTGTACAATAGTTGATCATGCTCATATATGTGAATTGAATATATGGAGATAACTTTTTTTTTGTCAGAAATTCAATGAAGAACTATATTAATAAAATAACGGAAGAAATGAAGAGAGATGCAGTTATCGTCTCTAAATGCACGAAACACACCGTTTTAGAAATCTTCAATGCTCTCAATGCGTACGTAAGGTTCGTCGTGAATTGGAAGCTGTTGTCGCTGTAGAACGTTTTTTCCAAAACGCAAAAAATATGAATATTCGGACATTAATAGAAATGCGCAATTTGTCTAACAAGTGCAAGATATTGTTGAAGAAAGCTTTTCAAAGTCCATGAGGGCTATTGGGAGGGACCTAAATGTCTCTGCTAGCCTAATCCTGCGTGAAGACCACTGCTAAATGCGCAGAGGATAGTTTATGTCCGCACAAACTCGGCAGCAGAAACTTTTCATAGGAAAACGTTTTTTGAACAAGCTTAAGCACCCTGAAATTCCTAACATGTTGTGGTATTTTCTCCAAAAAAAAAATTTCAACTAAGACCGAAAATTAATGTTATACCACATCACTTCTTTCCGATGAATGCTGCCTCCGCCTACAGTGAGGTTTTAGAAACACTTGTGAAACCTTGGATTAATAATGTACGTGAGGACCGATGATGCATATTCCAGTAAGACTCTGCTCCTTCACTCGAAACCATAACGACACAAAATTAAATGATTGAAAATTTCTATGACCACATAACCTAAAACTAATGACCAGCAAGGTCCTTACATTTCAATTCTTTGAATTATTACGCATGGCGAATAGTTGAGCGAGAGATCAATAAACATCCTCATAATACTACAACAACAATAATCACAATAAACAAAAAGCATTTGATTCAAGCGACTCGGGATTGGGTCCGTTTTTGCTGCTATTGGGAGTTTTATTGAATAATTGTTTAGTCAAGTAGTTGTGTAACAATTTCATGGAATTATAATAAATTTTGCAAAAAAAAAAATATAAACAAATATAGTTTTAATATCAATTTGTCCTCAACTACCGTTTGCACCCTGTTCATATATATGTAAAAAATTGAGAAAATTAAACTATTTTTTTCATTTTAAAACTAAAAATGTTTGCTTAAGTGGTATGGAAGTGAGCATGCCAGGTAACGTTTCTGATTGGCTTTAACTAGGCGAAGCTTAGAGCTATCCTGGCCTCTGTCCACCTCAAGTTGAAGCACAACCTCCGCATGGTATCACTGGTATCAGCTGTCTTTACATCCGTCTTGGCAGCGAACAGACCGTCGCGCTAGCCTGACGGTAGTACCATTACTATGAAAAGTTGTCCAGCTAGGATGGTGTTCAAAAGGAAACCGGAAGGACGTTTGATGCCACACATAATGGGTGCGGCATTTGTCCACAATTTCAACTAATTTCTTAGAAAATATTTATACTAAAATTCAATAAAATTCATTTTTGTAGGATCTCTGACGTCTAACTCTGAATGTTGCAAGGGGAACAACAATTTTAATTTAAATTTTATAAACTTTGTCACACCGAATTATAAGAATTTCAAAATAAATTAAATTTTTCCACTACGTTAATACATGCGGTTGGTGTATAAACGGCCCAGACGTTAGATAAAATCATCTATTATTAGTAAATTGTTCCTTATGCCGAAAATATAATTTGAAACTTTTCTGTACAATTTGTAAAAAAGCAAAGCATCTTTTCTTAATGAAATGATGGAGACTGTAAAGTTTCATTATCATAAAATCATCCATTCTATTATATACATATACATACATGTAATATGCGACCCCTCTTACCCCTACCCATGCAATATTTTGAAACAATTTACATTATATTGCATATGAAACATTGCTATACAGTGCCTAAGCATGAAGTGCAATTTACACAAGTGTGTACAAAGTGTAACTTGTACTAAAATGTGCACATTGCCTTTGTATGGATTCGTATGTGTATGAACAGCATTAATTTATTCAATTAAAATTTGGCTCATTTAAAAGACAAACACCCCAAAAAAAAAAAAAAAAAAAAAAAAAAATTAAGCATGAAAAGAAAGCAACTATAACAACAAAGCAAAATATATGTATATATTTATATTACCACATGGCAACAATTTTACAAACACCAGCATCAACAGCTGAATGTACAGCTAGCTACACACAACTACCATACAGTTGAAGTGTTAATATAAGTGTGTGAATATTTAAATAAATGAAAGTTGATGCATATATGTGTATGTGTTCTACTTTAAATTTGAATAGACACAACGACATACACACACATATATATACTTAAATACGAATAATACAAGCATGTCTAGCATGAGGGTTTGCTCGTTTTGTTTTAGTTTCCTTTTATGTGTGGGGTGTTCACTATGTTTGCAGAAGGAGACGTTAAAGATCTCATTAATATATATATATATATATATATATTCTTGATCAGCCTTAGAAATGATTTCTGTTTGTTTGCCTGTATTTCTATATTTAAAATGCAACTAATCTCAAATATTCAGATAATAAGCTGAATTTTTATACACTTTTTTTAAGGCTTTTTCATGCATAACTTCTATTAGAATTAAATGGAATTGGGCAAGTGCCATATTACGTAACAATTAAAAATCTTGCACAGTTTTAAAAGTAAAACTAGAAAGTTGAAAATGTAGTTGTTGCCCCTAAAAATGGGCGAGGTTGAATAATGTATACGCCCATAATTAATAAAAAAAAAAAATCCAAAAAAGAAAAATTTAAATATTAGTTGATACATAATATGTACCTTGTAAAAATACCAGCCACGCCCATTTCGTACTTGCTTTAAACTAAAATTCAGTTCTATTTGACTTGTTTTCTGTTCCATTACATTTACTTTACTTGACTATTAAATTATTCTATTTAAATAGCTTGTGTGTATGTCACACAAGTAAGATATATAGTATTGTATATATAGTGTGTAGTATAAAATAATAAGTTTGTTTTTTCGTTTGCAAACACCCAGAAGGAGGTGTCAGAAACCCTACAAAATATATTTATTCAATTGAGTCCATTTAGACATATATGTCCCTACGTCCGTCTGTTGTTGGCATTCTCACGAGCGTCTATTTTAAGATATTAAATAGAAATTTTTACACACACACAGACACTTTTAGTTTATGCATGCAGTTCGCTATTGAAAAATAGGAAAAATCAGTCAAAAGCCACGCCCATAATCTACAAAAATCTATGTTTATGCTACAAAAATTTAGCTATTAAGTTGAAATTTTGTATATATATTTATAATTAACGTATCTATCGATATAGATAAAAATGGGCGTGGTCGGATAATAGATGCGCTCTCAATTAAAACAAATTATATATAACTGCCACAAAAGTTGACCTATGAACTTGAAATTTGGTATACATATCCATAGTTATCTCTTACAATGATGTAGTAAAAATGGGCATGGTAGAACAACAGAAACGCCCATAATTGAAAAAAAAAAAATTATATGTCTACCACTAAAGTTGACCTATGATCCTGATGTTAGGTGTACATATTTATAGTTAACCCATCTAATGATGGGCATGGTCGATGCGCCCACAATTTACAAAAAAAAAAAAAAACCATACTCCACATAAAACTTGACTTGAAGACTTTGACGTAATAAACACACAATTGGAGAGCGTACCTATTATGCCCACTATTGTAAATGTGTAGGGTATTTAAGATGTGCCCTAAGCCAAATTTTGTTGTTTTCCTTTTATTTTTTATTCTATTTATTTTGTGCATTTGGCACCACTTGAGCATAATTAAGCTTTTAGGCACCAGAATTTGTAGCGAATAAATCTCATATAAAATGAAAATGAGTTCGTTTCCCGTATACTTAAATAGAAGTAAAATAAAGTCCCCCCATGACAGAAGAATAAACATATTGTGCGTCTTTTATTTCTTATTGCAGTTATAATAATCATGTTGATTAAGTCAGAAATGTATGTATGTATGTGTGTATATATATATATATATGAAGAATTAAATCTGTTCAAATTTTTGTTTATTGTATGCATACAAAAATATTTAGTTGCTCTAGTGCACACAACACGTGTTCAGTCATTATTTAGCGTAAACACCATTGTGTCGCATATTATTTTATACTTTTTTCTTTTCCATATAATTCATAACTGATGATAAACGGAAAATGTGTTTGTAGAGAAAGATGCCAGCATTGCCAACAAAGTATTGCACCCACATCTGAATGCTGTTGTAGATCTATTTGTAAAATTTGAATATTTCATATGATAGAATTCTCTGCGATATATATCTATCCACTATAGCTTTATGGATATATATATAAATAAGTTAGAATTTTGCTAAATAATTGCTAAGAATTTCTTCAGCATTTTTAAGTATTTTAAATAGATTCTTAACAATTGTAGGCGTGGCTATTAATCAATTTTAATGATTTTAAATAAGATTAAGAATATCTTCACTAAATCACAACACGATTTTTACTACCGTCATACACACAGTATAGATTCTGTTGGATCGTTTTCGATTTTGTTAATGATTGTCTAACGTCTCCCATATGAATGTTGTAAATGGATTAGCAACTCTTGTGTAGGGTATAAAAACAAAGCAGTGCAATGAAATTCTTTCATTCATTAAAAATTTTAAATGTCTTAATCTCACGAAAGATCTCTGCATCGCACATACTCGCACATACACATAAACATATAAAAAACACTAGGATGCGTATTTGCTAAACATACGTGTAGCAGCAACAATTGTTGCTGATGGCGTATACGATAAGTATCCAAGTATTTTTGGATACAATATAAAAATAAAAACGAAATTGTTTGTGTTTATGTATAAAAAAAAAACAAAAAGCATCTTCATGCAGCGCCCAACAAGAACAACAGCCACAACCCGTTTGTCACACTGAATAACAGAAAATTTCCTTTATTTGGTATTTTTATTTATTTTTTTTTTATCACAGCATCGCAACAACATTCAGTTCGTTCAGTTGCTTTTTGGTGCATATCAGAAGCTTGGTTTTTTTTTTTACGTAAATAACTTAACTTAGCACAATACAAATATGTGTATGTAGAACGCATTACTTGGTGACAAATTTGTTAAAAAAATCTTCTCATCGTTTTACGTCTTTCCGTCTGTCTTTATGTCACAAATTCAATTGATCATTTTTACTGTGTTTTATTTATTTTTATGTAGTCGTATCTGCGGAATGTTAAGTGCTAATTCCTTTACACAACTACAAGTCAGTGAACAAACAGCAATTCTTTTTTGATTTCGACTCGAAATGATTCGCTTTCGTCGTCAATTTCAAATCGAAACATGTTGAAGAAGAAAAAAAAAAAAATAAAAACAATTCATTGCAGTGTGCATGTGTATGTAAGTAGCTGTACGGTGTATAATTTGTTGATATTGTTGTTATTTCGGGCTGTTGCCTGCATATCTGCAGTGCCGCTCTTTACATCAAGTGCAGCTCATTAATTCTTATTAAAACACTTGTCTTTCGTTCACTCATTACAACACAATACCGTTTATGGTTATTTGTCTGTCTAAGTTGTAGACTATTTTTGTATACATAAGTTGCTAAAATTATATTTTACATTGAAAAGGTTTTAGATGCTTCTTTAACAAAGCTTTAAAACTTGTTAACAATAACTATTCAACGGTTCGGTTTATGCCAAATCATTTCTTTATACAAGTATTTTACAGCATTTGATTGGAAAAAACTGAAGTGAAATAATTCGTAGTCACATGAATAACTCACAATAAACGGATGAGCAATAAATCAAATTAATTTTTTTAACAAAATGTTTCTTGGAAAATACATGAAACCACAGATTTTAAGTCTTCTGTACGAGTGGTTATAATACAAATCGGAACGTTAGTCACCATGCATATGGCGAAGCGGTGTTTCTTATGACACCGCCAGATACCAATGCTAATCATTATAGTTCCCTGTTTAATAAATTTTGTAGCTAATGTCAAGGAAATGGTTGAAAAGGTTAAAAAATTCATTAAAAATTTTGACAGAAAACATAAAAAAAAAAATTTCTCGTTACGAAACTCAAGGGACAACCGGTATTGCAACAATTTCTTTTAATTTTTTCGACTTCACTGAAAGTATCGCACTCGATACTTGTTTGATTTAATAAATTAACGAAATCGGTTAACAGTCACGCCCGCATTTGGCTTAAATTCTCCACTGTCACGAAATATACATTTAACACTTATATATATATTTGGTCGGGCCCAAGTAATCTTATATTCTTTTGTTATTATCTTTAATATAATAGCTTAACACCGATATTTTCTTTTATGCAAAATTTTGTCATTGTTCAAAAAATAAAGCGTATTTAAGTTACAACTGTAGACTAGATTTTATTCTTATTATTATAATTTTTTTTTTGTCTATATTGCTCGTTATTATACCTTCCACATAAAATAAAAAAGTACACTAATTTTGTTCTTCCATTTGCAGCACCTAGAAGGAGGTTTCAGAGATCCTACAAAGTATATATTAGGTGTAGTAAAAAGAAATCCATTATTTTTTTCAATATGTGACTTAAAGTTATCTGTACCTCGCGTTGTATAGGTACGATCGGGTTCAATTAGATGGCGTTCAAAAGATGAGATTTCGCGCCAAAAACTCTGTTCTGACAGTTTTGTTATTAGTTGGCTAAATTTTTGTTTGACGCGCGTCAAAGATGGATACTAGCAAAAAGAAAATACGCCATATTTTATAGTTTTTCTTCGATAAAGGTGAAAACGCAAGGCAGTCGGCTGAAACTGTGAATAGTTTTAATGGTCCTGATACTGTAACAGCCAGTTACACGTAATTTTGGTTTCGTCGATTTCATTCCGGTAATTTCGGTGTTAAAGATATATATAATTCTTAATATTCTTGATCAGCATCAAAAAATGAATCGATATAGAATTGTATAACCGTATGTCCGTATGTCGAAAATTTTGAGATATTGAGCTAAAATTTTGTACTAATTTTTGCACGGAGATTGCTACTTAAAATGGGCAAAATCGGTCAAGAGCCATGCCCATAATCAACAAGGATCTATATATCTGCCACAAAACTTGACCTATGAACTTGCAATTTGGTGCACATATACATGGTTCTCCCATCCATCAAGGGGCGCAATATATATATATATATATGCCACGCCACGCCATTTGGATGTAGAGGGTATTCAAGGTTTGGCCTATGCTAAGTTTAGTTTTCTTACTTGTTATTCTTAAGATAGTTTTTTATACTTAAAAAACATCAACAAAGAAAAGTCGCTATAATAACAACTTGTTTAAAACACTCCAACTATACGTTTTGCTACCTGAAGCCTTGTGTGCTGATTGAACACCTGATAAAAATCTTAAAACGAAAAAGTTGCCCAAAAAATATTCCCAAAAAAAGAAAAAAGAAACAAAAACACAACAGATATGCAATAAATGAAGCAGTAGAAGGAGAAGAAGAAACTTAAAAAAAAAAACTCAAGACCTGTGTATTGTATGTGTTTGCATGTGCTTAGCGTTATTTGGTCTGTGTTTGCTGCAGTTTTTTTTTTTAAATAGTTTTTCTTGCGCAATTGTTGCTGCTGCCATTAATTTTTGTTTGTTTGTTTGAATTGTTATATTGCAAGTTGTTTGTTTTGATGTTTCATGTATTATTATTGTTGTGGTTGTTGTTGTTTGTAAAAGTATTTAAAGTTGGAAATATTTGTTTGTCTGGTTGCGCCTGCACTCGTAGTTTTTATTTTTATTTTATTTTGCAAGGTAACTAGTAGTTCACGTCATGTATGTTACCTGTTCTTACAAGATTGCGTTTAAGTGCGTGTATGTTGTATGTATGTTTAGATGGTTTTGGTTTTTCGATTAGTCTGCCATGATCTGTTTCTTTGTTATGCACAAACTGGATAGACTAAGTTTAGCAACAACAGCAATAACATCAACAACAACGACAACATCTTCTTAGATATAGTTGGTGTTGGCAATGAATTTTAACAATTTTCTTTGCGAAAGTCATGAGCTTAAAACTAATGGACCAATGTCACGCAACTTGTATTGCTGAACGCATACATAAACATTAACATTCGGTACAACACACGCATACTGGCACATGTATAAACACAGAATACACGCATGTAGTTATAATATTATACATTTCCATACATGCATACAGATGCCTAGAACATGTGTTTACTTGTTTCATTTATAACAGTAAACGGTTTATGCTCTTCTCAGTAATCGAAAATTTTGAAACAAAAATCTCATTTTAAAGGTTAGCAAACGGTATTCAAATTTCTTTTTAAACAGACATTAAAATTTTTAATGTAGAAATGTGTGAATACGTGGTACGTGGTACGTTGTAATTGATATATGTATATTAGGCATCTGCAAGGCTTCTCTCTCCTACCCTTTCTCTTGCTTCTCATGTTCTCTTTTCAGGTGTTAAGTTCTAAATGTTTCCTTTATTTTATTTAAAATTTTTGTCCTATTGTATATGTTGTTGTTGCGATGCTCTCTCTTTCTCTCTCTCTCTCTCTCTCTGCTTGCTATAGATTGAAGATTGTTGATGTCAATAAGATTTGATGTGATGAGTGATGTGTCTACGTCTGCTTTTCTTTCTTTTAGATTTTGTTGATGGTGGCATTAAAACCTTATTAAAGTTTTGTTAAATATTTAACAAAACACCATCTAAAACGATCATTGACGTTCATCATTAAATCTCTAAACGATCAGTAGAAAAATGTTCAAAAAAAAAAAAGAAAACAAAGTAAAAAACAACACCAAAGCACAATCACTACATATGAATGTTAAATTAAAAAATTCTTGACTTTTTCCATCTATTATTCTTAAGATTGATGGTGGCCATGAAGACGAGTTCTTAAGACTGCAGTAATGTGACTGACTGACAAACAATGTTGTATTTGACCATTTAAAGATGCTTACGGCTGTTATAAAAATCACTTACTTATTACTAACTACTAACACACACACTTATTAAAATGATAATTAATAAAACAAGTAATGTACGACACTTGGAGCTGTAAACGTTCCATGAATAACAATTGTATGTGTACATGTTTGAATGTAATGATAATGATGATAATAATGTTCAGTCACTAAAGCTGATAGTCTAAGAATGCTTAAGCATGGCACTTGTTGACTTTTCTTCAGTTATTCCTTACAACTCGCCTACGATGCCTGTATGAATGCGCATGTATTTCGTTGGCTGATGGTGTTGTCATCACAAAATTTAATTGAAGAGATGAGAAACAACGATGGTGGCCACTACATCAATCGTCAATGTGTCAGCATTTTAGAAACTAAATGAAATGAAGCTTGGGTGGCAGAGGTGTAGCATCACTAGAAAGGTAGCTGTTGTAGCTATTCTATTTATATACATTGCGTATTATAATACAATAATGCAGCAACATAATCGTAATTGACCAAGACTATAATAAGAACACGGTTGAGGTGTTACATGTTATACGAGTGTGCATACAAATACTTTAGAAAAGTTTAATTTTTTTATATACATATTTGCTTTATGTATTTTATACACTACTTGTATATATGTAGTAGAGAGTATATTAAATTTGTAAAGATGTTTGTTACATATTAAAGGGTTCGAAGGAAGACTCCTTTCTATTACTCGAGCTACGTTGATACCTCTTGTAAACACTATAAAAAGGCGCAATCAAGTACCCGCCATTTACACAATTTGTATAGAAATGCGAAAGGTCTCTAAGTCACTCGAATAAATTGTGCCACTAAGTGGTGTAGCATATGAAATGATCAGTCTTAACTGACCATCAATTTTCATTTGTATAATGATTGTCTGTTGTAATGCAATATTTTATCATAAATTTCTTTTTCATAATTATTTATAATTCTGTTTAGGTGGGTATGTCGGCCACCATTCCGAGCACTTTATGCATTTGTTGGAAAAAGAAAAGATGGCAACTTTGTTTTGTATAGTCTTGAGAGTCAACTTTATTTGCTGCCATGTGACATTATGCTTCCATATACTATTAAACCGCCTCAGCAATATGTACAATATACGATATTTTCTTCTTTTTTTTTTTTTTTTTTTTTTTTTTACATAATATCAATCTCATTATACCTTTTATATTATGTGTAGGATATAAAAACATATTAACACCAATATTGTGTAAAATTTAATACCTTATAAAAGTGTTAAAAGAATTTCATTCGTTATAGAAAAACATGCTTTTTGTGAATGTTTTATAAGGCGCGAGACAAATGGCAAAAAAAAAAAAAAAAATGGAAAAAATAAATAATTTGTTAAAAGATTTGGACAGAACAGAACAGAACAGAATAGAATGAAAAACACACAGACAGACAGACAGACTGAGGATTGTCACAGAGAGGTGTCAAGTGAATTTTCTAAAATGAAAATCAGCTTCAAAGTGTTGCATGACACCCAACCAGCAATCGTATAACAAGCGACATATACAGAGATATTGTATATGAATCTCATGTTTATGAATGTTTATGAGTTTCTTTTTATTTAGAACGTATAAACTTAAACGGCTGTTGAATGTTATTAAACTTTTCGTGTTCGCATCTTTTCAAGCACCTTGGCCTTGACTTGAAGCCAAGTATGGAAAATTATTCATGCTATTTCAGCATCATCGTTATTATAATAATGATGATTATAATCATCAAACAATTATATTAATTATATAATAAAAGTTCAGGTTTAGAACAACACATCAAAGGTTGAACAGCAATTAGAAGCAATTTCCAAACATTTTTCCAAATAACAATAATTCTCAAAGCACCTACACTAACGCACTGATACACACACTATTATACTTAAACATATCCCCTAAAGGTATTAATATTTTTGTATAAGAAAAAGAAAAAAAAAATCGAAATTATGATAAAAAAAAAAAAAAAGGAAACAATGAAAGAAATAAGAAAACGTTAACATTTTGTCGAAAATTGGTTTCTAACTGATTTTTATATTCTCCTCCTTTTTAAACGTATTTTATTTTATGTATAATTTTTTCTTTTTTTTTTTGCTAAATTGATGATTTGTTTTCAAATTCTGGTTATTAAAAACATTTTTGACATATTGATCATTATCATCATCATTATCATCATCATCTGCCTCATTGTTGTCATACATCATGTTAGCTTCAGTTTGTTGTGTTTTTAAACTCTGCATCACTTGATGCAAAAGTTTTATTAAGTTTATGCTTATGCGAATAACTCCTAAATGGCAAAAGTCACACTCGAATTGATCGAATTGGATTGAATTGGACAATTTTTTACAACTGCGCATCTTTTTTTTTTTAAGGATCTAAAGGTAAAAACTCGAAATTCTTAATATGTGTTGAAAAAGTTAATTAGCTTTATAATTAGCTGTGTCACGTTTGTACTCGATCGAACTCTAGACCTCTTTTACAAATTGTATATTATTGTAAGCACTGTTCGCGTTTATTAATGGAACTAAATTAATTATAACATAATTTTTGGAGCTATTTGTTGTAGGGTATTAAGTGGTTACGTATTCACTTGTTTTTATTCTGAATATACCAAACTTTGGTTATTTTCGCATTCATAATTAATCTTAAATATTAAAGAGACCAAAAACAAAAAAAAAAAAAAAACATCCTTCAGAAACAAAAGAAGACACCGAAGAAGAGGAAAGTTAACATGCATACTATACACCATTAAGTACAAATTTTATGCTAGGTTAATAAAATATCCAAAAAAAAAAAAACACTGCGCGTATTTTTACACGACCATAAATATTAAACAACATGTGGTCGAGAGTGAAACAAACATCCTTGCAAGAGGGTCCAACACATTATTACGTCACATGAAACGTATAACAAAAAAAAAAAAAAAAAGAACAAAATCGTATAACAGACACGCCCACAATTTACAAAAAAAAAAAATGTTATTTAGCGTAGAGTCCTTACTTCTTCGTTAAATAGATGACGAAAGCATTTAAGAATAAATTTTTTCATTTTATATTAAAAATTGCCTTATTTTCTATACATTGTACATGCAGCCATTCATACATATGTAAATACATGTATTATATGGATAAGTTATTGTTGTTGAGAGAGCAGCATGTGTTTGTAATTGATATTGAGTTGTAGCAAGAGAAAATTGAAATTTGCACATTTTATATACACACACACACACACACACACAAACATTTTGCAAAAATAAAGCAACTACGACAGTAACAATAATAAGCACAATAATAATAAGAATAACAACAACAACATATAAATTATAAGCAAGTGGGCGAATGTGTGTTTTTTTTATTTTTATTTGTTTGCATATATGTTGTTTTTGTGTTTTTGCTTAAGTTATTACAACAATGTGACGATGATACCGTGTGTGTGTGTGTCTGTACCAGGCAGAATTTCAGTTCAATCTAGCTGAGTTGAGTCAAGTTGAGTTCAATTCGGTTCAGTTCAGTTTAGATGATGTTGGCGTTGTTCCCATTTCTTTACTTTTTCCTTTTTTGTTCATTTTCTTATACCCTGCACAGAAGATGGTGGCTATACTAAGTTTATCTTTCCGTTTGTTACACTTAGAAGGAGGCGTCAGAGACCTTACAAAGTATATCTCGTATATTCTTGGAAAGCATCAAAAACTTAGTCGATTTAGACATTTATGTCCGTGTGTCCATCTGTTGTTGACATTCTTGCGGCCGCAAATTTTAAGATATTGAGCTGAAATTTTGTACATTTTTAGATTTTTAAATTTAAAAACAGATTGCTATTTAAAATGGGTAAAAATCGGTCAAGAGCCACGCCCATCGTTGCAGTTGTGGAGAGTACTTAAGATTTGGTCTAAACCAAAAATTTAGTTTTCTTACTTGTTTTCAAGTAAATTTTTTTCTTTTTCTTGCCAGGTTTCGTTTATAGTTCGTTTACTTTCCATCGTTTTTATTTATTTTTTATTCTTATTTTGATATAAATTTAAATGCTTATGAGTAATATGTTTGCTCTACATGGAATACATGGAAATACTAGGAAAAAATAAAAATAATAAAAAACACAATGTTTTTGTTTATTTTCCATCTTATTGAAGGTATCATCCATCCAGCTTTGCCATGGAGTCATCCAATATTATAATTTACATACTGTTTACATACTCACATACAATAAACATAACTCAACCATATCATAAGAAGACTCCTTGTAAATGTTGCATTGCATACAAACATACATACATATATATAATCTTATTTTTTCGTCTATTTTTTGCATATATTTTTTCGTCTTGTTGATACAATTCCATCATAATCATCAACAAATATTATATATATAAACAATAGTAACGAAAACAATAAAAACAAGATTGGCAACATGAAGTTAGATGCGGCATTAAGAGTATAACAGATATATTAAATGATGATGTTTTTGCAGTAACAATGATGTCTTACTATATATCACAGCATATAATTGACACGTATTCATATATACATACAAACATATACACAGTTAGTATACAACACCACTTGCATGTGACAGCTATTGTGACCTTGTTGTTGCTTTATAACGAAAAAGCTGTAAGTTGCTGCAATAAAAAATTATAAACCTGTAAACTTTGCGCTCATAAATCGTCAATGTTTTTATTGTTATTTGGCTAAAGGGAGTTTTCTGCATTTTGTTTTATTATTATTTTTTTTTTTTTCCTTTCTTTACTGAAAACTCATATATTTTGTATTTAAAACAATATATTTTGTAATCCTTGTCATGTGATATATGTATTAATGTATAGTTTTTTGTTTGTGCGTTTGTTTGTTTATTTTACATTAATTGAATTCTGTGCCACGGTTAGTTCAACTCTTAAGCCTAAAGATATTTTCATTAAATTGTACAGTTTTTACTCTCTTTGAATTCTTTTTTTTTTATAACTGTAAAAGATTCATTTACTCTGTAACGGTAAAAAACCAGCAAAATTATTCGTATGTAAAGTCATAAAAATGGAAATGAGTGAACATTCGTATTTTATACAGTTCACTGATTTTTGAGAATAATTTTCGTGTTTTCTCTTATGGTAATAATGTGACTATATTGTACAATACATATGCAAATGTATAGTGTAATATTTGGTGGCATAGAAACTAAGTAGAGGCTGTTCATAAAGCATGCTCAATGCATGGTTTTTTAAAATATGAGCACACAATGTAAAGGTATGGACTTAAAATATATTGATGTCAGCTCGTAAGTTACCGTATACGCAGCGAATTTAAATAAAACACGATAATATTGTGTAGCAAAGTATCCTCGATTATAATATTATGACTAATTAATATAAATTAAAGACATTTGCCATTACGAGGCCATTTATTTATAAAAATATTTAGTTTATTGTATATTAATCGTTGCAATATAACATTCGATACACAAAGTTACTCAGGTTTGACCATTTTGTTAAAGCCGTTATATTGTACAATTTTCTTCATAATACATACATACATAAATTCATAAATATTATATATTACGGTTTTAAGTATAATGGAATTAGTCGGTCGTCTTTGATTACGTTAAAAAAAAAAAAAAAAAAGAAACAAATTTTTGGTTATCGCTTGATGTTAAGATGATTATTTGAAATGATCATAAATTATTTACACACATCACTCACTCATTTATGGCACCACATAAACAGAGTTTAATGATTGAGTTGTTGCAGCAACTGAGAGGATTTAAAATTTTAATGGAAAGGAAACTTAATTAGTTTTTAAATAAAAGACTCAACTCAGTCATTTTCATAAATAACTTTCAATGCGCCCATAAAACACCCACATTTACGCTAATGAGGTATCAAACTGCAGACCAAAATATGCGATATTATTGCCGATGCCTAAGAGTATCTAGAGCAGACTTCTGTCCGATTATATTTCAACCATAAAGTGTTAATAAAACAAAACGAGTAAAAACAAGTAAAAAAAAACTAAATTTGGCTTAAAAATCTAAAAAAAAAAAAAAAATCTTACAAATCTAAAATGGTGGGCGTGAGAGGTATATGATTACGCCCTCTACTAGTGTATGTATTACGTATCAGCTTCAAAGTCGAGTTTTACGTGGAGTATAGTTTTTTGTATATTGTGCGAGCGTCTTAATTGACCACGCCCATTTTTGTTATATCGATGGATAAGATAATTATAAATATGTGCATGTAACTTCAAGTTCATAGGTTAACTTATGTGGCAAATAAATAGATTTTGGTTAATTGTGGGCGTGGCTCTTGACCCATTTTGCCTTTTTTAAATAGACAATTGCGTAAAAAACTTAAATTCTTTGTAAAAAATTTCACCTCAATATCTCAAAATTTACGCAGGCGAGAATGCCAACAACAGATGGACGCACTTATTCCCCGTCTTATGTGGAGGGCATACAAAGTTAGATTTGACGTAGAATCTACATATTTTATAGGTAAAATGGGTGTGTATATAATAGATAATCAATACATACATAATAAATAAATTCGTATGATATCTCAGATAGTCTGTATGTCCACCATATGAAAACCTGATCAAACTGTTAAGTTTATGGATATATTACAAATTGTGCATTATAAACTTTGTTATTAAATTTCAATTTGTTCTCTGCATAAAGAGATTTATGTTCAAGTTGTAATGGCGCTTTTGATTTAGCGGCCAACCAGCGAATTTCTATCATTGCAACCAATTCGAAACCAACCAGTAGGATATTTATTTAACATTAATTCGAATTTGAAATGGGGGGAAATTTCAGGCAATAATATTGTTTCTCCTGCAACTAAAACATGTTGTTGGTAAGCAGGCGCATTTTATGCTTCACCACAAAATCACAACTACACCAATAATTATTTTTGCAGACATCAAATATCACATGGTTGTATGAAGAAGAGGCAGCAGCAGCAGCAGAAAAATAAATATGCGATAAGTAAAGAAAAGAAGAATGATGGTACTTAACCTTAACGAAGGTTAACGTTACTGTATGTTCTGCACACAGAACACAGATTCAAAAATACTCTCTATCTTTCATGCACACACATGTGTATTTATTTAATACCATTTTTTCACTAGGATGAGGAGAGAGTTTAAAGCGTAGTTCCTCTCTTCTTTTTTTTTTTTTTTTTTAAATAATCCAATTAGAGTTCGTTCCTGCATATAATACCGGAGAATAAAGAACGGAATATATGTGACCATCAGCAGACAGAGATTGTTTCACAGTGCCCCGTATATTCTCTGAGCTAAGCTTAGTCCAACTTAAACACATTGTATGTCAGATGGATAGTTCATTTTGTATGGTGTTTGTTGCATTTATATGTGCGTGTGTTGTTGCTGTTTGAAACTCTCTGACTTTGTATTGGTTTGTTGTTCTTCGGTTGGTGGCTGTTCGCTCTAGTGTTTTGCAAATATCTGCAAAACACAGTTTAGTATAGACTCCCTGAGGTTTCGGTTGTTTCTAGTGTGCGTGTGTACTCTGAGTTTATAACGCTCCGTCGGTATAGTGATTGTGCTACCTACATATTTATATATATATATATATATATATATATATATATATATACAACAAGAAAAGGCATTGCATTGATTTCAGAAGGAAAAAATCTATTTGAAAATTCTTTTACCAACAATTTCTATCGACTCTTTTTATGTTATAAAAAAAAAAAAAAAAAACAAAATGAAAAAAAGTGCTTGAAACTAAATTGATTTTAATTATTTCACCTAATAAACATTTTTGTGGAAGGGTGTGGATTGACAACAAAGTTCTGTAGATTTCTCGTTGAAACAGAACTCACAATCGTTTTAAGTATTTTTTCCTGAATTATTAAAGACCATAAAAAATATTAAAAAATTGAACAAAAATATATATATTTTTGTAATAAAGCTTTCGCTAAATATAAAGTAACAACTGCCATGGCTGTAGAAATTTGTAAAATTAATAATAATAACAACAACTACAACAACTATTTTCGAATCAATTTGCATTTGGAGATTTTGATTTGTTCTCAAATATAAAGAAAATCCAAAAGTTTTCTAAAATTTTTATTAAATCCTGCAATAAATATCACATAAAAACAATGACAAATACATTAAAGAGTTGGTTTTCTTTAGCAAATACAACAAAAGCTTCAGCAGCCAACCTATGCAGTCTTCAGCATCAACCTCAGCCAGATTATCGAAAACATCAGCAAAGGACATCAAGTATTAGCCACAGTTTCAGTATTTCGAAATTAAAAATGGACAGACAAATACATCAATATCAACAAAATACAAACAATTACAAACACAATCACCAAAAGCAACAACAGCAACAATGGCACCAACAACAGTATTATTCACATTGTAATCTGTTAAGCTTGTTGGTCGGTTTGTATATAATACACTTGTGTACAGATACGGCATGGGCTAATCCTTTACAACAACAAAAACAACAACAACAACAACAGCAGCAGCAGCAGCAAAAACAATTACAAACAGTAACTCACACCAGTACGATAAGAGTCCAGCAATGCCGCGAGGGATGCTTAGAAAAGGTAATTTCACAACAAATGAGATAAAAGGATACACTCGCATCCACAACACATTCACATAGAAAGTATCTTGGTCTTCTTCATTTTTTCAATTTATTTTTAAACACTGCGGTATCAAGTGATGTTAATTTAGAAGAGCGTACATGAGCGTTTTATTGCATTTCATTCAAGGGTTGTTTGCCTGCCTGTCTGTTTGTCTGTCTCTCTGTCTGTCTTTATATGAAGCAATAGAGATTAATTTTTACTGAAAAAAAAAAAAACAACAGCAACACAAAATACAAACTCTACACACTCTCTTTTTTCTGTGTGTGGCCGCATTCACATATGGTTAACATATGGACGTAAATTTCTAATTTCGGCAAAAGGGCAAAATTTAAGAAATTCCTTCCTTCCTTGCTTTTTGGATATATTTTGCTACAACATTTCCCCCACAAGGCATAAGGGCTGTTTACATTTCTCTTAAGGAAATCAGTAGAATCAGTTCGTTTGTATGTTTGTTTTTTATTTAACAAGATTTTTATATACTTGAAGCTTAATCTAAAACTATTGTGTTTTATGTGTATCATGTCTAGAATGCCTCTTATAACACAACCACTTATTGCGTATTTGCATAAGAAAAATTTTCCCTTAAATCCTTTTCGTAGGGATATTTTTTAATGATTTCTATAATGTTTACGTTTAGCTGCTTTTTGGAAAAAGATTATTGCATTTAAGCAAATACTCAATGAGCGAGGTCTACACTTATTTTATATCTGATCCCACTGCATGATTTCAACTTTCGAATAATTACAAATTTCCGTACCTTTGAGTCTATTGAATAAAATATTGTTTCTGTGATAGGGCAACATAAGGTATTAAAGGTACTTTTGGAAGGGCGAATGTACGGGGAGTCGATACTATCACATTAGTATTGAGAAGAGCTCTTAAGAATTTTGTAGGATCTGTCAAAAGAAAGAAAAAAACTTTTAACTAAAATGTAGTTTGAGTTTTGCTCGCTATTAAATACAAATATTTGAAGCTCTTAGAATATCTATAGCCATTTTTGATACTCCCTGACCTCTCCAACGAACCACTCTTAGTCAATGCTTCACTTCAGTTCATATGATATAAAGAATGCAAAAAATTAGTTCCAATTATAAGATAATACAGTTAAGATGCGACACTTTTCGACCTTTCATTATTGTAAAAGGTTCTAATGTACAACAGATCTCTTTAGGTTGCTATCCATAATCATAAAATGATTCTTAAAATTCGGCACTTACTACGATAAAGTGTTCTAAAAATGGTTTGAATTAGAACAGAATATTATTTTGCGAATTTTCGTCATTTACAAACTTCTTTGACAATCGATTTATATGATATATTGAAAATAACTAAAACATAAAAAGAGGATAGATTGACGGACGAACGTACGACTGTACGAATAGTGAGACAAATATGATCAATGGGTTAAATGGTTTAGTATAAAATATAATTTAAATATATAAGAAGAGGAGGAGCAAAACATTTATGCCCATATTAATGAAAGTGATTCAAGTCAAGTGTATTAAAAACATTAACATTTGCTTAACAATATAAGACCAAAAAAAGAAATGAAATTGAGAGAGAGAAAAAAAGAAAGAGAAATATTCATTAAATGAACTGTCAATTGTAACGGTCTTGAACAGCAGTGTTGCAAAGCATTAGTAGCTGTATACAAACACTCTCTAAGTAGAAACCGACAAAAACATTTACGCTCTGGTTATAAAGTTTGTTTCGTTTATATTGGATTTATTTTTTTTTTTTTTTTTTTGAGCTTTTTATAATAATGAAATGAAAAGAGCAAAACACAATAACACCAACAACAAAAATAATAATAATAATAACAAGAAAACAGCTGTCAATTTGCATCTTTAATTTTGTGTCTAAAAGCTACACATAAAACTTTTTCGGCTAACAACGATATAAAAAAAAATAATAATAACAAGAACAACAACAACGTTTAACTGAGATGAGAAATGATGAGTTTTTTCTTTTGCTTAATAATGTGTACAGAACAGGAAAAAAAGAGTGCCAGCCAGTCAGCTAGCCAGCCAGCCAGCTGCTGCTGCTGTTACGGGCAGACACCCTCGCACTATTGTTGACTGACACCCAAATTCGTATTTTCTTCCTTTTTTCTCTCTTCTTTGTGTCGGGATCAACACACACACACACACATACACTTATATAATAACTTGACATAATGAAAAACTCGCACAAAACTTACAGAAACTATTTGCTGCTGCTGTTGTCGTCGTCGTTGTTGTTGTTGTTGTTGTTGTTGTTACTAAAACTAAAAATTCGAAACTTTCGTTCAAGTAAAGATAGTGTTGCTACTGTGTGTGTTTTATGTTTATTTTTGCATTTGTATTGGTGCAGGAAGAAAGAGCAGTAAATGTAAATGAATGGGAAAGTGGCATGATGATATATCCAACACGTATAAACATATTGCACTTTTCCTTCACTACGTTGTTCTTCTTTGAGAGTTTTCTTCTACACATTTCTTTTTTGTTCTCTTTGTTGCAATTGACAAATAAAACTCAATTTCAAATGCAGGCTCTTGCTCTTCGTTTGTTTGTCGTTCACTATTGCAATAACAGCAACAACAATAAACCCAATTGAACGCTGTAGTTGACACAATCCAAAAAGTTGTTAGTTTACGCAAAAACTTTTCTTATTCAAACTTCATATATAATCCATTGCATTGCCACACTCTCTGTTTCTCTAACTCTCTTTCTTTCTTTCCTTAATATGATAATAGCAAAAGTGTTATTGTTGTTGTTGTTATGCCTGGCATATAATGCAAATCTCAAATCTCAAATACAAGTCAACAATAATAAAATTGAAATCCTTAAAAATTAGAAATGAAGAACAAATCAAAAATTATTTTTCTATTCTAAGCTGAACTCAGTGTAAGGGAAATCATTGCTAATGAGAGAAAATAAACCAAGCATTTTCTTTAATTTAGAATAAGTTCAGGTTTTGAAATTTTAATAAAATTATACTTAAAAGCTTTTGGAAGAGTTTTAAAAATTAAAACAACAACAAAATATTTATATTTGCCACAACGGAGAGAGCCCTTCCTCACGCATGATGTAATTTTTTCCAAAGTTCCACACCCAGTAAATTATATATAATTGTTTGTAAAATATACCAACAATAAAATACACACACATATACTTGCATACTGCATGCTTGCATAAAAAACCTCATGAAAGGTAACAGTCCACGATGTTTGTATCACTGTCAGCGTACTTTTGTCTGTCGGTCTGTCTGCCTGTCTCTCTATGTTTCGGTTTGTGAGTTTTTTTTTTTTTGTATGTGGCCTTACAGGTCATTGTAGCTGTAGAGATCACAGTGCACATATTATACAAACAGCATATGAACGAGTACGAGTACGAGTACGAGTACCTTAAATATACACAATAATCAAATAAATTAAATGGATGGCAGGAAAATCGTTTGTTTTGCGTTCTGGCCTGTTCTTCCTTTCTATTCTTTCTGTCTGTTTTGCATATCAAATTTAAGTTCGTTCATGTGTTTGGTGTTTTTTTTTTTTTTTTTTGTTGTTACTTGTATGTGTATGATGTAATGCAGATAAAAGGTGACTGTAGATTTTTAGATTTTTATGGCCATTCTGGAATTTGTTTGTTAAAGAAAAATTCTCTAAATAATTCTTATGAGGTTTTTGTTGTCGAGTTGTCAAAGAAAGGTTTCTAAGGTTTAAAGCTGAATCTTGAATATTCACATAATGTACTTGAGGTAAATAGTTTGCACCACATTTTTGCAGTAAAAAATAACAAAAGAAATTTCAATTTCAAAAAGGAAAAATTCTCAATGGAAAATGAAAGCAATTTAAACTTTATGGAAAGGTGCGCATGACATGCATTTAACTGTTGCTGTAACAGACTTTTCTTAATTGGGTGGGCGTGTCTCTCTATCAATCACGCTAAGTTAGACTTTTTGTATCAAAAGTCTAGAAGAAATTGTCAGAAACAATTCAAAGTATTTGTAATCTGAGTGATTGATACATGATCGAGCGAGTGAAAGACTCACGGTCACAAAAATTTGAAATGGCTGAAATTACATATCAGGTACGCCCACAATGCTTACTTATGAGGCTTACTTTAATACGCTGAGGTTCTGTTTTTGAGTCTGTTTTTTTTTTTTTTTTTATTGTTAACAAAAACAAATATTCGCTTATGTTCGAGGGCTTTTCCAATCAATTTTTTTAATTTTTTCTATTTTGTTTCTTGCCTTCCTAAGCAATTACAATTTCCAAGAAAAACAAATAATATTAAATAATAAGATAACAAACACCAACAACAACAATAAAACCAATTTGTATCTATAAAGAAACCTCAAATTGCGAAATCTTTGTTGATAAACGAGTTCCCACACATCCTAAACATGACCATGGTTGGTTGGTTGGCTGGCTAGTGGAATACATTTTGAAACACAGCTGGATGCTGCCGTTGTGATGTAACATTTTCTAAAATAAATACAACAACAACAACAATAACGCCACCTCTATTATACCACAACAATCATACACCGAAGATGTGCATGCATATATAATATATAATAAAATACAATACCAAAGTGTTGTTAGAGAAGAAGAAGAGGAGAGAAAAAGCGTCTAAAGTAAGCAGTATTGTCAGCCGGTACTGTCAGTATGCTGTCAATCTTCTATGTTTGTTGAGCTGAGAAAATGATGGGGAATGGGCGGCGGTGATGGTGAATAGGTGGCGTATATAAGAAGGTTGGGTGGAGTAAACCGTAAAGCAAGTTAACGAAATAAATTCAATCCAATCCAATCCAATCGCTATTATAAACGGCTGATTGAATAACTGATCTCAATACTACACAGATGATGGTCGGAGATGATGATGATGATGATGATGGTTGAGATGGTTCGTTCAGCTAGGATGCCAGTAGCTACGCAGCAAGTTAGGCTGGCAGCCGGGCAGTTACTGTAATACGGTTTATATTCCTATTCAATGCATTCATAGTTAACAAGCCCCCCTTCAATTTTGATCGTTAGATTAGATGTTAGTGTGTGTGCGTGTGTATGTGTATGTGTATGTATGTATCATTTGATTTCCGTATACGTGATGGTCTTAAACTCAGGTCTAATGCTCCCATTGCTTATATGTTTGCGCTCGCGATATTTGTTTGGCTAAAACTATTGCAAAAGCTTACGGTTTATAATTAGTGTAGCAGCACACCACATAACATAAACACACATTCCTTTATGTAGATAGGTTGCATTAAATTTAAACTACTGTAACAAGCTGTTGGTAGTAGTTGGTGCATGCATGCTGTACACTGATTATATGTTACAGTACGCACGTACGTGAGCTTTCCCTGGGAGCACACATACCATAGTATGCATACATTTGTATAAATAACTGAGGATGTGCTGCAAACATTCGCTATTCTTCATTTCTACTACCATTGAAATGCTACCAAATTCTGGTTATTTGTTGTTTTTGTTGCTGTTTTCATTATTATTGTTCCTTTACTCACACATTCGTACATGAGTGTGGCTGGTAGTGTTCACTAAAATAAAAGAAAGCATACAACGCATATTTTGTACCCGATATGGAAATAATAACAATAACAACAACATTATCGTTTCTTATATGCGGATAACAACAACAGCACAAATAAAGCAACATAAAATTATAGATTACAGCACCAGGCAGCACAGCAGCATAGTGAACGAAGTGAAAGAATGGCTTTGTTTCTCGGTGCTTTAGTTTGAGGTTGTCAGTAAAATAAAATTGGCATCAAATATAACAACAACAATACCTGAGTGAGGCATAGCCAACATGATGCATGCAACAATACACGAAACTATACTCAATGATTATTAAGCTTTGATTTCAATTACAGCATAAATAATAAAAGAAGTAATAACAACAATAACAACAACAACAACAACAACAACAACACCAACAAATAACAAATAACTGCAGCTAGCAATCGAAATTATTATTAAAAATTTTTCATATGAAGAAAGCAAAAGGGGGTGGGGTGGGGGAGGGGGTGAGTATTAGCACAAGTGGGGGAAAGGCAAGCAGCGATGGAGAGATCATCACATTGGTTGTATAATAAAATACAAGAAATTCGATTTTAAACATCTGACAACCTTATCAAACGTACGCGAGCATACAACTCCATAAACACAGTTATCTGTTGTATGAGATCAACAGATAATGCAAGTGAACAGGCAAGCAAAATATCTGAACCCACCATCAACAACCTCATCATGACCATTAATAATGTGATCATCAGCATAGTCAGCAGCAATAACTGGCAACCAACAATCAAAATTTTGTTGTTGGTTTTTTTATATTATTATTATTTTCTTTTGTTTTTTTTGTTTTTTTTTTTATTATTAAATGACACGATGAACTTATTATACGTCTCAATGCTCAGTCATTATGTTGTATTTCTTTCTCTTTTGCGTGGTTGTGATGTAATGGCAGGCAGCCGACGCTGCCGACACAGCAGCTGCGGCGGCCGTCGCTTTATTGTGATTTTAATTCCTCTAATCAAGTGTACATTTTTATGGTGCACAATAAATCGTTAATTGCCCCCCAGGAGTAGTTCAACTCAGAACTAACCAGACACCAGGCTCTGCAGACAAAAACCGAAAAAGAAAGCCAAACACAACTCATACCTAAACCAACCAAAGCAGAAAAAAAAAAAGAATATCTAAATAAAACTTTATATAGCAGTAAAGTAAAACTTTTTGTCGCATCTCAAGTTTATTTCTAAGAAAAATAACTTTCTTTATTAGTGGATGTAGCAGCTGGGAAGTGATTTCAGGCCAGAGCAAGGTGTCAGGAAGGTTGGCAGGCAAGTAGGCTGACTCAAGATATATGTTTCTATTCTTGTAGGCTATGTGGTCTTAGATGGTGTGCACACTATGAATTTTAATACCAACACCAAATAATACTAATAGCACACTCACACAACCGCTTAACCAAAGAGTATCTTGAATCAGTTCATATGAAGCCATGAAAATATAAGCGTTTAATTGAACCCCTAAGGGCAACGAAAGCGTAAACACACAATTAACCATGCATACTCCCTCTACACACACACACACACACACACATACAGAATAATAATAATAATAATATTTGTTAATAATCTATACAAGAATTGAATGAAAAATCGAAATGAAACAGAGTTGAAAAACTTTCTGTATATACCATATAGGGTGTCTTCAAATGTAAGATTGAAGTGTTAAAATGTTAAGTTAATGCCAACATGTGTTTGTTTGTATGTTTAGGTAAAATGAAACGATCTCCATGGTGGAAACTTTACATTAACATTGAAGTAGATTATTGTTTATAAAATACAAAACAACAACAATTACAACAACAACAACAATAATAATAATAATAATAATAACACAACAGCATCACTTTGTGTCTATGTTAAGTAACATAAATTTTGATGTCAAACAAGCAGACCATTATATCTTATCTTAGTCAACGTTCATGTGTTGGTGTGGTGGTGTGGTGGTGTGTTAGTGTAGAATAAAATTACACTCATATTACAATATTATTGTTATTACCTAAAGTATCCATTATTTTGTATGTAATAAACTATATTCTCTCTTTCTCCCTACCTCTCTCTCTCTCTCTGTCGCTGTATCAGGTTCTTTTCTTAAACAGACAATAAACGGCTAGAGGTTAATTTGCCTCCATCTTCCGTCTATTTCGTATCAGCAGTTGCTGCTGCAATACTGATATATTGTACAACCCACTAACAAGTTTACCTTGACAAAATTGTTGTCTGTCTGCTGATCACGACCAGCCAGGCAGCTAGCCTGCTGCTAGCCTTTTGTTTTGGTTTCTCTGTATTTTCTGACAATAGCAGCCAACGGGTGCATAATTTTATGTGACAATCATTGTATATCATAATCATTCTTTTAAAGTTGTTTATGTTTTTATCACAAAACATTCATTCTTGGTGGGTTGTATCAGATGACAGACTTATTTACTAACTCACTCATAACTGGTTTTAATTTAAGGTTCTTGTTGAAAATTATTTATACATATAAATGAAATATTTACAACTGATCGAAGTGTAGAATAAAAAGAAAAATTTATGTGAAAAACTGTGCAATAAGACAAAATGCATTAAGGCGTTTATATAATATTTTTTTTTTTTTTAGATATTTAGTCGGTTGAAATCTCGCCCACAATCGACACTTGTTTTAAATCGATTTATTAGCCGTAAAAGTCATCGTGGTATGGAGTTGTTGTAATTTAGTAAAAGGACAGGCCTACCAGCTGTTGTACTAAAGAACTCATTCACACATTTGCCACGCCCACATTTATATATATAAACATGAAGGGTGCTTGCCAGATGCCATCCAAGCGAAACTTGGTTTGTTGCATAATTTCCTTTAAAGTAAATTACGTTGAGTATAAAGAACAAGTGCTGGCTTAATGGCTTTGGCTAAATGCCATGCAAGCCAAACATTTATCATTTCACTTGTTTAAAAAGTTAGTTTCCTTTCAAATCAAAAGAAAATTGTTTGTGTTGTGTTAGTAGCTAAAAATAATAAATCTTCCTTTGGAACGTACAAAGTTCTTTTCACGCAATTTAAGTTTAATTATACAGCTACCCGAGCAATTCAATGAAGAGAACTGAATGCAATTTAGACGAAATCAATTTAATGAAAAGCTTTTTCATTTATACGCTACAATTACAAATCATATTTCAATTTGTCGGCATAATCTACAGTAGAGGCACACACAGACACACACACACACAAAGAAAATAGAAAATTCACTAAGCAACATAATTAAGTTCAATAAATTCTCGGATGAGACGTGTGTGCTGTGCATGTGTATGTGAAAAATTATATAAAAAAAATACCGCTTTCATGCAAGTATGACAGCAAAGCTTTAATTGACTCACCAGGCAAGCTGCACTGGTCTCAATGGCTGCTTCATATGTATGGGTATACGATTCAATAGATTGGTTATGAGGTAGTGATGGGTTTTGTCGGCCAGTACTGTGTAGAAACGACAAAGAAGTAAATGCGATTGTTATTCTTATTTGCAGTCCTTCAGCTTTGCCAACCAGCTGATTTCTAACAAATATTTGTTGTTGCTTTCCGTACACAGTACAGGTCTTGTGTTAGGCTGTAATGAACTTTTAAGTGTTGCGCATAGAATAAAAGCACAATCATCGTCGCCATCATCATTAGTATTAGCAACATCATTATTATCGTCTGATGTTGTACCGTACACATCATCAGCATCATGTATAATCATAATAATTTTGCACGGTTACTTTCGTAGCAGCAATAAATCCAAATCAAAAACTAATAAAAGAAACACTGTTGCATCTTCTGAGCATGTGCAATTTCATCTGCGATTGCCCTGACTGCTTGCCTGCTTGCTTTACATTTCTTTTTCTCTGCACTTGTATTTTGCCAAACCTTACCTTACCTTACCGTTCCTTTCCTTTCCATTCCATGCCATGCCATTACCGTGTGCATCATCTACTTTTATTCATTTAATGCGGCAAATATGGAGCCAAGCATGCAATCAAGTTGAATATAAACATATTTTATATATAGGTGGATGTAGTTGTGTGCGTGTGTGCGTGTGTAGCAAGATTGCCACAATCGTAATAATAAAACTCATCGCGAGCTTAATGACGAGGACTTGGGTATTTAGTGAAAGAGTAAAGGATCACATACAATACAAGCGGCATAATTTCGAAGCACACACACACACATACACGCATACCCATCCTCTCTACACAACTTAACTCTAATCATCTCTACATAAACAACAGTGCAGCTTGCTGCAAGGAAAGCGTATTATCAGTGCATTGATAGACTTAAAAACAGCAACAACAATAATAACAATAAATGAGGGGGATCATTATTAAACCATTTGCAAAGATGTGTACACACACACACACACTGTCTCTTCTACATGATGAAATATTATTTAAGCATATGAACGAAGAGCAAGAACAACAAATGCATAAACAAACAACACACTATTATCTTTATCCTTATCCAAAAAGTCAAGCAAGCAAGCAAGCAACCATCAACCCAACAAAAATATTACTTGTGCACGCAGCTCAACTCATCACGTTCGATCGTCATCGTTATTTGCTGTTGGCCTGTATCATCATCACATGAGTTTCGGCCTTTGCTTATATATGCCTTTCCTTCTGACCACTAATTCAATACCGATGTTATATCAACTCTCTCTTCGCTTGATTGCTTTGAGTCGTCTCCTCTTTTTTTTTTTTTTTTTTTACGAAATTATTACCACTACTACTACTGTTGTTGTTGTTTGCTGTAATTCATTAATACTTATGTTGGTTTTTTCATATTACCTTAATTTGTTTTATGCCGGTTGTTTTGCATTACTTTCAACGCTCAATGCTATAACAATTTTTCCTTTACCTCTCGGTTGTCTTCTCATTTGCTTCTAAATCCTATAACCATACAGAATAGTTTGTATCTTCTTCTACCTTACGGCACTCGGGTATCAGTCTTAATTTTCTCTTATTAGCTTGCTTGCTGTTAACAAAAATAACACCAACAACAGCAGCAGCAGCAGCAGCAACATATGCTGGGTAAGGAGTATTTTTTTTTTTTTTTTTTTTATTAAAACTCTATTGACTTGAAGATGAAATTCAAAATCGACAAGAAGCAGTGGGCGGTTATCATTTTCATAAATTATTAAAAACTTTACAATTATTTTAAATATTAATTCACAATTAAAACTAAGAGCCGGAAAGGGATTAAAAAGGCGGATCTATTAAAAATCATTTAATTTTAACTGAAAATGTAAATTACGCGAGTGGATGTAATGAAATTAATTTTCAATTTTATCAATCTTTGAAAAAAGTTTCAAGTAATTAAAGAACAAGTGAAAGTGTTTCCATTTATTGCAATCATTTACCTTCGCAATCTATGCTACAATTAGTTAGTTAACTACCGTTAAGAAGAACCGTCTGAGCCTTAGCTCAAATCATACGTACGTACGTCATACGTCAGTCGTTTTTTATCTGTATTTTTGCCGCTCAAGAATCCTGATATTACTTCTCAGGAGGAGATTCGCCATTACGCGTATTTTAGTTCCTGGATTGTTGTTCCAACCTCCGTAGCACTTTGAGTACGAATGCTGCTATATCGCTCTGGTCATCTGCCAGTTTTGCACGTTCTCTGTCATGAATTTAATTGTGTAGACATTGAGGAAGTCTTGCTTCTAAAGCGTCTGCAATAATAAAATACAAGCTTTGCAGTCTTCTTGTCATCGCAAGATGGCCATAGAGGAGACGTATATCTTCCGATCTTATGTAAGTAGTTCCTGTAAACTCCGTGACCGGATAAGAACTGTATAATGTAGGTTCCTTTTTATCCAATGGCAGCAATAAGTAAGTCCACCTTCCTTTAGTTGATGTATCTCATCTATTCTGCCACCGGTTTAAAGAATTTTGACTCTATTCCTTCTTTATAAGTTTCACATGGTGAGAAGCGCTTCAATTCGTCTGCCAATATGTCCATTGGGATAGCTTCTGCTATGACGTTTACTGTATCTTCAGAAATCGTACGGTATCCAATAATTGTTCTTAACGAGCTTATCCTTTTGTTGAATTGATAAATGTGAGGTATTGTCAAATTTCGATATATATCTTTGTATGGAGTGGGGGGAGGGCTCCAAATATGATTCGATTTGTGTACAAATTTTGTCTTTTACTTCTATACCCGTCGTGGAGACTCAATTAGACGTTTGTAGGGAATTAAGCGTCCCCCCGAAGGAGGTCCCAATTTTATACCTTACACAATAGGCCGCGTAAGTTCACCCCTTGGTGACGGGGTTTTTTGCCATGCACTACCAGCGATTTTACAGTCCCCGCGAAGCTACCATAAGGGGGCTTACCGAAGAGTACGTACTGGCAAGAACCTTAGTTCTTGGGGCTCCAGTACCCCGCGCTACCAAACTTAGTCTTTGGTGGGACTGTTGATCACTTGATCTCCCAACTTCGGACAGCCTATTGCCCATGGGTTGGTATCCCATTGGTGTTATGTTTGCTTAAAGATTATTGATCCCTGGAATTATCCAGGGGATCTTTTTTTCATTTTGGCCCCGTGATCCTTGGACTTTGGCACCTATGCCGGTACGCCGTTTCAGAGCGGGGCCCAACAAATTTAGAACAGTCAATTATTATGCTTTTTAACTATTGTCGGCTCACAATCGAAAGAAATCTTTCACAGCCACAAATATGTTTATTATGTGCCACGCCTACTGCTTGTGTAGGGATGAGAAGGCCATTTACAATAAGATTTCTAACAAAACTTATCTGCAATTATTTGCTTAAATTACTGCACTTGAGGGACAAAATATACAACAAACAAAATTATACAACTTAAGAAAAGTCTGCTTAAATTTTAAGAAAGAAAAGAGAGAGAAGAAAAAACAAGAAATTGTCAGTGAAACTACGTGAACAGCAATAACAACAAGCAGCAACAGCAATAACAAAATAATAGTACTTAAGTAAATAAAATTAAACTTTCCGGCAATTAGTTAATTTTATTTGACCTCTTATTATTGTGTCATTAAGTATTATTTTGGAACAAGTACAAAGTGTAGCTACAAGGTAAAAATATTGTAAGGGGCAGGAGTGACAGCAGGCACCGAAGAGAAGTTGAATGAAAATGCCAAAAAGCATACAAATGCAAAATAAGATGTAACTGCAACCATTGCCATCACCAACATCATCATCATTATCATCGTCACTATCATTATAATAACAATAATAACAACAATATGTAGTATTTACAAATACAAATAAATGGCAATTGTTCAATTACTAAAACAACAACTAAAATAAACAAACAAATAAACAATTTTCATTATCTTTAAACAATAATCGTGAGTGTGTTTGTATTTTAGCTTTAGCTAACATATCTAAAGGTTGTATATAAACGAACAAACGAAAAAGGCTTCAAATTGTGCTGGCTTGGTGGCTGGCTGGCTATTGTAAAGGGAATATGATATGAGAGAAGTTGGGGTAGAGTCACAACGGAGAACGTGGTGGAGAGTGAAGTGCAGCGAAATTGAGTTTAGCGCACACGCACACATCATTTACAGATTATTTACATTTCCTTCAAACTAAAGACATTGAGTGATTTAACAATTTTTAAACGATTTTTTTTATAGAAAAGAATACCAACGCACATATACACATTTATTCAACAAGTGAGATCAGGTTGCTTGCCGGTTGATTCACGATTGACTGAACTAACGTACAGGCGACGCACTAACTGACTGTCCAAGTAACTGGTTAATTATTCCTTTAGTTTATATATTCTGATTGTTGTTATTATAGTTGTTTTTATTATTTTTTGTTTTGTGGCTGATTTGTTTTCTTATTTTCTCTAAAACATTTGCCACGCTTTGCCATTTGCTACTTTGTTCTCTTTGCTGAGTGCTTAAATGCAACAACAGCAACAGCAACAGCAACACCATGCTAGAACAACTTAAGGCCGCAAATGGAAAAAACGTTGAAATCTCCGCCAATGATAATGATGGTGCTGATGACGATTACCTGCTGTTTTTCTGCCTACATTGGCAATTACACAAGCAAACGCACACATATGTATAGTTATCTAAAGCAATACAATACTCACTCATACCATCATATCCCCTCTTTCGTAAGGTTTGTGCTGGTAAACACTCCAGATAGACTTAAACACAGCACACTAATCATTACACAAACTTGCTTTGCCGCAGCAATTCATAGTTGTTATTGCTATTGTTGTTGTTATATACCGTATGTTGCAGTTGTATTATTTTTTTTCACACTGCCCAGAAAATGCATATTTATGCAGTTGTTTCCATTGAAATGATTGCGTTCGGGTTTCGTTTCTTTTTTTTTTAATTTTTGTTTTTGTTTTTGTTTTTTTAGGTGTTTGTTTGCAATAAAAACAAAAAAAAACTGCCAATCCCTAATTGTTTGTGTTGTTATTATCAGGATGGTGGAATAGTTTTCAATTCTATCAACAATCACACACCAAACTACTTTAACTACAGCTCAACAACAATAGCGTATTAGAGATCAGAAACGAAGAAGAAGAAGAAGAAGAAGAAGAAGATGTGAATTAATTTTAAAATTACTTTCATTAGCATTCAGTTTTTTTAAAAAATGTTATCGATAGACAACGTTTTGTAATGCAATGGTTGCTTAAGGCTGCTGCCGTAACATTTGTGACTAAACAAATAAAGAGAGAAAAAAAAGAAAAAAAAATGTTCAAATAATTATGATTAGGTCATTATTGTTGTTCTTTAATAGCAACACAAACATACAATACAATAAAACAGAATCAACAACGAGCAATTTTGTGAGTTGAAAACAATGGAAACAATAAATGTGACAATGCATACAATCGCACTACCGGCAATTATTTGCTGTTGTGTAAAATGTTAAAGCAATTGTCTGCAACATACATACTCTGTTATCATTATCATCATCATCATCATCATCACATAATTATTATGTGAATATGTTATAAGATGGCCTACCTTCACTTGTGACTTGTGTACGATGATGATGATGGTGCTTTCCCTAACTACAGCTGGTAAACAGTTATTACACATTAAACTTTAGTGAGAGTTGATGATGTTATTATTAAGAAAGATGAGACCACTTACTTAACCATAATTATAAATTTAATAGCACATGTGTGAGTGTGTGTGTGTGTGTGTGTGCATGTACATTCACACGTTTACAACGTTTAAATTGCACAAATACTTACACGGCACAACTGAACGTTGAATGGTTGCTTCGGATCATATCTCTGCGATCACAGTAATTTATCATTATTGTCATTGCATACATACTGATGCATAGTACTACTGGGCTGTCCATAGCGTTGTGTTATTATGTAGTAATTATTTCACACAAGCGTGTATACCATTCTCTTAGAAATGCAAACGAAAAATAAAGAAAAAAAAAATAAATATATATATATATATATATACACGTTCAAGGAAATGAAAAGAATATTTCATACTCGTCTTTTCACAATTTTTTGTTGAAAAATTCTTAGCAGCTTAATTACTTGTAATAAACTGAGTTTCAGCACACAAGAGTCATTATGGAAGTAATCGAAATTCATGATGAAGTATAAAATTAAAGTAAAAATATTAGAGTCGGTTGTAACTGACCTTTTAACACATCATGCGATATAGTATAGTTGGATGACAGCAAATCTCAAAAAAATTTATATAAAAAAAAAAAATTTTTAAAGACCAATAGGGATCATTTTTAATAGCGATCTCTCTTGGTCGGCATTTCTATGCAAAATTTTATCAAAAAAATATCCAAAATTGTGTACCTGTAGGTTTATCACAATAAATACATGGACGTACAGACATATCACCTTTTACCATATCACTTAAAACACTTATTTAGATAAACTTGTATTGTCTACTTTTTTAAAATAAAATTACAGAAAATCAACAATGATTCATAGGGCCGTTTTAATCTTAAAACTATCAATTATTAAAACGTCCCCCGAATATTTCATCAAATAAAGAATAAGGAAAATATGAAATGACCGCGCTTTGAAACTTCACAAATTCTCAAGAATTTTATGTAGTAATTATATCTTTTTCTCTGTTTCATTATATGGACACATATCTCTGACATTCAATCTAAAGGACATGTTTATCATAAATCAATCAATCTGGCAATTAACAAAGTTTTCTGGCACATGTAGCGTTCAGTTTATGTTCACATGAAACTTGTATTTCATCAATTTAATGGCAAGAAATAAGCAAAGCGATGTAATATAGAATAAAAGGAATATGATACATTTTATATTAGTTCTATATACAACAAGTAATGTGACTTTTTTTTTTTTATTAATCATTTATTTTATGCTTAATTTTATTACAGTTTACTACCACAGAAACTAAATGCCAACAGCAGTCCGATTGTTTAACGGTAAGTTCAAATTACAATTAATATTACAAAATACCCCAAAAGAAAAAAAAAAAAACAAATTCTCCAATTAATTCCGAAAAGCAAAAGTTAGAATTAACAGAAAGTAAAAAATGCTATAAAAATTTTGCATTCAATTATTATTGAATTGATATTCAATTTCAATTGCACAAAACAGAAGCCATTCAAAAAGCTAAAACAATGAACAAATTTATATGAAAATGCAATACAGTACAGTCAAAGTTATTGGGATTAATCTGGTGAAAAAATCCACCAATAATCCTTTTATCATAAAAAGACCAACAATAAATCGAGTGCAGTGAACTAAACGCAAATAAATAACACGAAATCATATAGTCTGTCATATAAGTAATTGTGCACTTTTTGAAAATAAAAAAAAAAAACACATAAAAATAAATGGATATTTATCCATCTCCATCAGCGAATAGTATAATGGGGTATGATTTTGGAACATAGGAGTAGAGCAGCTGGAATAAAAGTTAGGATAGCCACTGTTTTAACACTTCATGTTGTAAAATTTACGATTGTGGTAGGCGGTACCAAAAGGGTCCATTTTTAATATATCGATGAATAGGCTCATTATACGTAGAATTCAATATCAGCTTGAGAGCTCTATTTTTGTGTCTGACAAATAGATTTTGCTGCAATTCAAATAGTACCTTTTATACAGAAACTAAGTTTGTGAAAAAATTTGGCCTAATATCTTGAACCCTTCAGCCCTGCTAGCGCAGCAGCAATAAATGGATTGATAGGATTTGTTTAATGTCCAGCCGTGGAGGCTTAATTGAACGCTTTTTTAGGGTTTTTAATGCGACCCAAGCGCCCCCTCCCCACGAAGGAGGTACCAAATTAAAATATATAATAGTTTATGTTGCCTTCCCACCTTCTAGCAGCATTACCACAACCCACGCGATGCTCCCACAAGAGGGCCATCCCATACACTGGCAAACACATTACTTTTTGGGCTTTCCAGCTACCCGCGGTACCAAACTCTATTGTCTTTGGTGGGACCTTCGACCATATGGTCTTCCAACTTTGGTAAAGGTTTTCCCCACCTTCTAGCAGCATTACCACAACCCACGCGATGCTCCCACAAGAGGGCCATCCCATAGACTGGCAAGCACATTACTTTTTGGGCTTTCCAGCTACCCGCGGTACCAAACTCTATTGTCTTTGGTGGGACCTTCGACCATATGATCTTCCAACTTTGGAATTCACTATATTTTCGTGGATTGGTAGGCGACTTTTTTTGTTGCTTAACAATATTATGATCACTTTACTCAGTGGATCTCCAAGATTGCTTGTCCCTTTAATGTACCCCGAAGACATCTATGCCGGTGGCTCGTATCAGGGCGGGGCCCCCAATAAATGGACATTAAGTATTGAGTATTGTGTTTTACGTCTATACCTGTCGTGAAGACCTAAATAGACGGTTTTAAGGGAATTAAGTGTCCCTGCGCCCCCCCCCCCCCCCCACCCGAAGGAGGTCCCAACTTTAGAACTTACATAATACGCTAAGTAAACTTCGCCCCTTGGTGACAGGGTTTTTTTTTCCATGCACTACCAGCGATTTTACAGTCCCCGCGAAGCTCCCACAAGGGGGCTTACCCAAGAGTACGTACTGGCAAGAACCTTGGTTGTTGGGGCTCCAGTACCCCGCGGTACCAAACTTAGTCTTTGGTAGGACTGTCGAACCCTAGACGTCTCCCCAGATTCAGGTAGCCTATTACCCACGGGCTGGTGACCCCTTGTATTTGCTACAACTTTATTGTGTTACCGAGGATCTTGTCCAGGGTATCTTATATATTATGGATCATTAGCATTAGGCAACAGTAGTTGCCTCGTTATACTTGGACGAAGCACCTATGCCGGTACTCGGTTTCAGGGCGGGGCTCCCAATAAGTGAACAGACGGAAGGACATAGATATATCGACTCAGATTTGGATACTAATACATCTCTTTAGAAATTGCAAACGCAATAGCAAACTTATTAAACCGACGTCCTTGTGTGGAGAGAAATACTCTTCTCAAACTCAGCGATTACAAAGTGACTGTAAATTTTAAGCCCATTGAAATGCGATTTCATAGAATTAATCTACACGAACTTAAAACTTTATTCATGTACAGTGTGGTTAACAATTCTTATTTATATTCTCTCCACTCAGCAACTTTAATACTATTGAACACATGCCACCCACAAAATAACACATTTTCGCCACCCGCCCAAATATTCCACAAAATAATTCCATTCTATGCATATACGAAACAAAAAAGGAGCAATGCTTCTTAACAAATGTTACATTTACAACGTCCCTTCATACATATTGTTGTTCAGCACAATGTTCTGTCTCGAATACTTAATACAGTTCGCGTTTGGACTACCTGTGTCAATGTTTCATAAGGTACAGTTAAAGTTCATGTTTGAGTTTTGTTTAAAAAATCACTCTTCCTTTCTATTCAATTAAAAGGAAAAAATAATGGTTTGTTAGAGCAACTCTTTTGTTCATGCTGCTGTTTCTGTTGCTGCTATTGATTGCAATTCGACGTCATTGTTGTTCAACATTTTGTGTTTTACTTTTTGAACTTTTTATTACATTGTTCAACCTGTATCAAAAACATCACCACCATACATACGTTAAAAACGTTTAAATTCACCAGAAACATTGACTTTGGTTACGAATCTACGTAAAGGGAAGTAGAGTTCTTTTTATTATTGTTTTCGTAGATGGTCTAAATAGAATCCACAGCCTGCCATGAATAGCTGTTTGGTTGACTGTCTGGTCGGTTAGTGGTTCATTTTGTTCATTTAACGTCAACATTTTCCTATAATTGTAATAGCATCAGAGCAGAGAAAAAGGTCGTACGTAGCAAAGATTGCCGCATATCGATAAATAGATAATTGCTTTTTATTTATTGGGAAAGCGTTGCGAGTGGTATAACAAAATAAAAAAAATGAAACTGAAAGATTTTCAATGTGGGTATTTTGGGCATTTCTCGAAAATATTTGAGTTTAACACCAATGAAATTTTATTAGTTAATAATAAATATAGTTTGAAACCTATTCGTTGTAAAATCTCATACGAAATTTCAAACGAAACGTTTTATTCAAATAAAATATTAACAAAAATCAAATATTTGAACATTTTCGTTACACTAGATAAAATTACTTAACAAGGACTAACTTTTTATATAATTAGAATATGGCAATCTGTCTCTTTATATGCATTATATGCTGCTGCTATAAGTGTTTAATTGATACAGGGAAAAAGATATATATGGTGTTACCTGAGGCTATGAATAAATTTTAAGATGAGAAGAATATGAGCATCATTATTTCAAACCCATAACCCGCAATCATTAACTGTATAAAACATAAAAGCAGCGTGGTAATAATGACATACAAAAGAGGTGTACGAGTGAGAGAAAAGAGGTCTACGAGTGAGAGATCTACTCCCTTAATTTTCTCTACTCTTGAAACTGTTAACAAAAATGGCCGTCACACTCAATTTTGTGTGTTTTAAAAGGCTCGACATAAAGTGGAGAACTGTGTATTACTTGGGTGTATAAATTATGATCCAACTAGCTGATCCAACTTCTTTCAATATCTTCTTTTTTAAACAAAACATGGATAAATGAAAGCCCAACATGTTAGACTCATTTTTGAATACCAAACTCGAAAATTTATCCTTTTTTTTTTTTTAATTATAAACTGATTTTTTAATCGCTAATCCCAGTCTTTGCTTTAAATTGATTTGAAATTTTATATATTGTACACATATATATAACGTAGAACACTATTACGCTTGACATGTACTATTATTAACGAGCAATTAGTCTTCATATATATATTTGTGGCTGATAATTAATTATCAAAAGCTGATAATTAACTGAATAAATATAGATTTTGATCTAATGATAATTCACTATAAAAAAATAAATATGTCAACATAGAATTTATAAAATAATTCTTAATTAAATTGATTGAAAAACAATTTTTGAGAAATAATGAAAAAATCTCATTATTAAATTAACCTTGATGCGTATTTTTCTATTATAACCGTAAAATTTTCATCTTCTAACGCAACGAATCTGTTGCTATTGTTCACCTCATAACATACTTATACTTTTTTTTTTATCTCTCCAAATTATTCTACCATTTTACGCATGTATGTGTGTGACTTGAAAGAAACATAAAAAACAACAACACAATAAAACAAAACTAATAATCATTATGAACGTAATCATCATCATTTCCATTTAATGTCACACTGGCAACAACAACAACAACAACAATAACAACAACGTCTATCAACAGCACATGTCTGACGGGTTAGAGTTTTCACATATTTTAGAAAAAACGCATTCTGCAATTTTGTTTGTTGTTCTACTTAGGAAAACAAAACAACAACAACAACAAAAACAACCAAAAAAAAAAAACGAGTGTTTGAGTATATGTTAACCTAAGAAAAAAGCAGAAAAATATATGGGAGGAATAATGTAATAATAATTTTTTTTACAGAGAGAAAAAATTCTCCCTCTCTTCCTCTTCTCTCAACGTATGTTGGCAAAAGTGCATATTATTAATATGCTTGTGTGTGCAGTAAGTATCTTTAGTGTTTGAACACAATAGAGCTGCAGCCGCAAAAAATTACTCTCTTTTTTCTTTAGTTTTTTGCATTTTCTTCTTCTTTTAATAAATTCTACTATAAAATATATGTAAATGAATGGATTTTATTGAAAAAATATTTAAAATAATTAACATAATACTATTCGCATTTAAAATTTGGAAAATGCTTCAAACCAAGAGAAGGTGGTGGGTCCGCTGGTTAAATTTAACTCGATGTGAAATTGGGTTTTATAAAACAAGTTTTGTAAGGATGAAAGAAGGTGATGAGGAGCATTGATTCAAGACAAGTTAAAAAAAATCATACAGGCAACCAATTAGCCTTAAAATTCGTTTATCTTTAACCATTTAACCGTAACATGTGTTATTTGGAATAAACTTCATCAAATATATGTAGCAGTCCCAAATGAAAACGAGTGGATTTGGATTTCTGATTCCTTTTATAATAAATCAGGTTTGCCGCATTGTTTAGGAGCAGTAGATGGGAAGCATATTACTATTGAAAATCCTAAGAATGGTGGTTCACACTTATTATTAGGAATTTGTGATGCAAATTTTACGTTTACGTATGTTATTGTTAGAGATTTGGGCAGTCAAAGTTATGGTGAAGTTCTAGGAAGAAACACTTTTGGAAAAAAACTTTTCAATAACAGTCTTAACTTGCTATTTCAACCCATATAGATTCTTTCATTAATACATTTTTATAATTTTTGTTTTTTAAATTAAATGAAATGTCTTCTCTTTGAATTAAATTTATTAACATTTCGTCAAAAACGTTTTTACTTCGATCAGCCATTTTTTTTTTTAAATTTTCATAACATACTTCAGTTACGAAATATCACATAAAATAAAATTACAAAATTAACAAAACGGTATTGAAAATAAATTATATTAAAATGAGCTACCCTGCCCGTTCTCAATATGAGAGAAAATTGAAAAAATTAGAATGCGGCTGGAGAATTAAAATAGATTTGAAGCTAGCAGCAGCTGCATGTGAAAAACCCAGCCGCAAACACATTTTCCAAAGAGAGTAATTTCCTTGCGACTGCAGCTCTATTGTGTTCAAACACTTAAGCTGCATTTACATATATGCAAAACACTCAGGCTTGCATCGTACACTTGAAATTGGAGAGCAAAAACAGAAACAGAAACAAAAACAAAAACAAGAAAATAAAAAGCAACAACATAAAAACTAAATGCAACGCTTGTTTGGGTCTAAGGTTAAAGATGAATGACAAACAGACAGATAGTCGGACAGACGTACGGACCGACTTTTTAGACGGCTTGTCTTGGCAACTGGTTGCATTTACATAAATTTTGCCCTGCTAAGCCTTTTCATTCATAATTTCTTAACATGCGTAAAAGATTTTTTACATACGGATATATTCCCAAGTTTAATGAATGCATTCCTATGCACCCATGTGTGTGTTCATATAACGCACAATTTTTTTTTGTGTTGTTTTTATTTTTTTTATTTTGTAGGTGAAAGCTTCCACCATTAAGGGTATGTACTCGTATAGTGTAATATATAGGAGAGTATGTCTAAAACAAACATTCACAGCTGGGAAAAATTATATAACAGCACTAACAACAATAACATCTTAACACACTTTTTCTAACTTGCAAAAAAAAAAAAAGGGAGAATAAAAAAATACCAAGAATTATGTATGTATGTATGGTACTTTATGTACTTATTACGGTTTTGCTCATGGAAACAACAAATCGTATAAACAAATAGTTAGATTTGTGTTAAAAAAAATTCTTTACAATTACATTTTTTTTTCTTCTCTTTAATAAATAGAAAAACTTTGTTTTTGTATTTTTTTTTTTCAAACACCTGTTAGCAGTGTTGATAATATTATTTTAAATAAAAACAAGTGAAAATATTACATTTGGTCAAGCACGACCATCAAATACCCTACACTTATTGATAGAATCAAAAACTAAATTTTTTATACTTAATATTAACTATTCTTCAGCAAATGTTGGCAAAAAAATGCGCATTTTCGTTATGGACCGATTTTCTTTTATAAAAAACTTTATATGAAGAGTGGTTCTAAAAATGGTCCGATCAGGTCCAAATTCGGCCCAGCCAATTATTAAGTTAATTAACTTTTATTTTTTAAATATTGTGAAAAAATCTTAAGAATTGAAGACTTTCATTATTACAGAACCTTTTATGGGGAAGGGTTCTAAAAATGGTCCGATCCTATAAATTTTCAATAGGGCCCATACAAGACATTGTATCAATTTTTTAAATCGAAATATTTAAAAAAATGTGATCCATAGCCTGCGCACAAATTAAATGGACAGACAGACGGACATAAGTAAATCGATTCAGCTTTTGATTCTGATTCAGATTTTGTTGCTGCACCATATAAAATGTGTGGTACAATAAGTTTATAATCTCGTGTGATTAAGATATTATTCAAGGAATCACTTAGCAAAAATTCTTTTTTGATTTGAATGGATTGTTTGAGGTCTCACGCTCACTATTGACAAAAAATATATATTGATGGAAAATTTCGATCTTTAAAGTAATTACGTATACATAACCTCTACATAAGTAGTTTAATAAAAAATGGTTCAAGTCTTAAGTGTTTTATGTGTATTGTCCTAAATGAATTTGACATATTTTATTCTAATCCAATCTACGTCAATGCATAAGTACACGCATAGTAAATGTTTTGAATTAATTCTTCCCCCATCCAATATAAATATTAAGAAAGTACTGGAAACGTTACAATTTTTGGAATCCTGAACTTTACTAAAAGTGAAATGAAAAATTCAAACAATTCAACGCATGATTCCATTTACCGGTATGGATATGTATCCATATCAGTTGCAATATATCAATAACAGACAGTTCATCATTTTCATCATCATCCTAATTAAAGATGAAAGACATACAACATGAACCTAATATTTAATAAGAAAAAAAAAAAGGGCAATGTAATGTAAAAAATGTGAAAAGAAAACCATTCGAAATCTGACAGAAATCATAAACCAGTTTTTGTGACAATTGAAACAATGCTTTGGAAAAATTTTATTGCTGCTGTAGATAATGATAATAATCATGGCTGCCGTAGCCGGACAGGCTCGCTTACATGCGCATAAGATTTATGACCTATGAAAAGCTGTCATCCCAGAAATTTTTTGATACGTTGCTAACATTCCAAAAAGGAGAACAATACAAACAAGTAAAGCAGGAAAAATTATAGTATAGTACAGGACAGTGGTTTAAATGCTGCTTAAATATAAAATCAAGACATTTATGCAGAAAAAAACTGATTTTGAGAAGGGCTTCGAAAAGTGGTCCGACTCGGCCCATTTTTAGCATTGGCTATAGTGTTTAAAATATGAATGAAGGATTTTAGAAGATGCGGCTTAAAATTTTGTATTGGCACAGAGGCGGACATGGTTTGAAATGATGCAAAAAAGGATTCCAAGTCAATTGGCTTAATGAAGAAGCTTCTTTAGAAGTTTAAACAATCTTACAAATATAATATATTGTCACCACCTTATGGAGAAGACATGTTGAAAGTAAGCAATAATAACAACAACAATAATGATTATAAAAAATGACATTGTCTGTCAAAAATTTCAACATTTTGAACAAGTCCCCTAACATCAGTAGCTGAAGAGGAGAGCATGCATCCAAAAAAAAAAAAAAAAAACTGCTTAAAAATAAACAGCCTTTAGCTCAAGTGAATGCCATATTAATAAAGAAAGAAAAATAAGAATAAAAAATAAATAAATAAACGAAAAGAATAAATTGCAGACAAGTCTGACACAATGCCATGAATGCGAAAGATGAGCTACACATAAATAAACAGAAAATAATCATCAACTTGAGTATTCTTATATACCCAAGTGGAACAGAGTTATAAGCATAGGCAGGGCAGCATAGCAACGTAGAGATGACTTGCGTAACGTTGTCCCACAAAATTCTTTTATATGATGGAAAAAACAATTTTGTTTGTTTGTGTTTTGTGGTTGTTGTTTTAGCTCTGGACACTACTTCTACTTCACGGCAACAATATGTAATAATAATAATAATAATAATAATAATAACAACAATCCTCAGTAATATTAAAAAAAAAAAAATAAGTTATAGGGTGTGGCTGATTGGCTGGAACTAAGTTAAAGTAAAAGTTATACTTTTTCTTTCAACATTTTCTATTGTAATTGGATTGATTCATTATGTCATCATTCTTTAACCCTATCTGTCGATTTCCCCAGCCCTAGTAAACAAAAAGTTCGATCGCGCGCTGTGCTATTTAACTGTCCAAGCGTGTTTTTAAAGTACAGCAAGAGTTATATTTTAGATAAAAAGCTATCGTGAAATGATAAAAAACTTTAGGGGACATATAGTTCTCACTTGTGATATTCGTTTATAACAGAAATTTTCTACCACGAGTTAGACTTGTGGCTTTCGTTTATGGTACAAATTTTTTAGCAGTAGTTTTTCTATCATATTTTATAGTTCTATAGATAAGACAGAGAGTGATTTTTTTTTTGTCAAGAATCTCAATATTTACCAGCGTAAGACGGACTTAGTTAAAACTTATACAAATTTTGTTGTTGTAAGATGTTTGGGACCTTTTCTGGGTTTTACAAACGATATAATTCACTTAGTATACCGTCCATTTTATTAAGAGATTATAAAAATATACACTACGTCTTATAAGCATAACTAACAGAATTGTAACATGTGACCCGTGTATGACATAAAGTCAATGTTTGAACTGAAGTCACTGACACATTTGTTTATTTATTGTAATCAATTGATTTGTGGCTATGCTCAAGATTGCTTAAATATGCCGATGTACACATTTAAACATACCTATATGGACACATATTTCTTATTTCATTTGTACATTCTCTAATGTTGATTGTGTTAGTGTTGTTGTTATTATTATTGTTGTTGTTGTTATTATCTTTACAATAATATATTGTATGGGGGGGGGGGCCTAACGGCATTCATTTGGTATATGCTTAGCTAACAACGTCAAGTGCTAAACACATAGCACACGTTCACTGTCTATATGTGCGCCACCCACCCAACCTGACTGACGGGCAAGCACGCAAATTGGATTTTTTTTTTCGTTCCTTTTACAATATTTTCATATCAAAATCTAAACATAAATATTTCTTTATTACATGTTGCTTGTTTTTTGTTGGTTGTTGTTGGTGGTGTACTTGCCATAATCGATTTATGTTAAACTTAACATATTGATTAACGATATATTTGTAATATTTTTATTGCAATTAAAGAAAAACATATTTTTTTTAGTGAAAATATTACAGTCGGTCAAGCTGAACCATCAAATACTCTCACCCCACTTGATGAATTATTTAATTAATTTTTATTTTATTTTATTTTTTTTTTTGAAAAAGAAAAAGTTTTATTTTTTTTTACTTGTTTATCAAAAATTTAAAAATGATGTCACAATAATATTTTTTTTTTAATATTAAAACATTAGTACCTCGTATGGGAGGGGGTTCTAAAAATGGTCCGATCCTATCCATTTTCAATAGGGTTTTTGTTTGGGCCAATACATGTCCTTGTACCAAATTTCATTGAAATATTTAAAAAAATGCAATGTGTAGCTTAAGCACAAATGTACATGAACAGAAAGACGGACAGGCGGACATAAGTAAATCGTCGCATAAACTTTATATAACCACAAATGTTTAGAGTTTTTAAAATAGATTTTGAAAAACAATTAAAAGAAAAAAATTTCACTAAAATAATGAATATAAAAAATTGTCCAAAACAACAACAATAATAATGTTTTTATTAATAATTTTTACATATTCCTTCTTGGCTGCTATTCAAGTGCTTTCATGTTTTTTTTTTTTCTCATTCCATATATAAATTTTTTTCTAAGCTAAATATGATAAATAAATGGACCAAAACGTTTAATTTGGCACAAGAGCCAATTTATGCTGAAATTTTATAATGAAAGTACAACAAAAAGCTTGAACAACAAATGAATGAGAATTGGTGCTGTATGTAGTATGTATGTATAGGTTGCTTTTGTGTGTATATTCATATGAGAGTAGTAGTCTAAGCGTCGTGAAATATAGAAACTCATAAAATTGAAATAAAAAACAATAAAGTATAATGTAATGAACGAAGTGAAATGAATTTGAGTGTTCAGACATTAGCAAAATTAAGCAGCAGCATGAAGCAGCAACATAAAAAAGAAATAATGAGAATTTTTGTTTTATATTTTTTTTTTTTAAGGTATAGAGAGAAGAGGCGGTAATAAACAATGCCCATTAACTAATTGTTGAGTAGTAAGTAGGTAAATATATATATATGTGCATGTATGTGTGTGTATAAGTATACTCAAGTTTATGTTTGACTTTATACTAATGGCATGTAAAACAAAAAAAAAAAAAGGAAAATTCAATTCAGTTTAGACCAATTTTTAAACTGCTTCTGCATTTATGGATACTCACAAAAGGGGGCGTAAAATGAGACTGGTTATGTTCTCTTGTCTCTATTATGCGTCAACAAATGCATTAGTTTCTATAGTATTTTTCGTAAATTGTGGGCGTGTCTCTTATTATTATAATGATTTTGTTGAATGTTCAATGCTAGTCTGATTGCAAGAACTAGCAATTCTTCATTTAGAATATCAATAATCTCAATTTTTAAAACATTTTTACCATCGACAGACAGACAGATAGATATATACTCTGTAGTAAAGAGTGTCTTTCTAAGTGTTACAACTATTTTAAACAAAGTTAGTATGCGTGCAACTTCAAGGTTAATGGCTATAAAAAGTTTTTCGTGAATTTGGAAAACGACAGGCAAGACAAATTTCACACTAAAAGAATAATTAAATTTCATTAACTAATTACAAAAACAAAGCTATATTGAATTGTAACAAAAATGTTTATCGTTAGGAAGTAATTATTAAAAGTTGAGCTGTAGACACGACATAACAGTGTAGGAAGATTTGGTTTAGGTCAAATCTTAAGCGCTCTCGTGTACATGATTACGCCCTTTAATAGTGTATATATGTTAAAATTAATAAAGGTGTTGAATTTCGAGTCTTTTTTTTAGTTAATTGTTGTGAGTGGCTGTCATTCGACAACGACCATTTTTTGCCAGTCCATGGTTGGCCTATAAGGTACTAAATAATTTCAACTCAATTTGATAACTACAATAACCGATACACAGACTGATATGTCCAGATCGACTCAGTTTTTGAGATTGTTCAAAAATATATATATTTTATAGGATTATCGAGGCTTCTTTCTGGTTGTGGCAAACGTTATACAAACAACTATTTCTTTATTCTTATATAAATCTTAAGCAACTGAATAAATGTATAAGAAAGGGTTAATTAAGAAATTTTTATATAGAATTTAATTAATTTTCAATTTTAATTAAAGCACTTTTTACGATTAAGTTTATAGTAGGAGTTGTATTTCGGTTGTTTGTTTCAGTTTATTTAAAGAAAAGATGGTGTAAATGAATAAATGAGAGAAATTTATATTACTCATTTTCGAAAGGGTAATAAATTTTCATTAGACATAAAACTCTTATTGCCATTTTTCCATTTTCTCTCCTTGTGTTAATTTTTTTTTAAACCTATTACAAAATTAAATTGTTCGTAAAGCAATAATAGAATATGTATTTAAGAATGTTTGCTATTATTGCAAAGGAAGAAGACAGAACAGTATAGTACAGTTATTTGTTATGGTAACATAAGGACTGGGCACCATAACGCACTTCGATAACAATTTGTTGATCTACAACGGTTCATAATATATTCCGTTATTTACTTTTAAAAAATTCTATTTCATTTTCATGCTAGTATTTAACATGAAGTTTGCCATCAGAGATGATAAAATATAAAATACATAAAAGTTGTGCCTATCTTAAGTGATTTGGCAATTACAAATATGTGAACAAAGTTAACATACCTTACACTCTATGAGTGTTGTATAAAATGCATCAATTTCACTTTCTTAAAACGTTTAGTTCTCTGTGTTCATGAATCCAATGAGAGTCGTAAAATTCTAAAAACAAAAATTCAAACTTGTTCAATTTACCTTGAACCAACATATGTTGGATTTAACGTTTTTTATAAACAAATGTTACATAGAAAAAGAAATTGTTGTTTTTTTTATTAGTCAGTAAGCAGCATTCATAAACCATGCAATAACAGCCTCTGTTACACAAGGATGTATACTAAACCGTTTTTATTTCATATACCATCAAAAGTAAGAGTAAATGGTGTTTGGCAAAAAAAAAAAAAAAAAGAAAAAAAAAAACAAGCTCTCATTCTTTTTGTTTATACATAGCAAGCAGTCCAGTATGCAGTGAATGTTGGGGTTGTTAAATTTTATATATATATTTTTTTTTTCTATTCTATGTATTTACGGTATACGGTTGTTTGTTGCTGTAGGAGTATATGTGTTTACCTTGATATGTTAGGTATAGTAAAAGCTGTAGAAAACATCCCTTATATACGTTTTTTTTGAAATCCATATCAAATAAAGGTTATACTGAGTTTGTCATTTCGTTTGCAATACTTAGAAGCAGGCGTTAGAAACTCTATATAATTTTTATTCTTTCCTATGTTCGTGTGCTGTTGGAACGCTTATAGGCGTAAACTTTGCTTAAATTAAGATTCACTCTCTTGCTTTCTTTAGACAGTTGACTACTTAAATTGGGCATCAGCAAAGTTCTACTTAGCAGCCACAAACTTGAACAATTTCTTTATGAAACGAAATTTTGCTTTGTACACAGATGGTGGAGGGTATTTAAGATTTGGCCTAAATTCAAATTCAACCAACAATAACTTGGTGTTTTTTTTTTGCTTATATTTTTTTTAAAACACATAAATGCACATTTTTTGTAGTTGCAGTTTATTACCCTACATGATAATCTTTTCAGGCCTAAAAGAAAGAAATTATTTGGCACGTTTGGAAAATTTAGCTTCATAACCTTCAAAATATTTACATTTTTTCTTTGTGTTTATATATGTACATAACATAACTGAGACCTTGTATTGAATGTTTACATTTTATTTGTATATATGCGTAGCTAACATATTGCATACACTGTAATATGAATGAAGTTTTATTACACATTCAGGGTTGTATCAGTGTTGGTGGGATTTATGAGCATCTCTCAATGGTTTGAATATTTATATTTTGCGTGTTTATGTGTCGATATATTAAAGTATTTTCATATTGAGAAGATTTAGTTTTGGGGTTAAAAAGTGAGTATTGAAATGTAGGTTGAATTGATTCATAATCCGTCATGTTGGCAATTTGAAAAACTCTGATGAAAACTGATGCGCTTGTACATTTAATTTAAAATTTCATTTTGCTAATATTTGGTACCAGTAGCTATATTACTTATCCTTCAACATTCTACAGAATTGATGATGATTTCTGTAGGGAGAAGCATGGTATACTAAATGAAATAAAGTTTTAAGGCAAGTTTATCCCATTTCTCTTCTCTCTCTCTCTCTCCTGGTTGTACTTGCTTTCTTCTTATTTAATATAATTTTTCTAAGAATACAATTAAACGAGACTTGGAAAAAATATATAAAATTTATACGTAGAGGAAAAACTTATAACAATTCCCTGAAGGAAGTTAAAAAATTGCAGACAAATGTTAAAAAGATGTAATGAACGGAAGAGAAAAACAAACATTGAATGATATTAAATTATACCAAACTCCCTAAGCTGAACTATATAAAATGTTGTACTTTGTACATTATCTCTATCGTTGACTCCTTTTACACCACACATGTACATAATTACTTATTTAAGAAAAAGAAACAAAATGAAAGTTGTTTAATGAGAAGAATTAATAATTGTAAAATAATGTTATCTGTTCTATATTCAACGATTTATATTTTCCACCTTAAGATGGGAGGTATATAAAGTTTGTTGATTCTTTTGCAACACTTTTTTACCATAACCCAACTTTCTAATCTTTTCGTTATGAAACCATACAGACACATGAAATGCTTCGATTTTCATAAAAGTAAACAAGTAATTGGTATGTATGTATATGCTATGAATCCAAACATGATTCTTATGAAATACGTAGTGGTGTGTAGTGATGTTGTCAGAAACATACAATTGTCACCCATATAATGTTGAAGCATGCCAGAGCATCATCATGCAGTAAAAATACACACACACACCAACATATACATACACAAAAAAAAAGCCATCATGTAGACGCTGTTGAAATAGAAATTAAAGCATTTTAAAAACAACACCAAAGAAATGAAGAATAAATGACTAAACAGTGAAAGGCTAAAGTTTTGATGCACAATATAATACATATGAAAAAGTAATATCCAACTACTGTTTATAGCTATTAATAGCATAAGCACATATTGCGGCATTACCACCAACTTTTAATAATTAAAAATGTATCGTAATTGAACTCATTTTAGTGGTGTTTGTAGACTTTGGCGTTAAACGTTTTCTTTTTCACATTTATCCGAGTGGAAAAGTACTCACAACAACGGAACAGATTGTATACCGCCATACAGTATGAAAATAAAAGAAATGTTTTGAGACTTAAATGACAGTTAATGTCATGCAGAAAAAAATAAAACGAAAACCACGGATACTTTTATAATAAGTATGTATAGAGATGGCCATTGAACAAAAAAGAATTACACATAAACCGACAAACGAACTGAAAGATAGACTTTCAGTCAGTCATTCAGTCAGTTAAAGTCGCTGAAAACAGAAGCAAAGAGACAGATGGGCCAGTATAATTCTTGTCATCGTCTTATTCTGTACATAAACATGTGTATGTGTGTGTGTTCGTGTGTTGCCTTACTATTTAAACATTCATTTGTTGGTTCGTTCAATCGTTTGTTCATTCGTTCACTTAATGAATGAAACGAATGGTTGGTGGTGCTGCTCAGACTTGTTAAAGTTTATCTTATTATTATTATTATTGTTGTTGTTTAAGTTTTATGTATGATGGTAAGTGTTCTAGTGTTGTTACGGATTACAGTACAGAAATCAAATAACATTCGTTCAGGCGTATTACAAACATCCATATACACTCGACAACACACATACACACACATACTTATGGATGATTGCATTCACACAGTAGCTACTAGCTCTTTAATAACAATAAAACACATGCACATGCATGTATGTGTATATTGTGTATATGCGATATTAAAAACATCCAGTTATAATAATCTCTTTCTCTCTCTTTTTATTTCTCTTACCACAATTACACAAGACTTTATACATGTAGAGGTTTTTGTTATTGTTTTTGCGGTTTAATGAATAACAAGTGCATACAACATGTTGTTTTTGTATTGATTTTTAGTAAATATATTTATCTGGCATGATCACTCTGTAAATTTTCAATAAAAAATATTAACATTAAAGGTGATATAATTTGGTACTTGCCACGCTCATCATTTTTGTATGAATATGGAGGAAATTTAGTATTGGGCCTAAACAAAATTTAGTTTTTAGTTGGGGAGTATGGAACAAACATCATTTTCACCCTTTCCATGTCTCTATATCTGGTAATTATGAATTAATATAAACTAAAAATGTATTTCTTTGTTGTTGTTGTTATCGTTGTCGTCGTCGTCGTCGTTGTTGTTGTTGTTGTCGGTATTGTATTTAATATATTTTTGTTGCCGTTCCCGTTTTTACTGTTGTATGTTGTTGGTATTACTGTTTGTTATGATTGTTGTTGTTGTTATTATTATTATTATTATTATTATTATTATTATTATTTTTATTATTATTATTGTTGTTTACTTGGTCTTAATATAATCTTACACAAAAATCTTGCTTCATATATATAAACACACACAGCGATTGACACATAGAGTACATTTTTGTGCAATGGAACAGAAACGGTTGACAAAAAAGCAGAAATAAACCCCACAAATAACACCAAATAAATAAAAAAGAGTAGCTACATAAAACACCAATCTAGTTATTGCATTACATAAAATCCACTTATCAATTACACATGTATGACTGACATAATGTCATAGCTTGACATGGTCAAGCCATGCGGCAACCATTCAGCCACCTAACTAAAGTCATGGTGGGGTGTTGGTTAAGCAATACTGCAGACATGTTATACAAAGGCTAAGATAATGAATAAATTTCATTTACATTTTATGTCTTTGCGGTCCAACGTTGTCAACATTTTATTAAATTTATTTGATTTTTATGTCACGAGTGTATGTTTGTATATAATTATAAATTAAGCAGATTGCTTCAAGCGAAATATTTTCATAATAAATTTCATTTTCTGTATATGAAAACTGTGAACTTGCTGCGCAACAAGTGTTTTATTAAATTAGATTTTAGTCACTTGACAACGTTTCCTTATCTCCTTGAGTGTTTTTACATTAACCTGTCGCACACTTGAAACTTTTTACATAATTTTTTTTTCCTACTTATTACTAAAAAAAAGCTTTTTTGTTTTTTTTTTCCACAAAAAGGAAAAAATAATAAATTCATGATTTATAGATAATAAATAAAACCATATGACAGTTATGTTGATTTATATGTAAAAGTGTGAACAGGTTTACACATACAAAACATTAATACCATAAGTATCACTGTGAAATGTGTACATGTGTGGTAACATATATGTAAATAGAGAGATTGTGAAGTTTCCTCCACCCGGAGGGGCAACATAACTTTACATAGTAGCTCTTCTGGTTCAGGTTAGACATACTCGTACGGGTAATGGCCAATAAATAAATAAATAAATAATATTAATGAATGATGTTCAGCTGTGTACATCTGTGTATGTGTATGTGTGATCATGAGCAATATATAGGTCAGTGAAACCACAAACGTATGTATGTGTGTGTGTGTGTGTGTGTGTGTGGGGCGAGTTGGCACAGATGTATTCCTACACGTTCACGTACACAGTGTTCGCTGCAATAAACGTTTTAATGTATTTGCGGATTTCATAACTGAAAAACCGCGATGGTTACAGCGGTTTATTGTTGCTAAAGAGAATAGGTATTAAATGGAAGGATATTAAATGTGTTGTGGCATGAATTATGAGGGACTTATACTACTGTAACATATACGTGAACGTGACAATAAACGTTAATGGACAGAATGACTGATTTATTCAATTTTAAACACAAGTTATTAGTTTCTATTAAACCATTCAAAATCATCCATCTCTTAACACCAATGTGCAGCCTACATGTAAAAAAAAATATGGTTTAGGACAAATCTTAAACACTCTTCACAGCTATATATACAAATTGTGGTCGTATATGGTCACCGATTATGCTCTTTAATAATGTTATACAGAACAACTTATGCGTTGAATTCTTCAAAAAAAAAAAAAAGTAGCCTACATACAGAAACTAGATTCATATGCTAGGTAAAAATTATGTACATTTTGTAGGATATCCTTCTGGGTGTTGGGCAAACTTAGGTAAGAGGTAAATTTAATATATTGAGAGAGAAAGAAACATTAAAAGACATACTCTGAAATGAATGTTATATAACCGATAACAACAATGCATAATATCAACCACGTGGATATGTGCAAACATAACAATATGAACATCGCCAAACAATACAAAAGAAAAATGGTCTGAAATCGATTATTAAATCGGCTTAAATGCCAACACTCGCTCACTTCTACATACATAACAGCTTAACTCATACATGCTCTTACCTATCCTCCTCACTTATATTCCACATACTCGTATGTATGTAAACTATGGTCATAATCTTACATCTACAAATATATGGGAAGTAGCATGTGCGTCAGTACGAAAACTGTATTTTATGTGACTGGCTACAGTGGGTGAGACTAAATTGATCACTTTTATGTGCTTTGCTGAGGAAATTCACTTTTTGCTTAAATGCTTGTTTAATGTTTTTATTAATTTTGCTTATTTGAAATTTAAGAAAACAAGGTTTAAGATAAAATGGTCATTAATCATTAATGAAACAAAGACATGTTTGCAGAGTAAAACCCACTGGTCATCTTACGTGGATTATTTAGCAAAAACTGATACGAATTAACATTAATAGCTGACAATAACAGCTTTTTAAAGTTGACAAATCCCCAGGAGTTTACTTATCATGTTTTGCCATTTAAACATTTCCATTTTGTAAAGAAACTACCATTAATGGATGTTGGTGACAACTACAGCATCAGCAATAGCTTTCATCACAATCAAGCATACTAATGGCCATCAATGAAAAGCTTATATAAAGCAATAATTAATCGCCTTTTATTTAAAGGAAAAATTTAATACATATGATGGTGTGGAGTGGATTATTATTATGATGCATTTCCATTGGTTTGCTTATTATGTTATGCATACAATATGCAGAAGAAGAGTGTCACTCTGGTTGAACATGCGAATGAAACGCTGTGATAAGCAGTTTTGCTGAGTGGCAAAGTAAGTGTTCATAGTATTCATAAAGATGTATGTATTATACATATATATGTATGTGTAGTACATTCAAAATGATGTAAGCTTTGCTGTTTTCAACTTTTTTCCTAAACAAATTCAAATCTAGTGTCAATAGTAAATATTAACATATTTACACCACTTTTTGTTACCAAACAAATCCATTTAATCTGTAAACATAAAAATTGAAATAACAAATAATTGGAATAATACAGACTTGTTTAATATATGACAAAACAACCATCGCGATAAAGAGAAAACAATGAAACTGTAAACATCCAAACTTAAAATATCAGAAAAGATTAAATAATTTGTGTAACATTTAATATTCTGTGGCTTAAAATTGTTTATATGGCTTACAGGCGGCCACCTTTTAAACAATAAAATTAATTTATTTATTCAATACAGTGATAGTAAGAAACGAATTAGAATTTTTTATTTAAAGTTAAAGTCTTTTTGATATTGAAAAATGCTGATCTAAATCATGAAAACTACAAAACGAAAAATGAAACAAAAAAGTAATAAAAAAATCCATTATTTTTGTATGAAATTGAAAGCTTTAACTACCATAGTTAGAATGATCCGATTTAGATCAAAGATGCATCATTTTGTTGGATAATTTGTTTCCATTTAGAAGGTAATATCATTTTGTTTCTCTCTTGGAAGCCCTTATCCCTACTGGACAACAATTGAGACAGTCGATTTTCGCAAGCTTCACTCACTGCCAAGTCCAGACTATAAGGTGAATGCATAAGAAACTACCAGCCAAGCTCTCGAAGCTTCTGGCGTGTCACTCAATCAATATGTGTGGCCTGACGTTGCCCTGATGGAACACAATTCTTCTCCTGGCTGGCTGCTTCTGGGCAATTGCTTCAAAAATTTAGCTTTAGCCTTATTTGGGACTAACCTTAAGTTTGGTGTTCCTTTACAAAGACAATACAAAGTATATGTATTCTTGAATAGCTTCAAAATCTAAAGATCTTATGTATAAATCTGTTGGACGTATTTTCATGGAAGTAAGTTTTGAAATATTGAAATTCGTTCAATTGTCGCGCCTTTAATCCGTAAAAATCTATTTAAATGCCACATTAATTTTTGCCAAAAATGGTTGCACTCTCAGATTCAGGCTTCTAAGCAAATTGGATAGAATGAGTCAAAGCCCGCATCTGGAACCGTGAGCGTAATTGTATAAAGAACACACCCACATTTCACTTAAAAATATGAACATATTTTCCTTATTGGATATTTTCATTATTTTCCAGATGATTGTGGCAGAAGAAATTTAAGTTTCTTTTCTTTTTTTTTTTTTCGTTTTTCTTTGCCAAATATTAAATAAAAGACCTTAAGGTTAATGTATGTATGTATGGTATAAGTATTTGAATGAACTTTAAACATGAAACTTCTTACATAATACATACATTCAACCTTATCTTAAGTAAACTATAACTTTATAACTATATCATCATAAAATTCTGGCATATTTTAACACTTTAGTTAGTGTGCATGTTGTTAGAAATGTTTCTCGTTTATGTTTTTGTGATTGTTTTTTATTTTATTTTCAAAAAAAAATCACTCATGGCATAGTTAAGTGCATTTTGATGTCATTGTACGGTTTATTATTATTATATGAAACGGAGGCACATAATAAAACGACCACCTTTACGTTCCATAAACCTGTACCTACAAAGTAATGAAAATACTTTGCATGAGTAAAATGTATTTAATAAGAATGTTTTACCTCTTTTCTTCTGCTTGACAATACTTTTTTTTTTTTTTTTTTTATTGTTATAAATAAATTCGCTTTATATACGAGTAGTTTTTTTATATATAAACTCACTTGTCTAGCATTGCTACTATATACCACCATCCACCACCCTATGCCATACAATGCAAGTGTATAACCTTTTAAACTTTGTTTCTTTCTTTTTTTCTTTTTTTTATAACAGTTTGATAAATGACACAGAAACTACATTTCGTGCAAAAATTATTAGTAATAAACAAAAAAAAGTTGCATAATATAAAACAAAGTGAAGAATTGCTACAGTGTGGATAGGTCGAACGAGTAATACCTTAGAGTTATATAATTTTAGAAATGAACATGAGAACCACCAGAAAGGTAAATATATGCCACAATTGGCGTAAGGACAGAAAGACAGCCACACTCTTTAAGCACACTTTACATTTTAAAACAATTACAAAAGATTTATCGATTTATGGAAATCTTAAAAAGACGTCTAAAAGAAAGCGTTTAACATATAAAACTGACAGAGTAGGAAAATTATCAATTGTTTGATTACAAATCTCATTGAAAAGTAAAAAAAACAAATTCCTGAGAAATAAGGGAAAACAGGTTATGTTATATGCAAAATTATAAATAAAACAACAACACAAACACACATACCTCTGTATAATAGCGTGTGCCTGTGCAAAAGTAAAGGATAATGTTGACGTTCGCGTAGAATAGTAAAATATGCATAATTTTACTATAAGTTATAGTCACGGAGTGACTGACACATTTTCTTTTTTTTTTTTTTTTTTTTTTTTTTGTTCAACAAAACAACAGCAAAATCTCAGTTGCCCGTTACATAACACATACTTTACTACACTTATGTACTATATTTTATTGCCTGCATAATGTATATAAATTCTGTGCAATCGCATGCATGAATGGTTGTAGTTTTAGTATGAATGAATGAATGAATGAATTTGAATTAAAAATATGTTGGTTATTTATGTTGCTATGCATAGACATACATACATACATACAGGATAATAAACAAAGAGTGAGTGAAAAGTGAAAGAGATAGCGATATAGAGTGTGTGTGCGTGTGTGTGTAGAAAGAAAACAAATAATGCACGCAATTGATATTTTGCTCATGTTCTTAAATCCTGAAGCCATTGTTGAATAGCTAGTTTTGCCAACAAACCAAAACTACATATATGCACACATGTATGCACGCCATTCTATACGAGTATATGTGTTATATGTACGCATGCACACACACTCAAACGAATTATAATAATTTGAAATTCTATAGAAACAGACAGCAAGAAAAGTGGAACGAACACACAGTGTGGAGAGGAAACAAAATTTATGCAGTAAAATAAATAATGAGGCTGTCTTCACATATTTTTCAACTTTTTTTTATTTTTTTTATTTTTTTTATTTCATTTCACTTCATTTGAATTAAATAGAATTAGAATAACATGAAATTTATTAAATTTTTCTTTCTTTCAATTTCATTTCATTTCATTTAATGCAATAAAATGTACAATTTAATTTAATTCAAGTTTTTGTTTTTTGTTTTTTCATAATGATGAAAATGAAGAAAAAAGATTTGATTCGGGTATACAATCACTTTCGACTCTGATTCTATTGAATAATTGTATAGTCTAGCAGTCAATTAAGGTCGTGTAAAAATTACATGGAATTATAATAAATTTTGCAAACTATTCAACTATACCGTATGCAGCCTGCATTTGATATTAGTGACACGTTTGTTACAATATCTTATTTTTGTGATTTTTATAAATATATCGATTAATCGTATGTACAAATTAAACACATAATAGAGATAAACGATTGTGTATAAACAATGTGTTAAAATGGCATTATATATGTATATAAATACAATACATAATAGGTTGGGTTATCACAAATTTAAGTATTTTTGACAGAAGAAAGAAAAAAATTTATTTGCTATGAAATTCAATTATAGATGAAAATACATCCATCCCTTGTTTTACACAGGAGATACGTTCCTGGCAAAACCGTGTATTGTGAAAAAATAATTTTTATATCGAAAATCCATCTAAAACGCAAACGACTATAAAGAAACTTTTTTTTTTTTAGACATTTATTGAACACCAAATGTAACTAGTATGCTTAATAAAATATAAAAATATCATTTAAATCATAAAAAAACAAGAAATCTCTTAGAAAAAAAAGGTTGTACTTCATTTAACCCCTTGAATTAATTAATTTTTAAACAATATGCCCAAAAATACTATTTATTTATCCTCGTTGTTATGGCATTCAAATGTAGCTTTGTATCTTATTAAAAAATACTTCATTTGAATAAAAGTAACTGCAAGTAAACTAAACTCTCTGTATGTCTTTCTCTTAATTTCTTCATATAGAGGGAATGTTGAAGACGTCTGATACACATCAAATATTGTTTTGACATAAGAAAACAATGACATTTCCTAAACGTCATTGTATGTCAAAGAGTTAATTAAGTAGAAATAAATTCGTGTGCAGTCAAAATTTGTTATTTTCTACATAATTTTGATTTTAAAAACCGTGTAAGATCGAAAACGTGTAAAACGAGTACCGCGTAAAACGAGGGATGGATGTATAACAGCTTTACAATGCTCATACATACAAACACTCATGCAATAAGCATCTGAGTAAACTTTTCTATCATATTTTTATATGCAAACAAAAAAAAAAAAAAAAAAAAACAACTCTGATTTAAATGTGAAATCCTGTTAAAGTAATAAATAAATATGAGACATAGAAATTTTACATTCATTGAATCAAATTCTATGACAAATCAAAAATACACTTTTTAATTGGGGGTTTTTTTTTTTTTTAAATATCCATATATAAGTAGTGGACGCTTACGTGCTGCATGTTACATATTCAGAGATGGGCTTCTATTCTATTCAATGCATGCATATAAAAGCTTCCCTTATTTGAATTGAATTGAAAATTCAATATGTCAAAATTAAAACAATAATTGATTAGTTTTGCTTGATTATGTGGTTATAAATGCTGTAGCCTTGATTGGTTTTACCTTTTTTCTCTTGTATAATAATAATAATAATAATTCAACATAGTGACTGAGGATTTTGCATTGATCAAATCGACCAAATTCGGTTACAAAAATGTTTTATTTATGTAAGAGTATCATTAGCATGATAATCATATATATCACAACACATAAGTTTCCATGCAAATTAGTTAATTGTCCTTAACAGTAAACTAAACCAACTAAACAACTTGTAAATAATTAATGTTTATTTCTGCAATAATTATACAACTTATATAAAATTAAACAAGTCAATAAATTCATGTACTTTGTCTATGCACAATTTCGCATTTGTCTTCTACGACTTGTTTTGTCATTTTTGTACAACACTTCAACACTTCACTACTATTCATTGCATTACAACATAGCGACATTATATCTTTCTATATATAAATAAAAATTTATACACTACAGTCTTCAACAAGTTTTACAAAGTCTTCTTCGTCGGCTTCTTCTTCGCTTTGTTTGTTGTTTTTCTCATCATTTATTGAATGAAAAAAAAAAAAAAAAAAAAAAAAAAAGAATTGAGACATTTGAAAAGAAAAAAACAAATTATATACAAAGTTGTACACAAATTATGGTAATTTTCAGCGTCAATCAATATTCAATTGCGCTTACTTGATAATTTACAAAGAATAAGAGACAACGAAATTGTAGAAGCTTACGAAGAGGAATGTTGCAAACCAAAAAAAAAAAAGAAGAAATTGATGAGAAAATTACTTTGTATGTTGCGTTATTGATTGGAAAAGAGGATTTAATTTATTAGCTAAAAAGCCAACAACATATAAATAAATAAATAAATAAATGATTGGTAAAAATGTTAGTATATATCCGACTATTGAATACCCTATACCACAAATTATGCTACAACGCCACTTTGATCTTTTTTATTATTTTGATTTATTTGCCAACGTTTCGTTGTTTATTTGGCAACTTCATCAAAGCTTCCTGTTTTTATACATAATATCGATGTAGGTATAATATAATAAAATATATGCTACAATTAGTTGTTTGTGTTATAAATGTTTGTGATTCCAATAAAATGTTTGAATAGGAAACGACTGCCCTACTCTGTGTTTACAATTATTCTCTAATTTTAGAAAATTACGTTTAGTATGATTATGTTTAATTGTTTTTTTTTTTATGATTTCAAAAAAAAAAATTATTTAACGTTTTATTGATTTTTAAAAATTTTTTTTATATCAAGTCGTAGCAAAATTGCTTTTTTTTTAGGCTTTAATCTTAATTGCCATTTAAATTATTTACACACAATAATTACTTTCACACGTACTTTTTATACACAAGCTCAACTCATTGTGTCAATATGCTAGAGAATATAAAATAAAAAGAAAAAAAAAAAACTCAACTGAAAGCAAACATTGCATAGTTTTATAATTTTTATACCCTTCATATAAAATGGCCGCGTGCTAAGTTTGTTCTTTCGTTGGCAAAATTTAGAAGGAGACCCAACAAAATACTTATATTTGATGCACATCAAAAATTGAATCGATCGAGACATATACTCGTATATGTATATAAATCTTGAGGCGCTTCTAGTTTTTGCACGCAGATTGCTAATTAAAATGGGCAAAATCAGTAAAGAGCCACGCCCAAAATGGACAAAAATCTATCTGCCACAAAAATTTAACCATCAAGTTGAAATTTAGTATACTTGGTGAAAATAAACTTATCCATTGATAAGCCGAAATTGGGCGTGACCGGATAACAGACAAGCCCACAATATCCAAAAACCGTATCCCACGTAAAAATCGACTTGCAAGCTGGTACGTAACACATATAACATTAAAAGGTGTAATCATTTAACTGCCACGCCTACCTTTTGTGTGTGGATGTGAAGGATTTGGCTTAAATCAAACATTAGTTTTTAGTATAATTAAAAAAAAAATAAATAAATAAATGAAAAATCATAGAAAAATATTTTAATTTCAACGTAATCACCTTTCAAATCAGTGACCTGAATATTAAAACTGAAATGTTCAAATAAAAATTAAAAAAAAAATAAAAATAAAATAAAAACAACAACAATTATAATAATTGACACTCACTGCAACGATAGTCGAATTTATCTCAAAAACAATTGAAAACTAGTTATTAAGCAATTTTCCATTGCACTAATATTATAATAAAAAAAAAAAAAAACTGATGTTATTTTAATGTAATAAAACATAATTGAAAAGTTAAAGCCTAATCATGAAAATTGCATGCAATAAAATGAAAGAAATGTCATGAGAAAAAATTAATTGGAAAAGTGTTGAATAACATAACAAGTGTTTAGTCCAGCCTTTAACATATACTCTGAATAATGAAGTGTACGGTTATGGAAAATATTATTATTAACGTCATCCATATAAATTAAAAACAATAAATATAAATATAAATTAAAATATATAATATAAATAAAAATAAAAAATATAAATTAAATAAAAATTAATAATATAAAAAAAATTATAAAAAAAAATAATAATAAAAAATAAAAAAAAAAATAAAAATAAAAAAATATTTTATAAAAAATATATTAAAAATATATATATATAAAAATATAAATTAAAAGCAAAATAGTGAAATAATAGCAAAATTCGATTGAGTTTTACAAAATACGAATATCTCATAGAATTTTTACTGCAACAACTATGTTATTACAAAAAACATCTAACCGTCTTAAATATATTGAAAAGTTTCATTCAAATAAATGTAATTTGGAAAACATAATTGGTTCAGATATACAATATATTGAAATTAGCGTTTAAACTAAACCATTGTTTGTTAAAAGTGAACTGAATTACAGTGAAGCCAAACAAATAACAAATAACAGGTGCGGAGCCGTAGCTAACATAATAATATCGTAAAAATATTGTAAGCTGTGCTTGTTCTTCATTAAAATGAGATATATGAAGAAAATTATAAAAAACTGTAGATATATTCCATAAAACAAATATATTAATTGTTTAAATTATAAAACTAATAATATAGATATAAAAAAAAAAAAATTAGTTTTAATACAGATATATTAAGAAAGAAACAAATTTCCTTTTAAGAAAGCAACACGTCCAAACTCAAAATCCTGTTTATATATAAAACTTTCATTGAAACCTACTTAAAATGGGGACTAAATCTAATTCTACTCTGAATCCATTTGCTCTTGTAAAATTTAGTTTCTTTTTATACCCTCCACCTTAGGGAAGAGGGTATATTCATTTTGATCATTCGTACAACAACATATCGAAGGAAGCCTTGGAGATCTCACAAACCATATATATTCTTAATCAGCATGAAAAGAGAAATCGTTTGAGACATGTCCGTCCGTGTGGCACTCTCACGGTCGTAATTTTTGAGATATCAAATTGAAACTTGGCACACTTAATCATAGTTTAATTTCGCTATTTCGTATTGAAATTGGGTAAAATCAGTTAAGAGACTCGCCCACAATAAATGATAATCTCAATATACTTCGAAAAAATTGTATCTTAAAAAAATTATATATCGCACAATACTATGCCTATCAAGTTGAAATTTGGTGTATACAAGTGGAACCTTTATCCAAAAAAGATCGTTAATGAATAACGCAAACGTCTATAATTTAAAAAAAAAAACATTATTTGCGTAAATACTTGAAATAGTCATATACATAAATATGGCAATAAAAACTTATTTTTTAGAGAATTACAAAAGGTGGACCGTATTTAAGCTTCGGTCTTAACCGAACTTTTCTTACTTGTTTTCCTCTTATATCTCACCTCTGTTAATACAGTTCGTGTAAGATTTTTGGTTTGTGTCTTTACTCGTTAAATTCGTATCTATCTTCACACTCTTATGTTAATATACATTACCATCCTTAAACGTTACTAATGATGATTTATGAACATTTAAAAAAAAAAAAAAAACAATTTGATTTGTCATAAACACTAAATGAAACACACTTCTAATGTATAAACTGTATATATAGGGCGTGGCATATACACAATTGCACACTCTTTTAACGTTGTGTTACGTGTCATCCAAATAATCAAATTCTACAATAAAAGGGTTTCTTGTAAAGTTTAGACATGTCTGATATTAATTCGCGCCCTTTTTCAGCACATAAAAGGAAAAATATATGATAGGTTTTAGATACATTTTTGCAACTGGCACCTGGATATATTTATTTGTGGTGAGTGTAACTACTAAACCCTTTTACCAATTTTTAAAACAAAACGTCTTCATATCCAAATTGGAGTTTTGCATATAATTCCTCCTTATAATAGCTGTTAACAGAATGACAAACTTAGTATACTTGTATCTTATGTGAAAGGTACAAAAATAAATCCATTCACTTTATCTGCAATCATGAAAAAATAAAACAAATAAAACGAATTATGTTGCAGTCAGTGAACAAACTGTGTTGGATGCTTATTGTGCCGGTTTTATTAAACAGTTCAACGTTATTGTCTAAATATGTGCATTTAATGTCAATTAATTGATTTTAAAAAAAAACCTAAACCTATATGTTTATAAATATCATTAAACAAAAAAATCTAAAAACAATGCTTCTCTTTTCTTGTCATATATTTTGCAATAATGTTGTATGTCAATGTTTTCAATGATATAGCAATATTTTTCTGAATCGAATATATATTTCTGTGTATATAAAAAAGGTTAATGTTTTATAAAACGAAAATTCGTAATGTTTTGTATTTATTTGATCGGACTGATTATTTCTTGCAACCTAAATAAATAAATTCTCTTAATTCCTTATGTTAATTGATTGTATTTTTGGCCAAAGACCCATATTTTTTTTTCTTTTTACATTTACATATTGTCTCTCCTCTACTTTTTCATTTTTGACCGCACTAAACTATTTACAAAATTATTTCCTTTCTTCATTTTTTTTTTCATTTATATTGTAGTTGTTATTGTTTTTATGTAATAATTTATTGTGTATGCAGCATAAAGTGTTTGTTTGTGTAACCACATTGCATAATTGCATTTATTAAAAGTGCTAATTATACTAAAAATTGTTTCTACTTGAACGCCTGCTTTGCCTTAATATTATTCCATGTTTTGTGTTAATTTATTTTTATACCCATTACTTAGAATATGGGGTATATTAAGTTTATTTTTCCATTTGCAACAACCAGAAAGAGGTGTCAGAGAGACCCTACAAAGTATATATATATTCTTGATCAGCGTTGAACATGTATGTCCGTGCGTCCGTCTGTTGTTGGCATTTGTTACGGGCGTAAATTATGAGACATTGATCTGAAATTTCGTTTTGACTATTTTCGCTATGGGCAAAATAGTTTAAGAGCCACGCCCATAATTAACAAAAATCTATTTATCTGCCACAAAAATTTACCAATAAATTTAAAATTTATCTTATTTAACTATGTGCTAAAAATGGTTATGGTCTAATAACAGACACGCCCACAATGTTCAAAAAACGAGATTTACCATAAAACTAGACTTTCAAGTTGATACGTAAGACATACACTATTATAGGAAGCAAAATATATATAAATCTGCCCCGCCCATTACTATAGCTGTAAAAAGTATTTAAAATTTGGCCAAAGTCAAATTTAGTTTTCTTACTTGTTTCATATTTTGTTTTGTTCATTATTTCTTTGTAAATATTATAAATATTTGCCTTGCCTTGCCTTGCCTTGCCTTGCTTTGGCAACATGGTGCTTTATTTGGTTTTTATTTTTAATTTTTCCATAACACTGACTACTTTACAGTTGCTTACTTTATATATAATATATACTTTATAAGTATACTCGTATATTGTATTTATATTTAGTATTATGTAGTAAATCATTTGTGTTGCCAAAATCATAAGAAAGATTTGATTAATTTTTACTCACCCTCTAAGCGAATATCTAATATTTCTGTGTGTGTGTTTATAAGGACCTTTAATTAAACAATTACCGCATAATAATTGCCCTTTGTAATGATTATAATTATAGAATTAACATAAGTTGTGGCAGAAAAGTTTACATTTTATTCTTATGTAGATAATTAAGTGATTAATTCTTTTAATTAAGAAGAAGAAGAAGACAATACTGAAACAGCATTTAATATACGAAAATGATTGAAATTTTGAAAAAAATTATAATAAATGTTGGTGGAAAATGATTTAAATTAAAATGTGACAATTATTTATGTTTTATTATGGATTAAATGAAATTGTAGAAACTTAGTTTAGAACCACGCCTACCATACAGGAAACTTTAACAGTCATAAAAATTGAGCAATGAAATTGAAATTTGGCATCTATGCTTATAATAAGCTTGTCCATAGATCCGCCAAAGGTGGGCGGGATGTATCTGTGTCATTAAAATACAAAATCTTTAAATGAAAAAAAAAAAAAAATACTATAAAATACAAATATATGTATGTATGTATGTATAAATATATGTTTATGTATTATTTATACACGTAGAATAAGAATTTTTATCATATATACAATATATAGACAACATCAGCTTTAACTTGCTTGACTGTGGTTGACTATTTCTGCAGGTATATAAAGTTATTTGAATAGTATTACGACTAAGGATATGAAAATTGCCAGCCACAACCGCAAATCACATAAATTATTGTAATAAACAAAACGAACAAAACGAACAAAACGAGCAAACACAAAACAGAAACGTAATAAACACGATTTACGACAAAAGAGAGCACATGTGTGTGTGTGTATATATATATATATATATATATATTGTTTAATGCATATACACAAAACACAACTTAAGGCAATAATATAAATACAACAACAATAACAACCGCAATAGCTCTCGTTAAATAATGTAAACAAATAAGCACACGTTGTACTTAAACTAAAACATTAAAATATTATGCTCTTGTTAAGAAGACTGATAATATTATATATTGCATATAACGAACGAACAAGAGTATGTGTCTGTATATACGTAGAAAACGAAGAAGAGCTATTCGATTTACACTATGTATATGAATAGAACAAGCATAGTATATAGAGGTAGAGGTTGAGCGTGGGTACAAATCATTATTATTAATTTTAAAGCTATGGCATATAAGAACAACATTCAATATTCAATACTTGGCCACATTAGAGTGCAATGTCTATGATAATAAATTAGTTTTTTGTTTTAAGAAATTATTGTAAGCTTTGTACATATTGTAGCATAAAGCATATTTATTGTATTGAGGGCTTGAAAGTCAAAAATAGAGTTTTTCTTGTTTGTCTGTACTTAGCAAAAGCCAAAAGCCACGCCCAAAATAGAAGAAATTGTTTTTTTAACAAAAATTCATTAAACTTGTTGGTTGATAAGTAAAACTAAACAATCTATTAGAGACCTGCCACACACCCATTCATCTGGACAGTATAAAAAGTTTTTCCTAAACTAAATTTTCCTTTTCTATATTTTTAGTGTTGGGATGAGTGTAACAGAACGCCACCGCCTAAAATCAGTAAATCAATACGTGAAACTTGGTCTTTGCATACGGTCTCAATGTTGCAACAAGATTCTTTGGTATTGGTGGATGTCGCTTGGGAACCCTTAAGTCTGCCTAATCAATGTTTGGTCACATGGGAGGTAGCTGGTGGTGGATTAATGGGTAATCTATTAACTGAATCGTTCAATGTACAGTTGTCACTGTGGCCAGATACCAAATATCGTGTACAAGTCACTTGTAAAAATAAGGTGAGTGCAATTTTTCGCATCACATTGTCGCTAAAACGATATAGAATTTGTTCAATTACTACAGTAAGATTAATGTGATTTTTTTATTATTCTTGAAGCAAGTAATTAAGCTATAAGAACAAAATTATATAAAAATTGATGCGTATTCAATTTTCTTCTAATTAAATTTTTTTTTTTTTCTCTTTCTTTTTTACGTTTTTATAGCTGACCGGGTTAATGTCTCGTTCCTTGCCACTTACCATTGATACATCGGAGGCGGTCAAATCGTTGGAAACAAATCTTTCACAAATACATCCTACTCTCAGAAAACAGGTCATATCCTCTGTAATTACCAATATACCGATTAGAGCAAAACTATTGACCACAACATTAAAGCCCTCAACTACATCAACAGCAGTACAATTGCCAAAACATGTGAATACAAATTCCGCTTCATTTGATGATAAATCAGAAGATAATGCCATAAATGAACTGCACACCAATTTTATACTGAATTGGCACAAACAAGAGAATGCTGATATTAGTGCTATCGAACCATTAAATAAATCGGATCTTGATATTTTTACATTAACAGCTCTGTCCGACATACAGAAACCTTTATGCTATGGCTTGGTAATGCTAACTATAATACTTTTATCCGTTTGTATGATGAAACAGCAACGTTTGGCCAGCGATAAAACGGCTTTGGTAGATGACGAAGTACATAATAAAGTCACTTCAACACCTGTTGCAAATATGATGACAGTTAATAATGTTGTTATGGCTTCAGGTGGTACATGTAAGAATCCCGCCAATTGCTCGCGGTACATTTTAAAGGTGTAAATCATGTGTTGCATGTTGATTTTACACTAAAATAAGTACTGGACGATCAGCGCAACATATGTTTGAAATTAAAATGAATAGAAAACATGAAAAGACAGATATGAGAAATAACAATAACTGAAGGCAAACTATTGAAATGTGCAGAGCAAAGTAACTACTATTAGTCTTTATAAACAACCAAATCATACAATATAATATAATATTATTATTAACAATAATTGCAACTATGCGTAATATTAGGAAGAAAACAAAAAATCATAAAAACATTGTTCTAATTGTTTTATTTTGATAAATCATTATCAAGTTTTAGAACATGTGCATAAAATATATTTTCAGATGCATGCGTGCGTGTGTTATTTTACTTAATGATTTTATTTCATACATTTGTTTCTTTTTTCTTTTTTGAATTTCATTATGTATGTGTGTGTGTGTGCCTAAATACTGCTTTCAAATTTGATATTACCTTTTATTTAACTGGGGCAAGCACGTGAGCAAGACTCTGCTGCTCATAGCTTGTAAATGTGTCAATCGTACGTTTTGCTAGATAACACCATATATCTCCTCCACGTGGTCATAGCGTCAAGCGTTAAGCGTCAGATACGCTACAAAGTTATATGCGCATGTCTGTCTGTTGTCTGTCTGATAATTAATAATTTACACTCTTACTGCGCCTACTAGAAGCATTATTAGGTAATTGCCGTGTAGTTATATACATCGACCCTCCCCATTTAGAATGTGGCTTAAGCCATATTTTTTTTTTGCTTTTTTTTTTATTTAATAAATACTCAACATTTATTCTCTTTGACCACAAAGTAGAAAAATTATACAAGTAGTTGGTAGAAATGATACTCATACAGTAATTGCTTAAAATTCTTTTAAAAAGTTAATAAAATTTTAAATTGTCCGTACATCCATCAAAATCAATATATTCACTAGAATTGCAGAAAATTGCTTTCAATCTGGATTTGATATATTTCGAAAGCGCATTTTGAAACGTCATTGAGGTTTACAAAACTTTAAGCTATGTAAGGTTATATTACTTTTAAAACAAAAATATCCAGCTTAACACTAATAACAAATTTTGGGCTGGAATAGATCTCCTCATATATGTGTTTTATAAATACACAGAAGTTTTATGAAATTTTTTTTACTACAGCAACTATTTTAACTACAACAACAATAATAACAAAAAACCATAAAAAAGCTCTAATTTAAGTACAATAACATTAAATATTACAAAATAAATGAAAACAATAGACTAACAACAACAATACAACAATAATTTTGATTTTAGTTCCTTTGCTCCTTTCTCCCCTGAATTGTTGCTGTTATGTTACATGCACAAGAATATCTCGTTTCATTGTTTTTCTTATTAATAAGTGTGGCTCTCATAATACTAATAGTAAAATAATATGTCAAGAAAAAGAAGAAGAAGAAGAAAAAATATCATTTTACGGATTACATTCACATTAAAATAACACCAAGAACAACAAGAACAACAAGAACAACAACTCCAACAAACATAATCAAAATGTATGTAAGTATTAAAAAAAAAAAAGTACAATTTTGTTGTAAAATCATTTTTGGCTTTTTCTCATTTTTTCATTATTGGCTTAAGCAGAGTAACTAAAAGGGCTTAAAAAACAAAACAAAACAAAAACAAAAACATTACAAAATAGTAGTAAAAGTATTTCGGCTTAACAAAAAAAAAAAAAAAAAAAAACTTTAGGTTTAAAAATTATGAACGAAACAAAATTAATGAAAAAAAAAATCAAAATTCAAAATTTTTTATAAAACAAATTATTTAAAATTAAAATTAAACAAAAAATGAGAGAAAAAACAAAAATAAATGTTTGTTAATATAAGTGTGTGTGAGTGTGCGCAAGTGTGTATGTAACTGTATATGATGGTGAATAGGGAGCCGTCTTGCGACAAGACTTATGATATGAAAATCCAAATAATTTATCAATCAAATGAAATTTTATTATATGAGCACGTCGATATTCCTTGAAAAACAATTTCATTAAACAAACGATTTAATTGCATGAACAACAATTAAATCAAAAAATCAACATCAACAACAACAACAACAATAAAAAAAAGCAACATTTGTTTGTTCGTTACATTTTATTTATTATTTTATGTGTGTGTGCGTGGGTATGTTTTTTTTATTTTGAAATATTTTCCTCACAGCATTTTGTTTTTTTGGTTTTTGTTTTTGTCGAATGCCAAGCATTTTTTCATTTAAGTTCCTAAACATTTTTATTGAAAATATACAAAATATACTTTTTTTTAATTTTCTTGTTAATTAAAAACGTTTTTACTAGGGCGTTGTAAAAATCAAACACATCTCTCTCCCATTCATTAAAGCAAAAGAAAAGGAAAAAACACTGAAATCAATCAATCATTAAGAATTTAAAAGCAATGCATCTCATACGAAAAATAAAGAATAAACAAAAGCAAACATTTATATTAAATATCAGCATTTATAATAAAAATTTAGGATACCTATCTATTTAATTGTTAAGTTCAATTTTTTTATCATAAAAATACATTTGCCTCACTTATCAATGTTTATACATAAGTGACACTTTAATATAACAAAAAAAAATTTTTTTTTTCATATCATTAATTATTAAAAACGTAAAAAAGAAAAAAAAATTAAAATTTGTAAATATAAAATTATATTGCATACTTTAACATTAATTGTGATTAGCAATTAAAAAGAAAATTGAAGATAATATATAAGTAACGGTTTAAAAATAATAAATTTTAACAACATTATTAATTCACAGCTTTTATCTTCTTCACGCATTTATAGATAATTGTTCATACAAAATTATTTATATCTCCTTCTCTCCTCATCTATATTTACCTTTAAAATATATTAAAAATGGTTCAAAAGGAAAAAACAAATGGAAGCAAATTTATTTCATTTTGTTGAAAACAATTTTCATTTATCACATTTTTCTCTTGCTTTTATCAACATAGAGCAGTGAGTCATAAAACAATTAGAACAAAAGTTAGTAATGAAAGTACAGAGACATCATAACTTGAATATTATTGCGATTTTATAAATCGGAATTCACATAATTAAAGAGTTCATATAATGTGGGTAATACAGAGTGTCCTTTAGAAAGGTATAAGACTGGTGGCTGGTATTGCCGTTGTATGCGATGTGACACTATCTCATTGGAACTACAAGTTAATCAAGCCCAAACCATGAAGTTTTGGCATTAATAATTTTTCAAACATGTCACGGCATGCTTTGTCACTGACACTTCCCGTTAAGCCGTTATTATTTTCAAATGGAAAGAAATACAAATTATTGCATAGAATTGTTACCAAAGTTGTTCTGTAATAAAAACGCTCTCTCTTCACTCATTCAATGCACGACAAATTGAGCGCTTTATTATTATATAGTGGTACTCTTTTAGGGCGGACACCAAGTAAAATAAAATACTGTTATGATGGCTGTGTAAAAAATCATTCTCAATGATCTGGCTCAACGTTGCTCTCTGTTTACCATTATCATTATAAATCTATACATGTAATTTTCCGTAAGTAAAATAAAAGCAAAATACGATAAGCTTGCAGAGTAGCAAACGATTAAAAACATTATATACGTACATTTTTGAAAGGGCAAGAAAGCCTCAATAATTGAGTGAAAAAATGGGAATGAGTGCTTTTAAATTAAAATAGAAAAATGACCGATGATAGCACAACCGTCATAATAATTATAATAATAATAAACACAATAATTGTATGATAATATTTGTAACTAAAATATTGTCTAAGATAATCTATTCGTATTTATTTGAAATGAATTGACTAAAATAATACAATTAAATTTAAATAAGACAAAAAAATATTATAAAATAAATAAAAAAAAAAAATAAAAGTAATAATATTGAAAAGGGGAGGTTTTTTTCATTTCTATAATTGTGTTACAAATATTGAGCAGATGAACAGGTGAGTAAACATATTTCACATCATAAAAGGAACTTTAACTAAACAAAGATCACTTCAGAAAAAAGAAAAAAAAAAGGGGAAAAAAGTAAATTTCGATTAGACTAAACCTTAAATACCCTACACATATATGGTACATTCAAAACGTCAGAGAGTTTATATATCAAATAAGTCGGATTCCATACCAAAAATGATTTTTGTAAATTATAAGCGTGTCTGTTATACAAATACCTTCACTTCTTGGAATAATTATAAACATATGTATCTTATATAAATTTTTGTGGCAGAGATAGATAGACTTCTTCCGGTATATAACTCGAAATGTACGACCATGAAAGTTCGAACAACAGATGGACGTATGGACGAATATCTCACAGACATAGATTTGACGCTAAAATGAAATAAGAGAGAAAGTTTTATTGTTAAGAAATATGCATTAAAGGTGAAAAAAAAAAACATTTTGATGTTATTACATAAGTTGTTTCTCTACTCACCTGCTTTGCTCTGTGGGTTACCTTTTCAAAGCGGAGTTTTGTTAATATTTGCCATAAATATTGCCAGTGATACTTTTACTTACTAACCTTAACTAAAGAGTCAATTTTTCTCTCTTATATTGCATTTTTTTTTTGTATATGTTCCGTGTGACATTGACAAATGTCTTCTAACTCAAGTTAGTATTATAAAATTGCTTCTTTTTTAACCATCACATTACAATAAAAGTTTATTACGTTTTTAGTAATAAAATAAATACGAGTAGTATACCGGACACGACCACAGATGTACAAAGTTTGAATATGGATTTGGAAAATATTTAGGATTTTTTGTTTTTTTAAATGAATTGTTAAACACAAACTGCAAATTTAACAAACGTGGTAATACTAAAAAAATATCTTGGGGAAGGGGGCACGAAAAAACTTTATAATCAGCTTCTGCCACAAACATTAACATGCTGTTGCGGTATACTGAACATGGAGTTATCCAACTAAAAGAAAATCTTTTTACCAAGTTCCTTAAATTTCCGTTTTTTGGTGGTTGTTGTTATTATTATTATTATTATCATATACCTTTACAACCTAAATAACTGAACAGTTTCTAAAAATTTTATACACCACAAAGTAAAACTAAAAGAATATGAATAATACAAAAAAAAAAAAAAAAGCCAGCGACAGAAGCAGCAACTATAAAAACATTGGTAATAAACTTTCGCGGAATTCCAATATGTAAACATATGAGCGAGCAGGGATTTAAAAAAAAAATTTTTATGTAAAAAATTCCACAGGATAATCATCCTTATACTAGATAAAGATAACGTTTTCTGGAAAATATTTCTTGTTAAATTTTATGTGTTAAATATGAATCGTGAATGTGTTTCATACTGTATGTATGTCACATATCTTAAGATAAATAATAAAAAAAAAAAACTTTATTTCATGCCGATCTATTTATAGAAAAATGGCAGAAGGTTATAAATTGAAATGGTGGATTTCTGCACAAACTGCGCGTTTGACTTATCTATGAGTAGATTTTATATAATATACGAGTATGTCGTATGTCTGAAAATTTTAATTTTGCAGCAGTGTAAGTTTTGTCACTTACGCGCGCGACTGACAATCAATTTGTACCATTTTTAATAGAATTTTAGGCGATATTGATTAAGAATGGATGTACAAAATTTCAGTTAAAAATATTAATTTTCGCCACCTATTTTTTGGTTCAAAACAAATGAACAGACGAACTCAAATTTTTGCGGTTTCTTTAATGTCTCCTTTTGGATTTTGCCCCATCATTATGAGCAAATTATAACAAAATACCAATTTATCCAGATAATGTCACATATTTGTCATATTTGCTTTAATAATTTGTTTTACTCTTTACTGACCACAACTATTGTTCCTTGATTTTTAATCTACATTGTAATATATCATGAAAATACTAACATACTAATGTAGACACATTCTTAACCCTAATTATTGTCCAAAATATTTGAAAACCTTAAATGATGTTTGACAAACGACTTAGTTAAGGACCATCAACTTAAGAAGCGATTAGTTATTGTCTTGTATTTTGCAGAGAAAGAAATGAAAAATGAGAAAAGAAAATCATAAAGTTGAATTTCATTCTTTTGTAGTATATTAATCTTTAACAAAGCACTGACAAGACTTAATATTATTCCCTTTTTTTTTTTTTTTAGATAAATTGCCTGCACTGTGGGTAGCATCAATTTGTCTACTGATGACTGGTTTATTTAAAAATTTATAATCAATAAATAAAAAGGTTTTGCAACAATTTTCCAAGTAATTCCACACAAAACCAACTTCCTATACTTTGCTTATCTTTTACTTTAATATTCAATTTGTAGGAATCAATTCCCCTTTACTTTTCTCACACTTTGCCATTATATGTATATACTACAAACAAACGGAATATCAATGAGGAATAAATATTTTATATAATATAAACACTACACAAATTGGAGTCTGTGGCAGTGTGAGAGAGAGATTTATATTCTATTGCAAAACTCTGTCTTCTGCAGTAGCTTTCTTGCACCCTGGTGCTATTGCTTTAACAAATGTCACCGTTAAGAATGCCAGAAAATTATATATATCCTGTTCATCCGTTTCTCTCTTATGTGTGAGTGTTGCTGCTGCTGCTGCTGTTGAAAGGATAACATGCAATCATATATAAACACACTCTTCGCTGATACTCTTACACATCACTTTTTTATCACAACAAATACAAACCGATGCAAGAATGCGAAATCCTTCAATCGGTATTTACCACTAACATCATCACAAAATCATAATCACCAAAATGCTTTCATCATTATTTTCATTATCATTGTTATGAGGTTTTCAACACAATCCACAAATTTCTAGTTTGGTGCCTGATTCTGTCTCATCCACAAAGCAGACGAAAGCAAATGTGATGATGGAAGAAAGCCAACACTGCATAGCGTTGCTCTCTCATAGATATAAATAAAACATAAATCATAAAACAGAAAATAAGTAAAAAGTGTGGTGGGGGGAAAATAACAAGAAGATGTAACGAAGGATGATTGAGGTTTTCTTATTGTAACGAGAGCATCTTTTGAATTTATTGGATTGGATTGGATTGGATTGGATTGAATTTGTTGGACAGAATATTATTAAAGGATATACAAAAATATAACATAAATATAAGGGACAAATCTTTATGTAATTTACATAAGAATTAAGTAAATATTTAAAAATTAAAATCAGTCATGCCAGTTGAATGAACAATTAAACCATTTTTAAATCAGAACAATTACTTTAATAAAGTGAAGAGCATCTCTAGCACAAAGCTAAAGAGTATCTGAATTATTGTATATAAAAATCCTAGTTAAAGATTTTTACAGCAATATGTTCTTCATCATTGCCTCTGTAAAAAGGATTAGTTTTGTTATTTCGTTGGGAACATTTTAACTGAAATTTGATCCAAAAGTTTTAGTGTAGTTTTTCATTTTTACTTAAACCAAATATAGAGCTTTTACTTGTTTGTTATTGTAATAGTTGATGTGGAAAAAATATGACAGTTTCTCTACTTCAGTCTACTTTGTCTAGTAAAAAAGAAAATTTTAAAATAAAATCAGAATTACAATATTCATCCAACTAACTTTTAAGATTAGCCGTCCTCAAAGGAATTTTGCTGTTTGTGGTTTAATGGTTGTCAATGGACAACAATCCTCCTGATTCCAATACCAAAACATTCTATAATAGTACAGTTAAGTATGTTGCCACAATTTCCAAAGTCTTATGGGCAACAACGAAGTAAATACTAAGTGACGTTACAGTAAGTGGAAGGAAAAGGTCTACAAAGTTTACGCATTGCATTACATATCAAAATATATTTATAAATATACATACACACACACACACACACACACTTTTACATTTAATACTTTACAAAATGTAATCTGAAGTAACTTCCAAGTATATAGAAAATCACCCGTGGCTTAATATATTTTCAATGAGTGAGAGTTGAATTGTAGTGTTGAGCGTGCAGCTTATTTCCAGATTTATACGCTCTGTGCATTGTCGCATTGTCGCATTGTTTGACAAGTTTGACAGTTAGAATACAACATTTCAAATGTAAAGCAAATATAAAAATGCGCATAAACAAGTAAGAGACACTTGCTTACCGTATCAAAGTACACGCATATGCACACGCACGCAATATGCTGACTTTAGAAGTTAGTTATACAACCATAACGATCAACACTAGCCAAGCGGTGATCATTACATGAGAAGTGAAAACTTTTACGCACAGCCGCCTGAACAAACCATAACGTATTATGTTGCATTGATTGTATTGTATTGGTGATAGTTTTTATAATGCGATGACAGTTGCAGAATTTGACGATGACGACGATGATGATGAAGGTTTCAACTAACATGTTATCAGCCAGTAAATGGTGGATTTGTTGGTGTCGGCTTCTTGAAGGCCGCACAATATTTCCGCACAACATTTTTTTTTCTTTTTTGTTTTGTTTAATATCACAATTTATATAAAAAACGGCGGCTTTTTCCTTCAACTATGAAAACGAGACATGGTGTAGTGTGTTGCCAACAATTAAAATGACATTGCTTGACAGTTGACAATCATTCATTTAGGTATATTTTTTTGCAGTGTATATATCATCAACGATTTATGAAATGATAATTAAATCTGAAATACCCTTCCTGTATAACGTATATATGAAGTGGGCGTGGCAAACCATATTTTATGAATTACTTATCAAGCGTTAACTTGCTTTCAAAGCCAAAGTAAAATGTTTTGTAAATTATGGACGTCTATGTTATACGATCCTGCACCTTGAAGAATGTATCAAATTTTTAAGTCATAACTAAATCTTTTGAACTGATAGAGATCATTTTTTTTTTGCTCAACTTGTGAGCGTATCAGTACATTCCAGCAATAACAATTATCTCATTTTCATTTAAATAAAACATAACCTCATTTCTCCTTTGTGCTAAACAAAAAAAAAAAAAAACCCTAAATTGTAGCCGAAGGCATTATTTATGAGTTGTACTGCGACATAAAACGTATAGTTTATAACATTTTCTTGTAATTACACAAACACGCACACACACACACACACAAGCTAACAATCTAACAAAAGTGCCAACCAAACCCTAACACAAACCCAGCCAAGCCGAGCCAGCCAACACAAAACCACGATAACAAGGATAATAATAATAAGAACAACAACAACAACAATAATAATAATAATAACAACAACATAAAGAAGATGAAAGCTACAGCTCGCGAGAGCCAATTTGAGCTAAAAATTCAATTTCAATAACGAAATGAAATTTTCGTTGCCAAACGAAATTAAGAGAAAAAAAAAATATATATAGAAAAAAAGATATCAGAAAACAAAAGCAATACAAAAGCGACTACATACCTAGTGTGGAAAGTATGTTTGCTAGGTTCGCAACGAATTATAAAATACAGTAATAAAAACTCCACAAAAAAAAAAAAAAAAGAAAAGTTATACGAAAAATTTTAAGAAACATTGCAGTTAATTGTTGACAATTTGAAAGTCCATAAACGGCGACACATATTACATATTGGTTTACAAGTTGTATAAAATCATTCCATTTGAGGTTAACTTTTATAATGATAATGAGACTTTAGTACGTTTTGATGAAATTTCTTTATTGATATAATATCACCTTTGTAACCCGGTTTCCAATTGTGTACAACACCCAATGGTTATCGGCATAGTTGTAGGTGTCCTTCTCTTTTACATATATTTAAAAAAAAAGAAAAAGAAAAACAACCAAAAAAGTTGGCAACAAAATTGTTGTGCATTTGTAACGGCTGCTGTTGCTGGTACTGCCACCTCCAGTCAAATTCAATATACATTTTATTACGTTCTCTTTATATTATGAATTCGGTTTTTTTTCTTTCTTTTTTTTTCTTTTTTACATTCTTTATTGTTATTGTTGGTTTTGGTCCATTGCCTTTAGATGTTTCCTCTCGTGGTTGTTTTTTTTTTTTTTTCATCATTTCATTTTATTTTGTTGCTGTCGGTGTCATCATATTATTTTTCAATTCGATTTTTCGATTCGCCTCAAGTTGTTTTACGTTTTTTTATTGTATTTCATAATTTAGGTTCGTTTGTTTGAATTTTCGAAAACAAATACAATGAAATTGAATAAAAATGTGTAGTAAAGCAAGGGGAGGCTGTGTTATATATGACATGGCTGGTCAAGTAAGCTTGGATCTAAGCATTAATGATGGTGCCCATCATAATCATGATATTTTTACAGATGAGCTTAATCGTGCTAAACTAGCCGGTAGATTTTTGCTTTGCTACTATAGCTGATGTTGTATTCAATAACAATAACAATAACAACACCAACACCAACACCAGCATTTGTTCAATGAACATTATAAAAGTAGTTCTTGCCTATAATAATAATATACATGCAGCCATATATTTTCGATCCAAATTGTGAGTGCTGGAACAAGTATAAAAAAATAGAAAAAATTTTTAATATCATATAATATTACGTATGCGTCTGCTGGAGGCCCAACTGCACAACTCTGTTTGATTATTATAATAATAATGCCAATAGCATTAATATCTATGTATATAAAGCAACTATTTCAATATTGGTTAGATGCGATAGGAATAACAGCAACAGCAACAGCAACACCATCACCCAAGTCCAGCCCTCTGCTTATGATTAGCTGGGATTCGGTATTAACTTAACATCTTCAATTTATGTTTTACATTTATATTGAGGTACACAAAATTATGCATTTTGTTAAAACAACTGGAGCAATAAAATGGCTACAAAAAAGAAACAACTTTTGCTACGTTTTTCTACTTTGTATACCCTCCACATAAAGGGAATTAACCAAGTTTGTCACATCATTTGTAGCTAAACGTAAAACGCGACTTGCAGACTGATGCGTTACACGTACACAATTAGAAAAGATAATTATCCACCTACCACGCCCACCCTTTATATATATGTAAAGATGTAAAGGGTATTTAAGATGTGGTTTAAGCCACGTTTTGTTTTTAATTTTATTTTTTCTTATTTTCTCTCTAGACATTTTTATAGCTTTGCACTGCAGTCATAATTTTCAAAGTTTTTTTTCCTTTTTGTTTTTACGACATTTTTTTTTTTATTTCTGCAGACACTTATACGCACGCTTGCATACATACATATACATCGTAATCACTACCAAGAGTAACTTAACACTTAAACGATAACCAAAAGGCAAAATAATATTTGCATATAAATATACGCACATACCTAAAAGAGATGCCAAATAAAATATCGCGAAGGTATGGGATGATGCCAGTAATGTTTTACAATGTACCAGTATTCTGGTAAATAAATTCAGTTGTAACAATAATAATAACTACTACTCTAGTTAATGAAAGAAAACTGTATGAAAATGTATCAAAGTTTGCAAAGTAGAATAATGAATAATCTGGTAAAAAGTTATTTTTCACATTTACTCCTTCATATTATTTGCTTCTCATATCAAAAATTTCCATTTCCATTAAAAATTAAAAAGCAAAATATTGCCATAATTGTTAGATCACGTTTGTATTTATTTTGACAGCTTAAAAGTGTTAAATGTCCATCAAAAGTTATGCGGTACAGGGATTTACGTCAATGCGATTATATGATTTTCTTCTGAGTGAGTCACCAGTTCAGCTTGTCATGGCGTCGAGTCATTACAATGGCTTAAGCTGAATGCTTGATTATAGCATAGTAACTGGGTTATAAACGATATGGGTTTGATTGCACTTCAAAGATTTACTATAAATATGTAAGCAGTGCAGGTATCCATATTTTAATAATCCTTCGTTTCATCTAGAAATAATTTAATTATACTCTTAGAGCAGGAACTATAAACCGCTTTTGAATTTTGCCCGTATCTACGTTCCATTTTTCATAAGTTAATCCTTTGATATAAGCACTAAATAATGTACTTTCACAGTTTAGGTTAATAATTATACGTGTATGTGTGTAAGCTGATTAAACAGCATCTGCAATTATCAAGGTGTTGCATAAGAAATTTAATGATCTTCAGGCTATCGCATATATTATATATCTTATAAGAATGTGCATAGAATTGATTTGTTTGCATTTACATCACGCACACTCCGTAGAAGTGTAATTTAAATGGCTATCGCTACTTGCAACCGTAAAACTGATAAGAAACTCGTTTCATTTCAAAATTTTCACTGCCTTTGTTATTTTACATCTTGATCTTACACTCGCATTTACATTTCAATTTTAAGCACATGGCAAAGCGGCACAGTTTTTAGTGTAAATGAACACATCAACTGGATTTGCGCGTGAGCAGTTGAGCAGTGAAGAGTAGGTAGCCTTTAAAGATACTGTGGTACTGGAGAAATCTTATCTTAAGCGTCATTCAATACCGATAACTAACCATGTAACCAATTGTGTATGAGATTAAAATGAAGGTGTGTTATAATGTAGAAGTGCTGGGCATAGAGGGATATATTGTATGTGCAGAAAACCCGATTTTCTGCTCAACAAACTTGAAACAAATTAATTTTGACAATGCAGAAGTTGCAAATGATTTTTTTTTTTTAAAGCTTTTAAACCTTTTTTAACATTTGTTCAGGAGCAAACATAAATATATAAAATATAATAGTTTGGCAAATTGAAGTTAATCCATTAAACAACACAACAAAAGTCAATCGATCTCACTTTACCCAAATAACATATATCTGGTATATAGTATACGAAGGATATCGATTTCAAATTAAGTGTGGTTTAGGCCAAAACTTTAATACGCTACAGGACGTAAAGTTGGCGTGGCAGGTACTTGAATTCACCCTTTAATGGTACACGTATTTCATATTAACTTGCAGGACGGGTTCTTCGCTAATTAAGGTTTTTGGGAAACGAAAGGCGTGTCTCTTAACAAATCTTTGACGGTAAGTATAAGTATGTGCATTGAATTTAAATTTCCCAGCTTTATTTTTGTAACCAATTGCTTTTTTTTTAAGTAGGCGTGGCTTTCAAACTATTTCGTTTAATGTAAATAGAAAACTGCGGCTTTGGGAATGCCAACTACTGACAGACATATAGGCGCACACGACTAACTCAAATCAGGTTTTAATGCTGATCAGGAATATATATATACTTTGTAAGGTGTCTTATGCCGACTTTTGCATATTGTAAACACAACAACAAACTTATAAAAACAAACAAATGTCAAGACGAGTAGAAACAAAAATGTGATCATACATGTATTGTTGGAATGTTATTCCATAAATTCTGCGAATGCTTGTTTAATAAACGATCTAAACAGAACTCTCACGTAAGCTTTCCATTGCTAAAGTTTAACATTTTCATACTGTGCGCCACCCCATTGCGTCAAATGCGGGAGATGGTAAAATTTTGGTTTCATTTTAGTTTTTAACAAAAATATACGATAAACAAAGTATGTGTGTTTGTTGTTGTAGTGTATTTTTTTTTACCAAAACTCATATTTAAGATCACAGCGGGTAATATTGACAGGTGATCGCAAAAATTTCATTTCATTAAATCTTTACAAATGTTAATCGTTTCTGTTGCTCTGTTCGAAACAACATTTATGTATGGCATGGACGCGAAGTAAACACCACATATGGCTAATGTCGCTGGTCAAGTAAAAGACTTTTTTCTTTTTTTAATTTTTTTTTTTTATAAAAAGGAGGCGTTGGAGAGCTGCCTGCTAAAACATTTGTGGCCAGAATTTCAATTTCACAAGAAACGAATTGTTCACTTCCTTTATCGTTAATAATGGTCTGGTGTTTATATGTTTTATTCTAAAATTATTAAATTTAATGATGAATATGACGATCAGTCTGTCCTTAACAAAAAAGTAATACATATGATTACGTACAATACTGCTTGCAATGCTTAAGCTTGGTAAAGAAATTTCCATTCCTTTGTCATTTTAAATAATTCTTAGAGCTAGAGAAGCCCCTTCCCTCTAGTGCTTTCAGTCTCATCTGGTGCTACATATTGCTTCTAAGTATGTCATACATGATTGTAGGCCATCTAAAGATCGTTGATTACTTCAGTTTTCATATATATATAAAACCCAACAGCCAGCAAATGTTATTTATTCTATGTTGCTGATGTTTTTTTTTCATATATCGAATCTTCTTTAATATTTATTTCTCCCTTTGCAACGCGTATTTGCCTTCACTTTGGTCTGTGATGGGAGTAAAGCCATAAAAAAATTAAATTGCAGCAATTTGAAAGTTATTACCATTTAATGAATTCTTATACCAATCACCTTATAAACCGGTGGTAAACATATTTGAACGAAATGCTTGATCCAATCAAGCCAATGTTTGTATACTTCTTATGATCTATTGAGTGAAAAAGAGATCGGAAAGCCTTCTTAATACAGATCGTGACTATGGATGTACTTGCCCGAAAGTTGTTATTGTTATTATTATTCCAGCGGGATGTATGAATACGTTGTAGTATATGACTGCAGGGCATTTGCTGTTAGTATCGAGTGACAGGCATTTCAAATTAGACCTAAAGCGTATAAAAGTCTTTTTACATGTTATTCCTCTTATAGTTTCTTTTTTGAACAATATTTCCGTTTATTATAACATAAATAAAGTGAATACGTATGCTTCGTAGGTTTTGTAAAATTTATTAACGACATGTGTGTATTTTATATATTATTTTTGTGCTTGCTCCTGTGAAGGCACCTCTTTAAAGACATCTTGGTTATGATGTTAATGAGGTTTAGAATTTTTATATTAAGATTGTTGTGCATTTTGTCACTTTTCAGAACTGAGTCTTTGATTTGATGTCCTTCTAAAATGGTGCTATAAGTAAAGAATACCTTGTCGATCCAGACAGAATTTAATGTCGCAAGACTCTAAGTTAGTGTACCCTCAGCAGAAGTTAAAACATTAGACATCTTAGTTCTTGCCATCATTCATTGAAAAACATGATTTAATAATTAATTAATTATTTAATTATATGATAAAATTGACGTGATTAAAACACAATATCAAAATGAAAATATAAATAAAGCACAAAGTAGATCAAACTCAATAAATTGGAACCAAACCTTGTATGTTTTTTTTTTTTTCTGATTAAACACTTGACTAAAACAGTTATAGGGAACGGAATCCAATTACAATACATTGCGCATAGAATTTGACAGAGATTGATGATGAATGCCAACACAATTGAATACAATAAAAAAAAAAAAAAAAAGAGAAAATAATGTGGAGGAGTGGCTGCATCAAAGCAATACATATAACAATAACTCTTATGTTACAACAAACAACTAAAGGAACGGGAATGGAATGACTAACTAAAATGACTAAAATGCGGACAGCATGGACGCAATGTTCCATGTAAGTGAGCATCACGTTTCACAGAATGTTTAGTGTTTAGTGTAATGCCATATCCATCATAGTTCTGTTGCTCATTCCGCACCATATTTCACCTACATTGACAATTAGCGATAATTGTTGTCTATTAGTGGAATACCATGGCAACCCTGTACATGCTCTCTCCACTAAGCTTACTCTGAATTGAACTGAGCTGAATTGAATTGAATTGAATTGAATTGAATTGAAGTGAACTAAACCGAATTTAACCGATTTTAATTTTGATTTGTTACAATATAAGCGGCAAGTGCTTAACGGTCACGCTTTTGTGTCTGACGTTACATATAGTCTGAAGGTATATTAAATTATAAACATATCCATAAAAGCAACCACAAAACACATCCGTACATATATAGAAATATTGTGTACGTCTACCTCTATGCACATTTTAATGATGTGTTTTAAATTAAAGGAGGAGGTCTGTCTTCCGTTACTTAAATTCGCATTACTGTCTAGTTGAACGATTTCCTCCTAAACAGTTATAAACGAAACGAGCTCACAATCAGCCAGAGAGGCTTAAACAAATATTATTTTATAAAAAAAGAAAAAAAAGTGAATAAATAATACAAATTATTTACATAATTTAAGCAAACAAAACGTAATAATTAACATAAATATGACAAATACTCAACTCAACAATCAACTTGACGCTGATTAATAACACTTTACAGCTGCGTTGATTATTTGCTATAAACGTTTGGGTGATAAAATGAAATGTTAGTCGTACGCCTAAGTAACTCATAATGCTTTTAATGCAGAAGAAGCTCTCCGTATATTTGACTTTAAGTTTATTGATTATAAGCATTTTGGCGGTACTCATATGGTTGGTGAGCGGTTCCAATTGTAAAGCTTTAAACAATTGTGATCCGTATGGGCCGGTATGTGCCTCCTCCGGCTTGGAACATCAATTCTTTTACAGTCAATGTGATATGGTGCGAGAAAACTGCATGACCGGCACAGGTAACTGAGTGAAAAATTCTAATTTGAATTAATTTTCATATTATTGCCATTAATTCTCTGCTGCAGCTTGGAAACACGATCACTTCTCTCATTGTAATGTATAAAACTAAATTGAATAAATAGTAGCTTTACTAAAATAAATTTAAAATTACTTATACGATATATAGAGAATTATGAAATATATATAAATTAAGGAATAAAATATTAAAAATATATATGTAAACTTTTATTTTATATTTCTTCTGTAAATAAATCGTTTCAATAAATATTTATAAAAAAATATGTAAAACGAAAATTAAATGTAAATAAAGTCGTACCTCAAACATCCGCCCCATTCATATTTTATTAATTATTAATTGGATGTACGGCATTACTTCTACTTAAAGACTTTTAAATTGTTACAGTTAACTGTCGTTTTTTTTAAATCTATATAATACGAATAAACTTACACGTGGTACTCTGTATAAACACCTCACCGCTCCTATTTAAGGCACACCGATGGAAATACTCATTATATCCGAGCTGCATACTTCAATTCTGGGACACCACGAGAATGCCAATAATAGGCGCGTGGTAAGCGATCTAAATCGATTCAGATTTCAATGCTAACCAATAATTCATCCCAGCTGATATGCCAAACATGTATGTCGCCTATATTCGGTCGAAACTGGAGTATAATTCTCATGTATGGACGAGGGCCTCCAATTCAACCTTTAAGTCTTTCGATTGCATGCAGCGAAAAGCTCTGGGGCTCATATACAAAATGCCCAACTCTCTAAAGACACTGAGGTAATGGAAGCTGCATTGCGCTTATGTATGGGTTTTTCTATGGCATGAGCTCTACAAAGATGAAAAATACAGATTCCATATTAAAGTCTTTTAACTGAACTGGTAGAATCAGATCAGCGATCTGTCCAATTAGATATGGATATGCCGGTGTATTGCACAATACATTACCCAAACCGGGGTGTTCGCCTTTGGAATCATTTATCATCAGACGTGTTTCACACCACGCCAAGTATGTACCGGTTCAAATCGAATGTCCACAAACACTACTCCTTCTATCCTCCTCTTTCTGTGTATGCACGTATACGGGCCATTTCCTGAGTGGATGGTTATTTATAAAAAAAAAAAAAAAGTTATGTCACTAAAAAAATCCCAGTGCCCCCTTTTCATTAATAACGGATCTCTCCGTTTAATAATTTATTTAAACATAGAACATTTCAAACGCATTATTTTTATTATTTACAACAAGAACTCTCACTTCTCTTCTTCTTATTCACTTCAAGATGATGGATGAGAAAAATAAACCAATAATTTTATCTATGTGGTGCAATTTGCATATTCTACAATAGATAAGAAGAGTGACATAAATTTGAAAAAGAAAAAAAATCCAGATGCACATATTTTACAAATATTTATTTGTACACTAATTGGCTAAGTGTCTGATAAAAATGACTAACTAGTAGACTGACTAATCATAACAATAACAATAATAATAATAATAATGATAACAATCACTGCAATAATAGTAATGATGAAGCAATTGCTGCTGAGATTTATGTAATAAAGTTGAGAGGAATTTACTGGTACTGCTGTAATCTTCATTATTATTATGGTTTATTATGCATTGTACTGTGTGTCAATTTTATTTTTTTTTTATTTTATTTTATTTTTTTATTATATAAGAATACATATAATAGTGTATGTATGTAAGTTTTGTATAAATGGCATATTACAAATTTGTTGTTGCACTTTTAGTTGATTTTTCTTTTATCTTTTTCACTTTCTCTCCCTTTCTCTTTGTCATGTACATAAATCAAAAAGAAACAAAACAAAAAAAAAAAAAATGAATGAATTTGAGGCAGCAGCAAACCACAAAACTATTGATATTGTAACTTTGCATATAGAACAGCGGCAGCAAAATAACATAAAAACATGTTCGTAGCAGAATAAAAGCGATGAGTTGATGAAAATGAATGAAAATGCATCAGTTTGTACATATGCTTCCAACATTTATCATTATAAACAGAGTTCTAAACAAACGCCATTAAAAACAAGTGAAAATGTTGCAATCGGTTATAAACGATCATCTAATATCCCCTACATCACTTAATTTCACAATTTTATTTATAATAAATTTCAGTGTTAGTAAATGTTAGGCATTGCGAAATGTCGTTATATGGGGAGATTTTTACAAAATGTTCCGATCGGGTACAAACTTAGTATAGTGGCTCTTCATTAAATTTTCTTAAAATATGAAAATTTTTTGCTAATCATTCTCTAGTCTTGGCGTTTCCATGACAATTTTGAATAATTTCCTGAAGACTTTCTACTGCATCGTAACTAAAAGTTCATTTAATGGAGAAACAACTAAAATATCATAATGGATGTTTGGAGGGACTCTTCTAAACTGAAATATGTTTCCGATTATACACTTCATAGCAATATTTTTTTAAATGAAATGTGTACTTAATAATATATAAATAATATATAACAATTGTCGAATACATTGGTGGTCATCGAAATAAGTACAAGTTTAATATTTAAACTTTACACTCATGCAACTAATAAAAAATTGATAAACGTAATATTGAAAGAATTTTCCAAAAGTATTATAGAAAGAAGCAATTTAAATCAAATTAGTAGTAATTGCTAACAATTAAATGAAATTATTAAAATCAATTTATAACTCAAAGAAAACAAACTATTACATAAGTTTGCACCTCTTGAAGGAATTTATAGTATAAACATATAAGGTAGTATGTCATACACATCACCATCAGCAATATTTCATTTAACCAATCATAAAAAATGCATGCATTTTTTATATGCTTTTCATTAAATGAACAATTTTCATTTATACATAATCATAATAATGATAAAAGTAAGGATGCAGCTGTTTGGGCTGTTCAAGATGATGATAATAACGATAAATGTAAAACAATAAAATTGAAAAAATCACCACATAACACAAAGTAAAAAATGAAAATGAAAATTTCAATTAATAGTGAAAAGACACTGAAAATCTATCCGTTCTTTTTCTTTTATACATACGTTCAATTTACTTTTTCTTTGTTAAAAAAGTTATGTGTAAAGCACAAATGAATTCTTGTAATAAAATTTTAATTAAAAAAAAAAAATGACTGCTTTAATACATTTATGATAAATTTTCTTTCTTTCTTTTATTAATTGTAAATATCCATGAAATTCAAAATGAATCAATAACAAATTATATTTGGTTTAGGTTAAATCGTGAGTATGCTCTAAGGAGCGTCACAACACATTATCCAAACAGTTTGTTCATCAATCGGGGTGTTCGTCTCTGGAACTATTTACTACCAGAGACGTTTCAAACCCCGTCAAGTATGCACGGGTTCAAATCGAATGCCCACAAACCCTACACCTCTTATCCTTCTCCTTTTAATGCAGGTTTAGGGATCATTTCCTGAAGGGATGGTTGTGTATAAAAATGAAAAAAAAATATGAATCAACTATCATTAATTACTCTCTCTCTTACTTTAATTGTCTTATATTTGCCACGCCCACACATTATATGTTTATACGGAGGGTATTTAGGATGTGGCTCCAAGCTAAACATATTTTTTGTTCTTGTTATTATTTAAGTTTATAATTAGGTATTTTTGTTGTTGTTGTTATAATTAATGTAACTTGTGTTTCCCTAAATCAATATTAGTGCAGTTTATTATTGTGTAATAATAATTTGTACGAGTAATGTGAGGTCGTATAAACCTTCTCTATACGTACACAACAGACAATCACTATACACATACATACTATATAAAACTTAATTTAACTGTTTATTAGAATACTCACACTACACACTACACATGACAGGTAGGTGTGTACGTTTCTATGGAAGAGTGAAATTGTTGAAGCAATCTCTTGCTTATAATTTACAATGAATCTTAATTATCGGTTATGTTATAGGACACATTCGTTTACTCATTACCCACCCACACAATGTGTTGTTATTGTTGTTGTTGTTTTATAATTGTTAAGTTAAGTTTAATAAACACAATACATATGCATACATACATCCAAACATATGTTGGCCTTCTTGGAATAGGCAAACAGATGCAAACGTTTGCGTGCCTGTGTTTGTGTGTGTGTGCTTGCAAGCAATTCTAATTTAATATTTACTAACACGCATCTAAACATAAATTTTACTTTAATTGCTGGTTTATACTATAACATATATGTATGGCTGCAAGAGAGTGTGTGTGTGTGTATAAGATAATGACATAAACAACCAGTAGAGCTACTGTTACTGTTACATTTGCTGCTAATGTTGTATTGTTACAACTGCTGCTTCTGTCTAAAAGAGTCATTGTCAGACTTAACCTAGATTTTGTCTATATTCAGTCGCACTCACACGTTCTCGTATCGAAAAAGCAGAACACTTTTAAAGTCCCCGCTACACTCCTACATAGGGTGGCAGACCAACTTTATAAGTTACATGAAAATAAGAGCACATGTGTGCTGTGCATGTGTATGTTTGTATATGGTAGGTATACGAAAGTGTAATAAACAAACATTCTGCCATGATATTTGTGTCCTTTTTTTGTTCATATTGCTTGTTTGTTTGTGTAGTGCATGTGTTTTATGTGTTTCAGTTTCTCATACAACTCGATGCGGTGATAAATTCATCTTTGCCTGACACTTTGTCGTGCTACTCCTGTCCCTTTTAACATTTCTTTGTTCATTTGCTATAGCTTTGCCGTTTTATGCATTACTATGCACATCATTGAAATGCCATACAGCGGCAAGTGTGTATGCCTGTACATTTCTGTAACAAGTACAATGCAATGCATCGGCTACTGCTGCTGCTGCTGCTGCTGCTGCTGTTACTACCAACTACCATTTCGCTTCTGGTTGATGTACAATAGATATCAGTTTCATTCTTTCTTTCTTAATTTGTCTCCCCCTCTTAAGCATTGAATAAAATTGTTATTGTTGTTACTGTAAATATCAAGGCATGGTAACATAAACATTTCAAAACACAAAAGTCGAATCATGTGATGGTTTAATTCCATATTAATTTGTTTTCTTTTTTTTTTTGTGTCTTTGCCTAGTTAGCCGGCTGTGGTGCAAAAGTCGTTTTTCCTGCAGCAGGGTATGCTATGCTATGCTATGAAACACTTCTTCTTCCTTTCCTTCTTCTGTTCCTTCTTTTCATATTTCGTAGTTTCACTTTTGCACTGTTTGTTGGCATTAATTTATAAGCGATGTAAATGTTAAATTACATTTGTGTAATGTTTTATGCCCTGCATGATCAATGTACGCATAACCAGGGCAGCGTTTCCCAAACTAAAATAGTAAGTAGTAGTTTCTCTACTATCGAATTTCAGAACCTCTTCCATACTACGTGTATTATTGATTGTATGCTAAGAAATTTCCATTAAAAAAGCGGTCTTATTACTCAAGGGAGTCTTTGGGTGTTTTTTTGCTATATTGTGATGAGCGGTAGAGTGCATTTTGTGTATTACATAAATTTGAAAGTTTGTGTATTTATTGCTATCTACCACAAGAAGACATGCTCTTTGAGCATATTTAACAATGCTATCATAATCACACACCAACACAAGCACACAAACGTAACAATGTTTCCTGCTGCACTCAGCCATAATACTGTCGAGTAAAATAAGCGCTACAATAGGAAATTAAGTTTATGCAATATTTTGAACATTTTCATTAATTTTGATGTTATTGAAAAATTTGCAACACTATGCCTTCATATGATGTGACAAATCTTGCATTAATTAATCCGCTTAATAGTGTAAGCAATTCTCATCGGATTCTGCACAAAAAACAAGATCTCTTATTGCTCGTAGCCTAAATTTTATGGACCCTGCAATGATGTATGCCGATCCTGCCCAATTTAAAGCAAAAGCAAACTCGGATAAGAAAACTCATAATTTAAAGGTATAAACAGAAAGATAAAGAATGTCAAGTACAAATAAAAATGTCTTTATAAATATTGCAGAGGTAACAATAAGAACAAAATGTTACTCTTACACTACTCAGGTATCTTCCTTGTGTTTATAAATGTTGATGATTGTGTGCTATATGGTGAACAATAAAGTTGACGACTACAATGTCCATCGAGAATTATACAGAAACTTTATAAGTTTTTCTTATATTCTTTGTCTTATTGTTCCTTTGATTGATTGGCTGGTACTAGTAGAAAATTGAATGAAAAAATTTATGAAAAAAAAAAAAAAATATTAAAAATTTTTACATTATCATTTAAATTGATTGCTTTCATTTTCTTTACAATCATTACGAAATTGACGAAATCTGTTCGAAATAGTTTTGTATTTCTATGTTAATTATCCCAAAACCAATCGACTAAGTAATAATTTTGGATTTTTTCTACATCTAGTATCCCTTGTTCAGCTGGTTACATACTCCTTACTCCTTGTTGCATGCATGATTTTCACATAATTAATGAATAAGGAAAAATAAAAACTCTTTTAATAAATGGATATCCTTGAGTCCTTTATTAGAAATATAAAACCAAAAGGAGCAGAGACAGGAATATATTGTTTTATTATAGCTTTAATTCTATGCGGTATATATTGTGATAATGTGTGTAAAATGTATAAAGAACATGAGAAATGACCACATGCGTGTCTATGCAGACAAATAGTTTGTATACAATGGATTATTACAACCATACCGCATGTGTTGATAATCCATCATAATTAAACTAACCATAAACAATATACCGATTATATGGTGGATGGAATGTTTAGACAAGAGAAATCGTGAGCAGCGAAAGCGTAATAATAATAATAATAATAACAACAACAACAACATCAACCAATTGAATATTAATTATGCATACACGCTCACATATTACTTAGGTACACACACAAATCAATGCATTTTCATTATATAATCTATGGATAAGAGTGTGAGTGAGTTTGAATGCATGTACTATTTGTAAACATTTTATAAGTGAATTATGAATTATTAATTAATTAACCTGTATGCACAAACACACACACACAACACGATTTTATTGTAAAGTTGTACCGGAGTAGAGTGACAGTAGCGAATTGAACCATTTTATGAAAAGTTTCATTACAAAAAAAGGGACTTAGGAACGGACATGAATGAATATATATTGCCAGCTTAATATGTGGTGGGTATAAATGTAGATTAAATTGAGTTAATTGGTTACTACAGTACAGTTAAATCTATGTGGTGATCTGGCTTTTTTAAGGTTTAAAACATTTTTATTATTATTTAGTATTTTTACCTAACACTTCATTTGAACACATTCTTAACTTCTCTGTTTGCTTTCATCAACACATACGTTTAACGTTTAGCTGATATTGTAATATTGCCTGTATGGTAATCCGGTCTTGATTTATTGCAAGCACATAATATACAAAAATATAAACTTTTAGGTTGTTTGACTTTTAATATCGACTGAATATATAAATAAACCATTACGTGTATATTATTTGCAAAAACAACCTATAAAACTCTTCCGGTTATCATATGTGCTTATAATTATGAAAGTAGTCTAAATCACTTTTCAAAAACCATTAAATTTTTAAAATCTACAAATTACAAATACAACAAAGGGACTTTGATCATTTTCGTAATAATGAGCACATACATATATTGCAACAGTTAAACACACGCATATATTTTAATAACAAAAAGTAGGTAGGTTTACATTAATATTTATAAGTATCAAAAAAGAAAACAACAAAACAAACAAATAAAATAAAAACACTCGAGAAGAACTAAAAATACCCATCATTTTATAATCTACAATAAGCAGCAATAACATGTCTCCCATTTAGCGTTCTTCACGTACTTTGTTAAGTCTTAATGCAGTTCAATGGAAGGCACTTACGACTACTACGACTCTATGAAAGCATTGGAAATGAAAATATGAATTTAAGCCGTAATTTATACATCGATATTACTCACAAAGTAATGGTGAATAATATACCGATTAAATCTCTATGAAAAACCTTAAACAAATGTTTATTAATAGAACTAAAAAACAATAAGAATTTTTAAAAATAATGAAAATTTTTTTCACATATTTTTTCTTTACCCAATTATTTGTTACAAACCTTTACAGAAAATTATTATACCATATTAATAATGATTTCCAATACATACTTGTAAACGCGTATTTACAAAACAGAAGAATTTTGGTTTTTTTTTTCTTTTTTTTTTTAAATAAAATAGTAAAAATATCTTAAGAGCCCATCTCACGTTTTTATAGGTGGTGCGTCTTAAGCGACCAACATAAAATTTAAAGAAAAAAAAAAAAAAAAACAACCTATTGTATGTGCCTACATAAACATTACACCACATGTCTGTAAAAAAGGAAAACGTGAATCGAAAGTATGCACATTTTATATGCATACTAAATTGGTCATAACGTTGGCAATCATCAGAATGAAAAGACTTACAAAGTTAAAGTAAATTTTTCATCCGTACTATAAATCTAAATAGACTTAAACAAGTAAAAAAGGAAAACTTTTTACCGCTCTCATAAAATATCCAATTTAGGACGTTGCTGTTCTCATTTATATTTATTTACTTATATACTAAAAATAGATGATATTACTTTAAACGACACGCCCACAATTGTTAAAAACTTTGTCCCATAAAGCAACAAAGTTACATTTAAGGTCTATACAATGATATCCTTTGAAGTAGTAAAAATGGGCGGCATTGTAGAATAGCCACTCTCACATATACATTTAACTATATAGCGTGTCCAAGATATGACTTAAGCCCTAATACCTATTGCGTTGTTTGTATTATCTCTTTTCTTTGATTATCGTTTGGTGGTTATAGTGTGGCATAGTGCTACCAATACCATTGTAGCCACCTTTAAAAACATGTAATGATGTAATGCCAATATTAGCATTTTATTACATAACCACTGATAATAATGTGTTATTCAGGCCCCCGTAAGCATAAAAAAGGAAAAATATTTATAAATAGTTGTAGAATGAAATCTGATCAGCTGGACTGAATAGTTATTTATGTGCTTGATTATTACGGACAACATCTTTTCATATCAGTCATGTTGATACGTATTAAGACCTTTTTTCACATTCAATATTCTTAACTACACTTTCCCCTTAAAATCTATAATTATTAAAGAATTCATATGGAATTATAATATTTTGTAAGACATTCAAAGTCTTGAGAGTCGCATACATGATTGTGGAAAAAGCTTTTATGACCAATAGTTTATAAAAAAATTACTAAAGCGTCCATTGAAAGTAGAAACATTGATGGAAAAACCCACCACAATCTATCTGATTATATAAATATTCATAAATAACAAGTCAGTGCTGAAGATAATAAAGTGCGTCTATTATTATGAGAATTATTGAAAAGCCCTAAAGAGTCTTTCGATTGATGAAGAATTCACTTTTTTAACTTTTACCTGACTGTAAGGTTACATTTCAGAATTCAGCAGCTTTGAGGAGAACTCAAAGAATCCACATTGAATTACTTAATTTTACTCATCAGTACGGTAAAATTTTTCTTAAAATAACTCTTCTACCACCGAGGCTGAGGAATTTTAGTTTTATTATATTATATAATTGTTTCTTTATGCGGCAGGACCATCACTATCAGCATCATCTTAGGGATATAACAGCATCACACAAGAATTACGCAAACGAAAAGTGAATGAACAATTACTATTGTATTCGTACGTCAGTAACTTATCGGTAACTTGGGGTTATGGGGTTATGGGGTTATGTTCTAGAGTTGCTTTAAATACAAATTAACCAACTTCAAGAAATGTTAATGGTGCGAAAAACAAGTAAACTAAGAGTGGTAAACCTTACATATTCTCCTCCGCAGGCGTGGCAACTGATAGATCGGATTCTGTATCGAAAATTTTCATTTTTCTGAGACCGCCCCTGAGACATTTATGTACGTTTTTTTTTTTTTTTATTAATATTCATACAAAAAATGTTATGCTCTGCCTTTATGCTAAAAAACTGTTTGTAAAGAAGTAATACGCAGGAAAGATGAAAGAGTCGATACAATTTATTGTCCTTTTTGTTGTTGGTGACGCTTAATTTAAGTACACCCACACCTTCACCAACAACTTGATATATGTATATGAATTGGACGGTACGTGTTTAATATAAAGAAAAATACCCTCAAAGGAGGACAAAAATAAAAACAAAAACAAAAAATTGGAAACAATCAGTACAAGTATCACAAAAATTTCTGAGAACAAATGGGTAGACAAAAAGGAGTGGTGGAGTATAGTGAATGGAACGTAAATGAATTGAACACGAATTGTATGCAACAATAACAACAATAACAACAACAACAACAACAACAACTTTGGTTAATGAATACAAATCTTGGTGCCTTGAGTTATTTGCGCACGCGAACACCTTTTTCGTAGCAAAACATCCAACAGAAAATATTTAAACGTGTTGTAAAATTGTAGAAGAATATATAGCAATAAATGTGTATGTGAGCATTTCGTTGGCCCGAATTTACAAGGCGACAGAATTTTATAGTTCAAGAAATTCGATACAGGACCATAACCGTTGAGATGAAGAAGAAAGACAACAACAACTACGAACTATTCTTTTTATTAACTTTAAATGCCCAGCCCTGCTTGCACCAGCAAATCACATCCAGCTCAACTCCAGCACGCATAACGACCCGTCCGCACGGCACGTTGGTAACGTTGCAAACAGAGAACTCTTGTGAAAATGTTTCAGTTTCTATGTACATAACGCACATATAATATCTGGCAATTTTCAGAACGGTTTAAAAGCGGTGCCTGGTGAGTAAAGGGGGGGGAGGCAGTGCTGTAAGATTGCTGGTAAGCATAAGACTCACCTCGCCTCGAAGGCAATAACACTAACAAGCTGTGCTAAAGAAGTGACAAAAAATCTTTGGTGCAAACAATAACAACAATAAAAAGTAGCGCTTCTTAAGCTTGAGCTTACGGTATGACGGTATCAGTTAGTCAGTCAGCGACGAGCAACACCTGATGGTGTGAAAATGCAAATTTTTTCCTCTGCTTCCAACACTTTTTTCTTTGTTGCGTTCAGCATCAATGAACATAAACTCTTACGTAAAATAAAGTAAATATTTATTTTTATAATAAACAACGTTTTTTTTTTTTTTCTCATAAATATTTTTATACAGAAACACTCCCAAAAATTTTTTTCGTTTAAAGTTTAATTGATGTTGAACTTTTTTTATTGAGAAAATTGTAATGTAAATGAATTTTGGAAAATAATGTTTAAAAATGGATTTTGTACAAATATTCAAAATTAATATATTTTCAATTGCTAAGAACTTCACGCCGATTTATCATCATATTCATTAAAGTTCATTAAGGCTAATCGCCATACGTAGCACAATAACAATAGTGCTAAGGGCAACAAAACTAACAATAACAAAAATACCAAGAATACAACAACAAAAACAAAACCATTCTAAAGAATCTGAAAGTATTGTCACCATAAAACCATAACAGTTGTTGTTAGTATTGTTAAATATTTTATGATGATGGTATCAAACTTAACCGCAAGACACAGACACACGCACACGCACACTCAAAATTCATTATAAACGTTTACAACTGAATGCACACCAAAATGTGGCCAAACCATCTGCAAATTCAAAAAAAAAAAAAAAAGTTTGCACCTGCAAGCAACGTTTGCCAACTTGGTTAATGCTTCTTCTTTTCCCTTTATTGTTCCATTTGGTTTCTCTTTAATTTAGCTAGTGTTGAGAAATTCTGCTAATTAAATTATCGTTTGTTTTTTCCCCTTTGTTCCCTTTTTTTTATTAATTTGACTTTAATATCCGTCATAACTCAGCATTAATATTTTATTAAGAAACCATGTTTCCATGGTTGCTGTCAAATTCAGAAACTAAAACAGTTTCTTCAGTAATTTTATGAATATCACTAAGAAGAATGACAAAAACTTTTACAATATGTGTATGGCTGCTGGTTGTATGAAATTTACAATTGCCCTGAGATAATTTTTATGTTTAACGTTTTAATCGAACGAACGCTTCTTACAAAATTATAAAATTGAAATGGAATAGACCATCCCTTGAAGTGGGTGGGGGTCAGATAACAGCCCACATTTTACCAAAATCTTATTGTTTGCAAATATTTACGGTTAAAATGTTGTTAAAAGATTGCGCAACTGCATTCATGTCCTGCCAAAATATTCCTCTACAGACATGCCGGCTTGGTAGACACTGGCAGGTACAAAAATTTGAAAATTTCAGTTCGGTTCGCTTTAACTTAACACTGTGTTACACCCACAATTGAATAAAATCTATCTATGAGCTACAAAAATTGAGCTGTAAAGTTCCCAAATATAGTGAAGATTGGGTGTCGTCGTGTAAAAGACATTCCTATGATTTACAAACATCTTATTTGACACAGAATTCAACTCAAGAAGTTGGCATACACTGCCAGAACCAAATGTAACCAAATACTTATAAGGGTCACATTGTACATAGAGATGCAATCAAAGCACTAATCAATGTCATCCTTCGCACTTTTGTATCATAAGGATCCATCTTAAGAAACACTCCAAAATTTCAACTCCCTACATAGTCCCTGTTTATTATTGTTAATAATAAATTTGTATTCAGTAATAACTTGCAGAATGTAATGTTATATGTTTTAAAATAAAGAAAAGAAAAGAAACCCGATGTTTAAATTTCTCCTACAACAAACACCCAAGGAGAATTCTTTATAGCGTCTAGACTCATGCAAAGAATAAAAATGAAATTTAAGTCCATTTGGGCAGAATGTTCCTGAATTCGTAATAAGTTTACTTGGTTGGTTGTGGTGTGAAAGCATGGTTGGTTTTGGCTACTGAGATTTTCTTCACATACAATATACACCAAATACTTACATACTTACTTGGCATTTTTAAAGGACGTGCTGGAACAAGTGATTTTTATTCTTCTTTTTGGTGTTGTTGCTGTTCGTTGTTTCTGTGTTTGTTGTTTAGCATTTTATACGAATTTCTGAAATTTTTTCCTTTATTTTCTTTTTCATTTTTTGTTGCTAACCTAACCAAAGACATGATATGATGCTCTTTTCTTATGGATTATATAAATATGCTTGTAAGAGAAAGGAAAGGATATGTAGTGAAAAATATTTAATATTTGTTCAAGGCATACATATATATAAACATACATGTTGTGTGTGTGTGTTTATTAAAAGAAAAACTTTTCAGACGAATCAAAAATAGTTTTCGAGTATGAACAAACATACAAATAAGAATAAGAAGAAGACATGGAAAAGAAATCCTTGCCGGTACATTACAATCTAATGCATTACAGTTGTGTATCAACAATCAACAAAAAAAAAAAATGCAAGACAAATAACAAATGCATGTTATGTTATGTCTAAAATATGTGTCCGTCATTTATACATTATACACACACATATATACTTGAGTAGTTTCCCATGAAGCGTAAAGAGTTTTAGATTACCATTGTGTAGAGATAAGCGTACAAATCTGTGTGCCTACATGTGTGTAAAATGGATTAAAGGTTCCTATTGTACTTTATACTGAAAATGACGCAATTTCATCTGAACTTCTATAGAGAAAAAAACTCATTTCTTCTCTATGTTCATATGTTAACGTCTCTGCATGAATGCAAAGAATCGTAAATTTGTCTGAAATATAGTATTTTTTGTAGTAGTTACTTATTCTTATTAAAGCTTTTGCATAAGGTGAAGCTATATTAAATTTGTCATTCCGTTTGGAGCCAAAAGGCCTCACTGACATCATTTATCTTCTTGTCAGAATCAAAATCTAAGGCGACCTGGACGTTTTCGTCTTTATGTAGGCCTATGGCTGTTTGTTATTAAAACGCTCACGGTCGAACTAAATTTTAAATACCCTCCACGTCTATAATAATGGGCCTGAGAGGTATGTGATTACGCCCTTTAACAGTGTGTTTATTACGTATCAACTTGAAAGTCGAGTTTTACGTGGAGCACAGTTTTTTTTTGTTAGTTGTGGACGCGTCTGTTACGACGCCCATTTTTCACACATCGATGGATTAGATAACTATAAATATATGCAACAAAATTCAAGTTCATAGGTCAACTTTTGTGTCAAATATATAGATTTCTGTTGATTGTGGGCGTGGCTCGCACAAAATTTTGCCTATTTTAAATAACGATCTGCTTTCTGCGATCTCTGTAAAAGTGTTTGTAGAAAATTTCAGCTCAATATCTAAAAATTTACACCCGCGAGAATGCCAACAACAGACAGACGCACGGACATATGGACATTCATATCTAGATTGACTCATATTTTGAAACTGTTGAAGAATATATACTTTTTGTAGGGTCTTAGATGCCTTCTTTTGGATGTTGCAAGTGGAATGACAAACTTCGTATATCCACCATTTTATGTGGATGGTATAAAAAGGCCTTTTTGGCGCAGAATTTCATTGCTGCGGTAATTTACACATACTTACCACGTTTACAAGTAACTTATAGATTTGATCTATGCAGGAAAAGCGTTTTTAATTGTTTTTAAGTAATTTTATAAGAGATTTATCGATTAAGCGATTATAATTATTTATACATAAACTTGAAAAAAATTCCTATGGTTAAGGGCTCCTGCTTGGAAAAGGAAAATGCAAATGAAAAATTCATTAAAAATGTTAAATCACCTCTTAGTCTGAACTGTTTACGGAAATTAGGCAAAGGCATGTCACATAAATGAGACCCTAAGTGCTGACAATTACGAAAAATTTACGTTAAACACAAAAACAAAGACAATAAATATAAAATGAAATGAAATAAAACAGAAATCTGCATAAAAGCCATGATGATGATTATGATGATGATGATGGTTATGATTTTAAATGAGATTATACAGAAATATCAAATTTCCTGTTTATACGTTGAAGCTTTCAGCATGGTTGACCCACCAGTCGAGCCGAGTTTGCTGTCTCGCCTGGCTGTGCTTGACTGACAGAAAACAATGGCTCATCACTGTGTAATCACATACCACCGGCTTTGTTTTCGGCTATGTTTTAACAATTTCGTTTAAATGAAGTAAAAGAAATAAAATTCCCGCCATTCATCATCATCAACATAATCAACGGCTCACATCATGATCATCATCATCATCACATATTGTATGAATGCCCCACAAGTACGTACAATGCAAAAGTGTAAATATTTATAAATAAATGCATGTAAACATGTACGAGTATACTATACTGCAGTAGCAATCATGGTTCATTTTACAACAGTTTCATTCAGTAATTTCATGCATAAATGTCTCATCACTTGTATAATATCGGTAATAGCTGAACAAGAACAAGTCAACGCACAACAATAACAACAACAACAACACCACCAACAACAAAATCGACCATCACCTCTGCGCTGTATTGTTTAAAGCCATGCCTGATATCTGCATATTGCTGCTGTTGCTGCTGCTGCACTGATTGCCGAAACACACACTTGCCACAAAAATTATGCCAAAATAAAATTCACAAAATTGTATCATCAGCATAACATTGTGGCATTCAATCAACTACAACAACAATAACAGCGAACTGCCAAAAAGAAAATGTTTTAAAAACAAATTAAGAAAAAATAAGTCTTTACAAACTTTCCGCCTTCTATATATTACCTTGTAAATAAGATTCAAATCAGAGAGGAGGCTTTTCCTAAATATTGGGCGTGTCCATTTATGATACATCCATAGATGGACACAAACTTGAAACTTTCAACTTAAAAGTTCAATTTTTGTAATAGATCGATAGATTTTGGTCGCCAGTGGGCGTGGTATTCAACTTATTTTGTCAACAAAAACATTCCAAACAAAAGGCAGAAACGTCTGCCATATCTTCCATGCATCATACAAAATTATAGAAATTTTGTTGAAGAAAATGACAAACGATTCGTCAAAGTTGTTATAACCAAATAAAAATAGTGCAGGCTATGAAACAATAAAAAAAAAAAAAAAAATACAACAACAATAACCACATTATTGGATTTCATGATCCACTCAAACGAAAACTTTCATACACAACGCCACAACACAACACAACACCGGTAATCAATTAAACCCATTGATGGTTACAACTTTGTATTGTTATGTATTATTCAATACGCTACTATGTATATATATACAAAAAAAAAAAAAAAACGAAATCTTAAAGACTTTTTACATCTGTATAAAATTAGGGGGCGCTGTGGGTACGCGATTACGCTCTCTGGTAAATTCAAAGTCTTCCAGTCGAATTCAACGCCAAATTAATTGTAATTTAAGGGCAAGGTTATCCCACCATGCCCATATTCTACATCAAGGATTACAGGAAATAAATAAATATGTATTTATATAAAATTTTAACTTTATAGTTAATTTTTTATATTATTTTTAACGAATATCTGATATTAACTTCTAAACGTTGCAAACAGAATAACAAACTTAGTAAACTTCCATCTGAAGAGACTATAAATGCCCACCTGCAAGTATTTTTACCACTCAGAGAAGAGTGTTAGGTTAAGGAATATAAAAAAGAATTGAATAAAAAACTAACTGGCTAGAGTGACAAAATGACAACTGACAAAAAATTTGAATACAATGGCTTGGTGAGGATCTGTTCGACTTCATGAACATATTGTGTAAATCCATCAAACAGTTTATGTCATGACAATGCCCGTCACAATATTCCATTCATTCTGTAACTTAAACTTTGTAGTAAAATGTTTAATACATGGCACTGTGACCGTTGCTCTTAGTGATTGCGGTGGTGTGTTTAGGTTTTTTGTTTTTTTTTGTTTTTTTTTTGGTTTTTTTCTTAAGTATATTTAGAATATTTCACTGCAAACACGGACTAAACCAACCAACAAGCATATAATTATGGTGAGATGTAAAAAGATGATTATATGAAGCTCACTGACATGTACAGTAAATCTTATTAAAGCCAAAAGAACATTTTTCACGTATTGTATTGAACGAACATAGGTCTGTGTTGATGATTCAGAAAACGATAAACTCACGCATAAAATGTTGCACAGGATGTATCAAATTGTAAACTTATGAGCAACGATATAATAATTGGTGTTACAAGAGGCTTTCAATGCTCGCAGAAAGCATGACAAATGATAAAAGACTTGTTTAGCTGCAGAGCGGCTTAATATCAGTTCATTTTCATATGACATTCCCTCAAGCATATACTCGTATACATGTATTGCATCCGTATGTGTATTAAAATATTTGTTTTGGTACCTCAACCACAACATCATTGTTAAATAAGTAAATTTCTTAATTAAGGTTTAAATAACTGTAGTTAACAATTTATCAAAACATGTTCACTTCCACCATAGGTACACAACACAACATAAATTTCTCAAGTAGGTATCGGTTATAAAAGCATAAATAAATTTATGTATATTTTTGGACAGCTTTCTGAGAATTATTTTGTATAGCGTACACGAGACAATGCAACACATTACCAACCTTTACACACACACACACACACACACACACACACCATATGTGAACAGAAGACAATGACAAATTTCGTTTATCGGGCATTTCATTTTTTATCGTCAAAACTTTTAAGTTTTAAACGTGTATTTTTCGCTTACTAATTGCCATTCTTTAAGCGATAAGATTAAATTTCTTTCATTCAAATGTCGGGAATATAGCGGCTTTTGGTATGTGAGGCCAAACCAAAGTAAACCGAACGAAACGAAACCAAACCAAACCAAACCAACCAACAGCCTGCAGCAATGACAATAACATTTAATATATACAATCTTTATATTTTTATTGTTGTTATTATTATTATTGCTTTGTTTTGGTGTTTATATTGTTGATGATGTTGATGTTGATTTTGGTATTGTGTTGTGCGATGTTATGGTGATAGTAGCGGTCTAAAGGTTTAAGGCCATAGTGGACTAATGACGAATTGCAAATTACACCCAACTGCCGGAACGGAACAAAAGACCGAAACGATAAACTTTATGTGAAAGCCTGCTTTAAAATTTTGAGAACTTAACTTAAGAAATTGTGGAGCTGCCAAGTGCAAATACATGCAACATACATGCAAGCACATCTATAGGAAGAGAAAAACTTTTTTTTTTTGTTTTTTCTTTTTGGTAAATATTATGAAAATATGTATATGTAACACAATGAAATATATGTAACAAAGCTAATAAGAAGAGGAAAGGAAATTTTTATTATTTGCGATAATTTATCTTGAATACGGGATTGATGCGGCTTTTTGTGAATTTCTTTACACAATAAACAGCAGCAGCACCAACAACAACAACAACAACAATAACAATAACAACAACAACAACAACAACAATAACAATGTAAGGAAAAGAGTGAAACTAAAAAAAAAAAAAAAAAAATAAAGCGATTATTTTTACGCTCATTTATTTTATAGCCATTTGGGCGGTGTGTCTATACGTGTGTTTGTATAATGCGGAGGCCACCAATCAAAGATGTAAAGTTTCGATTACCAAAAATTTAATTTTTCAAACTTGCTGAAACACCAAAAAACCTTACACCAATCCATAACATAAAAATTATTGTTGTTTTAAGCAGCTGCAAAAGTATACGTACGTCCGTCCGCTGGTATGCAATGGTTCCGTTGGTAAGCAACAGATGCTGTTGTCTGAACGCTTTATAACGCCAAATTTGGATTAAAAATTATCTCAAAGTTCTCAAAAAAAAAAAAAAAAAAAATGAAAAAAAGGAAAAAAATGAAAATACTCGTACATTGAAAAACACAGTCAGCCAGTAAGCCAGCCAGCCAGCCAGTCCACAGCAGAGTGAGAAATTACACACACATTAATTTGCTTTATGTTTATTTGCGTTATTATGAAAATCGCATACACCATTATCTCTATATATGTAAACGTCCATCACAATGTGTACGCAGGTTTGGCTGTCCGTCTCTCTGCTGCAGTAAATGTGACTTTGTGTTGGCGAACTACCGTTCGTATGTTCACCTTCACGTTTTACACTGTTTGTTGATTACATTTCACTGATTCTGGTTCATAACCTACACAAAAGAAATTCATTCATTATGTATGACTTTTATTTTATTTTCTTTTTCTGTTGAAGTTTTTGTTTTCGTCTTGCCTTAATACTGCCCAAAAAGAGAAAATGCCAAATCAACAACGGTTCAACAGTATTATATTAAGCGTATATGAAATATGTTTCCAATTAATAACAAATTTTGTCATAATTTGATACGCGCCATTCCGTGTTCGCCTTCTTTTTCCTTTCGCAAGATTACGAAAAAAAAAAAAAAAAATGAAAACGTCAAAAAAATCTGTTGTAAACAAAAAATAAAATAAAATATAATTATTAATATTGCATTAAATCGAAAAAGGGAGAAAAAATCTTGAAAGAAAGTTTAAATCCTTGAGGCAACCTACACATACAAACATTTTAATTTCTTCTTGCTGGTTGAAAATATAAAATGAATTAAATTCTCAATATCGTTAAACCAATAATAACTGTTTTCTTGCTACGCTATTTAATACAATATTATGTACTTGTAATTATTTGCTTTGCGTTCAACATTTAAAGGTGTAAGCGTAAATCTGGGTTATTTAAGTTCAACAATCACGGTATGCATCACGATAAGATCGTGTAATGAGTTTGTATTAAATTGGTTCAAATTTCAATTTAATTTATTTCCATTTATCTGCTTATGAAGACGCATACATACATATATAAAATTATAATTCAAACCCATTATCTCTTAAATAATTGTTTTTATGTATGAACCTAATGAAGATTTTACAAAGTGTAGTGACTTTATTTTAATTAGGCCGCAAAAGTTTTTATTCTTCAAGTGTTCCCCATCTATGGATTGGAGCTAGGCAAAAAAGGTACAAGTCTTGAAATTTTTTTACATCAAAATTTTAACCCTAATCGATAAGTTATTGACCAGACAAATTCAATTGTACAACATAGGGCTTGACTGTGACATCTATGGTGATGTTTTTAAACTACGATGAAAAATACAGTCTACAGGCGTTTACAAATTGTAGGCATTGCTTTTATAAGATTACACTTTTGATTCATTTTACCCAATTTTTATTGTATTTATAAATTATTTACATCTGAACTTTTAAGGACTTTCCTTAAATCAAACTTTTTTATGCCGTAACAGCACTTGGGATCCCCCAAGGTGTATACGAGTATAACAAAAAATTTCGTTCCATCTACATTAAGGAAAAAATATTAATCAAATCTTGAGAAAGCATTGAAACAGAAACAAATTATACATAATTATGTTTCTTTCTTTGTGTATCTTATTCTTTTTTTGTGTATACAATGATAAGGACAAAGGATAAGCAAATCAGTCCCTATGCGGCCACATAATCGATTATATTGTACAATAGATGATGAATGTAATGCAATGTAATTTTTATTGCAATCATAAATTAAATTAATTTGGGTTATAACAGAATAAAAAAAAAAAGAAAAAAACTGAAACTGAAAGAAATGAAGAAACTAAGAAAACGACAACTGATTGCAATGAATTCGAGCAAACTAAACTGGATTGAACTGAACTGATTTCTTTATTGAAAGGCAAAACTGATGGCGTTGAAATTAATGTTGCAAACGAGCAGTAGTCGGCGTTGAGGTTCTTGTTGCAGTATGTGCCACAGTAGCCCAAACAGAACATAATGGTAATAACTACAATGGAATTGATGTGGTTGTTGCTGTTGTTGCAGATGCTCTGTTGATGATGAGGACATTGATAAGCACGATATTGCTGTAGTTGCTGTTGCATGATAATGATGACGCAATCAGTTTATACAGAATGTTTTTTTTTCTCTTTTTATTTATATCAGCCTTCTTGGATGTTTCTAAAATATATTTACCCTAATAATGAGACGGGTGTATTGATTTTTTCATTCAGCTTTTTTTCAACATCCTCAAGTATGAATTTTTTTTTACTGTTTTTTTTTTTTTTAAATTGTTTCTATATACACTTACATAACTAATTTGAATCTATGGCTTTTGCGTTATGTTTTTCGCTTATCGCTTCAAATATTACAATTCAATCCATTGTGAAAAATTTTGTGCACACAACTTACAAAAAATTTAAAACTCTAAATATGGTGAAGAACTAAAATTTATGTTAAGCGTAGAGTATTCAAAATGCATTGTAGTACAAGTGTAGTTTTCTCGCTTAATATTTACACTCTCCACATAAGATGGGAGTATACTAGGTTTGTCATTCCGTTTGAGAGATTCTACAAAGTATATATTTACAACTACCCCTTTGATGTGCCAGAAACGTGGACGTGGCCGGATAATAGACACAATTTACAATAAAAAAAATTCATATACCCCACCCACGCCCACCGTTTGTTTGTACATAAGGAGAGTATTTAAGATTTGACCTAAACCAAATTTACTTTTCTTACTTGTTTATTTTTTGTTTTTGTTTTACTATGCTGCAGTAGTTTGCTGATGCAATTTTGATAGATGTATAAATTGAGATAAAGTTGTGTTGTTGTTGTTGCTGCTGCTGTTTTCATGGTCTCATTTTTAGATTCTGTCTTAGTGATAAATCTATAAAACTTTGTTATTCTTTTTTATGTTTTTTTCTTCGTTTTTTGTTCGTTTTCTTGTACTTGTTAAATCAAAATCTAGTTTAAGGTGACGGACAGTCAATTTCTAAAAGCTGAGGAATTTTTTTATAACTATCCAAAAAAACAATAAACAAAATAAGACAAGTAAGTGAAATAGATTTAACTTAAGCCAAAATTTCAATACCCTCCACATCTATAAACGAATCTTGGGCATCGTAGGTATACAATTACGATTGTACTGATCTTAACGATCCCGCCCATATTTGTCACATCAATTAATTACAACAATATAAGTACCAAATGTCCTTTTCTTTGCATAACTTTTATTGATAAAGTTGTGCCTGATATGTAAACTTTTGTTCATCGCGGATGTCGCAAAATCAATGCATATGCTGATGCTAATGATGCATATATAAGCTGTGATGCCTCGTTATGAATGTTGCCAATGGATTGACAAACTTAGTGTACTCTTTATATATAATGTGGAGGGTATAAAAAAATGTTGAATTTCTGTCTGGCCTTATTATGCTATAGAATACAGTGTAAAGCTGCTGCTGGCTTCAATTTGACCACTTTATCGCAGATATATATACAGAAGTTGTAACCATTAAAAAATTTGCTATGCTTTGCTATGTGAATCAAATTTTACTTAAAGCTTTTTTATTATTATTACATTTTAAGGAAGGCAAGGTACATATATATCTAAGCAAGTTCATAAACGTTTGTTTGCTATTAAAATATTACAAATTGTGTGCAACATAAAAGAGTGCCTTTAAAATATCCAAGAGAATATTAAATTTTCCACCTTTAGATAAGCATTTAAATTGATAAGTTTAAGATATTATATATACTCTGCTCTGATGATAAGCTAATGAAAAGCTTATTGGACTTTTTTCAAATATTAGTGCTTGTGTCTCTTATTAAGATTGCAGCATAATTCAATTAACTCTAAAATCTATTACAAACATATTTAAAGATATGGTAACGATTACAATTATAGAGATTTGTGTTAAATATTTTAGAAACTGACTTCTTTCTGAAGAAGTCTTAAATATTTCATGATGTCTCTTCCACTTCTACAGTTTTGATAATTTTAAAACCTTAGGATTAGAAATGATCTCTTCATGACAACAATACATTTAAAAAAAGTACATAGATGCTTGCAAAACCCAAGACCCAAGGGTAACAAAATTTTAATGGCTGCAATAAAATTATTATAAAACTCAGCAAACCTATAAAAACAAACAATTTTATTATTGATAAACTTGACAACTGTTATGGAGATGAAGGTGTAAAAACCAATATAAAACATGTATTTTGTGTCAAATATATTTTTTTGTAAATTGTGAGCGTAAATTGTAATATTCATGATATCTCTTCTAATCCTAGATAGAATGATTTTTGCTGATTAAAATATTCAACTTCTTTTGTATTTGCCAAGTACTTAAAACGTTTTATGCAATTGAAACTTGAATGCGTAGTTATGAGGCAAAGAAAATTTTCAATTTGAATTTCAGGCACAACCAAGCATACTTGTATGTACCATGTTGTTGTAGCATATATATGTTTTTATGTACTTTATAATATTTAGTATAATTTTTAAGCATTGTGACACTACTTTTAATAAGTTTTGAGCAAAAAAAACAAAAAAAAAAAAATCGATTCGATTCGAATTTGTAATTACACAAAACCAATTGAAATAATTTGCATTCAACTTTCCTTTATTAAGTACTCCTTATAAAATGATATATTTCTACACATGTTGAACAAGCGCAACGAAAAAGTTACTCCATAGAGTACAAACATCCAGTCACTTACCTTAAAAGAACAAAAAACAGGATACATAAAAAAGGAATAAAACAATGAGAAATACTTTGCAGAAGGTTTTTATATACTTATTAAGAATCTTAGTTCTTCTTGTATAAACAAGCAAAGGCACCATTTAACTTATGTTCAGGCTCATATGGATTTATAAATATCATACATAAGTGCACAATATTTACATACATTTAGTTTAGACAAGGTAACTCCATAATAATTTTAATAATTTAAATAATACATATTACTTACACACATACATATATCTGTTTATATGAATGTGTGGTGTGTGTACTTGTTTTTTTCATTCCGTAGATCTGCGGAGTTTTCATATAACATGAGAGGATTGCTCTGTAAACACACAATAAAAAGAAGAGAAACCCGAAACACGTGTTGCACTCTTATAAAAAGTCGTGCGAATGCAATCAATTCGGGATCATGTATTAATTGCACGATTTTATTACTAAACTTTATGTTATTTGGTGTGTTGATGTGTTGGTGTAATGTTTGTTTTTCGGTTTTCTTGTTGCATTACACGTGGTATGTATGTATGTATGTACGTATAATAAGTACCTATCATAAAGTGATCGTTTCGTTTCATTAGTGTATTGCATGAGAGGGCAAACTATTTTGAATCACTTGTGGATCCTTAAACGTAAACGTTTCATCTTCTCAAAACAATACTAAGCGCTGCTTATAATGAATGTAAGAACTTTTTAGGGGACTTGTTAAAAAAATTGTTTTTTGGTTTATAATAGATTCAAAAATTGACATTTGGGAAATTATAAGAGGCATGGCTAAGGCCTAAGAATCCATAGAAACCAGATTAAAGCATAATCATCTTAATTATTGTAGCCAGCAATGAATTTTTATAATATGATATGGACAGAGGGACATTTAAGTATAATATTATCCTCAGGTAATGTATGTGAATGTAAACCCCACCATCAATGTATTAAAGTTGTGCCCATACTCATGTTTGCCATTTTTCTTGCATACTCTTATTGGCAAAGAATCGATATTTAGTTTACAAGTGCACAAGTTTATATATAGTATTTTTTCCATATGTGTGTGTGTGTGTGTATGTTTGTATGGTTTCGTTAAAGTTTTGGTTATTGTTTTCTTTGGTTGTCATTGTTGTTTTTGTTACAGACTTTATTCCTACTAAACCACATTTTCTCTTGTTTGTGTTTGTGTGCATGTTTATATTCTCCTTTCCCCGTATAGATCGCCAAACGACATTTACAATTCCAACAATATCATCTATATGCAAGTATATATAAGTATACACATACAAACTGCATATAACATAACCATAAACGATGTTCGTACACGATGTTCAAAGTTTACGAGTAATTTAAACGTACATGTGAGCGTGTTTGCTTAAATTGTTTTCAGTTTTCTTTTTTCTTCTTCTGCTACTTTAATTTATAGAAGGTGTGATATAGTTTTCTTTTGAAAATTGCTATAAAATGCTTTAAGTGTTACAAGTTGTATTGTTGGGTTTTAGTTAAAAAGCTTTACATTATCATTGTTGCTGTTGTTGTGTGTTTCTTTCTTTTTTAATTAAGGATAGTTACCTTGCAGAGATAAATTACTTTGGAATAATTTTTATTTTTATTACATTTATCACCAACGGTGTTATGATTTTATCACGACATTTGCAACATGTGGAAATAATTTTTAGAGTAAATAAAAATGAAACTCTTTTTCTCGTACTTTGTAAGGGATTACATATGATTAAATAAATCCTTATAGATCTTCTTCATTTTCTATTATAAGTCAAAATCGGGCATAAGAAATTGCTCTGAACTTAAACTTGTGCCATTGAACTGTTCTGACCTGATATTATGGTTTGGCATGAAAATTTCGACAAAAAAAAACTATTCGAGAAAATTATCAACTTGATGTTTTTTACTACAATACAAAGTTTTAACTGTTGAAATACAACGAAAAATGAACAAGAAATGAAAAATTTTAATATCATGTCAAGGCTTACTTTCTCAAAAGTCAGAAGTCATTCAAATATTCGATGACGTTGAATGGAAATCATTCCGTGTGTTACTATGAAAACTTTGAACTTTGAAATATCTCGGAAACGGTAGCTCTTATCGATCTAAAAATTTTAGCTCCCCTTTTTCAGAAACCATTAATCGAGGTATTATGGTCTTAGGATGGCCAAATTTTGTTATCATTATAATTCAAATATTCTATTCTTTAATAAATTATTCTATAAACAAAGCTTTCTGATTATCTAAATTGATTACGTCGATAAAATGATACTAAAAAATTGTTGAAAAAAATAATAATTGCTTATATCAGATTTTTGTTGTTGACCCAAATCTGTCAAAGATGAAACTCAAGAAAAGAAAACGAAAAAAAAATTTGTCGAATTGAAAATTTACAACTTTATGCCATTGTGAGCAAATGTCATCATCCTTGATTTATTATTTGCTTCAAACTTTGTTATATACGCATTGATACGTGTATCCCTGTGTATATGTATGTGTGTACACTTGGTGCCTTAATCGGTTTTCTGCTACACTTTCACGTTGTGTGGTGACATCATATCGTTCAACAAGAAATAATTGACTGTTTTTACTGTTGTTGTTATTGTATGCTCCTACTGCATTTTCTCTATTCATTGTTCTGCTTGTTCTTATTACACATTTTTTTATTGTCGGTAGTTTGACGTGCTGGTTATATGGTTGTTGCTTGCCGTTGTTAAATTGGCCCACAAATTATAACAGACGCACACAGGCGTGGACATTGTACATATATACTCGCACATATTTATTGCTTACTTTCTCATTTTACCCATTAAACTAGAAACATGCATGAACTTGATCATAAATCTCGTTTTGTTTTCAATTTTCTTCGCGTACACTCTCATTCGTTTAGATATTTTCCTTCTGTTGTTTTTCATTTTACAGCGCACACACAAAAGAAGAACAAAAAGAGCGAAAAGAAAGAATGTATGTCAGTTAGGTATGCATTATAGCGTAGGTATGTATGCGTGTATGCATGTAAGTGCGTGCTTGTACGTACGTACAAGTATAAGCACTCATAAATTTAATTGAACAACGCGTAATATCCGAAAAGAAAATAATAAAACACACACATACACAAGCACACTGAGAGGTTAGATCGAAAAAATGCAATGAAAACACTATGAGGATAACATACATATAGGAACTCATTCTTAACTTAAATTTATGTTACGCTAACGGTTTTATGTACTTAAACAGTATTCCATTTTATAGCAGATGAAAGCAGAGGAAAACTTCTACGATCTTTCTAAAGTAGAAAATGATATAAGAAAGTAAAGAAGGAAAATAAAAGATGTGAACATAACAGTTTACAGGGTTTTGTGATGCTAAAGAAAGGATGTTTTAAGTCATTCTCGTTCTTTATTTTTTGTGAAAGTATATATGTGTATATGTATGTGTGAATATTTTAAATAGTTATAAACTGTTCCAGAAATGACATTTTGCCGTTAACGTAAAACTTTTAAGAGATGTCAGTTTCAGTAAGAATAGCTGGTTATACTAGTAAACAAATGCTCTATACTAGCGAAAATAATCTAAATATTCAGAGAAGATTTAAAATTATTATGAAACAGTCACAACCGAAGGCTTAAATATATTTTCTCTTTGTTGGAGAAGGATAGAAAAGTTTGACACTTTTATCTTAGAGGTCAATTACCACCACACCGCCTTCCAACATTTTGTAAAATGTAGACATCACACATATAAAATATTTGGTCGATGCATACAATTTATTATGTAGATGTACTAAATTTGAGATTTGTAGCTTTGAATAGAGAATAACGAAATCTTCTCAATTAACCCTCTTCGTATTCTGCACTCCTTTCTCTTATCCTTGTAAACGATTAAAGTAAAAGTTTTCTGTAAACGTCTACGTGTGCATATAATGCGTGCCAAAGGTTGTTTAATATATAGTGTATATATATAAACACTTATGCATGAGTGTGTGTTCATGTTCAAGAATTCTTTAAAATGTTATCCTTTATACATATATTTGATTTTATCATTGTTTCTATATTAACTATAAGAAAATATGAAGAAGAAAGTAAACGTTAAAAAGCATAAACTAACGGTTGTCGCGTTTTCTCCGTTTTTATATTGTTTCAAATAAAATATTATAGCTGTACTATCTATGTGGTGACAGAGAGTAAAGGGAAGAGGGCTATATGGAGAATAGTCTCTGAAACGGCATATTGGCAGTTCGTACACGTACACGCATTCACCTTCGCATTCGCATTCAAAGGTGCCAGCAGGGATGCCAAAAACTTTTCAACATTATCGTCTACATATACGTAAGTGAGCGTATAAATAAATTCTGCTTAAAGTTGATATTAAAAACAACGAATTATTCTTGGTGGTTGCTTTAGTATATTTGTGTAAGGTGTAAGGTTTTTTACACTTTTACTTTGTTTGCATTAAAAAAGTTCACATTTATGAAAGTGTTGTATGTACATGTATAGCAGGTAAGTATTATATATTAAATATATGACAAAAAACTTATTTAATAAATAAAAGGTATATTTTAAGAATAAAAATATAAATAAATCAGAGATTAGATTTAACGCTTAACATGTAGTAAAAAATTAATCTGATCTTGTCCTATTTTGGGCGCAACAACAGTTCAAACTTTGTACTGTAATAAAAAATAAAACAAACAAACAATAAAAATTCATTATACAGTAAAAATCCACAATTTGTGGCACTTTTCAATGAAACTTGGCACAATTATTTCATATATCACCTAAAACAATATAAATCATAAGCAAGTGCGCGGTAGACCAAGCTCCGTCTATCCGTTGTGCGAAAGCTACAGGTCGCAATTTTTAGATATTTCGATGAAATTTGTTACAAAAATTGGCTCAAAGAGAAGCCCTATTGCAAATGGAAAGTATTAGGTCATTTTTAGAACCTCTCTCCATATAAGGTTCTCTTATAATGAAGGTCTTTTTAATACAAAAAGTCGCACGATTCTTAATATTTTTCAACTCTTTATATTCTTTTTGCCAAAATTTGGTAAAAAATTGTTAGTAGTAAGTAAAAAAATTTAATTTTCGATTTCATAAATATATAAATAAAAAAAAAAAAATTGTGACATTTTAATCATTTTCAAAATTTTGATAATACCAATAAGTGTAAATTATAAATACAATAAATTTTTAATTTTTCAAAGACAAACACATACGCTCCAAAAACATTACTGTTTACCACGAAAAAATAAAATTAAATATAAATCAATTAAAATAATAAAATCCTTATTTGTTTTCTTCAACGTACTTGAATAATGCAACAAGTGGTGTAGGGTATTTGATAGTTGCGCATGACCGATTATAATATTTTCAATAATTTTTTCTATAAAATAGAAAATTGAAAATTCTTTTTGAAAATGAAAATTGAAATTTTGTAAATCTATATAACAAAGCAATACATTCTCTAACTGACTCATTAATTACGTGTGAACATGCTGATACTTTGAATTTTATCGTTAAATCGATTATATTAATTCGGTTCCCGTTATTTAATGCCAACAAATGCTTATTTCCAGGCAATAAGCAATTACTTTAGTTTGCAATTGTATGATTTGATTGTAAATTACATTGAAGGAGGGAGAAAGAGAGACGCAGCTTTATTTTACATAATCATTGATTTACTATAAAATTGAATTAAACAGATTTACTATACGTGTCATTTCGTGCCGCGTATTATATTTATAAACACGGACGAGTGAAATTTACGGCAAGATTAATGCGTATAATTGTTTTACGTGGCATTGTACGCTTTCGCATTTTCCATTTTGTTTACTATTAGTATTTGCATATACACTAATTCGTAATACATATACGCCAGAGTGCTGCTGAGCTTATGAATTATGTGTGTGTGTGTGTGTGTGTCGGGATTTTGTGGTTTAGCGGGGAAATGCTTTTTTAATTACGTATATATTAACTTGACTTGAAATTTTTAATCACAAATGTAATCATTTCATATCATACATGCAACGCACTCACTCACATACTTTATATAATAATGGTTATTCCTGTGTGTACATACATATCATACATTGATAGACACATGAAAAACTATATATGTAGTGCATATAATAAAATAAAATATATTTCAATATTTAGATTGAATCAGCGTGGAATTGAGTGTAAGTGCAGCGTGTTTCCACAAAGTTCAAAGCCGACTATATTGCTCATGATACCTGACTTTGGCATACCATCCGCTTGAATAGTTTTGTTAGGAATCATATAAAAATTAAATTTTATTCAAGTAAGTATAACAGTTAAAAGAAAACTTTAGTCTTCATGTATTTACAAAAGATTATTATATGGCAAAAATCCACAATCCTTGACATTTTCCAATGAAACTTTGCATTTACATTCCATTTCGTATTCACTCTAACGATTTCTGTGACAATTTAAAAAAAAAAAACATGGAAAGTGACGTTTGAAATGTTATTGGAGAAACATGGATCATTTCGAGTCAAAATGAATCGTACACCTAAACACCAGCAGATTCATATGAATTTTCAAAATTAAAGCATTCAAACGATTTGGAGGATTATTACACACAAAAGCCTCATTTCCAGGATAAAGGCCGTTGACTCGCCCAGAATTGCCAATTGAGTAGGCCAACATTGAATGAGAATATAATTTAAAGTCTTATAATTTAAAACCGCCTCTTCGGATTTGATTCGAACTTTTTCTGAAGACTTGTCTATTGATGCAGTTTTCAAATGAAGTATATTATATGGGCGTGGCATCTCCCACTTAGTTAATAAACAATAGGCATTTTTAAAAGTTACTTTCCCGAAAAATGGGCGGTGCCACGCCCATTAATTAAATAACCCCGAAATACTTGGAAAAAATTTGACCAAGATCGGAGATGTCGTTGAAAAGTTATAAACGAACGAATATGATCTCTTTTTGGTTTGGTTGTTGTTATTGTTTGGAAAATTTGGCAAAATCGGACGGAATATTTTACATTTATTTCTTCTACAAGTTGTGTGTTCAATAGCGTTGAATTGCTGTATCATACAATAATTGAATTATTTTTTTCGTATGTGTTGAGAGTAGTCAGATATTTGATACATTTTCTAAAATTTTGCAAAAAAAAAAAGGAAATTCCAATTTTATATGTGTTAATATTACGATATTGCAAGCAATGCTTTATACCTCATATAATACTTCGACTGTATTCATATTATAAAATATTTTTGTAGTAGGCTTTGCTTTGCATGCGTAGCCACATGAATTGAATAAAAGAAAATCACTTAATAAAAATTTTCACAAACGTTTTTTGAATTTCAAAGCAACAACTTCGTAAAAACTTTTGTTTCTTTTAAATAAAGAATTTCTTACTTTTGTTAAAAATATTTTTTTATTTGACTGAAGATTTTTCAGCCATTATTTTTTGTATAAATTTGGGGAAAAAAAATGAAATAATATAAAAGGATTATAAATATAATCAGAAATATTAGAGAGGGCGACCAAGTCGTTGTTAATGCCGTTGGCGGTTGCCGAGCTGGTATCTAATGATATGTTCACAGAGTCCTCGCTCGAGGAGATCCACGATACGTCATCTGGTCGATTCATACTATAAATAACACAAAACTAACACAAACTTTGACTAATTCGATTGTGAGTTTTTCAATAAATAAAAAATCCTTTTGTACAAAATACAAGTAAGAAAACCAATTTTGGCTTAGGCCAAATCTTAAATAGCCTTCACCTCCACAACGGTGGGCCCTTTCGCCCTTTAATAGTGTACGTATTACGTCTCAGCATTCAAGTCTACTTTTGTGTTGAACATGGTTATTTATGAATTGTGGGCGTGCCTTTTATCTGACCATGCATCATGCACGCATACATCAGAAAATTTGGAGAACTTTCCGTATCCTCTCTTCAGTTTTATGCTTGCGTATTATGAATTCTAAGCACTATTGTTGCACACATACACATATTTTGTGTTATATCGATATTGTCGTGTAAGCACGCACTTGTCTAAGTATTGTTTTAAGAGTCATTGTCATTCTATTCATATATATGTCGAAGCACATAATTAATGCATTAATAATATTAATATAAATAAACTCAAATTCGGAATTGACAAAGAACTGGAAAGAAACTGTTTACACGTACACACATACGCAACATAAGTGTTGGCTGTTTTTCAATTTTATAGAAGTGTTTGCTTATCCAGTTGACTGTCTTTCTTTAATAACGTTTAAAATGTCAATTGCAAGTAATATATTTCATGCGTACTTACGCACATTAATTTTGCGAGGTGCTATTTTGAACGTGGCTCAAGTCCGTTTTTCCATAAAATGTGAAAATCTTAAAATCCTAAAGCAATAAAACATTAAAATAATGAAATCGATATGTTCTGTAAGGTGGACTTACACTTTATGTTGTATTCATACTTATTTGTACGGCTTTTTGTATATATTCTCTTTCATCGCATTCAACTCCCTGTGTATGTACGTACAGGTGTAGGTATTATTTACCATTTCAACCTTTAACTATTGACAAAATGAAAAATGCCAGCTGTATATGAAAGTTTTGAATAATTAATGGTGATAATTATGTATGAGAAGAGTATAATGAAAATAATGATTATACGCCTGTAGATAATGGAACTGAGATAATGTAAATGGGTTACCACTAACCAGTGTTGAAGATTTACCGGAAACCACACATATATATACACACTTAAATGTATTTCAATTAAAGTTTTACTAAATTTCATTAAGTATACATTCATACGCATTCCTGCTTACCAAAACATGACTACAATCCCACACCATGTCTTTCATCTCATTCATATTTAAATAGATTTTAATTAAAAGTATTTTTTGTAAATGTGTGTTAAAGTGTGTGTAAGTGTTCGTTTGTAAAACGGCTTCATTTATTTATTTTCCTTATTAAGAACTTTACTTGCTAGAAAAGAATTTTTTTGGTTTTTTTATTTTCTATATAATTTTTATACGTTTTACATTATAAAGGATAAGCAACCATCAGAAGAAAGCCTTAAAGACCGCATCAAGTAAGTGTATGATCATAATTCAAAACTTAAACGTTTGTTTGTATATTCGTTGTGGAAATTTGCATGGCCTTAAAAATTGAGAAACAATCTAGAGTTGAAAGAGCACGCAACACACCTATAATAATTTTATTTTATTTTTCCTGGTCTGTCTAACTGTCTTATGTAGGGAATGCCACAAATAATCCTGTACCAAAGACATTCAACAAATGTGGAAATCTTTCATGTTACGCTCTTCTTCTTCCCCTCTTTTTGTAGTTTTTTTTTTAACAAAAGAGACACCAGTACCTAAACTGGAATGTTTGAAGATTTTGTTGGTAAATGCTTACATTGTAGCATTGCGCCAAGTTAATTGAATTTGTAAAGGAAAGTATTTAAGAGATGATTTGTCATCATTATGAAAATTTCAGTTTTTCTTTATGTATGTGAAATTACTCTTTATGTATTTTAGGAAGACATTTAAAGAACTTCGGACGATGATAATTTTTTATAAGAGATATGAACATAATTTAAAAGATTCTGAAAAAAATTCTAAATCAATCGTTATAATGAATGTGTCTGAAGTTATTTAGAAGTTACACACATGTAACAAACTCTTAATGGCACTCGAGTTTCTAATGTGGAAGAGAGTAGATTCGTTTCCTTCCGCAGAGTGTAATACTGCGGGGCCTGCACTTATAAGAGTTTTCTTCTAAGCGCTGAGCTTTAAAAAAATATTACATATTTTCCCCATCTATACATAAAAGATGGATAGGTATACGATTATACCTTCAAATAGTTTTTGCATTACGTCTCAAAGTCGGCTTTTGCATCAAAGAAGGTTTTTTGTAAATATGTACACTTTTTACCTTCATGGCTAAATTTTTGTGGTAAATTTTAAATAGTAATAAACTGCTTACAGAACATTAAGCCTACCAATGGACATGGACGGACATCTATAAGTGGAATCATATTTTAATGCTGGCAAAGAACATATACAACTTAAAAAATTTCTAAATGTAACATATTAACACAAAATATAAAGTCAATCCATTTAACTTCTGATTTATTTACAACTTAATATATACTAATAAAATATGATAAATAATGAAATTAGAATGTAATTATTTTGAAAAACACATTTTCAATTACAAATAAATTCAATAAAGTCTCATAACAAAATCATAAATTTCTTATAAATACAAAATATTGAGCTCATAGAATCCCATATTGAAAATTGCAAACTGTAGCAAAAATATTATGCTCCAGCAAACGTATGCAATATTACAAGCATTTAAGGATCTGCAATACATATGAATGCATCGAAGTACAAAGCCATACAGTTTAGAAAGTAGTTCAAGCTAATGGAATAAAGCATAGGAGTGGCAGAGAGTGGCAGAGAAAAGGAGTTATAACCTAATGTTATATATGCCTATCTACTCGAAATGATATGTAATGCATATCAGCCAACTGCAATACAATATTATTGCAACTATACAGCATTTAAATAGCTTTGCGTTGTGTGGTCTGGTTGGTTATGGTTGGTAGGGTTTATTTAAGAATTTACAGTTTTAGCTGAGAGAAAGGAGAAATTCTTACTAAGGCTAAGTACGTGTACGTCTGTGTTGGTAGTATTTGTACTTGAGCCTTCGAGCGCTGGCACTAAATCCGTTTATAACAGTTTGAAAATTGAATTTGCTCAAAAGCTTCACGATAAGGAATCTTTTTCATTTTCTTTATCTTATTACAACTAAAGCCACATACAGTATAATAATAAAAATAATACACACACATACACACATTCAAGCCGTTTGTTATATAAATAAATGTACGCGCAAACACAACTTTCCCATGCTAACTCCCTCAATGGTATTCTATATTTAAGTAGTGAAAGAACTTCTGGCATGATATGAGAAATAAAATAAAGAAGAAGAAGAAGAAGTAAAAACCAAAAGAAATGAATAAAAGAAGCTAACCAGCCAAGCAGCATTCAACCAAACAAACTAACTAACAAATAAGTACTTAAAGTGGTCGAGATTGCAAAGAATTTATTATTGCGAGCAAATAGAAACCAGAATGGAGTTTTTCCAACAAAATTGATTTTATAGCATTAGCAATAGTACACGCGGTCCTTGTGTAATTACACTTACACGCACACAGTCAAGTGACTAAAAAATACCACTAAAAAGCATAAGAGCGTGTGTTTAATAATTCTGCGTGCAGGATTTTATGTTTTTTTTTAATAATCACATATAGAATTCTGTAATATCATAAAATTTTAATAATAAAAGCTTCCAAACGATGTTAAAAGATGGAAAATACCAGGTGTCCAGAATGGCTCAGTAAGCTCATCTTTATTTGTTAAAACTGGGATTTTGTTAAAACTTTCTTTGAAAACTTGCTGATTAATCCAGCTTTCAAATGAAGTATATTATGTGGGCGTAGCATAGCCCACTTGGTTAATAAACAATACGTATTTTTAAAAGTTACTTTCCTAAGGAAATGGCCGGTGCCATGCCCTTAAGTTAAATATTTCTGAAAAGCTAGAGAAATTAAGTTAAAATCTGGATTTGAAGTATATCAGATTTTAAAGGCTACTGCCAATATCAATTCTTATCATTTTTCATAATGATTAATACAAAAACTTGAGGAAAACTACTAAAAATGTTAACACATATATAACACCTAAATAAATAAATGTTTATCAAGGCACAAACACTGTAAAACTCTTTCCGTAAGTAAACTAATGACAACAGACTTACACTGGCATATAGATAAAGGTGTAGTGTGCTCTTAATATGAAACAAACACGTATGAAGTGTTTCAAATAAGGAAACGGAAGCTTCAACTTTTAAGGAAATACCAGCCCTTTTACCGTCCTTTTAGTTTTACCTTACAACGTCCACCATATATAGGAAGAAAGTTACTTTATTGAAATAACAAATGTTTTGCTACAACAACACAAAAATGAACTCTTAAAATGTTCGTTTTTCTTTCTTTTAGATCAAAGAGCAGTATTGAAATTTATATCCGGTTTTATTATACAAATTTTCTATTTGCCAAAACAAAACAAAAAAATGCAATAAAAATTCTTAATGAAGCGACTATGTAATGAAATACAGCAACTTCTGTTTTTGTTGTGCGTACAGAACTTGATATGTATCCGGTTTGCTGAAAAGCATACAAATTTAAAAACAAAAGCGTAAGTCAAAGGAGTTAAATTTGTATTTGGTTGGCAACATCCAAAAGGAAGCCTTGGAGATCCTATAAAGTATATATATATTCTTGATCAGTCGCTTTAAAGGTCCTATACGTCCGTTCATCTGTTATTGGAAACCTTACAGTTGTGAACTTTGTACAAATATTTTTAGAATCTGTATAAAATTTCTTATTTAATTTAGGCAAAATTGACCACATTTCGCACCCACCATCGACAAATTTAGGACATCCATGATAGGATAACACAGATTCCCATAATTTTCAAAATTCATACCTACAGCAGTAATCAATTTTTTGATGCCTTTATATGTTATTCAAAAATGAAAGAAGGCGTAATCAAGTACACGCCACGTACACTTTTTATATATATTGAGGAGGAGACTACTTAATATTAGATCCATGCTAAATTAATATTTTGTTTTGTTTTTATTTGTTTAAATTTGTTTTAATGTTGGAGGTCTTCCTGCATAAAATAATAACTGCATCGAGTCATCGGTATGGCTCACTTTCTTTAATAAAATAAACATTTATTGTATTTATGACATATTATGAAAAAATTTCATCCAACGGTTGTAGTCATCACATCTTTACATTATTATAATATGCCACTAAAAATATGTAGAAAAAAAAAAAAAAACAAATAATAAAACTTTACATAAATGCACAAAAACTTGATGAAGTTTGTTCTGGCGATTTGCTAGAGCATACAAAATGGCACATAAGTAACCGCAGGTGGAGAAAACGCAAACTCGACAACGTAAGAAAAACACAAAACTCGGTTGCATTTGCGCACTGCGCTGTGAATTTTTTTGCATTAACGATAAACACAATTTAAGTACTAAAGCTAACAGTAGGTAATAATAATAAACAGATAAAAACTTTAATAGAAAGACGGAGAACTGTTGTGGTTTTATACAAGAATAAAAAAGAAAAAGAAACGGTAATGGCCTTAGAAATTATGAAGCATTACTAACAAAAACTACACATTTACATACAATTTCATAGTTGGTTGGTCATCATTCCGACTCAACCGCATAAACTTCATCTCTACCAAACAATTTCTCTACAAAATATTTGTTTGATTGATGAAAGATTTACATAACTAGTAAAACAAAAGTAAATGTGGCTTAGGCTTAACGTTGGCTGCCCTTTTCATCGGTAGGCAAACTGTAATCTACGACGAAATCTCCACCATGTAAGTATAAGAGCGAAGAACTGAGCTTTTGTAAATTTCATTCCAAAATATTTATCAAAATTTCTGTTTTTTATAATACGTAAATTTTTATGGTGATCTTTGAAATATTTTGCATTTTTTTTTATTAGGCAACCGAATGTTATGTTTATGGTGATAAAAAGTGGTGCATGGAAGTGGTGGCGAATGTTTTTTTTTAATTGTTTTTATTGCCACTTCAATTGTTGTTTCTATTGTTATCATGATGAACGTACTATAATTAAGTCAATTTTACATGAGAGATCACTTGAATTAATTAATAACAAATTCACATTATATCTACATATATTTGACAACAACAACAACAACAACAACAACAACAACAACAACAACAGAAATATCAACAGCACTATTAAGAATATTAAAAAAAAAAAAACTTAACAAGTACGAACAAGCACTACACAAATCAATTAAATTAACAACACCAACAACATAGGTATTTGCATGTCCTGTTTGACCCACATCCCCATACTACATACACACACATATTTGCAAATATTTATCAATCGAGTATAATGTACACGTTAGTTGGAAAAATTAGTGAAAAAATCATGCATTAGTAAATATTAGCACATAAATATAACAACAACAACAAGAACAACAAATACAATAACAACAAGATTCTTAGGATGTTTCTAACTTATGTTGCGCGTGAATATTTTAAATTGTAATCCTTTTAGTTGAACAAGTGAAATTAAATTGAGTTATAAAACGTCTGGATGCGGTACGTATGCCTTTCATTTGTTTATTATAAAAAACATTTATTGCAAATAAAGCCAACAAAAGTAAACAGTAAATAGATTGAAGGTACAAAAAAAACTGCAAAAAATGCAGCCGAAGCATTTTGCGATGAATCCAAGTTTCAATACAGTGCAATTGGTTAATGCCTTCGAGTACATGCTTGGGCCCCTAAATAAAAAAATTGATCGTTCTACTTACACGTAAAGATCGTGATGTAATTTTTTTGTCTGATTCCTTTTTAGTTTATTCACTGCATGTTGCGACTGTTTACTGACCAAAGTACACCAATCAAATAATTAGTTGCATAAGAGGCTACTCTGAGGTAACCTCGCCTATAAATTATCCTATGCAGAAGTTGTGTAGTTCATGTTATTTCCATTTAAAGATATGATTTTATTGCGATAATATTAGACACACCCGCAACTAACAAAAATCTTACTTCGTTTGTTAGTTGATTCGTAATACAAAAACTATAAAGAGCGTAATCAGGTGTAAGTATGTTTGTATATAGAGGTGGATGGTATTTAGGATTTGATCCAAAAAAATTTAGTTTTTACTTGTTTTTAATATGATATGGAGGGCAGTTAACTAATTTGCTCCGCTTTCAGAATTGCTAAGAATATTTGCTTTAATATTCAGCTTAATGTTTCAGAAACAGATTCAATGGTAAACGGATGGTTGTAATTACAATTCATTACAAGATAGTAACATAAACATAAACCGCAAATGATTTTTTAAAACAAAATCATGGAAATAAATATAAAAAAACAACAACAATAAAACTTGCTGCACTAAATTAGTAATCTGAAACATAAAAACACAAACAAAAAATAAAAACATAATTAGTATGTATGTGTGGATATAGGAGCATTGAGCTTTATGGGTGGCCATCGCTGCGTGCAGCACCTCGATTGACTGTCTACCTCAATGAATATGAACCTGAATCCACATAGGCGCACCATCGCCTACCTTAGTTGACTATCTGGCTGGCAAAATCACTCGGTGAGCAAATGATTGACGGCCATTATAAAGTTATTGCCAATATGAAAATGATGACAATAAATTAAGGCACGTCTATATATATATATAAACAGCAAAAAAAAAAAAAAGACACTTTAGTGTTCTGTAAAATTAGAAAATTGTAGGATATTATAAAAACAACAATGCCTAGACAGATTATTGTACTCATTGGTTGGAGTTTAGTTTAGAGTTCATTTAAGCTCACTGGCATGACATTAACCACTATGAACAGCAACATTTTTTTTGTGTTTTGCCATCCATCTATACAGGTTGTATTGGTTATTGTAATTAAAGTAACTTTATTCAATACCATTGAATACAAGGCTTGTGCACTAAATATATATGTATTGTAGAGTACGGTCTATAAAATGATTGGAACGGCAACGTTCATGTGTAGATTTAAACAGAAAACAGAATCCGAACGTAAACTTTAAAACACCTTTTTCTCTAAAGTATATTTCCAAATGCTTGGGAAAAATTTGACCAAGATCGGAGATGTCGTTAAAAAGTTATAAACAAACCAAAAAGGGCATTCTTTTGGTTTGGTTGTTGTTATTGTTTGGAAAATTTGGCAAAATCGGACGGAATATTTTACATTTATTTCTTCTACAAGTTGTGTGTTCAATAGCGTTGAATTGCCGTATCATACAATAATTGAATTATTTTTTTCGTATGTGTTGAGAGTAGTCAGATATTTGATACATTTTCTAAAATTTTGCAAAAAAAAAAAAAAAAAGGAAATTCCAATTTTATATGTGTTAATATTACGATATTGCAAGCAATGCTTTATACCTCATATAATACTTCGACTGTATTTATATTATAAAATATTTTTCTAGTAGGCTTTGCTTTGCATGCGTAGCCACATGTGTTGTATAAGTTTGTGTGTAAAACAAACTCACTTAACAAAAAATTATCACAATATGAAGAACATATGTAAATGTTGAGAAAGTAGGCTTTTAAATGATATAAAAAATTTTCATTTCATGTTTATTTGTCGTCTTATTTTTCAAAGTTTGCATTGTGGTGAAAAACACCTCTTGGCATCTATGGACAAAATTCACATTTTTCAATGAAACTCGACACATTAATTCTCTTTATTATAAAGTTCTGTGACAAGTTAGAGTGCAATGGGGTGCTTTTTACATTTTTGCCCCTTTTCAACAGATAAAAATTGAAAATTTTAATTATTTGAGTGAAGGCAAGGCAAAACACTATCTAACTGACTCATTAATTACATGTAAATATGACGATATTTTGAATTTCACTAATAAATGAATTGCCTTCGTACGGCTGTTCATATTTAATACCAACAAATGTTTATTTCTTTAAATGTATTATAATAAATTCCAGGTAATAGGCAATCGCTTTAATTTGCAATTGTATGATTTGATTAACATTACATTGAATGGGGGCGAGAGAGAGAGAGATAGACTGACGGAGCCTCATTTTACATAATCGTTGATTTACTATAAAATTGAATTAAACAAATTTACTATACGTGTCATTTCATTGCTGCTGGGCCGTGTATTATGCAAACAAATATATTTATAAACACGGACAAAATGAAATTTACGGCGAGACGCGGCATTGTACGCTTTTGTATTTTCCTCTTTGTTTGCTATTAGTGTTTGCATATACACTAATTCGTAATACATATACGCCAGTGTGTGTGTGTGGATTTTGTGGTTTAGCGGGGAAATGCTTTTTTAATTACGTATATATTAACTTGACTTGAAATTTTTAATCACAAATGAAATCATTTCATATCATACATGCAACGCACTCACTCACATACTTTGTATAACAATGGCCACTCCTCTGTGCACATACATATCATATGTGTTGGCATACAAATGAATAGTGCGTGTAATAAAATATATTTCAATATTTAGATTGAATCGCCGTGTAATTGAGTGAAAGTCAGTGCGGCGTGTTTTAACAATGAAGCTCAATTAGTTAAGCACACAATACAAAGTTCAATGTAAACTGCAATGTTCATGATACCTCTCTTTGACTTACCTGCTGTATGACTAATTTTGTTAGAAAATATATAAAAATTTAATGATATTTCCCAGTGTGTACAAAAGCAAACCTTACTCTTTACTTAACCAAAAATCCTTAAATGGCAAAAACAAACAATTCTTAAAATTTTCCAATGAAACTTGACACATGAATTATATATGCCATAAATGTTAATTATTACATTTTTGCCAATTAATTGGTCAGACAAATTCATTGATACATAATGATAGCGCCTTTTGAAATACGATTAAAGACTTCGACTCAATATGAATCGCAATCGCAAAAATCTACATTCTCATGAAATCACAAGGATGTTAAGTTTTAAACGATGTGAAAGTCTTTCTTCTAGGTTTTTTTATCGCAATAATATAAAAGTTTTTTCTTTTCGAAGACACTTTCCATCTAGAAGGAATCACGTTCTTAAGGAGAGATATTTAAAAATTTTGTTTATGATAGCTTCTCAAACCACAAGAACAATTTCCAAACATTTCAATGGAACAGTTGTTTAAGGCACCGCCATAAATAACAACTTTTAATCAATTTGTCATAATATTGTACAATGTATAAAAAATTACCTTCACTATTACATCAAATTATGATTATACTTACGTTAGATATGTGTTACACCAACAACTATTGAAAACCACTATAAATAATGCATTATTAGACATATGAGGCGTTTTTATATGATCAAATTAAATATGATTTGAGTTTGGGTTTGGCTTTGCCTATGTGTTTAAAGCTAAAATTATTCCTAAGTGATGGGATAATATTGTTATAATTGAAAAAAAAAACAAGCAAAAACTCACTGAAAAGCTATACTTTTATAATCTGAGATTGCGTTGCCTTATATTTTATCATCTATGTTCTCACCACTTAGTTTTTGTGTTTATATCAATGTATAATATATACATGCAGGGTATGCACTTAAATTCATTATTACTAAAAAACAATCCTGTTAAGGTATGTTAATAATTTGGCTATACTTGAAATTAATTAGAAACCTGTTACTTATATAAATCACTTGCAAAAATGTTCTTAAACAACTGGTTAAATTCTTACCAAATGTTTCTGTTAAGAAGTATTTTTTTACTACACGTATAGTTGTATCTACATCATATATACTAATCCATCATCATATAGCAAGTGAATGGACGCGTACTCTTAGATAATTTGTATATGGATGAGTAGAGCCATCCAGCTGCATAAATTGCTAAACATAAAATATTGTTTAGCTGGCTTGACTGTCTGGCTGTCCAGTCAGCTCTTGCTAGAATACGCAATTTGCTAAGCTAAGCAATTTATTAATATTTCATTAGTATACTCCAGCTCAAGCCAATACATAATAGTTTTGCTCTCTTCCAAGTAGATTTATTTTTTATCTCAATAACATTCCTGAACTGGCAAATAGATGAAGAAAAATGTTGAGAGGAGGTAAGACATTTAAGGAAACCAACTTAACAACAACAACAACAATAACGATCAAGTATACATCGTCATCGCCATCACCATCATCATCATCTTTAACGTTAATACCATCAACTACCTCAACTACCTGGTGTCCAGTCATTGTAATATAAAACAAAAACAACAGAAAAAAAAAAAAAAACGATTTGCACACAGTAGCTGCCGCTATATTCAGCAGGCAATACGGATGGAATATTTTTCTTATATAATATTAGCAACAACAACAACAAAAGCAACTACTCTCTTACTGCATTCTTAGAAGATTATACGTGTATCAACTGGAAGCCCTCTTCTTCTCATTGACAGGCAATTTCAGTTTCTTACTCGTAATTGTTGATCATAAATGAACATTTTTTATGGCAAATTGTTGTGCATAACTAAACATCACAGCAACAAAGATATCTTTATTATTTTTGAAAAACAAGCAAGAAAACTAAACTTGGCTTTGGCCAAATCTTAAATGCCCTCCACTACTTGGAAGCGGTGGTCGTGGTAGGTATATATACGCTGTCTTGCAAGCTTGCAAGTTAATTTTTCCACTGTTTATGTTTTTTTATACATTGTGGGCGTGTCTATTAACCGATCACGCATATACGTCTGGGTCGACTCAGTTTTTGATCTGATGGTGGGGTCTCTGATGCTTCCTTCTGATGGAGTTGCAAAGACAATAACAAATTTAGTTCTATGGAGAGCAAGTACTTGTTTTTTGTAAAAAAATAAAAAGAAAAATTTTCATGCTTATGATTAAGAAAGTGATCTAAATCAACTGTTGATTTAACTACCAACCTAGTCTTATTTCTTCATAAATATTGAAATTTTAATGTTATTTAAAATGTTTACTTGGACCACTTTCATAATTATGACAACAAATATTTTTCTATTCATTTACAATTGTTGTTGTTATTGTTGTTTAGTTTCCTTTATTCATCAATTATTATCTAGTGTCACATCGTCTCCCTCTCTTTTTCTCGCTTTTACAGCAGCGGCCTGATGAAAGATTTCATTTATACACGACCCCAATAATGCCACATTTACTCCACACACGTACCTGATGATTATGATGATAATAATGATGATGATTGTTTGCTTACAGCAGCCAGACAGTATTCAAATTATTTATTAAACAACAACAAAGCGCAACGTGTTTTCCAAAAATAAGTACGATTCAAAAAGTAAACGAATATATATAAAAAATTGAAGCAATCACCATATGAAGATCTCTACACAATGCATGTACGTACTGAGCATGCCTGCAGTCATCGTCGTGGCCATCACCGTCATGATTCTCGCCTTCTTCATCGTTGAATATATTGAGATTCGCGTGTGCGGCCTTTATGGCACAATTGCAATTTATGATTGAAATCATAAATTTGACTCTTTGTACACAATTCATACCAGGCAGGAGGCTATAGCGGTGACTGCACGTTCAAACAAACAAACAAATCATAAGAAATAAGAAATTCAAAGCGTGACTTTACCATTATTCTTACACATATACTCCTGCATGCGTGTGTGTATGTATGCACATACCCAATGGAACTAAGTACGAAAATATTTACACGCGCACACATCTTAGCTGTGTTGTCTAGAGTTGCCACTTAACGACAATTTATACGAAAACGTTATTAAGTTGATACCAAGAGAAGAATTCATCTAATCATGTAAAGGTCTAAACTTTGCACTCTAGTGATTCGTTCATATAACCTGAAATTCTTAAACATCTGGCCACCTCTACAATACAACTTTTTTGGTATTCTGCTCAATGGAGCATGATAACGATGATGATCATGATGATATTTTGAGTACGTATGTATATTATTCCTAACCATACAAAATTTTTGTTAAACTCAATACCTTTCGGCTAATGTCTGGCCGGACAGTATATTTTACGTCCTTATGTTCTTATAGAATATATATATGTTTACATATGTAATAGCTTGACTTGAAGCTGCAGTACTTCATATGAAGCAGGCACAATCTATTTTGTATGTGTGTGTTATGTAAGCTCGCAATCAAATAACAATAATAAATTATTTACTGAATGCAGATTTTTATTGTTATGATTATGGGCCGCTAACAATAGTCCAACAAACACAACTAACAACAACAACTACTAAAACATAAAAACACCAACAATAACAATTTAATGTACACCATGATTAGCATGGAAGGGGGAAATCATTCAGTAACAGAAGACGAGCAATCGTTTCATTCATTCATGTACGCAAAGCAGCTGAACTAAATTGATCGATAGATAGGAATGTTTGATTAATTCTTCTTTTTTTTTCCTCTTTAACGATTGATATGAGATTTATTCATGTGATTGCATCAGTTCTCCTACATCGGTACAGGATAAGAACGACCTTTTTCATAGTAGTTTAAAATCATCACCGAAGTTGTTACAGTTGCCTCATCAAGCTAACATTTCCATCATTAAATTTGTCTGGCATCAAAGAAAATGTTCTAGAAATTTACCTAAACTTGTACAATATTTAGTGAAATAGCAAACAAGAGCAATAAGAGGCTCCCGGCCTTCGATTTGACCTAAATTCAAAAATAACCTTTAATTACTAGAACTACCAACACAAACCAAAGGTCCCTCCTTCCTTTCTATAAAGTAACAAACTAAATTTATATTAAAAAAAGTGAAAGTGAAAAAAAAAGTGAAAAAAAATTAAAGAGTGTGGCAGGTACCTAATTACGTATTAAATAAGAAATCGGATTCAATATCAAGAAAATTTTATTTATAAAATGTAAACATGGCTGTTATCCGACCCCGTCCACTTTATATAGTGATAGATTGATTAAATTCAAATATTTTTACCAAATTTTAATTTTTAAATCAATTTAATTTTTGCAGCTGATAGAAAAATATTTCTTAAAATGGGCGTGACTTTTTTCCGATTTTGTTCAATTTAAATAACAAACTGGAAAATTTACTACTGTGAAAACACCAAAATCAGATTTTGATGCTGATCAAGAAGCTTGTAAGCTCTCTGGCAAATCTGTTGCTTACTGAAATAACAAACTTAATACGCCCCCTGCTTATATAGAGATTATAAAAATAATCAAATTGCTTAAGAATGTATTGTCAGATACATTTTTAAACAATTTGTGACTTTCCTACTGGTTCTTATTTATTTATTTAATCCTCTCAACTCAATTACTCTAAAAAATTTTGTTTTTAAGCTTTGTCGGCAAACACTGAAACAAAAATCGATTTCTTTCGAGGGTATAAATCGAACGCCTCGAATTATCTGCAAAAGTAATTTAATCGTAACAAAAATTGCCATTTTTTTTACTTTGTTTTATATAAAGCTTGAGCACGAACTTACACGAATTTTATTGGTTGGTAGACAAGAACAGCTTAAGACCATCAATGGAAACTGTTTTCACACTCGGTTTGCTACCTTTCTCAAGCCATTTGAAACTTTGTACTAAAAAGTATTTATAAGCGATGGCAGCACCAGCTACAATGGGTCAGAAGTTAAAAACACAAACACACTCTTTTTCCCGTTCTTTTGTGATCACATTTATTGTATTTATTTATTGCCGAGGTAAGCCCAAGCTTCAAGCTATGATTCTGGTCATTCTTTTATTTATATGCATGTGCTTGTCGCGATTTTATTCTTCCCATTGTCATTAATGTACTCGTTGTAGTGTTAAATTTCTATAAACGCCTTCTTGCGGCTCTCTTACTGAGTATTTTTTGTCACTTCAACTGCCTTGATTCGCATTAATTTGATAATTAAAGTGAAGGTACAAGTATTTTATCTGGTTTATGGATTGAGATCGTAGAGATGTGAAATAATTTAAAAACTTGAACGCATATTATAAACACATTAATTCAAATGTAAATGTCACTGAGAAGTGTTTCGTTAGAGTTTTTTTAAATTAATTTAATAAAATGCAAATGAAATAGCAAACTAATTATACCTTCCATCTTATGTGTGTGTATAAAAATAATAAAATACGTATTTTATATCAAGACTACATTGTTCATATTCATAGACAAATCGTGTGGGGTATGCTTTCAATTCAAATCTTCTGCATCACATGGAATTTGTTGTAAATTATAAGAAATTTTTGATATCTCACATCTTTAAGATTGACATGAATACAGATTTTTACATATTCAGTGAAAAAGAGAACGTCGCCTTAAAACTGTTTCATAGGATGCTTTGCATGGTAGCCCAAAATCATCACAGAAGCTGTCACATACGCACCTCTTTCTCTTATTTACAGCTTAACACTCTCTAATTAAGTCGTGTTTGACTTTAAATAAAATCCATGCTTGTACGCACTTAAACAATAGCGTAAATTTTGTTAAAACATCAACAATTACAATAACAAAAGCAACATGTCGTAGCTTGTTAAATATGTTAAGTGCTGCACAATAACACAAGCCACTGACAGGCGATAAACAGACACTACATAAAATATGAACGTGCATATATGTTACAACAATGTATGCAATTTATGCACTTTATTACAATGTTTGGAACAATTTAAATTGAATTTTTTGGTCCAATGTGCATATAACACCCTTTCGTAGTAAAACAATAAATATAGAAATTGGCAAATCTGAAGGAACTAAGCGAACATTTATTAAGTATAAGTATAAAATAAAATAAAAACGAGACAAAATAAATAAAAAAACTGAGCATCGGTCGTCCGACAATGCTAATTTTTAGTACACCTGTGGATGCCCTAATTAACTTTATCTTCATAGGCAAATTTTTGTGCTTGCAAGAGATTTTTGTCATTTGCGGCTGCGGCACTGACCCGCTTTTGTTCAATTTAATAAAAATTTACGATATGAGAAATATTTGTACTACGTTTCTACATATCTACATACGCACATTTATACGATTTATTTAGTTTGCATATAATTTCAAAATAATTTTATGTTGTTAAGTGTGCATTTTGGTTTTATTTACATTATATATATATACATGCCAGTTAATTATTAGTGTCTGGCGAAGCACATGACAGCACTCATTAATAAAGTAGTTCTTTTATTGTTTTTAGTTTGAAAAAATTTACACCAACAGTGCCAATTGTAGCACACAGTAGATAATAATTAATAAAACTGCTTATTAAGAGTCATGTCATAACAATAATGGGCACCAGCATCAATATGACGCCATTTACTCTATCGTATATGTTCAGTGATGAAATAGTATTATGAAGACATTTAATAGCCTTCCCCATAACAAGGCCTCATACGCAATAATCCAGAGGATTAAGGTCTGGGGAGCTAGCTGGCCATAAGTTTCGGGTAATGTGGTTATAGAAATTTTAAGTCATTCAATCTTGTACTGTCATAACTTCGAGTGAAAAAACAAAGTCTTGCTAGAATGTATATGGCCTGTCCATATGTCCACTATAAATACAGGGTTTCACAACTGTTTCTAAAACCTTGATATAGGCGGCAGCATTCACCCGAAAGAAATGGCATACAAAACAAATCTTTCTTTGTCCTTAACTCCTAAAATCCATGCAGTTGTTGAGTGTGTGCATAACACGGAGTACCGGGGTATAATTATAACAACCTGTCCTTTCTCCGATTGATTTTTTGATCTTGGTCGAAATATTTTTTTGTCAGAAAAAACTATAACATGTTAGGAACTTCAGGATGTTTAAGTTTGTTCAAAAGACGTTTTCCTCGAATAAGTCTAGTCTAAGATATTTAGTACCCTCGCCATGGCCCTCATAGACTTTCAAAGGCCTTCGTCAACGATCTCTTGCCCTTGTGGTATAGCGACGACAACTACATATCTGTCCATTTCATGTGTTATTTTAAAGTCTTCCATTGATGATCTGACAAAAAATGTCCTTCAGAAATTACATTCACAGTTACATTCACCCTATACTTGTATATATGTAACGGATAATTAGGATTTGGCTTAAGCCGAGTTTTCTGTTACTATAATAATAAACTTGCAGTTGTGATTTTGAAAATCACGTCTGGAAAAAGGTCCTTTCGCAAAAAAATGAGCCGCGCTACGCCCATTAATTAGATATCCCCAAAAAACTGGAGAAATTTCCAATTTTTGTAAAAAATTCGACCCAAATCGCAGCAGTAGTTTCCCAGTTATACGCCAAGCAAGTTCACCTTCATTCTTGCAGTTGTGATTTTGAAAATCACGTCTGTATAAAAATTTTAGCAAAAAATACCAGGCGCCCAGCATGCTCAGCAAGCAAATTTTGATTTTAGGAATTTTTTAAAGTCGTATAACTTTTGAACGCCTGCACGGATTTTGTTCAAATTTTTTGTGCAAGATAGGAAATTAAGTCAGCTTTCAAACAAGGTATATTATGTGGGCGTGGCATGACCAATTTCGGTAAGAAATGTGTATTTTTAAAAGGTCCTTTCGCAAAAAAATGAGCCGTGCTACGCCCATTAATTACATATCCCCAAAAAGCTGGAGAAATTTCCAATTTTTGCAAAAAATTCGACCCAAATCGCAGCAGTAGTTTCCCAGTTATACTTCAAGCAAGTTCATCTTCATTCTTGCAGTTGTGATTTTGAAAATCACGTCTGTATAAAAATTTTAGCAAAAAATACCAGGCGCCCAGCATGCTCAGCAAGCAAATTTTGATTTTAGGAATTTTTTAAAGTCGTATAACTTTTGAACGCCTGCACGGATTTTGTTCAAATTTTTTGTGCAAGATAGAAAATTAAGTCAGCTTTCAAACAAGGTATATTATGTGGGCGTGGCATGACCAATTTCGATAAGAAATGTGTATTTTTAAAAGGTCCTTTCGCAAAAAAATGAGCCGCGCTACGCCCAACAATTACATATCCCCTAAAAGCTGGAGAAATTTCCAATTTTTGCAAAAAATTCGACCCAAATCGCAGCAGTAGTTTCCCAGTTATACGCCAAGCAAGTTCACCTTCATTCTTGCAGTTGTGATTTTGAAAATCACGTCTGTATAAAAATTTTAGCAAAAAATACCAGGCGCCCAGCATGCTCAGCAAGCAAATTTTGATTTTAGGAATTTTTTAAAGTCGTATAACTTTTAAACGCCTGCACGGATTTTGTTCAAATTTTTTGTGCAAGATAGGAAATTAAGTCAGCTTTCAAACAAGGTATATTATGTGGGCGTGGCATGACCAATTTCGGTAAGAAACGTGTATTTTTAAAAGGTCCTTTCGCAAAAAAATGAGCCGTGCTACGCCCATTAATTACATATCCCCAAAAATCTGGAGAAATTTCCAATTTTTGCAAAAAATTCGACCCAAATCGCAGCAGTAGTTTCCCAGTTATACGCCAAGCAAGTTCACCTTCATTCTTGCAGTTGTGATTTTGAAAATCACGTCTGTATAAAAATTTTAGCAAAAAATACCAGGCGCCCAGCATGCTCAGCAAGCAAATTTTGATTTTAGGAATTTTTTAAAGTCGTATAACTTTTGAACGCCTGCACGGATTTTGTTCAAATTTTTTGTGCAAGATAGGAAATTAAGTCAGCTTTCAAACAAGGTATATTATGTGGGCGTGGCATGACCAATTTCGGTAAGAAATGTGTATTTTTAAAAGGTCCTTTCGCAAAAAAATGAGCCGTGCTACGCCCATTAATTACATATCCCCAAAAAGCTGGAGAAATTTCCAATTTTTGCAAAAAATTCGACCCAAATCGCAGCAGTAGTTTCCCAGTTATACTTCAAGCAAGTTCATCTTCATTCTTGCAGTTGTGATTTTGAAAATCACGTCTGTATAAAAATTTTAGCAAAAAATACCAGGCGCCCAGCATGCTCAGCAAGCAAATTTTGATTTTAGGAATTTTTTAAAGTCGTATAACTTTTGAACGCCTGCACGGATTTTGTTCAAATTTTTTGTGCAAGATAGGAAATTAAGTCAGCTTTCAAACAAGGTATATTATGTGGGCGTGGCATGACCAATTTCGGTAAGAAATGGGTATTTTTAAAAGGTCCTTTCGCAAAAAAATGAGCTGCGCTACGCCCATTAATTACATATCCCCAAAAAGCTGGAGAAATTTCCAATTTTTGCAAAAAATTCGACCCAAATCGCAGCAGTAGTTTCCCAGTTATACTTCAAGCAAGTTCATCTTCATTCTTGCAGTTGTGATTTTGAAAATCACGTCTGTATAAAAATTTTAGCAAAAAATACCAGGCGCCCAGCATGCTCAGCAAGCAAATTTTGATTTTAGGAATTTTTTAAAGTCGTATAACTTTTGAACGCCTGCACGGATTTTGTTCAAATTTTTTGTGCAAGATAGGAAATTAAGTCAGCTTTCAAACAAGGTATATTATGTGGGCGTGGCATGACCAATTTCGGTAAGAAATGTGTATTTTTAAAAGGTCCTTTCGCAAAAAAATGAGCCGTGCTACGCCCATTAATTACATATCCCCAAAAAGCTGGAGAAATTTCCAATTTTTGCAAAAAATTCGACCCAAATCGCAGCAGTAGTTTCCCAGTTATACGCCAAGCAAGTTCACCTTCATTCTTGCAGTTGTGATTTTGAAAATCACGTCTGTATAAAAATTTTAGCAAAAAATACCAGGCGCCCAGCATGCTCAGCAAGCAAATTTTGATTTTAGGAATTTTTTAAAGTCGTATAACTTTTGAACGCCTGCACGGATTTTGTTCAAATTTTTTGTGCAAGATAGGAAATTAAGTCAGCTTTCAAACAAGGTATATTATGTGGGCGTGGCATGACCAATTTCGGTAAGAAATGTGTATTTTTAAAAGGTCCTTTCGCAAAAAAATGAGCCGTGCTACGCCCATTAATTACATATCCCCAAAAAGCTGGAGAAATTTCCAATTTTTGCAAAAAATTCGACCCAAATCGCAGCAGTAGTTTCCCAGTTATACGCCAAGCAAGTTCACCTTCATTCTTGCAGTTGTGATTTTGAAAATCACGTCTGTATAAAAATTTTAGCAAAAAATACCAGGCGCCCAGCATGCTCAGCAAGCAAATTTTGATTTTAGGAATTTTTTAAAGTCGTATAACTTTTGAACGCCTGCACGGATTTTGTTCAAATTTTTTGTGCAAGATAGGAAATTAAGTCAGCTTTCAAACAAGGTATATTATGTGGGCGTGGCATGACCAATTTCGGTAAGAAATGTGTATTTTTAAAAGGTCCTTTCGCAAAAAAATGAGCCGCGCTACGCCCATTAATTACATATCCCCAAAAAGCTGGAGAAATTTCCAATTTTTGCAAAAAATTCGACCCAAATCGCAGCAGTAGTTTCCCAGTTATACGCCAAGCAAGTTCACCTTCATTCTTGCAGTTGTGATTTTGAAAATCACGTCTGTATAAAAATTTTAGCAAAAAATACCAAGCGCCCAGCATGCTCAGCAAGCAAATTTTGATTTTAGGAATTTTTTAAAGTCGTATAACTTTTGAACGCCTGCACGGATTTTGTTCAAATTTTTTGTGCAAGATAGGAAATTAAGTCAGCTTTCAAACAAGGTATATTATGTGGGCGTGGCATGACCAATTTCGGTAAGAAATGTGTATTTTTTAAAGGTCCTTTCGCAAAAAAATGAGCCGCGCTACGCCCATTAATTACATATCCCCAAAAAGCTGGAGAAATTTCCAATTTTTGCAAAAAATTCGACCCAAATCGCAGCAGTAGTTTCCCAGTTATACGCCAAGCAAGTTCACCTTCATTCTTGCAGTTGTGATTTTGAAAATCACGTCTGTATAAAAATTTTAGCAAAAAATACCAGGCGCCCAGCATGCTCAGCAAGCAAATTTTGATTTTAGGAATTTTTTAAAGTCGTATAACTTTTGAACGCCTGCACGGATTTTGTTCAAATTTTTTGTGCAAGATAGGAAATTAAGTCAGCTTTCAAACAAGGTATATTATGTGGGCGTGGCATGACCAATTTCGGTAAGAAATGTGTATTTTTAAAAGGTCCTTTCGCAAAAAAATGAGCCGCGCTACGCCCATTAATTACATATCCCCAAAAAGCTGGAGAAATTTCCAATTTTTGCAAAAAATTCGACCCAAATCGCAGCAGTAGTTTCCCAGTTATACGCCAAGCAAGTTCACCTTCATTCTTGCAGTTGTGATTTTGAAAATCACGTCTGTATAAAAATTTTAGCAAAAAATACCAGGCGCCCAGCATGCTCAGCAAGCAAATTTTGATTTTAGGAATTTTTTAAAGTCGTATAACTTTTGAACGCCTGCACGGATTTTGTTCAAATTTTTTGTGCAAGATAGGAAATTAAGTCAGCTTTCAAACAAGGTATATTATGTGGGCGTGGCATTACTAATTTCGGTAATAAATGTGTATTTTTAAAAGGTCCTTTCGCAAAAAAATGAGCCGTGCTACGCCCATTAATTACATATCCCCAAAAAGCTGGAGAAATTTCCAATTTTTGCAAAAAATTCGACCCAAATCGCAGCAGTAGTTTCCCAGTTATACGCTAAGCAAGTTCACCTTCATTCTTGCAGTTGTGATTTTGAAAATCACGTCTGTATAAAAATTTTAGCAAAAAATACCAGGCGCCCAGCATGCTCAGCAAGCAAATTTTGATTTTAGGAATTTTTTAAAGTCGTATAACTTTTGAACGCCTGCACGGATTTTGTTCAAATTTTTTGTGCAAGATAGGAAATTAAGTCAGCTTTCAAACAAGGTATATTACGTGGGCGTGGCATGACTAATTTCGGTAAGAAATGTGTATATTTAAAAGGTCCTTTCGCAAAAAAATGAGCCGTGCTACGCCCATTAATTACATATCCCCAAAAAGCTGGAGAAATTTCCAATTTTTGCAAAAAATTCGACCCAAATCGCAGCAGTAGTTTCCCAGTTATACGCCAAGCAAGTTCACCTTCATTCTTGCAGTTGTGATTTTGAAAATCACGTCTGTATAAAAATTTTAGCAAAAAATACCAGGCGCCCAGCATGCTCAGCAAGCAAATTTTGATTTTAGGAATTTTTTAAAGTCGTATAACTTTTGAACGCCTGCACGGATTTTGTTCAAATTTTTTGTGCAAGATAGGAAATTAAGTCAGCTTTCAAACAAGGTATATTACGTGGGCGTGGCATGACCAATTTCGGTAAGAAATGTGTATTTTTAAAAGGTCCTTTCGCAAAAAAATGAGCCGTGCTACGCCCATTAATTACATATCCCCAAAAAGCTGGAGAAATTTCCAATTTTTGCAAAAAATTCGACCCAAATCGCAGCAGTAGTTTCCCAGTTATACGCCAAACAAGTTCACCTTCATTCTTACAGTTGTGATTTTGAAAATCACGTCTGTATAAAAATTTTAGCAAAAAATACCAGGCGCCCAGCATGCTCAGCAAGCAAATTTTGATTTTAGGAATTTTTTAAAGTCGTATAACTTTTGAACGCCTGCACGGATTTTGTTCAAATTTTTTGTGCAAGATAGGAAATTAAGTCAGCTTTCAAACAAGGTATATTATGTGGGCGTGGCATGACCAATTTCGGTAAGAAACGTGTATTTTTAAAAGGTCCTTTCGCAAAAAAATGAGCCGTGCTACGCCCATTAATTACATATCCCCAAAAAGCTGGAGAAATTTCCAATTTTTGCAAAAAATTCGACCCAAATCGCAGCAGTAGTTTCCCAGTTATACTCCAAGCAAGTTCATCTTCATTCTTGCAGTTGTGATTTTGAAAATCACGTCTGTATAAAAATTTTAGCAAAAAATACCAGGCGCCCAGCATGCTCAGCAAGCAAATTTTGATTTTAGGAATTTTTTAAAGTCGTATAACTTTTGAACGCCTGCACGGATTTTGTTCAAATTTTTTGTGCAAGATAGGAAATTAAGTCAGCTTTCAAACAAGGTATATTATGTGGGCGTGGCATGACCAATTTCGGTAAGAAACGTGTATTTTTAAAAGGTCCTTTCGCAAAAAAATGAGCCGCGCTACGCCCATTAATTACATATCCCCAAAAAGCTGGAGAAATTTCCAATTTTTGCAAAAAATTCGACCCAAATCGCAGCAGTAGTTTCCCAGTTATACGCCAAGCAAGTTCACCTTCATTCTTGCAGTTGTGATTTTGAAAATCACGTCTGTATAAAAATTTTAGCAAAAAATACCAGGCGCCCAGCATGCTCAGCAAGCAAATTTTGATTTTAGGAATTTTTTAAAGTCGTATAACTTTTGAACGTCTGCACGGATTTTGTTCAAATTTTTTGTGCAAGATAGGAAATTAAGTCAGCTTTCAAACAAGGTATATTACGTGGGCGTGGCATGACCAATTTCGGTAAGAAATGTGTATTTTTAAAAGGTCCTTTCGCAAAAAAATGAGCCGTGCTACGCCCATTAATTACATATCCCCAAAAAGCTGGAGAAATTTCCAATTTTTGCAAAAAATTCGACCCAAATCGCAGCAGTAGTTTCCCAGTTATACGCCAAGCAAGTTCACCTTCATTCTTGCAGTTGTGATTTTGAAAATCACGTCTGTATAAAAATTTTAGCAAAAAATACCAGGCGCCCAGCATGCTCAGCAAGCAAATTTTTATTTTAGGAATTTTTTAAAGTCGTATAACTTTTGAACGCCTGCACGGATTTTGTTCAAATTTTTTGTGCAAGATAGGAAATTAAGTCAGCTTTCAAACAAGGTATATTATGTGGGCGTGGCATGACCAATTTCGGTAAGAAATGTGTATTTTTTAAAGGTCCTTTCGCAAAAAAATGAGCCGCGCTACGCCCATTAATTACATATCCCCAAAAAGCTGGAGAAATTTCCAATTTTTGCAAAAAATTCGACCCAAATCGCAGCAGTAGTTTCCCAGTTATACGCCAAGCAAGTTCACCTTCATTCTTGCAGTTGTGATTTTGAAAATCACGTCTGTATAAAAATTTTAGCAAAAAATACCAGGCGCCCAGCATGCTCAGCAAGCAAATTTTGATTTTAGGAATTTTTTAAAGTCGTATAACTTTTGAACGCCTGCACGGATTTTGTTCAAATTTTTTGTGCAAGATAGGAAATTAAGTCAGCTTTCAAACAAGGTATATTACGTGGGCGTGGCATGACCAATTTCGGTAAGAAATGTGTATTTTTAAAAGGTCCTTTCGCAAAAAAATGAGCCGCGCTACGCCCATTAATTACATATCCCCAAAAAGCTGGAGAAATTTCCAATTTTTGCAAAAAATTCGACCCAAATCGCAGCAGTAGTTTCCCAGTTATACGCCAAGCAAGTTCACCTTCATTCTTGCAGTTGTGATTTTGAAAATCACGTCTGTATAAAAATTTTAGCAAAAAATACCAGGCGCCCAGCATGCTCAGCAAGCAAATTTTGATTTTAGGAATTTTTTAAAGTCGTATAACTTTTGAACGCCTGCACGGATTTTGTTCAAATTTTTTGTGCAAGATAGGAAATTAAGTCAGCTTTCAAACAAGGTATATTACGTGGGCGTGGCATGACCAATTTCGGTAAGAAATGTGTATTTTTAAAAGGTCCTTTCGCAAAAAAATGAGCCGTGCTACGCCCATTAATTACATATCCCCAAAAAGCTGGAGAAATTTCCAATTTTTGCAAAAAATTCGACCCAAATCGCAGCAGTAGTTTCCCAGTTATACGCCAAACAAGTTCACCTTCATTCTTACAGTTGTGATTTTGAAAATCACGTCTGTATAAAAATTTTAGCAAAAAATACCAGGCGCCCAGCATGCTCAGCAAGCAAATTTTGATTTTAGGAATTTTTTAAAGTCGTATAACTTTTGAACGCCTGTACGGATTTTGTTCAAATTTTTTGTGCAAGATAGGAAATTAAGTCAGCTTTCAAACAAGGTATATTACGTGGGCGTGGCATGACCAATTTCGGTAAGAAATGTGTATTTTTAAAAGGTCCTTTCGCAAAAAAATGAGCCGTGCTACGCCCATTAATTACATATTCCCAAAAAGCTGGAGAAATTTCCAATTTTTGCAAAAAATTCGACCCAAATCGCAGCAGTAGTTTCCCAGTTATACGCCAAGCAAGTTCACCTTCATTCTTGCAGTTGTGATTTTGAAAATCACGTCTGTATAAAAATTTTAGCAAAAAATACCAGGCGCCCAGCATGCTCAGCAAGCAAATTTTGATTTTAGGAATTTTTTAAAGTCGTATAACTTTTGAACGCCTGCACGGATTTTGTTCAAATTTTTTGTGCAAGATGGGAAATTAAGTCAGCTTTCAAACAAGGTATATTATGTGGGCGTGGCATGACCAATTTCGGTAAGAAACGTGTATTTTTAAAAGGTCCTTTCGCAAAAAAATGAGCCGTGCTACGCCCATTAATTACATATCCCCAAAAAGCTGGAGAAATTTCCAATTTTTGCAAAAAATTCGACCCAAATCGCAGCAGTAGTTTCCCAGTTATACTCCAAGCAAGTTCATCTTCATTCTTGCAGTTGTGATTTTGAAAATCACGTCTGTATAAAAATTTTAGCAAAAAATACCAGGCGCCCAGCATGCTCAGCAAGCAAATTTTGATTTTAGGAATTTTTTAAAGTCGTATAACTTTTGAACGCCTGCACGGATTTTGTTCAAATTTTTTGTGCAAGATAGGAAATTAAGTCAGCTTTCAAACAAGGTATATTACGTGGGCGTGGCATGACCAATTTCGGTAAGAAATGTGTATTTTTAAAAGGTCCTTTCGCAAAAAAATGAGCCGTGCTACGCCCATTAATTACATATCCCCAAAAAGCTGGAGAAATTTCCAATTTTTGCAAAAAATTCGACCCAAATCGCAGCAGTAGTTTCCCAGTTATACGCCAAGCAAGTTCACCTTCATTCTTGCAGTTGTGATTTTGAAAATCACGTCTGTATAAAAATTTTAGCAAAAAATACCAGGCGCCCAGCATGCTCAGCAAGCAAATTTTGATTTTAGGAATTTTTTAAAGTCGTATAACTTTTGAACGCCTGCACGGATTTTGTTCAAATTTTTTGTGCAAGATAGGAAATTAAGTCAGCTTTCAAGGTATATTACGTGGGCGTGGCATGACCAATTTCGGTAAGAAATGTGTATTTTTAAAAGGTCCTTTCGCAAAAAAATGAGCCGTGCTACGCCCATTAATTACATATCCCCAAAAAGCTGGAGAAATTTCCAATTTTTGCAAAAAATTCGACCCAAATCGCAGCAGTAGTTTCCCAGTTATACTCCAAGCAAGTTCATCTTCATTCTTGCAGTTGTGATTTTGAAAATCACGTCTGTATAAAAATTTTAGCAAAAAATACCAGGCGCCCAGCATGCTCAGCAAGCAAATTTTGATTTTAGGAATTTTTTAAAGTCGTATAACTTTTGAACGCCTGCACGGATTTTGTTCAAATTTTTTGTGCAAGATAGGAAATTAAGTCAGCTTTCAAGGTATATTACGTGGGCGTGGCATGACCAATTTCGGTAAGAAATGTGTATTTTTAAAAGGTCCTTTCGCAAAAAAATGAGCCGTGCTACGCCCATTAATTACATATCCCCAAAAAGCTGGAGAAATTTCCAATTTTTGCAAAAAATTCGACCCAAATCGCAGCAGTAGTTTCCCAGTTATACGCCAAGCAAGTTCACCTTCATTCTTGCAGTTGTGATTTTGAAAATCACGTCTGTATAAAAATTTTAGCAAAAAATACCAGGCGCCCAGCATGCTCAGCAAGCAAATTTTGATTTTAGGAATTTTTTAAAGTCGTATAACTTTTGAACGCCTGCACGGATTTTGTTCAAATTTTTTGTGCAAGATAGGAAATTAAGTCAGCTTTCAAACAAGGTATATTACGTGGGCGTGGCATGACCAATTTCGGTAAGAAATGTGTATTTTTAAAAGGTCCTTTCGCAAAAAAATGAGCCGTGCTACGCCCATTAATTACATATCCCCAAAAAGCTGGAGAAATTTCCAATTTTTGCAAAAAATTCGACCCAAATCGCAGCAGTAGTTTCCCAGTTATACGCCAAGCAAGTTCACCTTCATTCTTGCAGTTGTGATTTTGAAAATCACGTCTGTATAAAAATTTTAGCAAAAAATACCAGGCGCCCAGCATGCTCAGCAAGCAAATTTTGATTTTAGGAATTTTTTAAAGTCGTATAACTTTTGAACGCCTGCACGGATTTTGTTCAAATTTTTTGTGCAAGATAGGAAATTAAGTCAGCTTTCAAACAAGGTATATTATGTGGGCGTGGCATGACCAATTTCGGTAAGAAACGTGTATTTTTAAAAGGTCCTTTCGCAAAAAAATGAGCCGTGCTACGCCCATTAATTACATATCCCCAAAAAGCTGGAGAAATTTCCAATTTTTGCAAAAAATTCGACCCAAATCGCAGCAGTAGTTTCCCAGTTATACTCCAAGCAAGTTCATCTTCATTCTTGCAGTTGTGATTTTGAAAATCACGTCTGTATAAAAATTTTAGCAAAAAATACCAGGCGCCCAGCATGCTCAGCAAGCAAATTTTGATTTTAGGAATTTTTTAAAGTCGTATAACTTTTGAACGCCTGCACGGATTTTGTTCAAATTTTTTGTGCAAGATAGGAAATTAAGTCAGCTTTCAAACAAGGTATATTATGTGGGCGTGGCATGACCAATTTCGGTAAGAAATGTGTATTTTTAAAAGGTCCTTTCGCAAAAAAATGAGCCGTGCTACGCCCATTAATTACATATTCCCAAAAAGCTGGAGAAATTTCCAATTTTTGCAAAAAATTCGACCCAAATCGCAGCAGTAGTTTCCCAGTTATACGCCAAGCAAGTTCACCTTCATTCTTGCAGTTGTGATTTTGAAAATCACGTCTGTATAAAAATTTTAGCAAAAAATACCAGGCGCCCAGCATGCTCAGCAAGCAAATTTTGATTTTAGGAATTTTTTAAAGTCGTATAACTTTTGAACGCCTGCACGGATTTTGTTCAAATTTTTTGTGCAAGATAGGAAATTAAGTCAGCTTTCAAACAAGGTATATTATGTGGGCGTGGCATGACCAATTTCGGTAAGAAATGTGTATTTTTTAAAGGTCCTTTCGCAAAAAAATGAGCCGCGCTACGCCCATTAATTACATATCCCCAAAAAGCTGGAGAAATTTCCAATTTTTGCAAAAAATTCGACCCAAATCGCAGCAGTAGTTTCCCAGTTATACGCCAAGCAAGTTCACCTTCATTCTTGCAGTTGTGATTTTGAAAATCACGTCTGTATAAAAATTTTAGCAAAAAATACCAGGCGCCCAGCATGCTCAGCAAGCAAATTTTGATTTTAGGAATTTTTTAAAGTCGTATAACTTTTGAACGCCTGCACGGATTTTGTTCAAATTTTTTGTGCAAGATAGGAAATTAAGTCAGCTTTCAAACAAGGTATATTACGTGGGCGTGGCATGACCAATTTCGGTAAGAAATGTGTATTTTTAAAAGGTCCTTTCGCAAAAAAATGAGCCGTGCTACGCCCATTAATTACATATCCCCAAAAAGCTGGAGAAATTTCCAATTTTTGCAAAAAATTCGACCCAAATCGCAGCAGTAGTTTCCCAGTTATACGCCAAGCAAGTTCACCTTCATTCTTGCAGTTGTGATTTTGAAAATCACGTCTGTATAAAAATTTTAGCAAAAAATACCAGGCGCCCAGCATGCTCAGCAAGCAAATTTTGATTTTAGGAATTTTTTAAAGTCGTATAACTTTTGAACGCCTGCACGGATTTTGTTCAAATTTTTTGTGCAAGATAGGAAATTAAGTCAGCTTTCAAACAAGGTATATTACGTGGGCGTGGCATGACCAATTTCGGTAAGAAATGTGTATTTTTAAAAGGTCCTTTCGCAAAAAAATGAGCCGTGCTACGCCCATTAATTACATATTCCCAAAAAGCTGGAGAAATTTCCAATTTTTGCAAAAAATTCGACCCAAATCGCAGCAGTAGTTTCCCAGTTATACGCCAAGCAAGTTCACCTTCATTCTTGCAGTTGTGATTTTGAAAATCACGTCTGTATAAAAATTTTAGCAAAAAATACCAGGCGCCCAGCATGCTCAGCAAGCAAATTTTGATTTTAGGAATTTTTTAAAGTCGTATAACTTTTGAACGCCTGCACGGATTTTGTTCAAATTTTTTGTGCAAGATAGGAAATTAAGTCAGCTTTCAAACAAGGTATATTATGTGGGCGTGGCATGACCAATTTCGGTAAGAAATGTGTATTTTTAAAAGGTCCTTTCGCAAAAAAATGAGCCGTGCTACGCCCATTAATTACATATTCCCAAAAAGCTGGAGAAATTTCCAATTTTTGCAAAAAATTCGACCCAAATCGCAGCAGTAGTTTCCCAGTTATACGCCAAGCAAGTTCACCTTCATTCTTGCAGTTGTGATTTTGAAAATCACGTCTGTATAAAAATTTTAGCAAAAAATACCAGGCGCCCAGCATGCTCAGCAAGCAAATTTTGATTTTAGGAATTTTTTAAAGTCGTATAACTTTTGAACGCCTGCACGGATTTTGTTCAAATTTTTTGTGCAAGATAGGAAATTAAGTCAGCTTTCAAACAAGGTATATTATGTGGGCGTGGCATGACCAATTTCGGTAAGAAATGTGTATTTTTAAAAGGTCCTTTCGCAAAAAAATGAGCCGTGCTACGCCCATTAATTACATATTCCCAAAAAGCTGGAGAAATTTCCAATTTTTGCAAAAAATTCGACCCAAATCGCAGCAGTAGTTTCCCAGTTATACGCCAAGCAAGTTCACCTTCATTCTTGCAGTTGTGATTTTGAAAATCACGTCTGTATAAAAATTTTAGCAAAAAATACCAGGCGCCCAGCATGCTCAGCAAGCAAATTTTGATTTTAGGAATTTTTTAAAGTCGTATAACTTTTGAACGCCTGCACGGATTTTGTTCAAATTTTTTGTGCAAGATAGGAAATTAAGTCAGCTTTCAAACAAGGTATATTATGTGGGCGTGGCATGACCAATTTCGGTAAGAAATGTGTATTTTTAAAAGGTCCTTTCGCAAAAAAATGAGCCGTGCTACGCCCATTAATTACATATTCCCAAAAAGCTGGAGAAATTTCCAATTTTTGCAAAAAATTCGACCCAAATCGCAGCAGTAGTTTCCCAGTTATACGCCAAGCAAGTTCACCTTCATTCTTGCAGTTGTGATTTTGAAAATCACGTCTGTATAAAAATTTTAGCAAAAAATACCAGGCGCCCAGCATGCTCAGCAAGCAAATTTTGATTTTAGGAATTTTTTAAAGTCGTATAACTTTTGAACGCCTGCACGGATTTTGTTCAAATTTTTTGTGCAAGATAGGAAATTAAGTCAGCTTTCAAACAAGGTATATTATGTGGGCGTGGCATGACCAATTTCGGTAAGAAATGTGTATTTTTAAAAGGTCCTTTCGCAAAAAAATGAGCCGTGCTACGCCCATTAATTACATATTCCCAAAAAGCTGGAGAAATTTCCAATTTTTGCAAAAAATTCGACCCAAATCGCAGCAGTAGTTTCCCAGTTATACGCCAAGCAAGTTCACCTTCATTCTTGCAGTTGTGATTTTGAAAATCACGTCTGTATAAAAATTTTAGCAAAAAATACCAGGCGCCCAGCATGCTCAGCAAGCAAATTTTGATTTTAGGAATTTTTTAAAGTCGTATAACTTTTGAACGCCTGCACGGATTTTGTTCAAATTTTTTGTGCAAGATAGGAAATTAAGTCAGCTTTCAAACAAGGTATATTATGTGGGCGTGGCATGACCAATTTCGGTAAGAAATGTGTATTTTTAAAAGGTCCTTTCGCAAAAAAATGAGCCGTGCTACGCCCATTAATTACATATTCCCAAAAAGCTGGAGAAATTTCCAATTTTTGCAAAAAATTCGACCCAAATCGCAGCAGTAGTTTCCCAGTTATACGCCAAGCAAGTTCACCTTCATTCTTGCAGTTGTGATTTTGAAAATCACGTCTGTATAAAAATTTTAGCAAAAAATACCAGGCGCCCAGCATGCTCAGCAAGCAAATTTTGATTTTAGGAATTTTTTAAAGTCGTATAACTTTTGAACGCCTGCACGGATTTTGTTCAAATTTCAAATTTGCAAATTTGGAAATTAAGTCAGCTTTCAAACAAGGTATATTATGTGGGCGTGGCATGACCAATTTCGGTAAGAAATGTGTATTTTTAAAAGGTCCTTTCGCAAAAAAATGAGCCGTGCTACGCCCATTAATTACATATTCCCAAAAAGCTGGAGAAATTTCCAATTTTTGCAAAAAATTCGACCCAAATCGCAGCAGTAGTTTCCCAGTTATACGCCAAACAAGTTCACCTTCATTCTTACAGTTGTGATTTTGAAAATCACGTCTGTATAAAAATTTTAGCAAAAAATACCAGGCGCCCAGCATGCTCAGCAAGCAAATTTTGATTTTAGGAATTTTTTAAAGTCGTATAACTTTTGAACGCCTGCACGGATTTTGTTCAAATTTTTTGTGCAAGATAGGAAATTAAGTCAGCTTTCAAACAAGGTATATTATGTGGGCGTGGCATGACCAATTTCGGTAAGAAATGTGTATTTTTAAAAGGTCCTTTCGCAAAAAAATGAGCCGTGCTACGCCCATTAATTACATATCCCCAAAAAGCTGGAGAAATTTCCAATTTTTGCAAAAAATTCGACCCAAATCGCAGCAGTAGTTTCCCAGTTATACGCCAAGCAAGTTCACCTTCATTCTTGCAGTTGTGATTTTGAAAATCACGTCTGTATAAAAATTTTAGCAAAAAATACCAGGCGCCCAGCATGCTCAGCAAGCAAATTTTGATTTTAGGAATTTTTTAAAGTCGTATAACTTTTGAACGCCTGCACGGATTTTGTTCAAATTTTTTGTGCAAGATAGGAAATTAAGTCAGCTTTCAAACAAGGTATATTACGTGGGCGTGGCATGACCAATTTCGGTAAGAAATGTGTATTTTTAAAAGGTCCTTTCGCAAAAAAATGAGCCGTGCTACGCCCATTAATTACATATTCCCAAAAAGCTGGAGAAATTTCCAATTTTTGCAAAAAATTCGACCCAAATCGCAGCAGTAGTTTCCCAGTTATACGCCAAACAAGTTCACCTTCATTCTTACAGTTGTGATTTTGAAAATCACGTCTGTATAAAAATTTTAGCAAAAAATACCAGGCGCCCAGCATGCTCAGCAAGCAAATTTTGATTTTAGGAATTTTTTAAAGTCGTATAACTTTTGAACGCCTGCACGGATTTTGTTCAAATTTTTTGTGCAAGATAGGAAATTAAGTCAGCTTTCAAACAAGGTATATTACGTGGGCGTGGCATGACCAATTTCGGTAAGAAATGTGTATTTTTAAAAGGTCCTTTCGCAAAAAAATGAGCCGTGCTACGCCCATTAATTACATATTCCCAAAAAGCTGGAGAAATTTCCAATTTTTGCAAAAAATTCGACCCAAATCGCAGCAGTAGTTTCCCAGTTATACGCCAAGCAAGTTCACCTTCATTCTTGCAGTTGTGATTTTGAAAATCACGTCTGTATAAAAATTTTAGCAAAAAATACCAGGCGCCCAGCATGCTCAGCAAGCAAATTTTGATTTTAGGAATTTTTTAAAGTCGTATAACTTTTGAACGCCTGCACGGATTTTGTTCAAATTTTTTGTGCAAGATAGGAAATTAAGTCAGCTTTCAAACAAGGTATATTATGTGGGCGTGGCATGACCAATTTCGGTAAGAAATGTGTATTTTTTAAAGGTCCTTTCGCAAAAAAATGAGCCGCGCTACGCCCATTAATTACATATCCCCAAAAAGCTGGAGAAATTTCCAATTTTTGCAAAAAATTCGACCCAAATCGCAGCAGTAGTTTCCCAGTTATACGCCAAGCAAGTTCACCTTCATTCTTGCAGTTGTGATTTTGAAAATCACGTCTGTATAAAAATTTTAGCAAAAAATACCAGGCGCCCAGCATGCTCAGCAAGCAAATTTTGATTTTAGGAATTTTTTAAAGTCGTATAACTTTTGAACGCCTGCACGGATTTTGTTCAAATTTTTTGTGCAAGATAGGAAATTAAGTCAGCTTTCAAACAAGGTATATTACGTGGGCGTGGCATGACCAATTTCGGTAAGAAATGTGTATTTTTAAAAGGTCCTTTCGCAAAAAAATGAGCCGTGCTACGCCCATTAATTACATATCCCCAAAAAGCTGGAGAAATTTCCAATTTTTGCAAAAAATTCGACCCAAATCGCAGCAGTAGTTTCCCAGTTATACGCCAAGCAAGTTCACCTTCATTCTTGCAGTTGTGATTTTGAAAATCACGTCTGTATAAAAATTTTAGCAAAAAATACCAGGCGCCCAGCATGCTCAGCAAGCAAATTTTGATTTTAGGAATTTTTTAAAGTCGTATAACTTTTGAACGCCTGCACGGATTTTGTTCAAATTTTTTGTGCAAGATAGGAAATTAAGTCAGCTTTCAAACAAGGTATATTATGTGGGCGTGGCATGACCAATTTCGGTAAGAAATGTGTATTTTTTAAAGGTCCTTTCGCAAAAAAATGAGCCGCGCTACGCCCATTAATTACATATCCCCAAAAAGCTGGAGAAATTTCCAATTTTTGCAAAAAATTCGACCCAAATCGCAGCAGTAGTTTCCCAGTTATACGCCAAGCAAGTTCACCTTCATTCTTGCAGTTGTGATTTTGAAAATCACGTCTGTATAAAAATTTTAGCAAAAAATACCAGGCGCCCAGCATGCTCAGCAAGCAAATTTTGATTTTAGGAATTTTTTAAAGTCGTATAACTTTTGAACGCCTGCACGGATTTTGTTCAAATTTTTTGTGCAAGATAGGAAATTAAGTCAGCTTTCAAACAAGGTATATTATGTGGGCGTGGCATGACCAATTTCGGTAAGAAATGTGTATTTTTAAAAGGTCCTTTCGCAAAAAAATGAGCCGCGCTACGCCCATTAATTACATATCCCCAAAAAGCTGGAGAAATTTCCAATTTTTGCAAAAAATTCGACCCAAATTGCAGCAGTAGTTTCCCAGTTATACGCCAAGCAAGTTCACCTTCATTCTTGCAGTTGTGATTTTGAAAATCACGTCTGTATAAAAATTTTAGCAAAAAATACCAGGCGCCCAGCATGCTCAGCAAGCAAATTTTGATTTTAGGAATTTTTTAAAGTCGTATAACTTTTGAACGCCTGCACGGATTTTGTTCAAATTTTTTGTGCAAGATAGGAAATTAAGTCAGCTTTCAAACAAGGTATATTATGTGGGCGTGGCATGACCAATTTCGGTAAGAAATGTGTATTTTTAAAAGGTCCTTTCGCAAAAAAATGAGCCGTGCTACGCCCATTAATTACATATCCCCAAAAAGCTGGAGAAATTTCCAATTTTTGCAAAAAATTCGACCCAAATCGCAGCAGTAGTTTCCCAGTTATACGCCAAGCAAGTTCACCTTCATTCTTGCAGTTGTGATTTTGAAAATCACGTCTGTATAAAAATTTTAGCAAAAAATACCAGGCGCCCAGCATGCTCAGCAAGCAAATTTTGATTTTAGGAATTTTTTAAAGTCGTATAACTTTTGAACGCCTGCACAGATTTTATTCAAATTTTTTGTGCAAGATAGGAAATTAAGTCAGCTTTCAAACAAGGTATATTATGTGGGCGTGGCATGACCAATTTCGGTAAGAAATGTGTATTTTTAAAAGGTCCTTTCGCAAAAAAATGAGCCGTGCTACGCCCATTAATTACATATCCCCAAAAAGCTGGAGAAATTTCCAATTTTTGCAAAAAATTCGACCCAAATCGCAGCAGTAGTTTCCCAGTTATACGCCAAGCAAGTTCACCTTCATTCTTGCAGTTGTGATTTTGAAAATCACGTCTGTATAAAAATTTTAGCAAAAAATACCAGGCGCCCAGCATGCTCAGCAAGCAAATTTTGATTTTAGGAATTTTTTAAAGTCGTATAACTTTTGAACGCCTGCACGGATTTTGTTCAAATTTTTTGTGCAAGATAGGAAATTAAGTCAGCTTTCAAACAAGGTATATTATGTGGGCGTGGCATGACCAATTTCGGTAAGAAATGTGTATTTTTAAAAGGTCCTTTCGCAAAAAAATGAGCCGCGCTACGCCCATTAATTACATATCCCCAAAAAGCTGGAGAAATTTCCAATTTTTGCAAAAAATTCGACCCAAATCGCAGCAGTAGTTTCCCAGTTATACGCCAAGCAAGTTCACCTTCATTCTTGCAGTTGTGATTTTGAAAATCACGTCTGTATAAAAATTTTAGCAAAAAATACCAGGCGCCCAGCATGCTCAGCAAGCAAATTTTGATTTTAGGAATTTTTTAAAGTCGTATAACTTTTGAACGCCTGCACGGATTTTGTTCAAATTTTTTGTGCAAGATAGGAAATTAAGTCAGCTTTCAAACAAGGTATATTATGTGGGCGTGGCATGACCAATTTCGGTAAGAAATGTGTATTTTTAAAAGGTCCTTTCGCAAAAAAATGAGCCGCGCTACGCCCATTAATTACATATCCCCAAAAAGCTGGAGAAATTTCCAATTTTTGCAAAAAATTCTACCCAAATCGCAGCAGTAGTTTCCCAGTTATACGCCAAGCAAGTTCACCTTCATTCTTGCAGTTGTGATTTTGAAAATCACGTCTGTATAAAAATTTTAGCAAAAAATACCAGGCGCCCAGCATGCTCAGCAAGCAAATTTTGATTTTAGGAATTTTTTAAAGTCGTATAACTTTTGAACGCCTGCACGGATTTTGTTCAAATTTTTTGTGCAAGATAGGAAATTAAGTCAGCTTTCAAACAAGGTATATTATGTGGGCGTGGCATGACCAATTTCGGTAAGAAATGTGTATTTTTAAAAGGTCCTTTCGCAAAAAAATGAGCCGCGCTACGCCCATTAATTACATATCCCCAAAAAGCTGGAGAAATTTCCAATTTTTGCAAAAAATTCGACCCAAATCGCAGCAGTAGTTTCCCAGTTATACGCCAAGCAAGTTCACCTTCATTCTTGCAGTTGTGATTTTAAAAATCACGTCTGTATAAAAATTTTAGCAAAAAATACCAGGCGCCCAGCATGCTCAGCAAGCAAATTTTGATTTTAGGAATTTTTTAAAGTCGTATAACTTTTGAACGCCTGCACGGATTTTGTTCAAATTTTTTGTGCAAGATAGGAAATTAAGTCAGCTTTCAAACAAGGTATATTATGTGGGCGTGGCATGACCAATTTCGGTAAGAAATGTGTATTTTTAAAAGGTCCTTTCGCAAAAAAATGAGCCGTGCTACGCCCATTAATTACATATCCCCAAAAAGCTGGAGAAATTTCCAATTTTTGCAAAAAATTCGACCCAAATCGCAGCAGTAGTTTCCCAGTTATACGCCAAGCAAGTTCACCTTCATTCTTGCAGTTGTGATTTTGAAAATCACGTCTGTATAAAAATTTTAGCAAAAAATACCAGGCGCCCAGCATGCTCAGCAAGCAAATTTTGATTTTAGGAATTTTTTAAAGTCGTAAAACTTTTGAACGCCTGCACGGATTTTGTTCAAATTTTTTGTGCAAGATAGGAAATTAAGTCAGCTTTCAAACAAGGTATATTATGTGGGCGTGGCATGACCAATTTCGGTAAGAAATGTGTATTTTTAAAAGGTCCTTTCGCAAAAAAATGAGCCATGCTACGCCCATTAATTACATATCCCCAAAAAGCTGGAGAAATTTCCAATTTTTGCAAAAAATTCTACCCAAATCGCAGCAGTAGTTTCCCAGTTATACGCCAAGCAAGTTCACCTTCATTCTTGCAGTTGTGATTTTGAAAATCACGTCTGTATAAAAATTTTAGCAAAAAATACCAGGCGCCCAGCATGCTCAGCAAGCAAATTTTGATTTTAGGAATTTTTTAAAGTCGTATAACTTTTGAACGCCTGCACGGATTTTGTTCAAATTTTTTGTGCAAGATAGGAAATTAAGTCAGCTTTCAAACAAGGTATATTATGTGGGCGTGGCATGACCAATTTCGGTAAGAAATGTGTATTTTTAAAAGGTCCTTTCGCAAAAAAATGAGCCGCGCTACGCCCATTAATTACATATCCCCAAAAAGCTGGAGAAATTTCCAATTTTTGCAAAAAATTCGACCCAAATCGCAGCAGTAGTTTCCCAGTTATACGCCAAGCAAGTTCACCTTCATTCTTGCAGTTGTGATTTTGAAAATCACGTCTGTATAAAAATTTTAGCAAAAAATACCAGGCGCCCAGCATGCTCAGCAAGCAAATTTTGATTTTAGGAATTTTTTAAAGTCGTATAACTTTTGAACGCCTGCACGGATTTTGTTCAAATTTTTTGTGCAAGATAGGAAATTAAGTCAGCTTTCAAACAAGGTATATTATGTGGGCGTGGCATGACCAATTTCGGTAAGAAATGTGTATTTTTAAAAGGTCCTTTCGCAAAAAAATGAGCCATGCTACGCCCATTAATTACATATCCCCAAAAAGCTGGAGAAATTTCCAATTTTTGCAAAAAATTCTACCCAAATCGCAGCAGTAGTTTCCCAGTTATACGCCAAGCAAGTTCACCTTCATTCTTGCAGTTGTGATTTTGAAAATCACGTCTGTATAAAAATTTTAGCAAAAAATACCAGGCGCCCAGCATGCTCAGCAAGCAAATTTTGATTTTAGGAATTTTTTAAAGTCGTATAACTTTTGAACGCCTGCACGGATTTTGTTCAAATTTTTTGTGCAAGATAGGAAATTAAGTCAGCTTTCAAACAAGGTATATTATGTGGGCGTGGCATGACCAATTTCGGTAAGAAATGTGTATTTTTAAAAGGTCCTTTCGCAAAAAAATGAGCCGCGCTACGCCCATTAATTACATATCCCCAAAAAGCTGGAGAAATTTCCAATTTTTGCAAAAAATTCGACCCAAATCGCAGCAGTAGTTTCCCAGTTATACGCCAAGCAAGTTCACCTTCATTCTTGCAGTTGTGATTTTAAAAATCACGTCTGTATAAAAATTTTAGCAAAAAATACCAGGCGCCCAGCATGCTCAGCAAGCAAATTTTGATTTTAGGAATTTTTTAAAGTCGTATAACTTTTGAACGCCTGCACGGATTTTGTTCAAATTTTTTGTGCAAGATAGGAAATTAAGTCAGCTTTCAAACAAGGTATATTATGTGGGCGTGGCATGACCAATTTCGGTAAGAAATGTGTATTTTTAAAAGGTCCTTTCGCAAAAAAATGAGCCGTGCTACGCCCATTAATTACATATCCCCAAAAAGCTGGAGAAATTTCCAATTTTTGCAAAAAATTCGACCCAAATCGCAGCAGTAGTTTCCCAGTTATACGCCAAGCAAGTTCACCTTCATTCTTGCAGTTGTGATTTTGAAAATCACGTCTGTATAAAAATTTTAGCAAAAAATACCAGGCGCCCAGCATGCTCAGCAAGCAAATTTTGATTTTAGGAATTTTTTAAAGTCGTATAACTTTTGAACGCCTGCACGGATTTTGTTCAAATTTTATGTGCAAGATAGGAAATTAAGTCAGCTTTCAAACAAGGTATATTATGTGGGCGTGGCATGACCAATTTCGGTAAGAAATGTGTATTTTTAAAAGGTCCTTTCGCAAAAAAATGAGCCGTGCTACGCCCATTAATTACATATCCCCAAAAAGCTGGAGAAATTTCCAATTTTTGCAAAAAATTCGACCCAAATCGCAGCAGTAGTTTCCCAGTTATACGCCAAGCAAGTTCACCTTCATTCTTGCAGTTGTGATTTTGAAAATCACGTCTGTATAAAAATTTTAGCAAAAAATACCAGGCGCCCAGCATGCTCAGCGAGCAAATTTTGATTTTAGGAATTTTTTAAAGTCGTATAACTTTTGAACGCCTGCACGGATTTTGTTCAAATTTTTTGTGCAAGATAGGAAATTAAGTCAGCTTTCAAACAAGGTATATTATGTGGGCGTGGCATGACCAATTTCGGTAAGAAATGTGTATTTTTAAAAGGTCCTTTCGCAAAAAAATGAGCCGCGCTACGCCCATTAATTACATATCCCCAAAAAGCTGGAGAAATTTCCAATTTTTGCAAAAAATTCGACCCAAATCGCAGCAGTAGTTTCCCAGTTATACGCCAAGCAAGTTCACCTTCATTCTTGCAGTTGTGATTTTGAAAATCACGTCTGTATAAAAATTTTAGCAAAAAATACCAGGCGCCCAGCATGCTCAGCAAGCAAATTTTGATTTTAGGAATTTTTTAAAGTCGTATAACTTTTGAACGCCTGCACGGATTTTGTTCAAATTTTTTGTGCAAGATAGAAAATTAAGTCAGCTTTCAAACAAGGTATATTATGTGGGCGTGGCATGACCAATTTCGATAAGAAATGTGTATTTTTAAAAGGTCCTTTCGCAAAAAAATGAGCCGCGCTACGCCCAACAATTACATATCCCCTAAAAGCTGGAGAAATTTCCAATTTTTGCAAAAAATTCGACCCAAATCGCAGCAGTAGTTTCCCAGTTATACGCCAAGCAAGTTCACCTTCATTCTTGCAGTTGTGATTTTGAAAATCACGTCTGTATAAAAATTTTAGCAAAAAATACCAGGCGCCCAGCATGCTCAGCAAGCAAATTTTGATTTTAGGAATTTTTTAAAGTCGTATAACTTTTGAACGCCTGCACGGATTTTGTTCAAATTTTTTGTGCAAGATAGGAAATTAAGTCAGCTTTCAAACAAGGTATATTATGTGGGCGTGGCATGACCAATTTCGGTAAGAAATGTGTATTTTTAAAAGGTCCTTTCGCAAAAAAATGAGCCGTGCTACGCCCATTAATTACATATCCCCAAAAAGCTGGAGAAATTTCCAATTTTTGCAAAAAATTCGACCCAAATCGCAGCAGTAGTTTCCCAGTTATACGCCAAGCAAGTTCACCTTCATTCTTGCAGTTGTGATTTTGAAAATCACGTCTGTATAAAAATTTTAGCAAAAAATACCAGGCGCCCAGCATGCTCAGCAAGCAAATTTTGATTTTAGGAATTTTTTAAAGTCGTATAACTTTTGAACGCCTGCACGGATTTTGTTCAAATTTTTTGTGCAAGATAGGAAATTAAGTCAGCTTTCAAACAAGGTATATTATGTGGGCGTGGCATGACCAATTTCGGTAAGAAATGTGTATTTTTAAAAGGTCCTTTCGCAAAAAAATGAGCCGTGCTACGCCCATTAATTACATATCCCCAAAAAGTTTTTGGTGACCAGTCCGGAGATGTAAGGTCTTACACTGGTAGTATTCCTCCTAGTGGAATACGCGGTTCGACCCAGGAACCTATTGCTGGTACCACGGGATGCTAGAGCCCCAGGAACTTGTTCCTGCTAGCATTATGGGAAGGCCCCCTTGTGGGAGCATCGTGGTGGTTGTGGTTTTCCCCTAACGGGGTGAGAGTAGGCTATACCCTCTTCACCGAGGAGTGGAGGTCATATCCTTACAATATGGCTCCTAGATTCGGTACCTAACGGGGCGTTGGGAAGTGCATATCTTTCCTCTGCATCTGAGCTTCGGCTCGAGATGCCGTGTGATTAAGCCTCCACGGCAGGAACACACGTTAAACACTTGACTTCATATCCCCAAAAAGCTGGAGAAATTTCCAATTTTTGCAAAAAATTCGACCCAAATCGCAGCAGTAGTTTCCCAGTTATACGCCAAGCAAGTTCACCTTCATTCTTGCAGTTGTGATTTTGAAAATCACGTCTGTATAAAAATTTTAGCAAAAAATACCAGGCGCCCAGCATGCTCAGCGAGCAAATTTTGATTTTAGGAATTTTTTAAAGTCGTATAACTTTTGAACGCCTGCACGGATTTTGTTCAAATTTTTTGTGCAAGATAGGAAATTAAGTCAGCTTTCAAACAAGGTATATTATGTGGGCGTGGCATGACCAATTTCGATAAGAAATGTGTATTTTTAAAAGGTCCTTTCGCAAAAAAATGAGCCGCGCTACGCCCATTAATTACATATCCCCAAAAAGCTGGAGAAATTTCCAATTTTTGCAAAAAATTCGACCCAAATCGCAGCAGTAGTTTCCCAGTTATACGCCAAGCAAGTTCACCTTCATTCTTGCAGTTGTGATTTTGAAAATCACGTCTGTATAAAAATTTTAGCAAAAAATACCAGGCGCCCAGCATGCTCAGCAAGCAAATTTTGATTTTAGGAATTTTTTAAAGTCGTATAACTTTTGAACGCCTGCACGGATTTTGTTCAAATTTTTTGTGCAAGATAGAAAATTAAGTCAGCTTTCAAACAAGGTATATTATGTGGGCGTGGCATGACCAATTTCGATAAGAAATGTGTATTTTTAAAAGGTCCTTTCGCAAAAAAATGAGCCGCGCTACGCCCAACAATTACATATCCCCTAAAAGCTGGAGAAATTTCCAATTTTTGCAAAAAATTCGACCCAAATCGCAGCAGTAGTTTCCCAGTTATACGCCAAGCAAGTTCACCTTCATTCTTGCAGTTGTGATTTTGAAAATCACGTCTGTATAAAAATTTTAGCAAAAAATACCAGGCGCCCAGCATGCTCAGCAAGCAAATTTTGATTTTAGGAATTTTTTAAAGTCGTATAACTTTTGAACGCCTGCACGGATTTTGTTCAAATTTTTTGTGCAAGATAGGAAATTAAGTCAGCTTTCAAACAAGGTATATTATGTGGGCGTGGCATGACCAATTTCGGTAAGAAATGTGTATTTTTAAAAGGTCCTTTCGCAAAAAAATGAGCCGCGCTACGCCCATTAATTACATATCCCCAAAAAGCTGGAGAAATTTCCAATTTTTGCAAAAAATTCGACCCAAATCGCAGCAGTAGTTTCCCAGTTATACGCCAAGCAAGTTCACCTTCATTCTTGCAGTTGTGATTTTAAAAATCACGTCTGTATAAAAATTTTAGCAAAAAATACCAGGCGCCCAGCATGCTCAGCAAGCAAATTTTGATTTTAGGAATTTTTTAAAGTCGTATAACTTTTGAACGCCTGCACGGATTTTGTTCAAATTTTTTGTGCAAGATAGGAAATTAAGTCAGCTTTCAAACAAGGTATATTATGTGGGCGTGGCATGACCAATTTCGGTAAGAAATGTGTATTTTTAAAAGGTCCTTTCGCAAAAAAATGAGCCGTGCTACGCCCATTAATTACATATCCCCAAAAAGCTGGAGAAATTTCCAATTTTTGCAAAAAATTCGACCCAAATCGCAGCAGTAGTTTCCCAGTTATACGCCAAGCAAGTTCACCTTCATTCTTGCAGTTGTGATTTTGAAAATCACGTCTGTATAAAAATTTTAGCAAAAAATACCAGGCGCCCAGCATGCTCAGCAAGCAAATTTTGATTTTAGGAATTTTTTAAAGTCGTATAACTTTTGAACGCCTGCACGGATTTTGTTCAAATTTTATGTGCAAGATAGGAAATTAAGTCAGCTTTCAAACAAGGTATATTATGTGGGCGTGGCATGACCAATTTCGGTAAGAAATGTGTATTTTTAAAAGGTCCTTTCGCAAAAAAATGAGCCGTGCTACGCCCATTAATTACATATCCCCAAAAAGCTGGAGAAATTTCCAATTTTTGCAAAAAATTCGACCCAAATCGCAGCAGTAGTTTCCCAGTTATACGCCAAGCAAGTTCACCTTCATTCTTGCAGTTGTGATTTTGAAAATCACGTCTGTATAAAAATTTTAGCAAAAAATACCAGGCGCCCAGCATGCTCAGCGAGCAAATTTTGATTTTAGGAATTTTTTAAAGTCGTATAACTTTTGAACGCCTGCACGGATTTTGTTCAAATTTTTTGTGCAAGATAGGAAATTAAGTCAGCTTTCAAACAAGGTATATTATGTGGGCGTGGCATGACCAATTTCGGTAAGAAATGTGTATTTTTAAAAGGTCCTTTCGCAAAAAAATGAGCCGCGCTACGCCCATTAATTACATATCCCCAAAAAGCTGGAGAAATTTCCAATTTTTGCAAAAAATTCGACCCAAATCGCAGCAGTAGTTTCCCAGTTATACGCCAAGCAAGTTCACCTTCATTCTTGCAGTTGTGATTTTGAAAATCACGTCTGTATAAAAATTTTAGCAAAAAATACCAGGCGCCCAGCATGCTCAGCAAGCAAATTTTGATTTTAGGAATTTTTTAAAGTCGTATAACTTTTGAACGCCTGCACGGATTTTGTTCAAATTTTTTGTGCAAGATAGAAAATTAAGTCAGCTTTCAAACAAGGTATATTATGTGGGCGTGGCATGACCAATTTCGATAAGAAATGTGTATTTTTAAAAGGTCCTTTCGCAAAAAAATGAGCCGCGCTACGCCCAACAATTACATATCCCCTAAAAGCTGGAGAAATTTCCAATTTTTGCAAAAAATTCGACCCAAATCGCAGCAGTAGTTTCCCAGTTATACGCCAAGCAAGTTCACCTTCATTCTTGCAGTTGTGATTTTGAAAATCACGTCTGTATAAAAATTTTAGCAAAAAATACCAGGCGCCCAGCATGCTCAGCAAGCAAATTTTGATTTTAGGAATTTTTTAAAGTCGTATAACTTTTGAACGCCTGCACGGATTTTGTTCAAATTTTTTGTGCAAGATAGGAAATTAAGTCAGCTTTCAAACAAGGTATATTATGTGGGCGTGGCATGACCAATTTCGGTAAGAAATGTGTATTTTTAAAAGGTCCTTTCGCAAAAAAATGAGCCGTGCTACGCCCATTAATTACATATCCCCAAAAAGCTGGAGAAATTTCCAATTTTTGCAAAAAATTCGACCCAAATCGCAGCAGTAGTTTCCCAGTTATACGCCAAGCAAGTTCACCTTCATTCTTGCAGTTGTGATTTTGAAAATCACGTCTGTATAAAAATTTTAGCAAAAAATACCAGGCGCCCAGCATGCTCAGCAAGCAAATTTTGATTTTAGGAATTTTTTAAAGTCGTATAACTTTTGAACGCCTGCACGGATTTTGTTCAAATTTTTTGTGCAAGATAGAAAATTAAGTCAGCTTTCAAACAAGGTATATTATGTGGGCGTGGCATGACCAATTTCGATAAGAAATGTGTATTTTTAAAAGGTCCTTTCGCAAAAAAATGAGCCGCGCTACGCCCAACAATTACATATCCCCTAAAAGCTGGAGAAATTTCCAATTTTTGCAAAAAATTCGACCCAAATCGCAGCAGTAGTTTCCCAGTTATACGCCAAGCAAGTTCACCTTCATTCTTGCAGTTGTGATTTTGAAAATCACGTCTGTATAAAAATTTTAGCAAAAAATACCAGGCGCCCAGCATGCTCAGCAAGCAAATTTTGATTTTAGGAATTTTTTAAAGTCGTATAACTTTTGAACGCCTGCACGGATTTTGTTCAAATTTTTTGTGCAAGATAGGAAATTAAGTCAGCTTTCAAACAAGGTATATTATGTGGGCGTGGCATGACCAATTTCGGTAAGAAATGTGTATTTTTAAAAGGTCCTTTCGCAAAAAAATGAGCCGTGCTACGCCCATTAATTACATATCCCCAAAAAGCTGGAGAAATTTCCAATTTTTGCAAAAAATTCGACCCAAATCGCAGCAGTAGTTTCCCAGTTATACGCCAAGCAAGTTCACCTTCATTCTTGCAGTTGTGATTTTGAAAATCACGTCTGTATAAAAATTTTAGCAAAAAATACCAGGCGCCCAGCATGCTCAGCAAGCAAATTTTGATTTTAGGAATTTTTTAAAGTCGTATAACTTTTGAACGCCTGCACGGATTTTGTTCAAATTTTTTGTGCAAGATAGGAAATTAAGTCAGCTTTCAAACAAGGTATATTATGTGGGCGTGGCATGACCAATTTCGGTAAGAAATGTGTATTTTTAAAAGGTCCTTTCGCAAAAAAATGAGCCGTGCTACGCCCATTAATTACATATCCCCAAAAAGTTTTTGGTGACCAGTCCGGAGATGTAAGGTCTTACACTGGTAGTATTCCTCCTAGTGGAATACGCGGTTCGACCCAGGAACCTATTGCTGGTACCACGGGATGCTAGAGCCCCAGGAACTTGTTCCTGCTAGCATTATGGGAAGGCCCCCTTGTGGGAGCATCGTGGTGGTTGTGGTTTTCCCCTAACGGGGTGAGAGTAGGCTATACCCTCTTCACCGAGGAGTGGAGGTCATATCCTTACAATATGGCTCCTAGATTCGGTACCTAACGGGGCGTTGGGAAGTGCATATCTTTCCTCTGCATCTGAGCTTCGGCTCGAGATGCCGTGTGATTAAGCCTCCACGGCAGGAACACACGTTAAACACTTGACTTCATATCCCCAAAAAGCTGGAGAAATTTCCAATTTTTGCAAAAAATTCGACCCAAATCGCAGCAGTAGTTTCCCAGTTATACGCCAAGCAAGTTCACCTTCATTCTTGCAGTTGTGATTTTGAAAATCACGTCTGTATAAAAATTTTAGCAAAAAATACCAGGCGCCCAGCATGCTCAGCGAGCAAATTTTGATTTTAGGAATTTTTTAAAGTCGTATAACTTTTGAACGCCTGCACGGATTTTGTTCAAATTTTTTGTGCAAGATAGGAAATTAAGTCAGCTTTCAAACAAGGTATATTATGTGGGCGTGGCATGACCAATTTCGATAAGAAATGTGTATTTTTAAAAGGTCCTTTCGCAAAAAAATGAGCCGCGCTACGCCCATTAATTACATATCCCCAAAAAGCTGGAGAAATTTCCAATTTTTGCAAAAAATTCGACCCAAATCGCAGCAGTAGTTTCCCAGTTATACGCCAAGCAAGTTCACCTTCATTCTTGCAGTTGTGATTTTGAAAATCACGTCTGTATAAAAATTTTAGCAAAAAATACCAGGCGCCCAGCATGCTCAGCAAGCAAATTTTGATTTTAGGAATTTTTTAAAGTCGTATAACTTTTGAACGCCTGCACGGATTTTGTTCAAATTTTTTGTGCAAGATAGAAAATTAAGTCAGCTTTCAAACAAGGTATATTATGTGGGCGTGGCATGACCAATTTCGATAAGAAATGTGTATTTTTAAAAGGTCCTTTCGCAAAAAAATGAGCCGCGCTACGCCCAATAATTACATATCCCCTAAAAGCTGGAGAAATTTCCAATTTTTGCAAAAAATTCGACCCAAATCGCAGCAGTAGTTTCCCAGTTATACGCCAAGCAAGTTCACCTTCATTCTTGCAGTTGTGATTTTGAAAATCACGTCTGTATAAAAATTTTAGCAAAAAATACCAGGCGCCCAGCATGCTCAGCAAGCAAATTTTGATTTTAGGAATTTTTTAAAGTCGTATAACTTTTGAACGCCTGCACGGATTTTGTTCAAATTTTTTGTGCAAGATAGGAAATTAAGTCAGCTTTCAAACAAGGTATATTATGTGGGCGTGGCATGACCAATTTCGGTAAGAAATGTGTATTTTTAAAAGGTCCTTTCGCAAAAAAATGAGCCGCGCTACGCCCATTAATTACATATCCCCAAAAAGCTGGAGAAATTTCCAATTTTTGCAAAAAATTCGACCCAAATTGCAGCAGTAGTTTCCCAGTTATACGCCAAGCAAGTTCACCTTCATTCTTGCAGTTGTGATTTTGAAAATCACGTCTGTATAAAAATTTTAGCAAAAAATACCAGGCGCCCAGCATGCTCAGCAAGCAAATTTTGATTTTAGGAATTTTTTAAAGTCGTATAACTTTTGAACGCCTGCACGGATTTTGTTCAAATTTTTTGTGCAAGATAGGAAATTAAGTCAGCTTTCAAACAAGGTATATTATGTGGGCGTGGCATGACCAATTTCGGTAAGAAATGTGTATTTTTAAAAGGTCCTTTCGCAAAAAAATGAGCCGTGCTACGCCCATTAATTACATATCCCCAAAAAGCTGGAGAAATTTCCAATTTTTGCAAAAAATTCGACCCAAATCGCAGCAGTAGTTTCCCAGTTATACGCCAAGCAAGTTCACCTTCATTCTTGCAGTTGTGATTTTGAAAATCACGTCTGTATAAAAATTTTAGCAAAAAATACCAGGCGCCCAGCATGCTCAGCAAGCAAATTTTGATTTTAGGAATTTTTTAAAGTCGTATAACTTTTGAACGCCTGCACAGATTTTATTCAAATTTTTTGTGCAAGATAGGAAATTAAGTCAGCTTTCAAACAAGGTATATTATGTGGGCGTGGCATGACCAATTTCGGTAAGAAATGTGTATTTTTAAAAGGTCCTTTCGCAAAAAAATGAGCCGTGCTACGCCCATTAATTACATATCCCCAAAAAGCTGGAGAAATTTCCAATTTTTGCAAAAAATTCGACCCAAATCGCAGCAGTAGTTTCCCAGTTATACTCCAAGCAAGTTCATCTTCATTCTTGCAGTTGTGATTTTGAAAATCACGTCTGTATAAAAATTTTAGCAAAAAATACCAGGCGCCCAGCATGCTCAGCAAGCAAATTTTGATTTTAGGAATTTTTTAAAGTCGTATAACTTTTGAACGCCTGCACAGATTTTATTCAAATTTTTTGTGCAAGATAGGAAATTAAGTCAGCTTTCAAACAAGGTATATTATGTGGGCGTGGCATGACCAATTTCGGTAAGAAATGTGTATTTTTAAAAGGTCCTTTCGCAAAAAAATGAGCCGTGCTACGCCCATTAATTACATATCCCCAAAAAGCTGGAGAAATTTCCAATTTTTGCAAAAAATTCTACCCAAATCGCAGCAGTAGTTTCCCAGTTATACGCCAAGCAAGTTCACCTTCATTCTTGCAGTTGTGATTTTGAAAATCACGTCTGTATAAAAATTTTAGCAAAAAATACCAGGCGCCCAGCATGCTCAGCAAGCAAATTTTGATTTTAGGAATTTTTTAAAGTCGTATAACTTTTGAACGCCTGCACGGATTTTGTTCAAATTTTTTGTGCAAGATAGGAAATTAAGTCAGCTTTCAAACAAGGTATATTATGTGGGCGTGGCATGACCAATTTCGGTAAGAAATGTGTATTTTTAAAAGGTCCTTTCGCAAAAAAATGAGCCGCGCTACGCCCATTAATTACATATCCCCAAAAAGCTGGAGAAATTTCCAATTTTTGCAAAAAATTCGACCCAAATCGCAGCAGTAGTTTCCCAGTTATACGCCAAGCAAGTTCACCTTCATTCTTGCAGTTGTGATTTTGAAAATCACGTCTGTATAAAAATTTTAGCAAAAAATACCAGGCGCCCAGCATGCTCAGCAAGCAAATTTTGATTTTAGGAATTTTTTAAAGTCGTATAACTTTTGAACGCCTGCACGGATTTTGTTCAAATTTTTTGTGCAAGATAGGAAATTAAGTCAGCTTTCAAACAAGGTATATTATGTGGGCGTGGCATGACCAATTTCGGTAAGAAATGTGTATTTTTAAAAGGTCCTTTCGCAAAAAAATGAGCCATGCTACGCCCATTAATTACATATCCCCAAAAAGCTGGAGAAATTTCCAATTTTTGCAAAAAATTCTACCCAAATCGCAGCAGTAGTTTCCCAGTTATACGCCAAGCAAGTTCACCTTCATTCTTGCAGTTGTGATTTTGAAAATCACGTCTGTATAAAAATTTTAGCAAAAAATACCAGGCGCCCAGCATGCTCAGCAAGCAAATTTTGATTTTAGGAATTTTTTAAAGTCGTATAACTTTTGAACGCCTGCACGGATTTTGTTCAAATTTTTTGTGCAAGATAGGAAATTAAGTCAGCTTTCAAACAAGGTATATTATGTGGGCGTGGCATGACCAATTTCGGTAAGAAATGTGTATTTTTAAAAGGTCCTTTCGCAAAAAAATGAGCCGCGCTACGCCCATTAATTACATATCCCCAAAAAGCTGGAGAAATTTCCAATTTTTGCAAAAAATTCGACCCAAATCGCAGCAGTAGTTTCCCAGTTATACGCCAAGCAAGTTCACCTTCATTCTTGCAGTTGTGATTTTGAAAATCACGTCTGTATAAAAATTTTAGCAAAAAATACCAGGCGCCCAGCATGCTCAGCAAGCAAATTTTGATTTTAGGAATTTTTTAAAGTCGTATAACTTTTGAACGCCTGCACGGATTTTGTTCAAATTTTTTGTGCAAGATAGGAAATTAAGTCAGCTTTCAAACAAGGTATATTATGTGGGCGTGGCATGACCAATTTCGGTAAGAAATGTGTATTTTTAAAAGGTCCTTTCGCAAAAAAATGAGCCGTGCTACGCCCATTAATTACATATCCCCAAAAAGCTGGAGAAATTTCCAATTTTTGCAAAAAATTCGACCCAAATCGCAGCAGTAGTTTCCCAGTTATACGCCAAGCAAGTTCACCTTCATTCTTGCAGTTGTGATTTTGAAAATCACGTCTGTATAAAAATTTTAGCAAAAAATACCAGGCGCCCAGCATGCTCAGCAAGCAAATTTTGATTTTAGGAATTTTTTAAAGTCGTATAACTTTTGAACGCCTGCACGGATTTTGTTCAAATTTTTTGTGCAAGATAGGAAATTAAGTCAGCTTTCAAACAAGGTATATTATGTGGGCGTGGCATGACCAATTTCGGTAAGAAATGTGTATTTTTAAAAGGTCCTTTCGCAAAAAAATGAGCCATGCTACGCCCATTAATTACATATCCCCAAAAAGCTGGAGAAATTTCCAATTTTTGCAAAAAATTCTACCCAAATCGCAGCAGTAGTTTCCCAGTTATACGCCAAGCAAGTTCACCTTCATTCTTGCAGTTGTGATTTTGAAAATCACGTCTGTATAAAAATTTTAGCAAAAAATACCAGGCGCCCAGCATGCTCAGCAAGCAAATTTTGATTTTAGGAATTTTTTAAAGTCGTATAACTTTTGAACGCCTGCACGGATTTTGTTCAAATTTTTTGTGCAAGATAGGAAATTAAGTCAGCTTTCAAACAAGGTATATTATGTGGGCGTGGCATGACCAATTTCGGTAAGAAATGTGTATTTTTAAAAGGTCCTTTCGCAAAAAAATGAGCCGCGCTACGCCCATTAATTACATATCCCCAAAAAGCTGGAGAAATTTCCAATTTTTGCAAAAAATTCGACCCAAATCGCAGCAGTAGTTTCCCAGTTATACGCCAAGCAAGTTCACCTTCATTCTTGCAGTTGTGATTTTGAAAATCACGTCTGTATAAAAATTTTAGCAAAAAATACCAGGCGCCCAGCATGCTCAGCAAGCAAATTTTGATTTTAGGAATTTTTTAAAGTCGTATAACTTTTGAACGCCTGCACGGATTTTGTTCAAATTTTTTGTGCAAGATAGGAAATTAAGTCAGCTTTCAAACAAGGTATATTATGTGGGCGTGGCATGACCAATTTCGGTAAGAAATGTGTATTTTTAAAAGGTCCTTTCGCAAAAAAATGAGCCGTGCTACGCCCATTAATTACATATCCCCAAAAAGCTGGAGAAATTTCCAATTTTTGCAAAAAATTCGACCCAAATCGCAGCAGTAGTTTCCCAGTTATACGCCAAGCAAGTTCACCTTCATTCTTGCAGTTGTGATTTTGAAAATCACGTCTGTATAAAAATTTTAGCAAAAAATACCAGGCGCCCAGCATGCTCAGCAAGCAAATTTTGATTTTAGGAATTTTTTAAAGTCGTATAACTTTTGAACGCCTGCACGGATTTTGTTCAAATTTTATGTGCAAGATAGGAAATTAAGTCAGCTTTCAAACAAGGTATATTATGTGGGCGTGGCATGACCAATTTCGGTAAGAAATGTGTATTTTTAAAAGGTCCTTTCGCAAAAAAATGAGCCGTGCTACGCCCATTAATTACATATCCCCAAAAAGCTGGAGAAATTTCCAATTTTTGCAAAAAATTCGACCCAAATCGCAGCAGTAGTTTCCCAGTTATACGCCAAGCAAGTTCACCTTCATTCTTGCAGTTGTGATTTTGAAAATCACGTCTGTATAAAAATTTTAGCAAAAAATACCAGGCGCCCAGCATGCTCAGCGAGCAAATTTTGATTTTAGGAATTTTTTAAAGTCGTATAACTTTTGAACGCCTGCACGGATTTTGTTCAAATTTTTTGTGCAAGATAGGAAATTAAGTCAGCTTTCAAACAAGGTATATTATGTGGGCGTGGCATGACCAATTTCGGTAAGAAATGTGTATTTTTAAAAGGTCCTTTCGCAAAAAAATGAGCCGCGCTACGCCCATTAATTACATATCCCCAAAAAGCTGGAGAAATTTCCAATTTTTGCAAAAAATTCGACCCAAATCGCAGCAGTAGTTTCCCAGTTATACGCCAAGCAAGTTCATCTTCATTCTTGCAGTTGTGATTTTGAAAATCACGTCTGTATAAAAATTTTAGCAAAAAATACCAGGCGCCCAGCATGCTCAGCAAGCAAATTTTGATTTTAGGAATTTTTTAAAGTCGTATAACTTTTGAACGCCTGCACGGATTTTGTTCAAATTTTTTGTGCAAGATAGAAAATTAAGTCAGCTTTCAAACAAGGTATATTATGTGGGCGTGGCATGACCAATTTCGATAAGAAATGTGTATTTTTAAAAGGTCCTTTCGCAAAAAAATGAGCCGCGCTACGCCCAACAATTACATATCCCCTAAAAGCTGGAGAAATTTCCAATTTTTGCAAAAAATTCGACCCAAATCGCAGCAGTAGTTTCCCAGTTATACGCCAAGCAAGTTCACCTTCATTCTTGCAGTTGTGATTTTGAAAATCACGTCTGTATAAAAATTTTAGCAAAAAATACCAGGCGCCCAGCATGCTCAGCAAGCAAATTTTGATTTTAGGAATTTTTTAAAGTCGTATAACTTTTGAACGCCTGCACGGATTTTGTTCAAATTTTTTGTGCAAGATAGGAAATTAAGTCAGCTTTCAAACAAGGTATATTATGTGGGCGTGGCATGACCAATTTCGGTAAGAAATGTGTATTTTTAAAAGGTCCTTTCGCAAAAAAATGAGCCGTGCTACGCCCATTAATTACATATCCCCAAAAAGCTGGAGAAATTTCCAATTTTTGCAAAAAATTCGACCCAAATCGCAGCAGTAGTTTCCCAGTTATACGCCAAGCAAGTTCACCTTCATTCTTGCAGTTGTGATTTTGAAAATCACGTCTGTATAAAAATTTTAGCAAAAAATACCAGGCGCCCAGCATGCTCAGCAAGCAAATTTTGATTTTAGGAATTTTTTAAAGTCGTATAACTTTTGAACGCCTGCACGGATTTTGTTCAAATTTTTTGTGCAAGATAGGAAATTAAGTCAGCTTTCAAACAAGGTATATTATGTGGGCGTGGCATGACCAATTTCGGTAAGAAATGTGTATTTTTAAAAGGTCCTTTCGCAAAAAAATGAGCCGTGCTACGCCCATTAATTACATATCCCCAAAAAGTTTTTGGTGACCAGTCCGGAGATGTAAGGTCTTACACTGGTAGTATTCCTCCTAGTGGAATACGCGGTTCGACCCAGGAACCTATTGCTGGTACCACGGGATGCTAGAGCCCCAGGAACTTGTTCCTGCTAGCATTATGGGAAGGCCCCCTTGTGGGAGCATCGTGGTGGTTGTGGTTTTCCCCTAACGGGGTGAGAGTAGGCTATACCCTCTTCACCGAGGAGTGGAGGTCATATCCTTACAATATGGCTCCTAGATTCGGTACCTAACGGGGCGTTGGGAAGTGCATATCTTTCCTCTGCATCTGAGCTTCGGCTCGAGATGCCGTGTGATTAAGCCTCCACGGCAGGAACACACGTTAAACACTTGACTTCATATCCCCAAAAAGCTGGAGAAATTTCCAATTTTTGCAAAAAATTCGACCCAAATCGCAGCAGTAGTTTCCCAGTTATACGCCAAGCAAGTTCACCTTCATTCTTGCAGTTGTGATTTTGAAAATCACGTCTGTATAAAAATTTTAGCAAAAAATACCAGGCGCCCAGCATGCTCAGCGAGCAAATTTTGATTTTAGGAATTTTTTAAAGTCGTATAATTTTTGAACGCCTGCACGGATTTTGTTCAAATTTTTTGTGCAAGATAGGAAATTAAGTCAGCTTTCAAACAAGGTATATTATGTGGGCGTGGCATGACCAATTTCGATAAGAAATGTGTATTTTTAAAAGGTCCTTTCGCAAAAAAATGAGCCGCGCTACGCCCATTAATTACATATCCCCAAAAAGCTGGAGAAATTTCCAATTTTTGCAAAAAATTCGACCCAAATCGCAGCAGTAGTTTCCCAGTTATACGCCAAGCAAGTTCACCTTCATTCTTGCAGTTGTGATTTTGAAAATCACGTCTGTATAAAAATTTTAGCAAAAAATACCAGGCGCCCAGCATGCTCAGCAAGCAAATTTTGATTTTAGGAATTTTTTAAAGTCGTATAACTTTTGAACGCCTGCACGGATTTTGTTCAAATTTTTTGTGCAAGATAGGAAATTAAGTCAGCTTTCAAACAAGGTATATTATGTGGGCGTGGCATGACCAATTTCGGTAAGAAATGTGTATTTTTAAAAGGTCCTTTCGCAAAAAAATGAGCCGTGCTACGCCCATTAATTACATATCCCCAAAAAGCTGGAGAAATTTCCAATTTTTGCAAAAAATTCGACCCAAATCGCAGCAGTAGTTTCCCAGTTATACGCCAAGCAAGTTCACCTTCATTCTTGCAGTTGTGATTTTGAAAATCACGTCTGTATAAAAATTTTAGCAAAAAATACCAGGCGCCCAGCATGCTCAGCAAGCAAATTTTGATTTTAGGAATTTTTTAAAGTCGTATAACTTTTGAACGCCTGCACGGATTTTGTTCAAATTTTTTGTGCGAGATAGGAAATTAAGTCAGCTTTCAAACAAGGTATATTATGTGGGCGTGGCATGACCAATTTCGGTAAGAAATGTGTATTTTTAAAAGGTCCTTTCGCAAAAAAATGAGCCGCGCTACGCCCATTAATTACATATCCCCAAAAAGCTGGAGAAATTTCCAATTTTTGCAAAAAATTCGACCCAAATTGCAGCAGTAGTTTCCCAGTTATACGCCAAGCAAGTTCACCTTCATTCTTGCAGTTGTGATTTTGAAAATCACGTCTGTATAAAAATTTTAGCAAAAAATACCAGGCGCCCAGCATGCTCAGCAAGCAAATTTTGATTTTAGGAATTTTTTAAAGTCGTATAACTTTTGAACGCCTGCACGGATTTTGTTCAAATTTTTTGTGCAAGATAGGAAATTAAGTCAGCTTTCAAACAAGGTATATTATGTGGGCGTGGCATGACCAATTTCGGTAAGAAATGTGTATTTTTAAAAGGTCCTTTCGCAAAAAAATGAGCCGTGCTACGCCCATTAATTACATATCCCCAAAAAGCTGGAGAAATTTCCAATTTTTGCAAAAAATTCGACCCAAATCGCAGCAGTAGTTTCCCAGTTATACGCCAAGCAAGTTCACCTTCATTCTTGCAGTTGTGATTTTGAAAATCACGTCTGTATAAAAATTTTAGCAAAAAATACCAGGCGCCCAGCATGCTCAGCAAGCAAATTTTGATTTTAGGAATTTTTTAAAGTCGTATAACTTTTGAACGCCTGCACAGATTTTATTCAAATTTTTTGTGCAAGATAGGAAATTAAGTCAGCTTTCAAACAAGGTATATTATGTGGGCGTGGCATGACCAATTTCGGTAAGAAATGTGTATTTTTAAAAGGTCCTTTCGCAAAAAAATGAGCCGTGCTACGCCCATTAATTACATATCCCCAAAAAGCTGGAGAAATTTCCAATTTTTGCAAAAAATTCGACCCAAATCGCAGCAGTAGTTTCCCAGTTATACTCCAAGCAAGTTCATCTTCATTCTTGCAGTTGTGATTTTGAAAATCACGTCTGTATAAAAATTTTAGCAAAAAATACCAGGCGCCCAGCATGCTCAGCAAGCAAATTTTGATTTTAGGAATTTTTTAAAGTCGTATAACTTTTGAACGCCTGCACAGATTTTATTCAAATTTTTTGTGCAAGATAGGAAATTAAGTCAGCTTTCAAACAAGGTATATTATGTGGGCGTGGCATGACCAATTTCGGTAAGAAATGTGTATTTTTAAAAGGTCCTTTCGCAAAAAAATGAGCCGTGCTACGCCCATTAATTACATATCCCCAAAAAGCTGGAGAAATTTCCAATTTTTGCAAAAAATTCGACCCAAATCGCAGCAGTAGTTTCCCAGTTATACGCCAAGCAAGTTCACCTTCATTCTTGCAGTTGTGATTTTGAAAATCACGTCTGTATAAAAATTTTAGCAAAAAATACCAGGCGCCCAGCATGCTCAGCAAGCAAATTTTGATTTTAGGAATTTTTTAAAGTCGTATAACTTTTGAACGCCTGCACGGATTTTGTTCAAATTTTTTGTGCAAGATAGGAAATTAAGTCAGCTTTCAAACAAGGTATATTATGTGGGCGTGGCATGACCAATTTCGGTAAGAAATGTGTATTTTTAAAAGGTCCTTTCGCAAAAAAATGAGCCGTGCTACGCCCATTAATTACATATCCCCAAAAAGCTGGAGAAATTTCCAATTTTTGCAAAAAATTCGACCCAAATCGCAGCAGTAGTTTCCCAGTTATACGCCAAGCAAGTTCACCTTCATTCTTGCAGTTGTGATTTTGAAAATCACGTCTGTATAAAAATTTTAGCAAAAAATACCAGGCGCCCAGCATGCTCAGCAAGCAAATTTTGATTTTAGGAATTTTTTAAAGTCGTATAACTTTTGAACGCCTGCACGGATTTTGTTCAAATTTTTTGTGCAAGATAGGAAATTAAGTCAGCTTTCAAACAAGGTATATTATGTGGGCGTGGCATGACCAATTTCGGTAAGAAATGTGTATTTTTAAAAGGTCCTTTCGCAAAAAAATGAGCCGTGCTACGCCCATTAATTACATATCCCCAAAAAGCTGGAGAAATTTCCAATTTTTGCAAAAAATTCGACCCAAATCGCAGCAGTAGTTTCCCAGTTATACGCCAAGCAAGTTCACCTTCATTCTTGCAGTTGTGATTTTGAAAATCACGTCTGTATAAAAATTTTAGCAAAAAATACCAGGCGCCCAGCATGCTCAGCAAGCAAATTTTGATTTTAGGAATTTTTTAAAGTCGTATAACTTTTGAACGCCTGCACAGATTTTATTCAAATTTTTTGTGCAAGATAGGAAATTAAGTCAGCTTTCAAACAAGGTATATTATGTGGGCGTGGCATGACCAATTTCGGTAAGAAATGTGTATTTTTAAAAGGTCCTTTCGCAAAAAAATGAGCCGTGCTACGCCCATTAATTACATATCCCCAAAAAGCTGGAGAAATTTCCAATTTTTGCAAAAAATTCGACCCAAATCGCAGCAGTAGTTTCCCAGTTATACTCCAAGCAAGTTCATCTTCATTCTTGCAGTTGTGATTTTGAAAATCACGTCTGTATAAAAATTTTAGCAAAAAATACCAGGCGCCCAGCATGCTCAGCAAGCAAATTTTGATTTTAGGAATTTTTTAAAGTCGTATAACTTTTGAACGCCTGCACAGATTTTATTCAAATTTTTTGTGCAAGATAGGAAATTAAGTCAGCTTTCAAACAAGGTATATTATGTGGGCGTGGCATGACCAATTTCGGTAAGAAATGTGTATTTTTAAAAGGTCCTTTCGCAAAAAAATGAGCCGTGCTACGCCCATTAATTACATATCCCCAAAAAGCTGGAGAAATTTCCAATTTTTGCAAAAAATTCGACCCAAATCGCAGCAGTAGTTTCCCAGTTATACGCCAAGCAAGTTCACCTTCATTCTTGCAGTTGTGATTTTGAAAATCACGTCTGTATAAAAATTTTAGCAAAAAATACCAGGCGCCCAGCATGCTCAGCAAGCAAATTTTGATTTTAGGAATTTTTTAAAGTCGTATAACTTTTGAACGCCTGCACGGATTTTGTTCAAATTTTATGTGCAAGATAGGAAATTAAGTCAGCTTTCAAACAAGGTATATTATGTGGGCGTGGCATGACCAATTTCGGTAAGAAATGTGTATTTTTAAAAGGTCCTTTCGCAAAAAAATGAGCCGTGCTACGCCCATTAATTACATATCCCCAAAAAGCTGGAGAAATTTCCAATTTTTGCAAAAAATTCGACCCAAATCGCAGCAGTAGTTTCCCAGTTATACGCCAAGCAAGTTCACCTTCATTCTTGCAGTTGTGATTTTGAAAATCACGTCTGTATAAAAATTTTAGCAAAAAATACCAGGCGCCCAGCATGCTCAGCAAGCAAATTTTGATTTTAGGAATTTTTTAAAGTCGTATAACTTTTGAACGCCTGCACGGATTTTGTTCAAATTTTATGTGCAAGATAGGAAATTAAGTCAGCTTTCAAACAAGGTATATTATGTGGGCGTGGCATGACCAATTTCGGTAAGAAATGTGTATTTTTAAAAGGTCCTTTCGCAAAAAAATGAGCCGTGCTACGCCCATTAATTACATATCCCCAAAAAGCTGGAGAAATTTCCAATTTTTGCAAAAAATTCGACCCAAATCGCAGCAGTAGTTTCCCAGTTATACGCCAAGCAAGTTCACCTTCATTCTTGCAGTTGTGATTTTGAAAATCACGTCTGTATAAAAATTTTAGCAAAAAATACCAGGCGCCCAGCATGCTCAGCAAGCAAATTTTGATTTTAGGAATTTTTTAAAGTCGTATAACTTTTGAACGCCTGCACAGATTTTATTCAAATTTTTTGTGCAAGATAGGAAATTAAGTCAGCTTTCAAACAAGGTATATTATGTGGGCGTGGCATGACCAATTTCGGTAAGAAATGTGTATTTTTAAAAGGTCCTTTCGCAAAAAAATGAGCCGTGCTACGCCCATTAATTACATATCCCCAAAAAGCTGGAGAAATTTCCAATTTTTGCAAAAAATTCGACCCAAATCGCAGCAGTAGTTTCCCAGTTATACTCCAAGCAAGTTCATCTTCATTCTTGCAGTTGTGATTTTGAAAATCACGTCTGTATAAAAATTTTAGCAAAAAATACCAGGCGCCCAGCATGCTCAGCAAGCAAATTTTGATTTTAGGAATTTTTTAAAGTCGTATAACTTTTGAACGCCTGCACAGATTTTATTCAAATTTTTTGTGCAAGATAGGAAATTAAGTCAGCTTTCAAACAAGGTATATTATGTGGGCGTGGCATGACCAATTTCGGTAAGAAATGTGTATTTTTAAAAGGTCCTTTCGCAAAAAAATGAGCCGTGCTACGCCCATTAATTACATATCCCCAAAAAGCTGGAGAAATTTCCAATTTTTGCAAAAAATTCGACCCAAATCGCAGCAGTAGTTTCCCAGTTATACGCCAAGCAAGTTCACCTTCATTCTTGCAGTTGTGATTTTGAAAATCACGTCTGTATAAAAATTTTAGCAAAAAATACCAGGCGCCCAGCATGCTCAGCAAGCAAATTTTGATTTTAGGAATTTTTTAAAGTCGTATAACTTTTGAACGCCTGCACGGATTTTGTTCAAATTTTTTGTGCAAGATAGGAAATTAAGTCAGCTTTCAAACAAGGTATATTATGTGGGCGTGGCATGACCAATTTCGGTAAGAAATGTGTATTTTTAAAAGGTCCTTTCGCAAAAAAATGAGCCGTGCTACGCCCATTAATTACATATCCCCAAAAAGCTGGAGAAATTTCCAATTTTTGCAAAAAATTCGACCCAAATCGCAGCAGTAGTTTCCCAGTTATACGCCAAGCAAGTTCACCTTCATTCTTGCAGTTGTGATTTTGAAAATCACGTCTGTATAAAAATTTTAGCAAAAAATACCAGGCGCCCAGCATGCTCAGCAAGCAAATTTTGATTTTAGGAATTTTTTAAAGTCGTATAACTTTTGAACGCCTGCACGGATTTTGTTCAAATTTTTTGTGCAAGATAGGAAATTAAGTCAGCTTTCAAACAAGGTATATTGTGTGGGCGTGGCATGACCAATTTCGGTAAGAAATGTGTATTTTTAAAAGGTCCTTTCGCAAAAAAATGAGCCGTGCTACGCCCATTAATTACATATCCCCAAAAAGCTGGAGAAATTTCCAATTTTTGCAAAAAATTCGACCCAAATCGCAGCAGTAGTTTCCCAGTTATACGCCAAGCAAGTTCACCTTCATTCTTGCAGTTGTGATTTTGAAAATCACGTCTGTATAAAAATTTTAGCAAAAAATACCAGGCGCCCAGCATGCTCAGCAAGCAAATTTTGATTTTAGGAATTTTTTAAAGTCGTATAACTTTTGAACGCCTGCACGGATTTTGTTCAAATTTTTTGTGCAAGATAGGAAATTAAGTCAGCTTTCAAACAAGGTATATTATGTGGGCGTGGCATGACCAATTTCGGTAAGAAATGTGTATTTTTAAAAGGTCCTTTCGCAAAAAAATGAGCCGTGCTACGCCCATTAATTACATATCCCCAAAAAGCTGGAGAAATTTCCAATTTTTGCAAAAAATTCGACCCAAATCGCAGCAGTAGTTTCCCAGTTATACGCCAAGCAAGTTCACCTTCATTCTTGCAGTTGTGATTTTGAAAATCACGTCTGTATAAAAATTTTAGCAAAAAATACCAGGCGCCCAGCATGCTCAGCAAGCAAATTTTGATTTTAGGAATTTTTTAAAGTCGTATAACTTTTGAACGCCTGCACAGATTTTATTCAAATTTTTTGTGCAAGATAGGAAATTAAGTCAGCTTTCAAACAAGGTATATTATGTGGGCGTGGCATGACCAATTTCGGTAAGAAATGTGTATTTTTAAAAGGTCCTTTCGCAAAAAAATGAGCCGTGCTACGCCCATTAATTACATATCCCCAAAAAGCTGGAGAAATTTCCAATTTTTGCAAAAAATTCGACCCAAATCGCAGCAGTAGTTTCCCAGTTATACTCCAAGCAAGTTCATCTTCATTCTTGCAGTTGTGATTTTGAAAATCACGTCTGTATAAAAATTTTAGCAAAAAATACCAGGCGCCCAGCATGCTCAGCAAGCAAATTTTGATTTTAGGAATTTTTTAAAGTCGTATAACTTTTGAACGCCTGCACAGATTTTATTCAAATTTTTTGTGCAAGATAGGAAATTAAGTCAGCTTTCAAACAAGGTATATTATGTGGGCGTGGCATGACCAATTTCGGTAAGAAATGTGTATTTTTAAAAGGTCCTTTCGCAAAAAAATGAGCCGTGCTACGCCCATTAATTACATATCCCCAAAAAGCTGGAGAAATTTCCAATTTTTGCAAAAAATTCGACCCAAATCGCAGCAGTAGTTTCCCAGTTATACGCCAAGCAAGTTCACCTTCATTCTTGCAGTTGTGATTTTGAAAATCACGTCTGTATAAAAATTTTAGCAAAAAATACCAGGCGCCCAGCATGCTCAGCAAGCAAATTTTGATTTTAGGAATTTTTTAAAGTCGTATAACTTTTGAACGCCTGCACGGATTTTGTTCAAATTTTATGTGCAAGATAGGAAATTAAGTCAGCTTTCAAACAAGGTATATTATGTGGGCGTGGCATGACCAATTTCGGTAAGAAATGTGTATTTTTAAAAGGTCCTTTCGCAAAAAAATGAGCCGTGCTACGCCCATTAATTACATATCCCCAAAAAGCTGGAGAAATTTCCAATTTTTGCAAAAAATTTGACCCAAATCGCAGCAGTAGTTTCCCAGTTATACGCCAAGCAAGTTCACCTTCATTCTTGCAGTTGTGATTTTGAAAATCACGTCTGTATAAAAATTTTAGCAAAAAATACCAGGCGCCCAGCATGCTCAGCAAGCAAATTTTGATTTTAGGAATTTTTTAAAGTCGTATAACTTTTGAACGCCTGCACGGATTTTGTTCAAATTTTATGTGCAAGATAGGAAATTAAGTCAGCTTTCAAACAAGGTATATTATGTGGGCGTGGCATGACCAATTTCGGTAAGAAATGTGTATTTTTAAAAGGTCCTTTCGCAAAAAAATGAGCCGTGCTACGCCCATTAATTACATATCCCCAAAAAGCTGGAGAAATTTCCAATTTTTGCAAAAAATTCGACCCAAATCGCAGCAGTAGTTTCCCAGTTATACGCCAAGCAAGTTCACCTTCATTCTTGCAGTTGTGATTTTGAAAATCACGTCTGTATAAAAATTTTAGCAAAAAATACCAGGCGCCCAGCATGCTCAGCAAGCAAATTTTGATTTTAGGAATTTTTTAAAGTCGTATAACTTTTGAACGCCTGCACGGATTTTGTTCAAATTTTTTGTGCAAGATAGGAAATTAAGTCAGCTTTCAAACAAGGTATATTATGTGGGCGTGGCATGACCAATTTCGGTAAGAAATGTGTATTTTTAAAAGGTCCTTTCGCAAAAAAATGAGCCGTGCTACGCCCATTAATTACATATCCCCAAAAAGCTGGAGAAATTTCCAATTTTTGCAAAAAATTCGACCCAAATCGCAGCAGTAGTTTCCCAGTTATACGCCAAGCAAGTTCACCTTCATTCTTGCAGTTGTGATTTTGAAAATCACGTCTGTATAAAAATTTTAGCAAAAAATACCAGGCGCCCAGCATGCTCAGCAAGCAAATTTTGATTTTAGGAATTTTTTAAAGTCGTATAACTTTTGAACGCCTGCACGGATTTTGTTCAAATTTTTTGTGCAAGATAGGAAATTAAGTCAGCTTTCAAACAAGGTATATTGTGTGGGCGTGGCATGACCAATTTCGGTAAGAAATGTGTATTTTTAAAAGGTCCTTTCGCAAAAAAATGAGCCGTGCTACGCCCATTAATTACATATCCCCAAAAAGCTGGAGAAATTTCCAATTTTTGCAAAAAATTCGACCCAAATCGCAGCAGTAGTTTCCCAGTTATACGCCAAGCAAGTTCACCTTCATTCTTGCAGTTGTGATTTTGAAAATCACGTCTGTATAAAAATTTTAGCAAAAAATACCAGGCGCCCAGCATGCTCAGCAAGCAAATTTTGATTTTAGGAATTTTTTAAAGTCGTATAACTTTTGAACGCCTGCACGGATTTTGTTCAAATTTTTTGTGCAAGATAGGAAATTAAGTCAGCTTTCAAACAAGGTATATTATGTGGGCGTGGCATGACCAATTTCGGTAAGAAATGTGTATTTTTAAAAGGTCCTTTCGCAAAAAAATGAGCCGTGCTACGCCCATTAATTACATATCCCCAAAAAGCTGGAGAAATTTCCAATTTTTGCAAAAAATTCGACCCAAATCGCAGCAGTAGTTTCCCAGTTATACGCCAAGCAAGTTCACCTTCATTCTTGCAGTTGTGATTTTGAAAATCACGTCTGTATAAAAATTTTAGCAAAAAATACCAGGCGCCCAGCATGCTCAGCAAGCAAATTTTGATTTTAGGAATTTTTTAAAGTCGTATAACTTTTGAACGCCTGCACGGATTTTGTTCAAATTTTATGTGCAAGATAGGAAATTAAGTCAGCTTTCAAACAAGGTATATTATGTGGGCGTGGCATGACCAATTTCGGTAAGAAATGTGTATTTTTAAAAGGTCCTTTCGCAAAAAAATGAGCCGTGCTACGCCCATTAATTACATATCCCCAAAAAGCTGGAGAAATTTCCAATTTTTGCAAAAAATTCGACCCAAATCGCAGCAGTAGTTTCCCAGTTATACGCCAAGCAAGTTCACCTTCATTCTTGCAGTTGTGATTTTGAAAATCACGTCTGTATAAAAATTTTAGCAAAAAATACCAGGCGCCCAGCATGCTCAGCAAGCAAATTTTGATTTTAGGAATTTTTTAAAGTCGTATAACTTTTGAACGCCTGCACGGATTTTGTTCAAATTTTTTGTGCAAGATAGGAAATTAAGTCAGCTTTCAAACAAGGTATATTATGTGGGCGTGGCATGACCAATTTCGGTAAGAAATGTGTATTTTTAAAAGGTCCTTTCGCAAAAAAATGAGCCGCGCTACGCCCATTAATTACATATCCCCAAAAAGCTGGAGAAATTTCCAATTTTTGCAAAAAATTCGACCCAAATTGCAGCAGTAGTTTCCCAGTTATACGCCAAGCAAGTTCACCTTCATTCTTGCAGTTGTGATTTTGAAAATCACGTCTGTATAAAAATTTTAGCAAAAAATACCAGGCGCCCAGCATGCTCAGCAAGCAAATTTTGATTTTAGGAATTTTTTAAAGTCGTATAACTTTTGAACGCCTGCACGGATTTTGTTCAAATTTTTTGTGCAAGATAGGAAATTAAGTCAGCTTTCAAACAAGGTATATTATGTGGGCGTGGCATGACCAATTTCGGTAAGAAATGTGTATTTTTAAAAGGTCCTTTCGCAAAAAAATGAGCCGTGCTACGCCCATTAATTACATATCCCCAAAAAGCTGGAGAAATTTCCAATTTTTGCAAAAAATTCGACCCAAATCGCAGCAGTAGTTTCCCAGTTATACGCCAAGCAAGTTCACCTTCATTCTTGCAGTTGTGATTTTGAAAATCACGTCTGTATAAAAATTTTAGCAAAAAATACCAGGCGCCCAGCATGCTCAGCAAGCAAATTTTGATTTTAGGAATTTTTTAAAGTCGTATAACTTTTGAACGCCTGCACGGATTTTGTTCAAATTTTTTGTGCAAGATAGGAAATTAAGTCAGCTTTCAAACAAGGTATATTATGTGGGCGTGGCATGACCAATTTCGGTAAGAAATGTGTATTTTTAAAAGGTCCTTTCGCAAAAAAATGAGCCGCGCTACGCCCATTAAATTACATATCCCCAAAAAGCTGGAGAAATTTCCAATTTTTGCAAAAAATTCGACCCAAATTGCAGCAGTAGTTTCCCAGTTATACGCCAAGCAAGTTCACCTTCATTCTTGCAGTTGTGATTTTGAAAATCACGTCTGTATAAAAATTTTAGCAAAAAATACCAGGCGCCCAGCATGCTCAGCAAGCAAATTTTGATTTTAGGAATTTTTTAAAGTCGTATAACTTTTGAACGCCTGCACGGATTTTGTTCAAATTTTTTGTGCAAGATAGGAAATTAAGTCAGCTTTCAAACAAGGTATATTATGTGGGCGTGGCATGACCAATTTCGGTAAGAAATGTGTATTTTTAAAAGGTCCTTTCGCAAAAAAATGAGCCGCGCTACGCCCATTAATTACATATCCCCAAAAAGCTGGAGAAATTTCCAATTTTTGCAAAAAATTCGACCCAAATTGCAGCAGTAGTTTCCCAGTTATACGCCAAGCAAGTTCACCTTCATTCTTGCAGTTGTGATTTTGAAAATCACGTCTGTATAAAAATTTTAGCAAAAAATACCAGGCGCCCAGCATGCTCAGCAAGCAAATTTTGATTTTAGGAATTTTTTAAAGTCGTATAACTTTTGAACGCCTGCACGGATTTTGTTCAAATTTTTTGTGCAAGATAGGAAATTAAGTCAGCTTTCAAACAAGGTATATTATGTGGGCGTGGCATGACCAATTTCGGTAAGAAATGTGTATTTTTAAAAGGTCCTTTCGCAAAAAAATGAGCCGTGCTACGCCCATTAATTACATATCCCCAAAAAGCTGGAGAAATTTCCAATTTTTGCAAAAAATTCGACCCAAATCGCAGCAGTAGTTTCCCAGTTATACGCCAAGCAAGTTCACCTTCATTCTTGCAGTTGTGATTTTGAAAATCACGTCTGTATAAAAATTTTAGCAAAAAATACCAGGCGCCCAGCATGCTCAGCAAGCAAATTTTGATTTTAGGAATTTTTTAAAGTCGTATAACTTTTGAACGCCTGCACGGATTTTGTTCAAATTTTTTGTGCAAGATAGGAAATTAAGTCAGCTTTCAAACAAGGTATATTATGTGGGCGTGGCATGACCAATTTCGGTAAGAAATGTGTATTTTTAAAAGGTCCTTTCGCAAAAAAATGAGCCGCGCTACGCCCATTAAATTACATATCCCCAAAAAGCTGGAGAAATTTCCAATTTTTGCAAAAAATTCGACCCAAATCGCAGCAGTAGTTTCCCAGTTATACGCCAAGCAAGTTCACCTCCATTCTTGCAGTTGTGATTTTGAAAATCACGTCTGTATAAAAATTTTAGCAAAAAATACCAGGCGCCCAGCATGCTCAGCAAGCAAATTTTGATTTTAGGAATTTTTTAAAGTCGTATAACTTTTGAACGCCTGCACGGATTTTGTTCAAATTTTTTGTGCAAGATAGGAAATTAAGTCAGCTTTCAAACAAGGTATATTATGTGGGCGTGGCATGACCAATTTCGGTAGGAAATGTGTATTTTTAAAAGGTCCTTTCGCAAAAAAATGAGCCGCGCTACGCCCATTAATTACATATCCCCAAAAAGCTGGAGAAATTTCCAATTTTTGCAAAAAATTAGACCCAAATCGCAGCAGTAGTTTCCCAGTTATACGCCAAGCAAGTTCACCTTCATTCTTGCAGTTGTGATTTTGAAAATCACGTCTGTATAAAAATTTTAGCAAAAAATACCAGGCGCCCAGCATGCTCAGCAAGCAAATTTTGATTTTAGAAATTTTTTAAAGTCGTATAACTTTTGAACGCCTGCACGGATTTTGTTCAAATTTTTTGTGCAAGATAGGAAATTAAGTCAGCTTTCAAACAAGGTATATTATGTGGGCGTGGCATGACTAATTTCGGTAAGAAATGTGTATTTTTAAAAGGTCCTTTCGCAAAAAAATGAGCCGCGCTACGCCCATTAATTACATATCCCCAAAAAGCTGGAGAAATTTCCAATTTTTGCAAAAAATTCGACCCAAATCGCAGCAGTAGTTTCCCAGTTATACGCCAAGCAAGTTCACCTTCATTCTTGCAGTTGTGATTTTGAAAATCACGTCTGTATAAAAATTTTAGCAAAAAATACCAGGCGCCCAGCATGCTCAGCAAGCAAATTTTGATTTTAGGAATTTTTTAAAGTCGTATAACTTTTGAACGCCTGCACGGATTTTGTTCAAATTTTTTGTGCAAGATAGGAAATTAAGTCAGCTTTCAAACAAGGTATATTATGTGGGCGTGGCATGACCAATTTCGGTAAGAAATGTCTATTTTTAAAAGGTCCTTTCGCAAAAAAATGAGCCGCGCTACGCCCATTAATTACATATCCCCAAAAAGCTGGAGAAATTTCCAATTTTTGCAAAAAATTCGACCCAAATCGCAGCAGTAGTTTCCCAGTTATACGCCAAGCAAATTCACCTTCATTCTTGCAGTTGTGATTTTGAAAATCACGTCTGTATAAAAATTTTAGCAAAAAATACCAAGCGCCCAGCATGCTCAGCAAGCAAATTTTGATTTTAGGAATTTTTTAAAGTCGTATAACTTTTGAACGCCTGCACGGATTTTGTTCAAATTTTTTGTGCAAGATAGGAAATTAAGTCAGCTTTCAAACAAGGTATATTATGTGGGCGTGGCATGACCAATTTCGGTAAGAAATGTGTATTTTTAAAAGGTCCTTTCGCAAAAAATGAGCCGCGCTACGCCCAATAATTACATATCCCCAAAAAGCTGGAGAAATTTCCAATTTTTGCAAAAAATTCGACCCAAATCGCAGCAGTAGTTTCCCAGTTATACGCCAAGCAAGTTCACCTTCATTCTTGCAGTTGTGATTTTGAAAATCACGTCTGTATAAAAATTTTAGCAAAAAATACCAGGCGCCCAGCATGCTCAGCAAGCAAATTTTGATTTTAGGAATTTTTTAAAGTCGTATAACTTTTGAACGCCTGCACGGATTTTGTTCAAATTTTTTGTGCAAGATAGGAAATTAAGTCAGCTTTCAAACAAGGTATATTATGTGGGCGTGGCATGACCAATTTCGGTAAGAAATGTCTATTTTTAAAAGGTCCTTTCGCAAAAAAATGAGCCGCGCTACGCCCATTAATTACATATCCCCAAAAAGCTGGAGAAATTTCCAATTTTTGCAAAAAATTCGACCCAAATCGCAGCAGTAGTTTCCCAGTTATACGCCAAGCAAGTTCACCTTCATTCTTGCAGTTGTGATTTTGAAAATCACGTCTGTATAAAAATTTTAGCAAAAAATACCAGGCGCCCAGCATGCTCAGCAAGCAAATTTTGATTTTAGAAATTTTTTAAAGTCGTATAACTTTTGAACGCCTGCACGGATTTTGTTCAAATTTTTTGTGCAAGATAGGAAATTAAGTCAGCTTTCAAACAAGGTATATTATGTGGGCGTGGCATGACTAATTTCGGTAAGAAATGTGTATTTTTAAAAGGTCCTTTCGCAAAAAAATGAGCCGCGCTACGCCCATTAATTACATATCCCCAAAAAGCTGGAGAAATTTCCAATTTTTGCAAAAAATTCGACCCAAATCGCAGCAGTAGTTTCCCAGTTATACGCCAAGCAAGTTCACCTTCATTCTTGCAGTTGTGATTTTGAAAATCACGTCTGTATAAAAATTTTAGCAAAAAATACCAGGCGCCCAGCATGCTCAGCAAGCAAATTTTGATTTTAGGAATTTTTTAAAGTCGTATAACTTTTGAACGCCTGCACGGATTTTGTTCAAATTTTTTGTGCAAGATAGGAAATTAAGTCAGCTTTCAAACAAGGTATATTATGTGGGCGTGGCATGACCAATTTCGGTAAGAAATGTCTATTTTTAAAAGGTCCTTTCGCAAAAAAATGAGCCGCGCTACGCCCATTAATTACATATTCCCAAAAAGCTGGAGAAATTTCCAATTTTTGCAAAAAATTCGACCCAAATCGCAGCAGTAGTTTCCCAGTTATACGCCAAGCAAGTTCACCTTCATTCTTGCAGTTGTGATTTTGAAAATCACGTCTGTATAAAAATTTTAGCAAAAAATACCAGGCGCCCAGCATGCTCAGCAAGCAAATTTTGATTTTAGGAATTTTTTAAAGTCGTATAACTTTTGAACGCCTGCACGGATTTTGTTCAAATTTTTTGTGCAAGATAGGAAATTAAGTCAGCTTTCAAACAAGGTATATTATGTGGGCGTGGCATGACCAATTTCGGTAAGAAATGTGTATTTTTAAAAGGTCCTTTCGCAAAAAATGAGCCGCGCTACGCCCAATAATTACATATCCCCAAAAAGCTGGAGAAATTTCCAATTTTTGCAAAAAATTCGACCCAAATCGCAGCAGTAGTTTCCCAGTTATACGCCAAGCAAGTTCACCTTCATTCTTGCAGTTGTGATTTTGAAAATCACGTCTGTATAAAAATTTTAGCAAAAAATACCAGGCGCCCAGCATGCTCAGCAAGCAAATTTTGATTTTAGGAATTTTTTAAAGTCGTATAACTTTTGAACGCCTGCACGGATTTTGTTCAAATTTTTTGTGCAAGATAGGAAATTAAGTCAGCTTTCAAACAAGGTATATTATGTGGGCGTGGCATGACCAATTTCGGTAAGAAATGTGTATTTTTAAAAGGTCCTTTCGCAAAAAATGAGCCGCGCTACGCCCAATAATTACATATCCCCAAAAAGCTGGAGAAATTTCCAATTTTTGCAAAAAATTCGACCCAAATCGCAGCAGTAGTTTCCCAGTTATACTCCAAGCAAGTTCATCTTCATTCTTGCAGTTGTGATTTTGAAAATCACGTCTGTATAAAAATTTTAGCAAAAAATACCAGGCGCCCAGCATGCTCAGCAAGCAAATTTTGATTTTAGGAATTTTTTAAAGTCGTATAACTTTTGAACGCCTGCACGGATTTTGTTCAAATTTTTTGTGCAAGATAGGAAATTAAGTCAGCTTTCAAACAAGGTATATTATGTGGGCGTGGCATGACCAATTTCGGTAAGAAATGTGTATTTTTAAAAGGTCCTTTCGCAAAAAATGAGCCGCGCTACGCCCAATAATTACATATCCCCAAAAAGCTGGAGAAATTTCCAATTTTTGCAAAAAATTCGACCCAAATCGCAGCAGTAGTTTCCCAGTTATACGCCAAGCAAGTTCACCTTCATTCTTGCAGTTGTGATTTTGAAAATCACGTCTGTATAAAAATTTTAGCAAAAAATACCAGGCGCCCAGCATGCTCAGCAAGCAAATTTTGATTTTAGGAATTTTTTAAAGTCGTATAACTTTTGAACGCCTGCACGGATTTTGTTCAAATTTTTTGTGCAAGATAGGAAATTAAGTCAGCTTTCAAACAAGGTATATTATGTGGGCGTGGCATGACCAATTTCGGTAAGAAATGTGTATTTTTAAAAGGTCCTTTCGCAAAAAATGAGCCGCGCTACGCCCAATAATTACATATCCCCAAAAAGCTGGAGAAATTTCCAATTTTTGCAAAAAATTCGACCCAAATCGCAGCAGTAGTTTCCCAGTTATACTCCAAGCAAGTTCATCTTCATTCTTGCAGTTGTGATTTTGAAAATCACGTCTGTATAAAAATTTTAGCAAAAAATACCAGGCGCCCAGCATGCTCAGCAAGCAAATTTTGATTTTAGGAATTTTTTAAAGTCGTATAACTTTTGAACGCCTGCACGGATTTTGTTCAAATTTTTTGTGCAAGATAGGAAATTAAGTCAGCTTTCAAACAAGGTATATTATGTGGGCGTGGCATGACCAATTTCGATAAGAAATGTGTATTTTTAAAAGGTCCTTTCGCAAAAAATGAGCCGCGCTACGCCCAATAATTACATATCCCCAAAAAGCTGGAGAAATTTCCAATTTTTGCAAAAAATTCGACCCAAATCGCAGCAGTAGTTTCCCAGTTATACGCCAAGCAAGTTCACCTTCATTCTTGCAGTTGTGATTTTGAAAATCACGTCTGTATAAAAATTTTAGCAAAAAATACCAGGCGCCCAGCATGCTTAGCAAACAAATTTTGATTTTATTTTGTTGCTGATGAGAGTGTAAATGAAAAGAGAAGTTAAAATGCTATGAAATAAGCTTCAATTCACAACAAAGAACATTTATTTTCATATATTGAGAATGTAGTGCTTTGCCTTAACAACCACATGACAACAACGAAAGCCAAGGAGTGAGCAAAAACAGTTGAATTATTGATAAATGGTAACTAATGCCGATTTCATAAAATACAATTATGTGCAATATATAATAAATGCTTGTCATTGCCTCACTGACACAGACAATAACATGCAAGTGATGATTGCAACGATAACACATTGTAGAATAATGTAGTTTAGTTCAAAGTTCTGGCATGCACGTTTCGTGCACATGCATATATACCGTAAAGTTTCTAATGGGACTTTTATTATATTGTATATGATTATACTGTATAAAAGAAAGTTGATGATTATATAAAAATAAAAATAATGAATTATAATTATATAAATAATTGCATACTATTAAAAAGTATGTATTTTAATTGCTTGGTGGAATTTTCTTTAATTGATATTTGAATATTGCCTTAAAGTGACTCTTAATGATTGAGACATAAGCTGGCAAACATTTACAATGAAACGAATAAAAAATAATTCATTTATAAACTTTAATAATTATATAATTAATAATAAATAATAAATTAAGCAATTCGCCGAGACTGTGATTCATTGGTTAAACCGTTGTATGGACAGACGGACAGAAAGTGTAACATAGTTCAATCGATTGAAAGGTCAAGTTTAGTAAAGTTATATTTGGCTTAAGCCAATTTTGATATATTCTTTATATAAATAAAGTAATGATTGGACCTGACATGTTTACAATTGCGTCCTTTTTTAACGTTTATTACTGCTTAAAATTCGACTACTCCTTATTTTAGCGTATAGGTAAAACCTACTTAAATGTGTTTGTTGTTCACTAATTGTGGGCATGGTTAATTAATTACATAAACCATCTGTGCAAAATATCAGCTCATTAACACAATATTTGTCAGCATAAGTGTTTCAGAGATGAACGCATGAATACACTTTGAATTGTTAAATTAACGAAAAACAAAACTTTCATAAACAATGAGTAATGTTTTTAGTCTTTTATTATATAATTAGGTCCCCAACGACACTTATAACTTAATGTAAAAATGGACTTAATCAATTTCATGTCTCCGCCGATTTCACACAATTCATTTTGCAGTTATTGCACTATAGCATCGGCACGCTTTTTTTGCCTTTTACCTTTTATTATCATTAATTTTATAATACCTGATATTGTTTGGTCAAATGTTTAGGTTTATTTAATTTTCTACTTTGACTCAATCAATTACACTTTGTGCTGTGTTTAGGGGGCACTGTTTAGACAAATGTAATTAACAAAAAACTGACATAGAGCTGTATTATATTCTCCATACATCTCATTTTACCTCTGTTCATATATCATACAAAAACTAATGTGCGTGCATACGTAATGCGTAGATGAAAACATATACGTACCCTGCATGCCTGCGTATAATACGTATTGTTTCCTTTTAAATAAAAACTGCACCAAGTGTCGCAGTTCTTTTTGTAGATTGTTTAAGAAGAAGAAGAAGAAGAGCAAAAGTAAAACGTATCAATTGTTTACTTACACAGTTCACAACCTGTGATTCGTCTTTGTTTGTTTGTATTAAAACCGATTAATTGACTTCAACCTCCCGGGAAAATTTCATAATTTCTGCTTAATCAGGTATTTAAGCAGGCTTTTAGAACTATTATTTTTATATTAACACTTTTTATGGCTTTAACGCGTTATTATTATTGATCAACATTTCTCAACAATTTAAAATAACTGAAAAACACTTTTGTCTATCGTTCAAAATGATTACTAACAAAAGCAACTTTATATATGAGTGTTTTAATTAAAATGTTGCTTCTTCCGTAAGTTGTTGTTTTATTAACTTTCAAAAATATATATATTTTTATTCATTCTTACAATTGACTTTTGAATTGCTCGCATACATACTTACAGATATACTAAACTTTGTGAATAAGTTTCTCCTCCATTCTCTACTACGAATATAAAATATATTGTAACTCATTTCCACTTCAACTTTAACTTGCCTTGAACCATAAAGTAGAAAACATTTCTTTTATTCAACATTAAAAATGAAACTTTTTAAACACTTCCATATATCACAGTTTTTAAAACAGTTTAAAATAAAGAAAGTTATATTCAGCTCTCTTATAATAAAGGTTTCAGAGCAATTAACACTGCAAATAACAAAAACAAGAGAAAAACGCTATAATAGACTTGTGTAATATTTTGGATATTCATCATATTCATTCATCAATCAGTATATACTAAGAAAATTTTGAACGCTTATATCTGGGAAACCGACAGATGCTGTTATGGGTCTGAAAGTTTTTACGCCTTCTTTTCTAAATTCGATGAAGAATTCTTGGGCCTATTTTTTAATAAAGAACTCATTGTAAAATTGGTTAAGTTGAACCCTATCGCAATTCAAAAGTTATACGCTATTCAACACACACACATTTTGGACGAAATGAATGTAAAATATTTCGTACGATTGTGCCAAATTTCCCAAACAATAATAACAAGCAAACCAAAAAGAAGGTCATATTCGTTTGTTTATAACTTTTCAACGACAACTCCAATCTTGGTCAAATTTTTTCCAAATATTTGGAAATTCTCTCTAGCTTTTCAGGGATATTTAATTTATGGGTATTGTTTATTAACTAAGTGGGCGATGCCACGCCCATATAATATACTATATTTGAAAGCTGGATTAATGAGCAAATTTCAAATAAAGTTTGAACAAAATCTGAGTGGCAGTTTTTAAGTTATAAGACTTTAAAAGATATGTTCAATCAAGGTTGGCCTACAGAGCAATTTTAAGCGTCTAGTGCTTTTTACTTAAAATATTTAAAACAATTAAATAACTAGAAAACTACTGTTCCGATTTTGGTCAATTATTTTGGAAAAAAAAGTGGTAAAAACATAAAATTCATCCGATTATCAGAAGTTAACCCCATAATATGTAAATGGAATTAATGTGACAAGTTTCATTGGATATTATAATAATTGTGGATATTTGCTTCATTACTGCTTAATTTATATGTGACCTTTAAAGGTGTTAGAGAAAGAGAGTGTAAAAATATACAAAAAACCATTAAAGACACTCATATCGATTATGTTGACATATTGAATACACATCCAACAACGTAAGTCACCATAGCGTATGAGTAATATTATGTTTTATCACACGGCCGCAATCCTTTATAAGCAAACAAATAATATATGAAAAATTGAAATAAAATTATTTAAATATTAATTGCATCATACTGTACAGGTATTTAGCTCCTATTTGTACTATTCATGCTTTTTGCTGTTAACACATGTTGCCATTAATAACGCATAATATTATATATGAATATGACTGCGCTACTTGCACATCACATACGTAACTCATCACAATGCCATATTTTATGTCTACATGAATTATAAATGAAACTTTTCGCACAGTTTTTTTTTTTTTTAACAAATGCCGACAAATTTTTCATTTTCCCAACTTACGAAAATTTCTCTTCAGTATCATTAATTGCGTTATATATGGGAATTGTTACTTTTGTTATATATATATAGAAGCCAATTAGACGCGTTAATCTAAGCGTAAAGATAAATGTACTGCAAAAAAAAGTGTAATTTCAACCATGACTTGACACTCGATGCCAGTGCTAGAGTTATTTTCCATTGTCAGCATAAATGCGTTGTGTTGTGTATGTTTGACACCTGCTGCGGGTACAATAGATTTCCTAATAAAATTCGTTGGTCCCTTCCCATAACACATTAAAACAGTTAGACAATATGCAGGAATTTTTAATTAAAAATTCACACACACACCCTCACTTGCTTACACTTAATATAGAATAAAAATTTATAAAAATGAAATCATTTACAAATCGTGGAATGTTTCTATCTATTATGCAACTCACTCAATAATACCAATTTGAAGGGTGTATGTTTTTTACATTTGTATACCTTCCACATGATATGGACCTTATACTAAATTTGTTATTCCGTTTGCAACATTTAGAAACAGGAGCAGGAATATTGCAAATTGTATATAATATTTCAATAAACACCAAAATCTTAGGCAATCTGGGCAAGTCCGATCGTGTGTCTGTTTGTTTTGAAAAGTCTCCCTGTCGTAAATGTTGAGATATTAAAATGATATATTATGCAGAGTTTCTTCACGCAGATCACTATTTAAATTGGGCGAAATAGTATGAGAGTCATGCTCAGAATGAACCCATAAAGTTAAAAATTGTTACATATTATATATTTATAATTATTCCTTTCATCGATATCCGGAAAAGAGGCGGAGTCAGATAAAATGCTAACCCACCACTTTTTACAAAAAAGCAATATTCAGCATAAGAATAAATTTGCAAGCAGATACGTGATATGTACACTATTGGAGAGCGCATTCATTCATTCATAGATGTAGAGGATACTTAAGATTCGGCCTAAATCATATTTGGCTTTTCTTTAGGTATAATATAAATTTGCATTTTACACTTCACTAATTTCATTTTCCTGGTTTTCTAAAATAAAAGAAAATAAAATAAAAAAAGCTTTTTCCAGCACCGTCACACCATTCACTACCCTCACCGTTGCACATGTTCGAAAAATTGGCTTCAACACATGCTTTCACATACAGCAGCGTTCGTGCATGTTTCACTTTTTTCCATTTTTATGCTTCTACTCTTTGTTTATTTTTATTTTTCAATACAACATATGAACAATGATATAAAAAATAAATGCTAATGAAAGCGAAAGTATGTAGGATGCAAAGAAGACATTTGAAATCAGTTGAATAGAACACTGTCACATGTTGTTAATGGCTGAAAAGTTTATCCAATCTAAAAAACTGTCAAAATCCGAAACAATCTAATCAAACCCTGTCTTCTGCTCATCTCATGGTCACTTGTATTGAGGTGAAATTCGGTATAAATAATCAAATGGAAGTTTCCTGCACGCGCTTTCATTTTTTCTTTCTTGCTTTTTTTTTTTAAATCGGTGCTCAGAAAAAAATTCGTTTAAGTGCATGCAATGTACCAATCGTACATGTTCCTTATTCAACATATGACATTTTCATATTCAATGAGTATTGTGTGCAATATATGTGCTGCGTAGGTATTAAATAGCAAGCGATAACTTCATTCGACACAGTGCGTAACTCTATTAAGTTAAATGTCAGTTGCAGCAATTTTCGTTAGTTAATAACAACAACAACAACAATGAAAGTACTTATCAACAGATATAGTATAAGGAATATACGTTTATGATTTTCTATTTGTATTTTGTATGTGTGCTAAAGTACCAGAATATATTAACTGAAAGGGAATATTTTGAATACACACTTAAACATTTGTACGTTTACATTTTTTTATATTCACCACATAGAATTGGTTTATATCTGATCTTGTCCCCACAAATATCCAATTTTAATACCAATCATTGTTCAGGGACAGCCTCTTACACATTAAGCTAGTTTTAAAACCATTCATTGCCGACAAGCACCAACCAAATACGGCAAAAGCGACTTCATATTAAATATTGATTCAAAGTATGTACCTTTTATTAAAGCACCAAGGCCCCTCTTTTAAATGTTTTTGTCATATAGTTAAATTTAATGTTTAATAAATTTCTTCTATATTTATATTTAAAACACATAATATTTTCTCTCCTTCTATTTATTTGTTTAAGGGGAAAAAAACTTCTCAAACTTTTCTTAACGCTTCCTTTAATATCTCTCTCTCTCTCTCTCTCTCTCTCTTCATTCATCCCTCCCTTTCTTTTATTTCCGTTTCGATAAAGTTTCAAAAAAGATTAGTAGCCAGCTAAAGTATTAAGAAGAATAAGTATGGGTCTTAATTAAATTTTAATAAGCTTTGCGGACACTGTGTTAATTTATGGTTGAACCCAGGCGTGCGCTTCCAAATGGAGATCTCCTTAACTCAACATATTACAATTTCTTGCTAACCATTACCACTTCAATATGCTGTTTTTCATCAAGTTAATACGTTTTCATGTTTTTCATAGTACACGACTTTCTATAATAACCACTACAACTGTTGGTGTAATAATATTAAGAGAACTTTAATTAAATATAATTCAAGGACAGGGAAAGCATATGGATAAAACTTATAATAAAGTTGTTTGAAGATTATGTGAAGGCATTGTACATTTTCTTAAAGTTATAGAGAGATTTTGTATAAAGAGAAATAAGAATTTATTTAGAAAATTTTATATAATTTTTACAAATAATAAGAAAACTCTTTCAACAAGCCTTTAATCGGTGCTGATCTTATTTAGCCAGACGTAGTAAAAGTTCAATTTAAAAGACGGATTGTATCATAACCTAACAATTTGGTTCTCTTGTTATAAAAAAAATTATTAATTAATTGTTTGCAACTGCAATCAGTATTCAGTAAGTTTAAGTCCTCTTCCATATTTATACACTTTACATAAGATGAAGGAATAAGGCGTCAGAGACCCTACATAGTATATATATTCTTGATCAGCATCAAAGTAGTCGGATAACAAACATTCCCTCAATTCACAAAAACCAAATTTCCCATGAAGCTGGACAGGTATTACAATCACTTTTAAGAAAGCGCAATATGTATATGTATCACGCCACGCCCTCTGTTTTATATTTAAGATTTGCCTTAAGCCAGATTTGGTTTTTGTTATTTGTTTAAATTAATTTTTAAAGATTTTCATGAAAGTTTTCATTTTTTTCCTTTTTCATCATTTTTTTTTTTTCATTCTTTTTTTTTTCTCATATTATAAAACGAATTATAAATAATTTCGCGAGATGTTCTATGAATTTTGAAAGAAGCATTTTTCCGCTCCATCGCAGCGAAAAATAAGATGTATAGGCATGGACAATCATAAACAATGAAACATAAAGAATAAGAAGAATAAGATGGAAAAGATGTATTGTAGTATAGATAAGTGGAAAAGGAAAATTAAATGAAACAATGGAGACAATAGAGATATGCTGACATTTAACAATAACAACAACGAGTACCGAATCTTCTCTACCCTTAGACCCTCATAAACTTTTCCTTTTCATTTGAAAAAAGCTCATAACGAACATGTACGCATATGCGCACACAAACTTGCGTACATATATTGTACATATAATGAACGGTTGTAAAGTTCAACAATAACTTCCGTTCATTTGTTCGTTTTGTCTCGCATTGAAAATGGAAACAAACAAAAAAAGAAAGAGTCAAGTTCAAGACGCATAACGATGAAAGCGAAAATAGAGAAGAACAAGAACAAGAACAAGAACAAGAAGAAGAAGAAGCAATCGTAATAAATAGAAAAGCATAAAGAATGTTGGCTGTTTGCCTAACAGCTAACGTAATACACCCTTAATGCTAACACTTTAGAATAGAAAATTACTATCAGTAGCTAGCAATAGACAAAAAAAAAAAACACAACTAAACGAGAACAAGATTTAAATCTTAACGTGAAATGCTTGTTATTATATTTGTGCTTATTGGGTATATGCGTGCGATTAGATGTGCATGTGTTTGTGTTTGAATGGAGTAATAAAAATGATAAATGTGTTTCAAGTAAAACTCAAGACCACGACCAAGGCCAAGACCAACATTTCGAATAAATATGTATACTCGTACACAAACACACAAACAAACACGTAAACAGACTCATTCATAGACAATTTTACCCAGACGCTAAGGAACATACACACAAAAACTAATCATTAAAATTCATACAGAACTACTAACACCATGAAAATGATAACGGAAATATGGAGAAAAAATTATTTGTAAGCAATAAAGATGGAAACAAAAGTACAAAAAAAAGTAAATTTGGCTTAGAACACACCTTAAATAAGCAAAGCATAAATATATACAAAGTAGGCATGCCAGGTACCTGATTAGGGTCTCAATAGCTTCTGTATCAACAAGTCAGGTTAAAGGCTTGTATCTATAATTCGTTCATGCATAACTTTTCTAATTTATAGATAAATCATGGGCGAGAAAGCCACGCCCACATCAATTTTGACTTATTTAAATAGGAAACTTTGTGGAAACGTGTGCATATCAAAATTTCAGCTCAATGTCTTAAAATTTAAAACCACAAACGCTGCTACATATTTTAATACTGATCAAGAATATATATACTTTACAGTGCCTACGATTTTCCATCTCATTTGAAGGTTATAACAAAAAAAGTCTACCAAAATAAGAAGAAATCAAAATTATAGACAGCACTGTAGTAGGAAACAGTTTCCTTTCTTAAGAAAATGTTTTTTGAAATGTGTCTGTGTTCAGAACTAGCAGCCATCTATTTGTCTATTTGTTGTTTTTGTTTTAATATTTAGTAAATAAATTGTTCATAAATAAAGCAACAGCAAAATTTACTTTAATTCTAAGATAATCGGTTCGAGAGAGTACATAAACATTTCTGTACATGTAGCCCTGTTGGCATTAAAAATAAAGTTCCTTCTAAATTAGGTGGCAACATTTGCTTGATTATATTTTTTCACAAAATAACAAACAACACAAAAGTGAAAAAAGAATCAAAAAAAAAAAGAAAACCACAAGAAAAACTTTGTCTGGATCTTTGTGATTTGTGCAACCACCACACCAGCCAACAAACCCAGAGAAGTGAAAAAAAAACACTGAATTTTGTTTTGTTTCTCTCTAACTGAGTGAATAACGTAATGGCAGCACAACATAAAACCCAAGAAATGTGAAATGTATTGTCATCATTAAAGTTACGACGTGGCATACAAATCACAATTTAATGAATCCGGCATTAAAGGAATAATAAATTTCATAGCAATGATAATGATTTCTTCATGGATACTAGACTTTGGACGAAATATACAAAATATTTATGTCTTCACATTATGATTCAAATAAGAATACGTGTCTAACTCCACTCAGTTTTTGATGCTGATGAAGAGACTTTGTAGGGTTTCTGGGTATTAGAAACGGAGAGAGACATTAACTTGCAATTCGTATACTTTACGTGTTGTCTGTTATCCGGTCATACCAATTTTTGTCACATCGTTGGAAGCAATAACAATAATCAATTTTTATGACTGATAGATAGATTTTTGCTAAATGTGGGTGTGATTGTTTTGCTTTTTTTAAATATTAACCTGGCGACCTTAACTAAGAATGTTTATACCATTGTAACATTGTTGCTTCAACCCAGATTTTTAATGATCAAACATGTGAAACCTTGACCAAAAAGAATTCGAAATCTCAACACACATTTTGATTCAATATTAGTTCACTTATGGACTATTGATCTGCAATCTTTCAACCGTTGAGTTTATTTATAAGTTCATCTTTTATCCATCTGCAATAGATGCGCGCAAACATTGACGAATTAAGCTAAAAACAGCAAAATTTTGATCTAGTAAAATTACATTAGAGAGTGTCTGATGTCATTTTATAATATAAACTATTTATTATATTTAGTATCCTTACACTGCACAGCATAAAATCAATTATTAATCAATACCCACAGAATATAATGACACCGTGAGGTATGAAGGTTGCTCAATGTAAACATATAACCAACAACACTCATACGCCACCGTGTTAATGTTGTTGTATAATAAATGTCTGCGTGTTAAGCAATTAAATAATAATTTATGCTGATGAATAAAAATCTGAGTTGTTTTTTTTTTTTTTATATTTGTTTTTGTTTGTACTCCCCGAAACATTTTTTCACCAGCATACGTACCGTACGTAGGTACATACCTACATACAAAATATTAATAAATACACGGACACATTTTAACAGACTCATCCATATTAACTTAACTGCCTGGCAATGCGGAAAAATGTCAGTTTCTCTCAACATGACATTGAAATTAAAAAAAAATAGAAAAGTTCATACAAATACAAAATGGAGTGACACCAAAGCAGAATGAATGAAAGTGACGCGGAGAGGTGAAACAAAACAAAAAAAAAAAAAAAACAAGTAATATTTTAACTAAATGACTGCATGCATGGAGATTTATTGCCAATATTTTCCATAAAATAGCTTTACAAAGAGGGAAAGAGAAGAAGATAGAATAGCAGGCATATTGCAGCATTCGCAATAAACTACTGTCGAGTGTTTTATACCCGTTTCTTTTTTCAACAATTTTAATTTTATCGAAACGTATCAATGCTTTTTTTTATCGGTTTTATATATGTATGTATATATATTAATCGACATAAAATTATATATACATATATGTACATAATTTCTGATATTCAGCATTTTCCTTTTTTTCTTTTTGTTAAACCGTCTTGTTTTTCTGTGTTTTATATATAAATTTTTGTTGCTATTGTTATCATTTACGCACTTGACGTTGACTATGGTAGTGACAACAGCAACAATAACAGCAACAGCAGCAACAACAATAAAAAGTTGACATCGATGGCATTATGTTGGATTATGTTACACAAGCTGTTGTTGCACTCTCAGTGAAAGCTTACGGAAGCAGCAATTGTTCCACTTAACAATGTATTCTATGGTAAATCTCACCAAACAAATTTGCCTTATCAACCTGCTTTCTCTCACATGTGTTGTAATTTAATATTTTTATTATTATTTAGTTTATTGTTATTTTATTAGTTTTCACACGCAATTGAAACTATTTGAAAAAAAAGTAATGTTGGAAAATATTTAAGAACAAGAACAAGAAAAATTATTGTAATGAAAAAACTTAAATACTTTCTAAATCTATTTGCAAAACAAATCAATACACAGTACCCGGTCACGTTCTCTATTAGTATATAAATTATGTATAAATTGTGGTCGTGTTTGTTATTCAATTTTTTAAGCACTGTAGGCGTGCCTTTTAACAAATTTTGCCATTTTCACTTATAAACCCAATATATCATATATATGAGCTGTATAAAATGGAGACATAGTTAGGCAGGCAGAAATATATGATTCGATCGGTATAGAAATTGAGAATGATCCAAAACATACTTATTTTGTAGAATTTTTGCAAACGTTTTTCCAAAACGAATATGTCTCTGATCACAAGATGATGGATGTAGAAATAAAATTTTCAGTGTTCCAATTAGCCTAAACCAATGACTTCTTTTCATTCTCCTTCCTTATAAGAGATTTTGTGTTTGAAAATAACGTTTTTTCAACTCATCAAAGATTTGTTTGTTCCAGATACTCTTACCTAAGATCCTGATATTATTAATATTGTTACATTAAAACTTAACCTTAATCCGAAGCTCTATTCTTTTTAAAATAAAGATTTAACAAGATAGAGAAGTTCGGTTAAGACCGAAGCTTAAATACCCTCCACCTTTTGCAATTCTCTAAAAAATAACTTTCTATTGCGATATTTATGTATATGACTATTTCAAGTACTTACGCAAATAATGCTTTTTTTTTTTAATTGTAGGCGTTTGCGTTATTCAATCATGCCCATTTTTGGCACAGTATTGGATAACGGTACCACTTATATATATACACCAAATTTCAACTTGATAGGCATAGTATTGTGCGATATATAATGTTTTATAGATACAATTTTTTTCGAGGTATGTTGAGCTTATCATTTATTGTAGGCGTGTCTCTTAACCGATTTTGCTCAATTTCAATACGAAACAGCGAAATTAAACTAAGATTAAGTGTGCCAAGTTTCAATTTGATATCTCAAAAATTACGACCTTGAGAGTGCCAACAACAGACGGACATACGGACACATAGACTGTCATGTCTCAAACGATTTCTCTTTTCATGCTGATTAAGAATATATAAGGTTTGTAGGGTCTCCGAGGCTTCCTTCGATGTGTTGTAAACGCATGATCAAAATAAATATACCCTCTTCCCTAAGGTGGAGGGTATAAAAAAAATTACTTCGTATTAATATTATCCTTCAAACTTGGTCTTCGTACGTATGAAAAATTTAGCTGCAATTTTTGTGCTATAATTCATTGAAACCCCTTTTTTTTCAAATGTAAAGAAAAAATTTCAGTAAGTGAGTAAAGCGAGAAAATGATAAATGATGCCATAAACCATAAATTATAGTCTCGAACGTTTATGCAAACGTGAGGCAGTAAATATCACGTGACTTACCTACAACACATGGACACCATGTAAATGGAAACGCACAATCAGCTCTCATTTACGCATACAGTCAGAATTGTGCTACACATACTATACCATGTAGTTGTGCTGACTGAAGTGAAGCAAAAGTCAAGAATTACAGAATAATACAAAGTCAGTACGATACAGTGTAGAAAACAATGAATAATAGAGTAAATAATGGAGAGAAGCGCATACTTAAGGGAAGAGGCGAATAATACAACGTAGAAAAGCTGTAAGAGAGATACTGATCGAAAAATGAAATTACATACATTCAACCACATACCGTTACGCAGTTTGTTTTGACACTTTTAATGCCCTCTCTTGACATTCATAACGTGCCTTGTACATGCACAATAATTAAGCCTACTTAAATGCCGTAGACGCCCAAAAGCCCTTTTCCTCTTAAACACCATTATCATCTCTATGTATAACATATTAATCACACACATAGCAATCCAACCAACAACAAAATGCCATTTAACGTTCGCTGGATGAAGTTAAAACCTTCAATGTCCACTCATAGGTGGCAAACATTTCGTATGAATACTATGCATTTAACTGTTTTATAAAGTTTATAAAGTACAGTATGTGCATACAGAGAGTTTCAGTAATAAAATATTTTTACCGCCAACCATTTCAATGGTTCGTTGTGTGTCATTGAAAATCCCGCACATCCTGTATTCACGTGAATCGCTAGCAATGGTCACCGAAATATTATACCGACCAACTGACTGATTATCTGACTCTATACCAGTAACCCTACAAAATATACACGTATCTGTTTATCTTTTTATTTAGTTTAAGTACAGGTTCCACGGATATGAAACATTTTCGTGTACATGTGCGTGTACTTTTCAGGTGTTAAATTCCATTATATGCACAATATGCGTACTGTACTGTAAGTGGAGTTTTCATACAAATTTCCTTCTTTCAACTGAATTTTTTTTCTTCTTGATGGTGTTCGAAATATTTTTTTAAACAAAGTTTTCGTATATATGGGTTTTTTGACCGGCGCATTTCATATCGTAAGCTATCATCTACCGCAATTCTACTGCATAATCAACAGCCATTACAACACAACAACAACAATAAGAACAAGTGAAACAGCTAAATTTTGGCTTCGGCCAAATCTTAAATACCCTCCACATCTACAATAGCAGACGTGACAGGTTTGTGATTACGTCTTCTAATAGTATATGCATTACGTACCAGCTTGAAAGTTGAATTTTATGTGAAGTGCGGTTTTTCGTAAATTATGAGCACGTCTTAGGAGATAAGTACAAATATGAGCATTGATTGTGGGCGTGGCTCTTGAACGATTTTTTCCTTTTTTTAATAGGCATCTGTTTAAAACACTTAATTTACCATTAAAGAATTTCAGCTTAATATCTGAAAATTTACTCCCGTGAAAATTCAGCAACAACAGACAGACACACGGATTTATGTCTAGATCGACTCAGTTTTTTATGCTTAACCGCCTTCTGAATGTTACAAACGAAAAAACAAATTTAGTGTATCCCCATCTTGTGTGGGGGGTATAAGCACAATCATTGCTATTACCCTCATCAACATCATCAGCAGCAGTAATAGCAGCTACAGTGTCACATCAAAAAGGACGCAGTAGTTTTGTTGTTGTTGCGGTAGTAACTTAAACCAAACTCTGTTGTTACCTGACAATTTTAATTTCATTGTCCTTTTCATTGTTCATTCTTTCTCTTTTACTACTTCTCCTCTCTCTCATATTTTTTGGGGACGGTCACTACAGGATTTATCTGCTTAAAATCAAGTATGTTTACAAGAAATAAAAAATGTACCAACAGCAGAAGACAAAAATCATAATAACAGTATTATAATTTCGTTAAAAAAAAAAACAAATACTCAACAATATGTTTTTTAAAACCGCATTTTCTTTGCCATCATCGCGGATACATGGGCGAATTTGATAATAATGTTCAAGTGTGAATGTGTAGCAATGTGTTCTCTTATGAAATTTGTAGTTGAAAAAATTAAAACCTTTGGTTTTAATGGTACTACGCAACAGACAGTATCACATTGGTTTGCCACATTTCGTTCAGGTAACTTTGACCTCGTGGTCAAACATCAATAATGACGAATTAAAGGTCTCTGTTGAATCTAACCCATCTTAGAGCGCCCATGAATTATCTTTAACGAAATGTTGCAAAAACTTAAAGAGAAATAGCATAAGTTGGTCAACAGATTGACTCCCATTTTATTGCATGATAATGCAAGACCTCACACTGCACAAGTGGTTGTACAGCAAGTGGTCTTCATCATGGTCCATACTCCCCAGATCTTGATCCTACTTGCTGACTACCACTTTCTTCGCAACTTGAACAACTTTTTAAGTGGAAATTACTTTAATTCCGACAACGCTCTAAAACTGGCCCTTCAAGAATTAATTGACTCTCGTTCGCCAGAGTTTTATTTTACCGGCCTAAACAACTTGACGCTTAAATGACAAAAATGTAGATGCATACTCTTTGATGAATAAAATAATTTCTTTCATTTTTAACTCATCAATCAACTTTGTTTTATTTTCTACAAATATCATACTTGACGACGCAATATTTGAGCATTTAGAAATGTTATGTGTTTGGGTAAATAGTCACACGTCTATATAAGAGTGCAACAATTTTTATTAAATTTTGACAAAATGAGTCTAAGAGTATAAAAAACTGAATTTGGCTTAAACTAAATCTTAAATATACAGCAAATCTATATGTAAACAGGAGGAATGGTTTACAATCTTTATACATAATTTATATATTATGCATAAACTAACAAGTTAGATTAGGTTTTTTTGTACAGAGTGGGTGTGTTTGCCATCCGACCTCTCTTACTTATACAAAAACGATGATGGAAATACAGTCATGCCCTTCAAGAACTATCTAACAGTCACTTGAAATTAAAATTTTTTATTCATGTTTATAATAATTGCTTTGCTAAAAATGGGCGAGGTTTAATTACAAATACGCCCACAATTTACTAAAAACTTGTATGGCATTTAATCCGATTTTCAGTTTTGTTCTAAACCGAATGTATTACCTATTGATTTGCTGAAAAGGTATATTCAATGAAAACTATGAAAAAATTATTGATATTCTTTCAATAGCTACAAAAACTCTTTATAAAACACTTCATAATATGTTCAATACTGCGACCAGTGACTGAGACCGACTATGCTTGATATGGTAGCTAGAAAAGTGACATTATTTATCCGTTAGATTAATGTATGTGTCGCATGAATTCGTGTGCTGTGTTATCCTGGCATACAGAAGGCCCATAATTTACGTTGTCGTTGTATTTAACAAAAAAAAAAAAAAAAAAGATTAAAAAGGAGAAGGATTACCACCCAACGACCGCAGACCATTTTCAAATTGTTCAGCATAATATATGAAAGCGGAATTTTGTCTATATAAGCAAAACGTATTGTTATTATGTTACAAATTTACCACCACCCCACCAGATCGCTGTACAACAACAAAGGTAAAACTTGCAAAAATCTAAATGTATTTACAAAAAGGCCGGCAAACAAAATCACCCACCATGGCCAGACATAATTTGGAAAAGTGACACATGTTTAATCGTTTACGTTTGTCACAATGCCAACTATAACCTTTACGTGCTGTGAGAAGTTTAACTTCATTTATGTGAATGTAACGGGTTAACGCTTCCATTGGTATATAAATTTTCTCTTTAAAGAATTTATTACCACCTCGGTAGATGGGTGGGAATATTTTTTAAATGAAATTAAAATTAAAGTCAATTCAGTCTTTTTCTCTATAAAGGCAGACGTATCCGGAAAACGAACCACTCAATAAAAATGCAATGTGCCGATGATGGGGGGAAGAGGGATAATGCATGGAAGAAAAAACCTCAAAAAACAAATAAAAGTGACACGAAACTGTAATTATTTTTTGCAGCAGCGCTATGCTTCATAATTACACATCTTTTGTGTACCATTAACGCACTCACACATAGTGCATACGCGTTGTATGCGCCTACAATTACATTTTATTGCGTATACCCTCTCGTCCATTACGTGCAAAATTTTGCCATTTATTTTTCAGACTCATTTGCATAGTTAACCATAACTGACAATAAATGCGTTTCTCTCTGTCACGTAAAAACGTAATATAAACACCCATATATATATACACACACACTAACATGTTTATGTCTAGTTATACAAACGTATAAAATTTTATGCTCATCTGCCCTTGTGCCATTTCGTGTGTATATGTTGTATTCCATTTGTATGTGTATTCTTATTTATTCTATATCTCGTTTCCATTATTATGTATGTGTATGTGTGTGTTTGTATTGGTGTTGTTTGCTTATGTGACGATATTGGAAAAATATGCAAACTTTGCAATCTCGTCCTTTTCACTGTTATTACTGTTTGTTATTGTTTTTGTTCTTTGTTGTTGTGGTTTTTTTCCTCTGTGCTTGGTTAAGTCTTTTATATTTCTTCTAAAACTAAAATTATACACATACATATATACAAACCTTATACGAGTATTCGGTTGTCCATACCGCAAAAGTATTATGAAATTTTTGATGCGACCATAAGAGATGAAAAACCACAGTGATTTCAAAACTGGTCATTTTACTCGAAATTAAATTTGTTTGTCGTGCTGGTTGAAATTGCGAATCAATGAAAAAGAATTAATAAAAACATTAAATTCTGTTAAAACCAAATTTTCAATACCCTTCACCTCCATATATAAGATATAAAATATGAGCGTAGAAGATGCTTGGTTACGCTGGCAATAGTTTAGATCAAAGACATCAACTAACGAATCGAATTCTGCGCCAATTAAGATTTTTTGTGAGTATACCTGTTGAGCGACCTCGACACCGCATGCACTTATTATACCGAAATTTAAACTTTAAAGCTCAAACTCTATATCCATTATGTACAGCTTTTTCTATTATGTTCATGGCTCTTAGTACATTTACATACACACATAATTTGCAAAACTTTAATATAAACAATTTTCAGATGTTGCAAGCGGTAAAACAAACTAAGTATTCCGCCTATCTTATGTTTGTAGGATATGAAAACTTTCATTCTTTGCTTGTCTGCTAATAGTAGAATATGAAAAATATCGTTATTAATTACACATCTTGTGTTTATATTCAATATAAAATTGTTGTTGTTATATTATTGGGTACAATGTACAGTGTGTAGAAATTTCAAGAGGAACATTATTAATTGATTAAATTAAAGCACACTTAAGTCATAAACTCGCAATGGAATTTCAAAGACTTCGTACCGGTTGCATACTAACAGAAGCGTTGGCTATTAGTAATGTTCTACTTCATTTATTTTCTCTTTCTCTTTCGCTCTTTGTCTATGTGGAACCTCCTGTGTTATCTATCACTTTAATGATTTCTTTAAATTGACTTTTATAACACTTTTCTGGTATTTGTATAATTATATATAAACATTACATATACCGGCATCTACAACCATATTGTTAGTTGGGATTCGTGGTTATATACGGATATATGTGTGTATATATAAAATATATTTATTTATGTATGGTGCTGCGCATGTGTGTGTGTGTGCTTGTGGCATAGTGAATGGTAACATGTAAATAAACAAACCATTATTTATTTAAAGCGAACGATTAAATGTTGTGTACTCGCATGCGACATTTTCAATTAGGTTTTCAATTATGTATATGTATGCTTTTCCCTACCGCGCACATAGCCTTATACATTCAAACACACACACATACACACAGAGTATAATCATAAGATATGTTTACCACCACTTTAAATAAATGGTTGTTGCTTTTTTTCATATCATCCCATGATTTACTTGAATAAATGTATTTACATATGCAGATAATAATCACAGTTGTAAATATGTTTACAAACACTTGTTTGTTTTAATCTTTTTAAAGAAAATACTATAATAAATTTGTATACATTATTAAGTATTATAAATGTAGATTTCTTCTCACTCCACCTTATGGTGGAGATATCATATTCATTTTGTTAAAATACTTGCATTATCTAGAAGAAGACCTCAAAGCCTCCATAAAGATATTGATCCTTTGAATTTCTTAAATATAAAAGATGCTTATGTGCTCCACTTAAGCCGTATATTCATTTTACCAGTTATTTTGGTTTAGCTCATAGGTCTCTATTTTTTTAAGTAAAAATAAATAATTTTTATTTTTTGATGAGCCAACGTTTCGCTTGCGGATGCAAGCTTCATCAGGGGCGTCTGATAAAAACTTTAGTGACGAAAAGATGTTGAAAATGTCATTCCGCATATTAAGGAGGCATCATAAACGTTCCAAATTTTAAGTACAGCATTAAAATTTTGATCGACCTAACCGTATCCGTTCCGCATACCTATCACAGTGTAAAATTTTTAAATGTGCATATGTTTTAAAAATATTATTTTCTTTTCAATGTGGAGTATACTAAGTTTGGTATATTCTGAAAGGCTGTGAAAGACCTTAATCAAAAATTTATGTTGATTTGCATCAAAATCTGAGTCAAGCTTAACATGTCCGTCTATTTATTTGCATGTCTTTGTCTTATTACAACCGCACTGTAGACTTTACCAATTTCTGTACGCAAATCTCTGTTTAAAAATTGGTTTAGAATCAAGTTCAAAATCGGCACAAATTTCTTATATACATGTGGTGGATATTTCAAATTTAGTCCAAGCCACATTTAGTTATTTTACTTATCTCTACTTAGTTAAGACAAAATCGATTGAGAGTCACGCCCACTATAGACTGTATAACTCTCTAAAACTACAAAGTTGAAATTTCGTACATTTATTTATAATTATCATTTTCATCAGCGACCAATTGGTGGGATTGGATACCAGGCACGGTCATATGCTATGCATTACATACAATATTAAACAGCGTAATCCGTTTCCTGCTACGCTTATGACCACTTTTATTATATACCTATGGAAGGTATCTTACTTGTTAATTTTTAAATCAATTCTTTTCTTTTTTGATTGCTCTGACAATTGATATTTAAAAAAAAACATTATAATTGTCTTTTTTTAAGCCGTTTAACTGCCATATTTATTATTCACTCCGTTTGCCGCAATTTCAATTAATTTCATTTTACTTTATACGCACATACAATAAATGTCACTCTATGACTGAGTGCAACATAATTTCACACGCAAAATAAATTGTATACAACAACAGTAAAAACAACATGGAAAAACATTTCATTACAATATCAATTAGCCACCAACACATTAGCCATATTAACAGTGCTCTCTCCGGCCCCTTTTTATCGCTCTTTCAAACCGTTTTGTAATCAAAATCATTGGTAGAGATGAAAATAATTTTAATGCGTTTGTGGATTCATAAGAAAACGTGAATGTTTTATTTTCTAAAGATGTCAAATGTCACATTCAGCCAGTCAGTCAGTCAGTCATGTATACCGAACGGTAGGCATTTATTGTACAATTCTTGGGAAATTGGCAAAAAAAAGTAAATGATCTCTCTTCCCAGCGCAGTTCAGGCAATATTTGTGAATAAGTGGGTAAACGAACAAACAAACAAACAACAACAACAAATTAACAAAACAAGGCAACAGAGCTAAACATACAAATGTGGTGAATGTCTTGTCAAATTGCCAGACGTTGGCAAATTGCAGATGTTGTAAATATCTTGATTGTATATTTTTAATGGTTGGGTTGGTTGTTAATGTTGCTGTTGCTTTCTTATCTTAATGTTAGGTGTGTTTGACTTTTTCAGATATCTATACTAATTGTATTTGAACTTGTACAACAAAACGCATCTAAATACGATTCAAGTCGACTGTGATATACTCTAATACTGACTTCATCTATAGAATAATCATGTTGTGTAAGGGTTTGGAATGAATCTGTATCTTTATCTTTTTTATAAAGTGCCTTAAGATCAAACATCAAAATTTAACAGATTACCAAGACACATGACGTGTTGAATAGTTAAATCGATTTATTTCCTAATAACTCCTTCTTTTATATATTTTGCTAAATGCACACAACCACACAGTAAAGTTTAACAAAGAAATACGCAGAATTTTAGGTCAGAAATTATTAATCAATTTTATTGAAAGAGCTATTGAAGCTTTTAAACCTCATATGGAGATCAAAACGTTCATCTATACATGTAGTCATTAAACACGTTTAGTTAAAAGCCGTTTAGTTGCATTTCATTGTATAGAGAGGACACAATTCATTACATTCTTACAAATGCATTATGCAATACAGGGTGTTTCAAAAGTCTCCATCATATATGTACAACATTATAAAACTAATTAGATAAATTTCTATTTAACTGAAAACATATTGTATGTAAAATATATGGTTGGTTGTGCATGTGCAGCCATCTTTACCAAAAATCATAAAAAATGAGCTAAAGTTAAGAAATGGAACAATATTTTAAGATCAACGACAACTGGCGTGACTACAACACTGAACAGTAACAACGAACAAGGTCTGTGGCAAAAGGATCTCTCTCTCTCTCTCTTTCTCTCTCTCTCTAGGCCCATCCAATTATGTCTGCTTATGTTATTTGCTTATATTGCTTGATTTTGCATTCTGGCGTGTACCTCAAGAACATGTGTTTTTTTTTCTCTTCAAGAATCGTAGACATAATATAGGCTTGAGTTTGTATGTATGTATACATATATGTGTTAATATGTATGTATATGCGTAAGAGGAATACTTCTTCTTCTTCTTCATTGTTCGTATACTACAAAACATAAAATCACATGTGCAATTTATTAACTAATTAATATTTAGCAAGTGTTTGTACAAGAATGAAATTGCGTGCAAAAGTATGTAGGAAGGGGCGGGTAGGCAGGCCGGCCGGCATAACGGGATTGCCTGTACATACATGGCTTGCCGGTATGATGTCCCCTTCTTCCATTCACAATATTTAACTGAAATGATTCAAATTTATGATGTGCTTACATTTATGGCAGCAGCGAACAACCAGAGCAAGAACAGTAACAGCCACACCCTATACTAGTGGTGGCCTGTTTCATGTGGTGTTACTTACCAAACGTTGTAAACGCTACTACACAAGTATTCTGTTCAGTTGGTTTTGTTTTTGTTATTATTGCATTTGTACTCTCCATAGAAAATGTTGTTGATATAAATTAGTAGTGATCATAATTTGTGTCTGTCGACATGTTGTTACAATCCAAAATTTATATCATATGTAGACATACAAATACAACAACAAACGACTACAACAGTAGCTGTGCAACCGAACAAGTGCTTGCTTGCACCGCATCATTCATGTTTTCTTTTCTTGGTATAATTAGCTGTAATGTTTCACTATAATGATTCATAAAATAATTATGACTTTAAAGGGAACATTTCTTCAAAAAAAAAAAAAAAACATTAAAAACATTTGCGTTTTTTTTTATGTACATCAATGAAAAATTATGCAGATCACTTGAGATTGGTGTTCTTTAGAGACTTTATGAGTTAATTTCTTTAATTGATGCAAAAAAAATTATTTTTTAATTGCATACTATAGCAAGTATATGGAAATGAAAACGGTACCATTTAAAGAAAAACAAGCAATAAAATAAACTGAAATACTGTACTTGTATATGCTAAACAAATTGTGGGCGTGGTAGATAAACAATTACGCCTTTTAGCAAAATATGTAGTATTTTATCTGCCTAGAATTTTTTTGATTGTGGGCGTGTCACTTGAATAATTTAAAAAATTTAAATATCAAATTGCATTCAGAAATTAGAAATGTATTGTGAAATATAGAAGAACTCAAGGTCATGCCCAAATAGACTTTAATTTTGAGGCTGATCAAGAATACATTAATTTTGTAGGGTACCGCTGACATCTAATGGTATAGCGAACTTAATATACCAACCATCTTATGTGAAGGGTATAAAACTAATTTCAATTATCATTTACAACATTTTTTTCAATATCTAGCACTTCGTAGAAATCTCAACATTATTGCTATCACCAACAAATAAAAATTGTAAAATTATTCATAAAAGTGAACAATTAGCAAAGAAATCAGTTCAAGTTTGAATCTTGCCACATGATGCCACAACCTTCAAGCTTTGCTCAAACATTAACGCTTATCGGTTTGTTTTTCGGTTTTAAAATATTTTCTGCGGTATGCTTAAAACAGTTTCCCTCCGAACCGGTCGAGCGTATAGTGGGTGGACAGAAAGTGAATCAAACATATCCGTTTATGGTATCATTAAAAATGTATTATATGCATATATGTGGTGGTGCCATAATCAATGAACGCACTATTATAACGGCTGCTCATTGTTTGAAAAAGACTGCAGCAGACAAATTAAAAGTTCATGTAGGTGACAATATTTTATATATGAAGGAAGGTCGCCTTTATACGGTAGAAGCTATACATCAACATCCTCATTGGTCCAGTGAAACCATGGACTATGATATGGGTTTAGTGCGTCTTAAGGAGAAATTATACTATGATGCTAAAGTCCAGCCTATTGCTTTGGCTACGCATGAAGATGCATTAAAAGATGGCGCTATGGCTGTAGTATTGGGTTGGGGCTTTATTACACCACAAGGACCCGGTTCTATATATTTGCGAATGGCTCGGGTACCTACTGTTAATCATAATGTTTGCAAAAGAAGTTTTCCTGGTTGGATTACAGAACGTATGTTATGTGCTGGCTATAAGCAGGGTAAAGTGGACTCTTGCCAAATGGATTCTGGTGGTCCTTTAATACATCAAAATAAACTTATCGGTGTAGTATCCTGGGGTGTAGGTTGTGCTCAACGCCGTAAACCTGGCGTATACAGTCGTGTCTCAGCATTTAGAGATTGGCTGGATCAAATCATATCTCATATGTATAAAGAAACGTTATCTGAAATCTTCTAATCTTCAAGTAAATTTATTTGTAGCTAGCCCAACAAAAAAAATGACTCTAAAGAATAAATTGCATGAAAAAAATGCATATTTTAAGTGCGTGGTATGTTTGTATTTGTTGCAATTTGCCTTGTGGCAGTAGTTTGTTGCTATTTAATTTTTCCTTTGGTCCCACAAACGTCTCTATGCATTTATTTATAATGAAATACTCCATCTCTGGCAATCCAAATACGAAATGATATGAAAGCATATCCAAGGCAAACAGTGTAAACTGTAACCCAAAACCCCAAACCAAACAAACAATTATGGACAATCATCTATTATTATTCAGTTATATGTAAGTGAGTATATGTGTATGCGTTTTTGGGCAACAGCAACAATAGCAACAAAGTAACTTATGCTCAAAAGATAGCGACCAAATTTCTTTTTCTTGGTACATTACTTTGTTCTTTCTGTCAAGTTGCCGCTTTAATCATACTGTTCCGTTTGTTCGGTTCTGTTCTGCTTTGCTCTGTACAGTGCTCTCCTCTTCGTGTTCGTGTACAAGGCCCTGAGCTCAACCATACCATACCAATCATCTACCTATTGCCGGTGATATCTTTATAAACTTCATTACCTTTGTTTTTGTTTTTTCCACTTTGCCAAAAGAAATTACAATAGCAATACAATTACACTTTTTTTGCCATTTATAGAATTGTAATGTAGTTGTTATTATTATACCCAACAGTCTGACATCGGGGGCATCCTCACTTTGTCAAAACCTTTGTAACAATTAGAACAGAGATCCATTCTGGATAAAAATTCAAAGAAATTCTGTATATTTTCTGCTAGTTCTGACTGCCCGTTTATGGTGAACATGTTTCTAGTCTGTTTTCGTTGGTATTGAAATTAGACACAATCGGAAATTCACATAGAAGGAACGTTTGGTACATTTGCTTTTTAATTATATTTTGTTTTTTTTTTTTGTGTTTTGTACCGAAGAACTTTATTTTCGCCCCTAAACATAACATTATTGTTAGTCATAACTTTTATTTTAATTCTCTAACATGGAGGGAGTCTAAGATGTGGCTTCATCCATACATGACATATTACTTGTTGTAGTTGTGTGTGCTCAGGTTTCTTGACTTTTTTCTAATTAAGTCATTGTTCGAATGCTGGAATGGTTCCCCCAGCTTAGATGCAATTCCTGCGAGCCATAAATGTGTCGGCACAAAACTATTGTTAAACATAAAACCTACAATACAAACACACATACAGTGCAATACAATACGAGTACAATTGTTTTCTATGTAGAATATAAAAATGTAGGCGTTCTTTCTCCTTTTCTCTTTCTGCCCTTTTGTAAGTCTTTTACTTAAGCAAATAAAAAAACAACATAATTTCTTTAAAGTTATAAATAATAAAAAAATAATCAAAACAAAAAAAAAATTATTTTATAAATTCACACAAAGTGGTTCTTAGCACCTTTAAGAGCTCAAACACGTATTTCTTGAACTTCAACTTTAACTTTTCGTTCAAAATTTATTTTTCTGAGAAAAATACTTTTCATCTCTTAAACTTGATTGAACTGAACTGTAACTGAAGCATACAATATAGGTGAGGTTTTTACGTGATATTGAAGAAGAAGAAGATAAAATTGAAAAATAATTGCATTAACTATGTAATCACAGTCAAAGCCTACCACCTGCTGATGTTAACGTCTTTCTTTCCCAAAACTGACAATTGTGTGTAAGCAAAAGTTTAAAACTTTTGAACTTGTTTTACAATTAATTTACATTTTATATAGAAAGAAAACTTTTTTGAAGGGTAAAATTCATGTAAATAGTTTCAATTCATAGTGAATACAAATCCAAAAAATGATCAACAGCAATATTACGCAAACAATTTTTTAAATCACGTTTCAATTTCACAATTATTGAATTCAACTAGAATTTGCTATCATCGAAAACTGATCACATAAAATTCTCTGAAATTTATTGAATCTGATATCAAATTTGATCAAAGTAAAAACAACAACAACAACAACAGCAGCAGCAACCTCTTATTATACGTTTATTAAAAATAAGAAAGCTGCCAAAGCAATAAATGATGGTGTTGATAAAACAATGGCAGAACATACCTTACAATGGTGGTGGTACAAGTGTCAAATCATTAATGATTTGCACCCAAAGAGACATGAAAATACAATTGTTTCAGAGAAAAAGCAGCAAAAAGCAACAATTATAGTGAGTTCTAGAAATACAATAAAGCGAAGAGGAAGGACAACCCAATGAAATTTTATAAAAACAATAAATTAACGGTAAATTGGTTAGCAGGTGTCTTTTGCAGCTAATGGTGCTCTTTGCTGGTTACTGTGAATGGTGTGCAAGCTTGTGTTGTGGTTGTTGACGATGGTGTTGAAATAACAAAAATTAATGATGCTTTAAAATGCAATTGGGGAGTTTGTCCTTTCACACTACATATATATATATAAAAAGTGCCAAAAAAAAAAAAAAAAAAGACACGGTTTGACAACTGTCAACCAAGGCAACAGCCAAACATTAGTCTTGGTTTTTTTTCAAAGGCTTCTGATTCTCTGTAGTGTCTTTTTGGATGGTTCTCTCTTCAATTCGGTATTAATGACCAAAATTTTATAATGATAGTACGTTGTTATTGTTATTACTGTTTTTGCTTTTATTACACAAAAAGCTTAAATATAAAAGACGAAAAAATCTTTTTACACGATCACTGGAAAAATGTCATTGTTTAGAAAATGTACAATTTTTTGTTTGTAAGAGAAGACCTACAACACTCATTCACACATATGATTTTCACTCTCTCTCTCTCTCTCTCTCTCTCTATCTTTAGTTTTTATACACCTATGTATGTGTATGCGGTACATTCGTATTCTGGTTTGCCAATATTTAAGATTTTTTATGAGCTCTTAGATACTTGTAGGTTTTAAGTGTCTTATGTGTATGTGTGTCTATCTTGAAGGTGCGATCGTTATCAGTTATGATGTTGATGACAATGGTGTTACAACCAACACACAATGTCTTGTTACATATGCTGCCGACCTAAGCGGCCGACTGCAGACTGCCTCACTGGGTAAATGTTTATTTCAGTTATAATGTAGACACAAGATGGCAAAAACTGTTTGTATTTCCACCATAATACACCACACATAAATAACACTACACGTATACAAGTTAAGAAACTAGGAAAACCAAGTTAAGCGACCACCTCATAACCAGAAACACTTAGCAACAAATACCGCAGCTGTTTACCAATCATTGCTGATACTCCCTTCCTTTTCGTGTAATATTATATACATTACGCGGGACTTTTACTCGGGTCAATGACATTGGGTAGTCCGCATAAACAGCTGCATATACCTGGTTAGCTATTGTTGGTATATATCTACATATATATATCTAAGAAATTAAATTCAATTTAAAAGAGTGTACAAGGACACTTTTCTTTATACTCAACTGCATAGTATACTGATTCTGACCGTATTTTGGCAATTTTGACTTTACTTTACTTTACTTCCTGTAATATTTATACTATATAAATAAAATGCTATAAAAATGTTGCCACGAAAATATCGCCTAAAAAAAAAGAAAGCTAATATTCTCGCTATTACTAGTTGGTTGGTTGGTTGTTCATGCGGACTAGACTGTTTTAATGGTGTGCTCGATGTATACAGCATATCAGCTAGTACACCCAAGGGACACATCCATTATCAGCTGCCATATGAACTTTCAGTGACAACCACACCAACAATAATACCAAACATACAACATCAGTGTAAGTATTCCATACAGAGAGAATAAGATCCCAACCGAATGATAATAATAAAAAATGTGTTTTGTCTTTCATTACCTTTGTTGTTGTTGTTGTTATTATTATTATTATAACCATCATCATAATGATGTGTGGGCATAATGTTTTTGTTCAGACGTTTGTAAGTTGTTTCCATAATGGGGCGTGCCACACCCCCAAAAGTAGATACATTCTTGATCAGCATCAATAAAAAGGTTCTCTTGTATCCGTGTGAAAAATATATTTTTTGTTTAAACTCCCAGCATCGCAAATATTGAGATGTCACGCTGAAATTAAGTACACGCAATCCTCGAGGTTTTCTACGATTTCCTATTGAAATTCCGTAAAATCTGACAAAGAGCACGCTCACAATGATGTCCTAAACCTTGCACCCGGTGCTTTCAAAACTTTCACGATCACAAATTTTTAGATATCGAGCTGAAATTTTGAACACATATTCTTCATCAATGTTAAAAGTGTCCTGACCGATACACAACACCATATTACAATAAAAAAAACATTAATAAACATCAAGAAAGTACCCCTCACTCTACACAACTGCACTACATAATATTTTTCCAATCGATTGTTTATTATTTAACTTTTTACATACATACAATATAAATTTAAAATTTACATTAAGTGCATTAATATGTGGAAGAGTTTCATGATTTCTAGATTTGGCGCACGCCTAATATAGCACTGCTTCACTTGTTGTTATTGTTATTGTTCTAACATATATATAATTTATTATAGTGACTTTTTTTTTTTTTTTTGCATTTAGTTCAGGGCTATATACCTTACTCAGCATTTCAATAAAAAGTTGATATAAAAATTTTAAAAAATGAACAAATAGAAAAATTCAAAATTAAATATATTTAGCGGGATCTTAAACATTGTCGACACACATTGTCAATTAACATTTTTTCAATTCATTCAATTTTATTCATGGTCTGTGAACCACAATGCTCTATTATTTAACTAACAGTTACGGGCTGCAGTAAATATTTTGAAGGAGCGCCTTCATATAATTCATACTGCAACAAAATTAATAAAAACAATATGTGAAGACCCAACATCACTCAACGTCACAAACTGTGATGTACCCATTAGGTCATTTCTGTCATAGGGTGCAATATCATAAGTTTTCACATTCTTTAAATGCTTTATTAAACAACTCTAATATATATACGTGCACGTACTAATATCACCAAGTTGAATCTCTACCAAGAATACAACAGCATTTAAGAAGTATTTAATTGGACGCTAACACCACCAACTTAAAGTGTTGCTATCTGAGTAGATTATTTTTCTTTTTACTTTTTTGTTTAAGTGTGTTGTTAAAATTGGTGTTGTAACAACATCACCAACAACCAATCAACAACATGGGAATTGCCTTAAATGTGTTGGGAAATTAGTAATTTTTTTTTTTTTAATCATTGTCTGTGTTCACACAAAAGGAAGAATAAGTTATCGATAGATTATATCTTTATTTAAAGGCGCACACTGTCTATTGGACGAAGGCTGGCTACTCTAGAACAAATTAGTTAAATTTTGTTGTAACATATATTTGTTGTTTTTGTTATTATTATTATTGTTACTGTTTATATCTGATGGTTACAATAATTCTCATGTGTTTTGTTAAACAACGAACAAATCAATCAAGTATCATTTGACAGCTTACCACGGATCGATTAATTTGTCATAAGTACATACATATGGTGGTACGCGTTTGGTGGCCTATAAGAGAGGATATGACAGCAATGATGTTAAATAAACATTTTCAATTTAAGCCTTTCCAACCCATCGCATGTAATAAATTAATTTTATAGGGCCACACAAATTTTGATTTAACCACAGTTTGTGAAAGATATTTCAATAAAATTTTATAAAAGGACATACACATGCATTAGATCCCTATTAAACGGGCTCTACTTTGAAATTGAACTGGTGGATGTGGCAAGTTCCTAATTACTCACCAAATCACATTCTAAACAGAATTTTTTATACCAGTTCATAGAAACTAGAAATCTTTGTACAAAATTTTTACAAAAATATCTGAAATATATAGGGCCAAAAGTTTTGCAACAACAGACGGACGAATATGACTAGATCAGTCTCAGATTATGATACTGATTAAGGATATATGCACTTTGTGAGACCACTAATGTCTCTTTCGGGATGTTTCAAACAGAATAAGAAGCTTGGTATACCTCCCATTTTATGGGAAGTGTGTGATAAGACATATGATTATACTTATATATGAATTACAATACAGATTTTTCTTCAACACAGTTGAAAATAAGTAGTGTGAGGTGTTAAGCAATTAGCTATCATCATTCATAATAGGTTGCCTAAACTTTATCTTAAAAAATAACTTCATTAAGCACGTGTGATGTCATTAAGTGCGCATTCTTCCTTTTACTGTTTTATGTATAAATTTTTTTTAAAAAATTGCCATTTCTAATACATCACAAACACGATTGCATTCAATTGCAAATTAAACCAAATGCTTCATCAACCAATATATGTATGTATGTATGTATGTATAAGTGAACGTTTATAACAATATGTATGCTTTACAGTTACAGTTTGCAATAGAAGCCATCCCATGCACCAAATACACTTTGACAAGAAATGTTAACATAAATTTACGACAGTAAACGAAAAAAACAAATTTATATATACACATAATACACACACACACATGTACGAGTACATATATACATGAATTCGAAGAGAAAATAAAATCTCTAAAGCAAAAGTTATGACATTGACATTTTGGTGTAGTCAAAAATTTCCTCTGTACCATATTCTAACGCTCATTGGTATACAATTTTTCTATTTTGTTCGCATCTTGATTCCCTCCCCTCTTCCGCATGAGAACACTTTTGTGTTGTAAAGCAATATGTTGCAAAATCATGTCGAATTTGTCAGTCAACGTTCGAATCGAGGGAATGAACTTGTTAACAACAACAACAACAACAACAACAAAAACAACAACAGTGATGAACAAATGGTGATGCTTACAGTCTTTAATAGAATGAAAAAAAAATATAAATTTCGAATAAGTTGTATACCTCAAAATGTGCACAGATAAAAACAAGAAACCATGTTTAATTATTATTTTTTAAGTAATCGTGAAACTATATTTTATAAAAATCAATTTAAATTGCAATCGTCTCATATAAAAATCTTTTGGTTTTTTTCAACACAGACAGATGTATGTATATTACAATAAAAAAAAAAAACAAAAAAAAAAAAAGAGTGATAAGATAACACAATAGCAGCAAAAAAAAACACATCCAATGACAGTGAAAATTTGCCAGTCAACCAACGGAAGATCAAATTTCCGCATACGGATACAGCGACAACAGCAGTTGGTATTACCATTCATGCCTATAAATATGTATATTGTATAGTGTATATAAATAAAAGGGTGTGTGCATTTTTAAACCATTATCTAGCACATCAGCATATCAACAAAGTCGACGACGACATCATACTGTTCTAACTGCTGTTACACTTTACAACTATTTGCAGTTAAATTAGAATATCTGCGAATAAAAGCATATTGAAGTGACAACCCTCAACTGGTGCTATCTAAAGAGAATTTGTTACGCATGGCTGCGGTAAAGAAATGCGAAAATTTAATGAAATCACATTCATATGACATTCAATGAAAATTTCTTAAATATTTTAACACTTTTAATTTTCATTACATATGTACATGTGTGCATTTATGTATAGAAATTAGAAATTATTCAACGATAATTGAACATTGTGTACAAAGTGCTTAAGTTTTATACCTTTAATTTGTTGTTTATGTTCAACACAAGATTATTGCACTCTACATTGCTTGTGATGCAGAAATCTTTCATTTTAACAACCGATTTACAATTATTAATTATTATAGTGAAAACTAATTGTGAGAGACGAAAAATATATTAAGTTTGTGCAGATTTTTGTAATTTATTGTTGAAATTATTTTACGAATCGATTTAGCAATGTCCATCTGTCCATCCGTCCACCGGTATAAAGTACAGTTCACGGTTTTTATGTAATCTTTACGAAGTTTTGTATAAAAACATACATCAGACGAGTAGTTATTAAATTAGACCCAGCATTATTTAAAAAAAGGCTTAAATTCTTTGAATACCATAATTATTCAATATTGGACCACATTTAGGCACCATTCATATAACATATAAAACGTTAACGATAAACGTTAAAGAATTTTTGCATCGCATTAAACCTTTTTAAAATCGTTTCTTCTTATAAATCATTTGTCAAAAAGTAACTACAGACACATAATTTCGTTTTCCAATTCTTTTTTAGCGAGATTAGGCACAATTTAATAATATTGGTTGTAATGTAGGGTAATAATGGATAAAGATTAATAACATCAGCATTAGCATTTCAGTCTTAAAAGTTAAGTAAATTACCTTAAGATGTGTAGACTTGGGATAGAAGCGCATGTTTTATATAATAATTATTATACTAGATAATAAACTTACAGTTACTTAGAAATATTTTACACAAAAGCCTTTAAGGTTTAAAAGTTTTTCAAAAACACCACCTCTCCATTAAGACTTTAATAATAAATTTTGGAAAAGGAAATCATCAAATATTCATAAACATGATGATCAGCAGAGACTTACACACATATGCTGTAAACTCATTCAAACAGAGATAACGAGAAATTACAGCAAATGCCAAACTGAGTAATCATTAAATAACTCATATTGACACCAAGTAAATCAATGGCAAAGGTATGATGGCCCGAATAGAAGCCATCACGAACAGTAGGAATCATGCTCGTCATCGGGAATATCAATAAAAGCAACAAGAGTTACCTTAACCCCAACCAGCATTCGTTTTTGCTATCATCACAAAAATAATAATCAAAAAATACGTCATATGGTGTAAAGCTAACATGACAATTGACGTCTTTTAGCGTATTTCTGTATGTGTACCAATGACAAAGAAAAGATCAGAAATTTAGTCAGGTACACCTAGTGAATAAGTAAATATTGAATAATTCACAAAAATACACAATGTTTGCTTACGTACATACGTACGTACGTGTATGTATAACAAATATTGTCCTCAAAACGATTACAACAAGCACACGTGTGAAGTTTCAAAAAAGTTTAAGTTAGGCTAAGAATTTATGGTAAAAATGCAATAAATGTGCAGAACCCCATAATAGTGCATATTTTTATGCACCGTAAACATATGAAGCGCGAGAGGGGGAACGCCACATACGTATAGGTTTACATATGAAAAAAAATAAAAGTCAATATGCTGAAAAATTTAACATATAAATTGCCTTTTTTACATGCATGTCACATACAAGCATACAAAAGGAACATATTTTTTTTTTTTTAAAGCAAACAAAAGAAACATCTAAAAAAAGGAATAAACATTATAGGTTATATTCTAGTGCAAGCAGACAGTTAGCCAAGTTAGCTGCTGTTGCTTGCACGCAAATGTCGCTCTCAATGTATTAACCAATTCAGTTCAACAACAACAACAACAACAACAGCGTAGTAGCGGGTATATACCTAGTAATGAGTTGTGATACTTACTCTTCTTTGCGAGAGCGTATATGTTTACTTTTATCAATGCTTGGCTGTGTTTGTTTGGTACCATCCACAATCCACCTGCACACCTTCACCAGCATCGTTCGTTATTTACTATTGTTATCTTGCATATCCATGGTTGTTGTTGTTGTTGTTGTTATTATTATTGTTGGGTATACGCCAATATTACAATTTTGCTTATTTTAATATGCAGAATATACACGTACACCCAATAACGCACATATTTACATAGACGTTTACTAACGTACCGTTTATTCACTCTTTTTTGCGACTTTCAGTATATTTTTCTATTTTTCTTTGCTTTTTCTTCTATTAACATGAAATTCTCGTAACACTTTATCAGCTTTTGTGTTTTTTTCTTTTTTCATCGCATCATGTGCAGATTCACGTATCTGAGTACTGAAGTCTTTCATAAAGAATTTGTTCATATATTACTTATTATTGCTCGGATACTATTACCTTGTGTAATTGAAGTGCACATTTAATCAACAGAGTTTTACTGCAGATAAAATATAAAGGAATTAAAATTTTATTGTATAATCAGCTTATAAGAATAATTAAATGTTCCATTGTAGAATACAGTTCATATCTCTAATAATATTAAATAAAAAGTATATGATTATCACCTCAGATGGTTCAAATTATTATTATATTTATAATATTTATATATAATAGAATACAGACTTTAATAGAAAAAGGAATAATTCCAATTGCCACGCCCTTTCTGTTCTCATCAAATTTAATACAACTTTAACTGGTTTTTATTAATTTATTTATGTTCTCCATATGCACTAACCCAGTCGAACAATACGACATGATATGTTTTTTTTTTTTTTTTGTTATAAATATTCATTACGATCTGATTATTAATGCCAGCAATAATTTCCTGTCAACTACATAAACTTTGCCTTACAATTTATGCTCTCTCACAATTGCAATCACTCGGGGCTTTCAAATAAATAAATAATGCCAAATTGCAAATATAATGTTGCATGAACTTATGTATATGAATTTATACGTTTGTATATGAACATTTAATAAAATTTATCGCATGAAATTAAAGTTTTTGAAAAGTACTGTAATAATATTTTTCTCCTTCAGCTCGTACAACTTTTTCATTTGTAATTTTTTTTTTTACATTATTTTTCATTTTCTCGTCTATTTAAGCAATTACAAAACATGCTCTCTCATCCTCTTTACCGTTTATAGATTTATTGCTTGACCCACTTGTCCATTGACAATTTTACACTCAATCGGTTAAGAATAGAATGAAGAGCGTAAAAAAAATTATCAATACTTTTTGAATAGAATAGGATGTGGCAAATAATAATAATAATAATAATCATCATCATCATCAATAAGGGGTAGAGGGGGGGTTTTGAAGATGTGGACAAAGTTGTTTCAAAAAGTTTCAAGTTTAATTCATTTTCGTGCTGTAATAAATTTTGTGCAGAGTTTTGACAAAGTGTTATACTTTAGGTGCCGCTTGCCATAACGTACATACACATGTACAATAACAGGCACAAACAGAATATAAAATGGAGAAATATCATATAAAGAAGTTTGTTCCATTTGCAAGCAAATTGAATGGATTCACTGGTAAAAGTGAAGGACAGTAGTGTATGTGTGAATATAAGAGAGCCATAGATATTAAAAGAGTGAGTGTGAAGATTGCCAAACGATAAAAAGGATGTTTGACGTACATAAACGCATGCCGGCTTTGGGTTTAAAACCGCATGATTTCACTCATAAATTTACGATCATGATTTTCCATTGCGATGAATAAACGGATATGACTAAAAAGGCACTTCCGTTGAATGATTCGCCGCAGCGAAATTTCACATGCTACGTTATGTTAGAGCAATACACTCGCCCACATACAATGCATGCAATGCACATACGAGTATTTGATGCTCGGCTGTCACTTGAACAATGTGTTTTTAGTTTTTATTGTATAATGGGCGGACAAAGTAAAGTAAAATAAAAAAAGGCAATCAATGCATTGCTTACACGAGTGTAACCAAAAATGTCTAGGCACAATCTATTACATACCGCATCTCGAAATTTCCACACAGCTCTGCACAGAAAGATATACGTACTTTGCATGCCAACTCTGTATGAATGATGGATTTTTTTCATTTTTTTTCGTTCCAATTGATGGTGCCAACGTCATAGCACTACTGTACAATGCCATTTAGTGAAGAGTGAAATTCCCTTCAAACCATTGTGTTTCAATATGCATTAGACATATGTATGCAATAGTTCGTTGGTTTTGGTTTTTTAAATTTGCTGTTAAAATATATGTTTCTGAGGGACAAATGCAAAAATTTATAGTTTTAGGTATGAGTCTTTAAGAAGAAAATATTAAAATATATTAAATAATAAAATTAGTTGAAGATATTATATTTTTAAATAAATATAGTTTATATATGTCTAATAAAAAGATCTTCTGAACATACAATCAATGATGAAATGCTCTTTAAATAATTATAAGACTATAGATAGAACTCTCTACTAAAGAGGCCTTTTTAAACATGTAGGTGTGGCCTAGTTGTTTATATTTATTCTCTGGCCAATTGAAAGAGATATTCATTTAAAGATCCTTTTCAATCCCTGAACATAACATTTTCTCCAAAATCTTTTTATTATTTCTTACAATTGTTTTTTGTAAAACCATAGTAAAGTGAAAAATGAAAAGCTAAGATATTACACCATTAAAGTAATAAAAATTTTTGGGAATTCTTAAAGTAACGCTTCAAACATTCTAAAAACAAAACGATAACATTTTACTACAGCTTAATCAAAACCACAAATTGTAACTGAAATGTTTCATCAACATTAAAAATTAACCGCTGAACAGTCTTGCAGCATTCGTTTTTTGCTTCAAAATAATTAAAATGAAAAAAAAAAAAAATCTTTTTTAAAAATTAATTTTACAAACTTTTTATGATGACTGGCACAAATGGCTGGTAGTAAATTTTTTGATTACAATTTAAAACAAGTAAGAAAAGGAAATTTGGTTTAGGTCAAATCTTAAATGGCCGCCACATCCACAATAGTGGGCGTGACAGGTATATGATTACGCCCTTTAAAAGTCGAGTTTTACGTGAAGTATAAATTTGTAAATTGTGAACGTGTCTGTTATTCGACCACGCCCATTTTTTGCCCATCTTTTAGATGGAATAACTATAAATCAAATTTCATCCTAATAGCGTGGCTCTTAACCAATTTTTTCCATTTTAAATGCCTGTTCAAAATTTCATTTCAATATCTCAAAATTTACGTCCATGAGAATGCCAACAACAGATATCTATCTCACACGGACATTTGGGCGAACGGACATATATGCCTAAATGTACATAGTTTTTAATGCTAATCAAGAATATATATACTTTGTAAAATTTCGGACGCCTCCTTCTAGGTATTGCAAATGGATTACAAACTTAGTATATCATCCTTTTTATGTGGAGTTATAATGAAAACCTTTTCCTTCTTTGCTATAACTTTAAAATAGCCTGAAGAATTCTTTACCCGTATGCTGGTTTTTATAGTACACAATTTGGATGTTCTAAAGTCAAGGAATACAAAACAGAACATGACGAAAGAAAAAAAAATCTTCTAAAGGATTCACAATGAAAAATGTTTAGGTTTAAAGTAAAGAAAAACTTTGGGATTTCATTTAAAGGGTAAATAAAAAACAAAGTTGAGATTGGTTGCTGGGTATTAGTGCCAAAAGCCGTGCACTTTTAGGATGTTCAAAATATTAGCGGGTGGTTTAAATTGTTTTTTCTTAAGGATCGGGTTTAAAGTTATTAATAAAAACGCTAGGCGTACGTCCTCCTTTATACGGAGATTTATAAAAAGAACGTTGTTTCATGCCACTTCTTGAAAAATATCTCAATATGCAACCCTACTACTAATGGTCGCCTTAGTAGGATTTGAATACAAAGTATCAACCGTAGCAGGAGTACAATAATATCACATAAGTATAAACAGAGATTAAATAAATAGAAAAGTTGCTGTAGAGAATTTATTTTTAAAGAAAGAAGATTTTGATTTTAAAAAAATATGATGCAAAGGCCAATGATTACATCCTTACTGGCAATCCTTCTCAAGGAGTTTGCTCCTTTTCCTAAAGCTTCTTAATTACAAACATTTGTTAAAATAAAATAAAAAAAATCACAACATAGTCATTAAAAGTTAGAAAAGCTTATAACAAAATAAACTTTGTAGTCCTGTTACCTCTAAAAAGTAATGGGAAAAAAACTTTGGAAAAAAATCTCTATAAAGAATAAAAAAGTTGTAGAAAAGAATAAATGTAATATTTTGTATATTTAAGGAATACTTTTAAAATAAAATATGAAATATATTATAATAAAATATAATTGAAGACAAAAAATATTCCAAATATCTTACAAGGATGACGGGCAAAGTGATTGACGTCAAAAATTGTACGTAATTCTTAAAACCCAGAAAGAGCAAAATGAAGTTTTATTTATCGTCAATTGGCAGAATAATGTCTCAAAAATGTTACTTTAACGAACTTTTATTCAATTTATTACTAAAGTGTTGTTTAGAAAATGCAAGAGATCTGACTTTTTTTTATCATCAAGGACCTTGTGGTAAATATTGTTAAAGTTTTATTAGCCAACATTGCTGGCTGAAACTTTCTTTAGCGCTGCAGTGTTGATAGATAACATTCAGTTCTTAATTTTATACCCATCATTATATAATGAAATGGTGGTATATTGTTTTTGTCCAAATGTTTGTAAATACCAGAAAGGGACAAGCCACACCCTCAAGAGTATACATATTCTTACTCTGCTTGGAATTTAAGTTTATTTAGCCCTTCTGTTCGTCCGAAGCGAAATTAATACTTCACTTATAAATTCTAACGGTAACTAAATAAATAAAATTGGACAGCCGCCTGAGAGATATATTGAAGAGATCCATGAATAAAAATCAGCCATGCACACGTTTGATTTTGTTCAAATTTCGTATTAATGTGAACTACTAATCTGAATGTTCTAAATTTTGGCAGATCTGTTCATATTAGTATCCCTTATAATTAAATTTGTTTCTGATTTTTCTGTTGTTCTAGATTTAGCGTCCACCTAATCCTTTTTACTCATTTTTTTTGTAAACTTGTTGCACGAATAACCAAACTAAACCTGATACGTATTACAATATAAACGTGAATGTAGAACAGTGTTAATTGGTATGTGGGTGTGTGTATTTGTAACGTGTGCACATTCATATATGCACCTCACAAAGTTTTACATAAAATCATCAACAATAACAACATCAAAAACAATATTGTCATCATCATTATTACTAGTACAACAAGATGCCAGTTGAAAAATTACAGTCTTCTAAAGGGGGCGGCCAAACCACAATAATGGGGGAGAAATTGTAAGAAAATGTAAAGACTGTAGTAATATATACTTGAACCGAACGCGAACTTACTGTTGATTAGTGTTTGCTTTTTATCGTTGTTGTTGTGTTTTGCTGTTCTTTTTTTTACCAACAATACAAAAACTTATATAAAAGTTTAATCAACTCGTGTTCTATTTCTTTGCTACATAGTCTTCGAGAATGTTGTTGCAATTATTAACAAGAAAATGTTGCTGCTTCCCCCTCTCTACATAATGTATTTTCAATAAAAACCCATGTATATGAGAAACTTACTAAAGATATGTATAAAAGAAATGAATTGTAATAAGTTTGGGATGGATGGATGGATGGATGGATGGTTGGCTGGCTGGATGAGTTTTCTTGATTGCTTAACTTACACATGTACGAGTAACCCCACACAGCTAGGTCATCTAGCTTAATGAAGTTTTCTTTATTGCTAAAAACTTATATATATATATATGGGGTTCAAAGTCATACTGTTATTGTTACATACAAGCATTATAATAATGGATGAGTAAACGTTGATGGTGATGATGGGGACAATGCAGATGCTGATGATATCATCATTATTGCATGTATTAAGCATGTTCTCGTTCTTATTTATTCTTCATTTCTTGCGTTTTTCATATGATTTTAATTAAAGTTAAAAGAATTTTTGGTTGAGAAAGTTTTTTGTTGAAATTAGTTTAGTTGAAGTAAAAAAGGAAAAAAAAAAAAGGATAAATTCTTCTTCTATATCGTACATGTTCGATCCAATAAGCGTGATTACACAGTTTTATACTCGTCCACTTAAAAAAAGAAAAAAAAAACATTCAACTGACTAATCCTCCATGCATACTGGTTAAATATTAAAGTGAAAGTTGCAAATTTTCAAAGCATTGTGAGAAATACTTGACCAACTAGCAAAGCTGAATTTTCTTTGAATTTCATATTACATGAAATTCTTATCTTATCTTATATATTTTTGTTAAAAATTGTAAGAGTAAAAGGAAAACTACGCTAACATTTTTCAATTAAAATTGTTCACAATTAAAATCAAAAAGAAAACGTATTTTTGAGTACACTTAATAACTGTCTACATCCACATCTAAATTGTGAGCATGGCAGATAACCACCTTTTGTAGTTTATGTATCAACTAAGAAGTTGTATTCTTTACCAAATAGAACTTTTTACATTGTGGGCGTATTTTTTGACAATTCTGCGCACTTTTGTCACATCAACGGATAAATTTTACTATATGTGCACTTTAAACTAATTTAATATCATTTAATTGAAATAGAAACCTACATGTACAAACGTACTCTACTCATTATTTCATAAATTACAATAGTGAGCGTCTCAACAGTAATCAAACCGGCTTAGCTTTATCGATTCAGATTGTGATGTTGATCAAAAATATATACACCCACTCATAAATAATAAACTATATGATAGAAATTCTATATGTGTAACAAACATTATGTTAAATTGATTGTGCTCATCACCAACCTCACCAGCTGATGATTGTAAACAATATAATGTAATGATAATAAAGAAAAAATTTGCATATTAAAACTTTTACTATTTCCGCTTAAATGCGGAAGTAGATTCACCATGTACTCACACACAGGCTCACCAACCACATAAACACATAAGTGTAGGTACACATTTTATGCCATAAACTCTCATTAAAAAGTTTTTTAATCTCAAACGTTTTTAATCCTCCCGTGTATGAAACGGAATGAAAATATTAATAAAATAAAAAAAAAATATTTAAACGAGAGTGAGAGAGAGACGAAAAAATGCGACTGACTTTTCATTTCATTTTGTTTTGCACTGCTTTATACAAAAAATGGTTTACAGTTATATGATTTTTTAAACTGAGAGATTTTTCCAAAGTATGCTTTTCAACTTGTTCTCTCTTCCCTCTGTAAATACGTACTCATTTTTATATATATGCATAGTATAAATATGTATTAGTAGTTAATGATCCATAATGTTAAACTTTTACTAATTTTTTTGCTTATGGGTTTTTTGTTTCATACGTTTCATTCAATGGAAAACTTATACATAACTCTCACTATTTCTCTATATATAGAAATATTATAATCTATACTTATGCTTATATCTTTCCAACCGCTTCTTTTACATTAAAGCTCCAATGTTTATGAGTTTTATAGACTGTTTGCGGTTGATTGGTTCATTGGCTGTGCACAAATGTTGATGATGCAGCAATTGTAAAAAAAATTATATACGATTATATGATTACACATACGTACGCTAATATTTCCTATTTGTATGTTATGGTTGTAGTAGTAATAGTATTTGTAGTCAATTGTTCGGAAGTTATATTTTAGTTTGAATTTACTTTAAGCGTAATTGAATGTGATTTAAAAAAAAGTAATGGTAATCATAAAAGCAACATACAAAATATGACAGCACGAAGAAGAGAATGTGCCTTTATTATTATACCCTACAGTACCGATGGTAAAGGGTTCATAAAACGAAGCTTTCTCTAATGGAAAGTATACTTAGTTTTGATACTTCATTCAAGCAGACATCAGAGATGTCCGTATGTTCGTCTGTCCTTGGCTCCATCTTGAATTATAAAATATTGAGTAAATTACACTATGTATTGACATCTTAGATTTCAACAGATTGCCATTTAAATTTGCCGAAATCAAGCAAGTGCCACCTTCACAATTGGCAAAAATCCATCCATCACTTTTAAAAGTTAATTAGACCCGCCCACATTATATAAAAAAACCTAACTTAACTATTTGTTTATTATTTCGACTCGATAGTGGACACGTCGCATAAAAAGCGCAATCACCCCCACTATGTATAGTTAGATAGGGCATGTATATATATCTCACAAACGATGGAAAAAAAAATTTGAACCAAAAGTCACCACGTAAAATGAAACAAAAGAGGGAAGTTTACAATTCTTAGTAGAAAGGGTTTACTTGCAAAGAGGGTGAAGTCTACTTTTTCAAAGAGGTCAAGATTTGAAAATGTACGAATAAATATGAAAACTAAAATAGTTCAATTACCTCTTTTGTGGCCCTTACAAACTGGTCCAAAAATTAAACAAAAAATTTTAATCTATGTAACCTTGATTTGTATATAAAATTTCTAGTACAGTATAAAGATTTGCTTCAAAAAATTTGAGGTCACATAAAAAAAAAAGAAAACGTTTAAATCATTTAAGAAGGCTGGTGACTGAAAACAGCAACACTTACCGACAAACACATTTTTTACCTACACGACAACATAAGTTACGTACATACGAATATTTGAGTACACAACGTCAAGCGCCATTATTCGTAATAAAGTCATTAGAAGAGCGTAAAATTTACACTTATGGCAAATGTTTCCTTTCACACTGCATTTGTGTTAAATGTTTTTCACTATGGTTTTACTTCTATACGTCTCGTGGCGTATCAATGGCATGTTATTATAGTTGAAAATAGAAAAAAAAAGCCATATTTAATAACATATTTTATATCCAACTGCAACGACGTAAGTGAATGCGAGTGAGTATAAAATTGTATGAGAGTGAAAAGGTCCAACTACTCAAATATTTAATAAAAAAGAAAAACGTCTTAAAAAAGAAAAACAAAATACCTTGTACTATAAAAAGGTCGGTTTGGCTAAAAAGTCATCTATCAAGTATTGAAGGGTGTTCACATGTTGTACGACCTGACTTTTATAGCATATATATATATAGCTTTTTATGTATATAAAAGTTTAGAGTTTTATTAGACACGCAGCAAAAAACAAAGAGTAATTTGCTAATTTCCGTTGGCATATATGACGGCATTATATTTATATGAAAATAAGGATAATGTAGTATATGCATGCTTAACATGCTACTAGTAGGATAAAAGTCTCCCACAGGTCTTATTCATTTATTTGTGTTTATTTAAAAAAAAATACAATATTTTACTTTTCTTTAATAAAAATATATATGTATTGAAAAAAAACCTTAAATGTAAATGAAAGTCTACGAAAATGTTTTGCAGTGATGTGCTTGCTGCAATTGCTTATGTATCCTTTTCTTTGGCAATAATAGCCAGACTAATAAATCACTTGTAAAAATTACTTTATATATAACAACAACAACAACAACAACAAAAACACATACAAGCTTTCACTTATAGAAACACATACACACCTATGCAATACCAAATGAAATGCAAAAATATTGCATGACATGTCAACTACTTCAACAGCACGGAGGTTATTCTTTGTTGGTTGCAGCTTAATAATCAACTATCTCTCTATGAAAAATTGAAAAATTTACTTTATGAAGGATTACTAAAAAAAATACTTTAAGGAGTTAATTTTGACTTGAAGTAGACATTTTCATTTAACAATACCATTTAACCCTTTTTATAACCATTTTACTTTAGGGAAATTTATATGAAATAGACGAAATAAATCGGCCTTTCGGTATTATTATTATTATTATTATTATTCAATTATTATTAAGACTTTCCTTTGCTCTGGTGTTATTACATATTTACCGAATATATGATGTTTGTAATGTCCGACGTCTAAGGAGCCGCATCAATTTATATGGATATGTAGCTTTCAGATTATGTAGATGATATCTGAGGGTGCAATGCCCTATGTAGAAGCCAGTTTGTATCCTAAGCTCGCCCCTTTGAAGTTCAAAGTTTCTGAATAACTTCAGCTTTAATGATTAAGTCGATCAACCTGACTATTTAATAGTTACCAGCAAATCAAGTCATTGCGAATCATATAAAAATTGCATTGTACAAACTCTTTATAAGTAAAGAGTTCGAAAATGGTACAAAAATGGTATAATCTGGTTCAAAATACATTTTCCATTCAAGTTAGTCACATTAATTAATAATTTACTACTAAAACAAATAAGTAAAAAGCTTTGGCTTAATCAAATCCTAGATAATCTACAATCGAGCTAAGGAAATGGCAAGTACCTCATGACCCTTTTAATATGGCGTTCTTTGCATTACTTATCAAAAAAAGATTTTTACTGAATTGTGAACAAAACAGCCCTCGTATACATTTGAGCTCTTTCTCACTGTCAATAAAGTGTGCGACTGAGTGTTTATTATACTCACTTAGTAAATGCACTGTATTGCTATGCTGTGTATTGGTTCTAGTGCAAACAATATATTTCACAAAAGTTGTTTCACTAGTGCAAGGCAATCTAAACTTTAGATAACAATGTTTGAATATTTTAAAAAGTGTAAATAATAACAACATAAAAACACAAACACACAACTTTAAAACTAGAAGAAGAATATCCAACGACATTTTTTTTATTAGGGAAAGACTTTGTCTCTCCATTTATTTTTTTTTTTGCATTATAATGTGTGACGAAAAGTCACATAAATCAAATGAAATTTTCACAACATTTTTATTACAATTTTATTTACGTTCGTTTGTGTGCATCCATTAAAATAAAATGAAAGAAATAACAACGAAAATAAACTTGTTGTTGATTGGAAAATTTATGCACATTTTCTCAAAGGAATACGTTCCACTTCTACAATACAAATGCAAATACAAATATTTCCACCCTAAAGTTTAAACTAAACAGGCCAGTTAGTCAGGTACCCCCTACCGCCAAACAGAAACAATAACAAATGTCCAACTGTCTAAATATATATGTGTGCGCTGTCAACTTTAAACATTATTTAAGAATGGTGGGTCGTTTGGTGGTTGAGCATGGTGAAGCCTTTTCTTTCTACTTGATGGTGTGATACCAGTACTGTATAAAAAAATGTTGATTGGATTTTTTATTAGGTGTCACAAATCACATCAAGCAAACATTTTCAAGTTAAGGGTTCAATGTTTTATAGTATAAACAGGTTTTTATAGCCTCCTTTTAAGATGAAATGTATGCTAAATATTTTATTGTGTTTGCATTACCCACAAGGCTTTAGAAAGTATAAAGTGTACATATATTCTTCATAATTACTATACTGAATCGATCTAGCCATGCCTGTTCGTGCATTTATCCGAGCTTGCTTCTCGTTGAGGTAACGCTCACAATGAATACATATCTGTCATTATCATCTTAAAGAATGACCTGTAAAAGTCAAATTTAAAACAAGTGTTTTTCCATCCATCAGCGTAGGAAAAAGAAGAAGGGAGGTGGGGACACTCCCACAATTTGAAAAAAAAAATATTTTTGACGTAAATATCATTATTTGAATCTAATAATAAACTGTAGAGAACAAAACAAGTACCTACCATGCCTCCTGAAAGCCCACAATTTACAAAAAAAATCTTTATAGTCTACAAAATATAACATAAGGTCGAAACGAAGTAGAGTTTCTTTCTTTATTACTGATATCGTTGATGTCTATACACGTCCCTCATCTATACAAAAACAGGCGTGAAGAACCATTCAGACATAAAATTGAAGAATGAACCACAATACATATCATTACCAGAGTAAACAAATTAAATTTAATTATATACAAAAGTAACACTCATACGCTACGTATACCAATGGCACAGGTAGAAACTCGAGCTGTCGATTAAAGCACCCTACATATCCTATAATATCGGTTTGTCAAACACGAAATGCGTGTTTACGTATTTATTTAACTTGCCATGCGTTTCTCATTTTACGCGAACATTAATCTTTTATTTTATACAATTAAACCTAACAAAAGCTGCTGCTGCAAAGAATTATCAAAAGTATATTTATATGTGAGTTGGTTGGGGGGGGGTTATATAAACAAATAGAAGGGAAGAAATTTTATGAAACGGTCATATAATGAATCACTCTCAGACAAGCTAGTGTGCATGTATATAATGTCCAGCTAGTTGAATAAACAAACCACTCGAACGTAAAATAAATGTTAACATGGTTACATTGATTAGAACACAAGAGCCTTGTTGCTTTGCTTAACAGAAATGCATTCATTTGAGCTCTATTAGATGTATGCATCAAAGCTGGTCTGGCCATACAGTTGCGTACATATCAGCATTAATGGCCTAGAATGAAAAAGTGTAGGAAATTTATATATTTTTATAGGCACAAAAAATATTTATTCTAAAAATGAATAATTAACAAGAAAAAAGCTGTACATGGTTTAGACTTAATCTTAGATTCCCTTTTTATAAGTGCGGGGATGGCATTTGAATAACGTCATGATTTCTGTTATTCATCCACGTCCACTTTTTGGAGTTTCCCTACTTATTTCTATCAATCGGGCGATTTTAACCTTGTGGCTATAAAAGATTTTTGCCAATTGTGAACGTGACTTGTGGAAGATTTTCTTAATTTTAACAAAACGACTAAAATGAACTAAAAATGTTTGTAAAAATTTTATATCAATCTTTCAATTTTTAAACTGTGACCATTCAAAAAATTTTAGTTTGCTAATACCCACACATCCTTAGATATAATTATTTTACAACAAAACTTACAATAAACTAATTGCACTGGAGGCAAGTTTCAACAACACTAATAACCAAGTACAGTCATCTCACCTCAGCCCCATATGTTGGTGTTCCGCACTTTTAATTTTACTTTTTTTTTTTTTTTTTGTAGCATAAAACCTACCAGGTGTGCGGTTAGCTAACCATTGTGTGTACCTCCAGAGAGTGCGTAGACGTAGCAGTTAACATTAACTGGCTTATTTGTACAACTGTATACATGGATTCTATTTAACATACCCGTTCAGGATTCTTGAACAGAGCTATCATTTTGCTTAAATATACGTTCCATTACCATACAGAGGTACATTAAGTAAATATGGAAGATGTAAAACAAAGAAAGAGGAGAATTTCATAAAAACAGAACAGTATCGGTAGCAACATTTGTATTAAGCTTGCTAAGCTTTTGGGCCACGAAAACTTATAAAGAAAGCCACAACCACTTATTAAATATCTTATTACGCACTCTTGCTTAAGATGTTATAGTACAGTTACTTCAATAAAACCTCAAAGTATCATCAACCAATCTTTAATCAAAGGTTTTCATCATTACCTAGATTATCTATGTGGTATAAAATCGATCGCTTTACAATCCTTATACCCACCCCTTGGGATGCGAGAGAGGGAAATTCGTAGTTTTGCATTCATTTAGGACACCTAAAACGAACAATCGGAGATACCAAAAGTAGTTTAACAAAATCATACCATACCAACCAGAATATTTAATTATCATCACAAAAATAAATTTTCAAAGTTAAAATTCGTTGTACTTTTGTATTTATACATAATTAGCTTCTAAAATTAACAGGTACGCCTACAAAAAACCTTTTTTAATACAGAATTTAGAAGTTTTCTTACTCGTTATGAATTGTTTTAAACAAGTCCTTTTGTGTATTTATAGACATGTTTGTGTTCATTCTATAGATGATAATTGCTGAATTTTTATTTGAAAAGAAGTTATTCCTATATTCCTCTAATGATGATGCAATGAAACTATCGTAAATAATTCCTAATCGATTTGTTACAGAGAACATATGTATTTCTAACTCCTAATACAGTTTAAGTAGCCAGTAACATAAAAATGATGTTTGGACACATTGGTACACATCATCTAAATATATTCGTGTACATACATTAATTCTTATTTTTGTGGGCAAATATGCACAAGGATGTATGTTTTGTATTTGCTTGGGCGAGCATAACTTTATGTATACATCATACGTAAGCCTTTGGCTGCATTCATTCTTATTTGTATGCATTACATATCCGTGTCTGTGTTTGTGCTAAAAACTGAGGGATGCAAAATGTAAACAAGCGCTGTGTAACTGTAATACGTGCGTGTACAAATTTATGTGTGTATGAATGTTAATTTTCGTTTACGAAAATTCAACTCGCGCTTTTATATATGGAAACACACATATGCGTTCATGCCAGAACAGGTGTTTGTGAGGCAGAGCATACAATCTGCGTTTATGCATACACAATAACAAATATTTATTATTTACATGCCTGCAGGTTGCTGTATATGTACGAATAAATATCTAGTGTGTACAGCAAGTGCATGTTTTCTCACACTTTAGCCGCAAAACCCTTCAACTCTCTCCCTCATCAACTCGTTGGTTTTTGACATTCATGTAAAGGTAAAGTTTTGTGCGTGCAAGTGAGCACTTCAAGTGTACTTTCATTATTCCTTTATCTCACAATGTGTGTGTGTGTGTGTGTGTGTATTTGTACTCGTTTAGTATGTGACGCATTTCTGCTCATATTGTACATATGCTATATGCTTAATTTTCAAAAACGCATTTACAATTCTTTTGATGCATATTGTATGCGTTTCCTATTCATGCGTATGCCGCCTTTATAAGAGACCAAAGTCCAATTCAACGAGTTAACATTAATTAAATAATTCAACAAACAAAGAATAAAGTGGAAATGTAAATGAGATCCAAATTAAATAGAGTATAATTCCATAAAAATTCAATTATACCATAAAGAAAATGGTGGAATTATAGTCAAAAAGGGTAAGTAAGGGACAAAAATTCTATTGATCGCAGTGAACATAGTGAAAAAGCTTTAAAGCTGGAAGTGACTCGAAGCTCAATGAAAAGAAATTATGTAGTTTAAAGTCAATTTGTCCAATAACAACCACAACAACAACTTGTATTACTCTATTACTACTTTTTATACTCTCCACGTAATGCTAAACTTATTTGTTGTTCTGTGCGCAACACTCAGAAGGGGGCGTCAGAGGTTACTATATGAATTGAACGATAGCGGTTAAGCGCCGAAAATCTAATCATCTGTCACAAAAAGTAAGTCATGAATTTGACATTCGATGTACCTTCCCATACATCGAGCAAGGTGTTCAAATTTGTCATACTTTTTTATAATGAGATGTACGAAAAATTAGTAAGATCAGAAAAAAAAACCTTATGTGGGAGGGAATCCGACTTGTAGGTTGTTAAAAATCATAATCAATTATAGTGCTCCACGCCCACCAGTGTATATATATGAAAAGGGTTTTGTGGATTCTCACTTTTTTCTGCATTTTAATAAAATTTATCACATTTTTAAGATAGAACTTGGTTGCTGTTCTTTTAATTTACTATTAGGCTCAAAATTATGATGAAAATTTGCTTAAAGGTACCAAACCCAATCCCAAACGCAAACCACAAAACTACAATAACAACAACAGTAGCGAACAACACCAGTAACTAATAGAAAAATATAATAAAAGGGAAATCATAACCATAGTTTTTGTATATATTTGCGGATTCACTCAACCACCTGAGTGTTCTCTATGATCCTTATCAAAGGCTGACTACCATACCTTAACTCTGGGAATATACGTTTACGTTTATGTGTTTGCATGTTATTTACAGTATTGTTGGCTTGTGTGCAACTATTTGATGTTGTTGTTATTGCTTTTATTATATCTTTCATTCCTTTCCTGTAACCACATGCAATGCGCTTTAACATGTTTAAAATATTTTTTGTATGTGTTTATGCATCGCTTCGCATACATGAGGCAGCCAGTCAGCGAAAATAGTAAAAATAATGATGATGGTGATTGTGGTGGTAGTGGTGGGTCCGTCATAGTTAACACGACACATCCACTTGCTATAAAACGTGTTGTTGTTATAGTATAATAACTTTATTACCAACTTTTATTTCTATCGATATGTAGGCAACGCTGCAGGTACCTATTTTGCACCATGCTTACATATATACCCTATAAAACATCATATAAAAAAGTTATAACAAAAGACACCTTAGGTATTATATGTGAGTGTTAATAAAAGAATGGTGGCAGAGAAAAACTTTAATTGACAGCTGTTCACTATACACATGGATTGAGTGAAATATTGGCCGCTTAAATTCTTTATGCTTGAAAGTTACTTTAAACCCGTCGTAGCTGTCAATTTTTGCCATTTTTGCTTTAATGCTATTTTCCGTTGTACTTAACAACATATTTTAAACAACCTTTGCTGATAAATACGAGCAATTAATATCCATTTTATATTACCATTAGATAAATGCCAGCGCTCCTTCAGCTATGGCAACCATGATAATTATTTAGCCGTGTGCTCTCATTAATTAGTAGCTGGACATGTCTAATTACCTTTATAATGACCCACTCAACCGGAGCCTCATCAACACTGTCACACCAACATGAATTGTTTATATCTAACAGAAATTTCGGTTATTCGCTATAAGTAACGTATCTTGGATGAAAGCCAAAATGGTAAATAGAGACTTTGGTCCTTTAACTTTTCGAAATTACCAAAAAATGTATGACAAAATGCTACCTACTGATGGCATGCAAAGCACAAACATTATTGCAACATAATGACAACGTTAAAAACATCCTATGGCCGGAAACTGGGTAGCAGATTAAAAAGTGATGCAAGGCCTTTGTCATGTCATTAGAAATGATGGTAATCTTTACTTGCAGGTATTTCAGTATAGATATTTGTACGTGACATTTAGGTAATAGTGTGTTTTAATAACATGCAAAAGGATTAAATTTGCTTCAAGTCAAGTCCTCCAAGTTGATTATGTTGAAATATTTATGTTTAGAAAAATTTTATCAACCTTTTGTATGAAATTTGCTGCGATCGTTTAAACGGCATGGCCGTAATTTTCAAAACTACTTCTTAAATGCAGAATGACACTGTTGAATGAGTCAGTGTATGAATCAGTATTTAGTTTAAATCCAATACGGTTTTCATATCCTATACATAAAATGAGAAGCATTGTTCTTAAGAGGCTGCACAAGTTATGTAGATTCTTTATCAGCATCAGAATCTAATTCGTTGTAGTCTGATTCGCGAGGATATTCGGATTATTGTTAAAGCTAAAACTTATACTGTTTACAAATTTCTGGTTTTTATACTTGGGTTCATATTTAAATTGAGCGAAAATCTGTCACAATGAACAAAAATCTAACTATTTTCCATAACATTTCAGCTACATATATTTTGTTAGGATACGAAGTTATCTTAAAACTCAACTGTTTTATATACTTCACACTTTGATTAATAATACTGTACAAATGATATGTTTAATAGATCAGAGTATACCTTTGGGGAAATAGAATTTTCTGTCAATGTTTCTTTGTTAAATTTGTATACTTCTCGAAGAAACTTTATTCAAAATTTGTTGAATAAAGTCGCTCTGCGTTAAAAACAAAAACATATACTTTTTATATACTAACATGTATAATGTGCCCGTCCATATATGTGCTAAAAATTCGCGGTGACGAATTACATTTACGCCCCCACTTAATAAAAAAAATTTAAAAACTTTATTTGCACAGAATTGAATTATTAGCTGAGATGTAGGTGCACTAGCGGAAGATATTTAAGATTAGTTTTAATTCACTACACTGCCATGTGATACATATTTTTAACATCTAACAGCCGCTTGACTCATTCCTAGCTACAGTAAACCATAAGAAAAATTTATTTTGGCCACAGAGATCGAAAAATTTACTTGAACCACTTTCATAATTATGAGCACTTGTAATCAAATTATTTAAAATATGAAACATTTCGGTACTTAATATGAAATCTACATTGGATCAACATTGTTACTCATACTTGCTTTATGTGATATGACTGAATTATGGCTGATATTTTTTCTAAAAATAAAAAAGAAAAATTCTTCACCTTCACTTCTTCATCATTCCACCCATAATGCTATTAAAGTATACGTGCGTGTTAAAAAAGCATAAATTTCGAGAATCGAAGCTGTACACCAAACGACCAACATAATTTTATTAAGGCGTGCAATCTACGTCACATAAAAGTAAAAAAAAGGAAAGCAGTTAAAATGCTATGAACACATAATACGTATAATACAATAGCGTAGATCCGTTGCGGTTCAGCCTTTTTCCTGCTTAAACAAAAAGAAAATTATCGGTCAATAATTAACACTCGAATCACTTGTTACTCAATTTCTTCCTCACCCACCCACCCACCTACACACCAAACCAAAAAATCACTAAAGGCAAGAAAACATAAAATTGTAGGAAATATATTACTACTAAACAACGTCTTACGGCGTACAGTACGTACTGACATAGTTCTGGCAAAAATATATATAAAACATGAAAAGAAAATGAAAAAATATTTTGGTCGTATTTTATAGTTTGGCTGGCGGCTATTGTTGACGGTGCGGGTTAAAGCTTCTGTTATATGAAAACACGCAATAATCGTGTAACAGCAGCTGGATTGGTTATATGATGGCAGTCTTGCAGTTTCTTGTTAGATAGAAAAATATTTAAGGCAACAGTTTAGTTGGTCAGTAGGTGTTATAGTTTTATGGCTTTTATGTGTGAGTGTAGGTGTGTTTTATGAATTGCTGTAATAAATCCTATAAAAATTTAATAAAAACGCATCCATACTGAAAATTTCAAATTAATGTCAAAGTACCGGAGAAAGTGGCAAATACTCGTTTAACACAGAGAACGTTTACATAGGAGAGGGATGCAAGTGTAATAAAAAAGTAGAAAAATTGTTTCCTTTAATGGAAAATTCAAGAGACCAACAAACAATGTACACCCACACAAATTCATATTTGTTTCGTTGAAACTTAATAACAATAATAACAACAATGCATAAATCGATCAATTCAATAACACAGTCAGTGCCATGGAATGAGTCTCTCTCTCTCTCTCTCTTTAGTTGACTGACTGACTAACTGATTGAACGATTAACTCAATAAGCGTCTAGTGTATGAATGAAAATATTGTACGAGTATGTATATGTATAGGTGACTAAAAGAATATGTTTGTATATGCGTAAGTATTATAATTTGTTTTACTTACAAAATTATTTGCAATAAAAGTGCTTTTGTTGTGCATTTTTCCTTTTTGTTGGCAAATTACTAAATTTCAAATTTATGGGTCGATTTTTATGACTAATATATATAGACATGTATATTTACATCGAGTGTGGGCGTGGCATTTGAACGATTTTGCCCAATTTAAATAGCTTAATTATGTTAAATATGACTAAATCCTATCAGATATTGAAAATTATCAAGAATGTGTATAGTTTGTAGAGTCTCTGACGTCTTCTATTGGATATTGCATATATCATATACCTCCATCGTATGTTAAAGGTATAAAAACACTGTGCAATTACATAACAATGGCTTTGAATTTATTTTTGGTTTTCAGAGTGTTTGATGGGTGTAAAACTACTCTAGGCTTCTATATGTAACAACCAGATTACGGCATGTAACAGTAACAGTAACTCGGGGGTTAGGGTAATAGTGGTTGGCCCGTTTAATACATCATAAAAAACATTTACAATGTTGTAACCAATAACAGCAGCATCAAAATCCATCGATTACTATGCCTTAATGGAATAAATATGTAAACATCATCAATATAAATATGTATAAAGAATGAAGCAGGATTTCATATAAAGCATTATGCGGAAAAGATGTGAGCAATGCTCTGTCGCCCTTTTCAAAAGTGTATTTGGTTTAGTTGAAATATTCAATACCCATCACGCCAATACATTAAAATATAAAACAGGCAATAATGAAATATTTGTTTTTTCATTTTAGCATTTGTCTATACATATAAATTATGTAAATGGGCGTTGTTGTATACCAGACAAACTCACAATTTGAAAAAAATCATATTTGGCACAGAATTCGATGTAAAAATTGATGCATAATCAATAAGATGGCGTCAGTTAATATCTACCACGCCTACGGCTTCTTCTACGGCCTAAGTCAAATTTATATTTTTATATCTTCTAGTTTATGCTGGAATTTGATACTGATCAATATTTTATATACTTTTTAGGGTCTCTGAAGATTTTGAGAATATTTTCACATTGTACGTAAACTTCTAATCTACAGTTGTAGGGTATAAATGATATGATTCTTTTTCTCTTCGCTGCTCTGATTCAAAAAATTTCATCTGTTAAAAGTTATTCCATTAAAAAGAAAATTAATAAATTTCGGGTAATTAAGAAAAAAATCAACCAAATGTATAAAAAAAAGAAAAAAAATTTTCCTAATCTTCAAAATGTCAATGTATCCGAAACATATACATTCTAAGTAGGTAATTAAAGGATTAATGCAATCATTTATAAGTGGTGAGCATGGAAATAAAACTCACTAATAAAACACGATATACAATATATTATATATATATATATATATATATAAACATATAATGAACACATAAATGTGCGTGCATACATAAAATGTCACGAAATTATCTCATACACTACCACATAACGAAAGACAATCTCTTTCTCTGGCAATGGCAATGAAAATTGTCGTTTGGTATCATCTACATAAACCGCACAATTTATTGTGAAGTGAAACTCAAGAGAGTGTGTTATCAAACCCTTATATAACTGATGAAAAATCAAAAAGAAAATAGAATAAAATAAAATGAATGTTCTACACAATGAAGAATTCAATGGAAAAGAAAATATATGCGAGTCCTTGATTAGATGGTAAAGGTACGAATTTACATACTATAGAGCAATACCTCTAAACTTATATACTCGTTTACTATACATGTGTAATTGTGTGCGTTTGATGAAATTTCTCAAGTTGTTATTTGCGGTTATTGATGCTTTTACACTCACGCACACATTTTGAAGTAATTTACATTTTATTGATGTGAGCGTCAAAAATAATAATGGATGTAAATTACCGTGTTCTTCAATGTTTCCAGACAATTATGCGTATATGTGTGTACCTTGTGCAAACATACAATCATACGTTTGCGAGTGTGTAAAGAGTAGAGGTTTTATAATCAATGAGAAAATTTACATGTTGCTTAAGTGTGGAAAATGTTTTTATGTATAATAATGTGAGAGAAGGTAAGGTAGATGGATTATAAGTAAGAAAAACATCTGTTACATATATAATTAATCCTCTTATTACACAAAGTACTTTATTAGCATCTGAAGAGAGAACAAACTGAAGATTTTTTTAAATTGTTCTTTTTTCAAAATTATTGTATTCAGACTTAAATAAAAAAATACATTAGAGACCCTTCTTCATCAGCATCAAAATCCGAGTCGATTTAAATATGTTCAAGTGTTCATCGGTTTTTGAAACTTTGAGAAAAATGAAAAATTTTTGAAATTTAAATAATTAAAATTGTGACTTTTTACTGTATTTCTTCCTTTATAATGAAACCTCATATGGGAGGGATTCTAAAAACGATCCATTTTCAATAGGGTTCCCCTTTGGGCCAATACATGTTCTTGTACCAAATTTCATCGAAATTTCTCAAAAAATGCGATCTTTTTACCTTTACTATTGACAGACTTATGGACATGTTTAAATCTATTCAGATTTTGTTTTTGTATCGATACCCTTTGTCACAAGTGGTGAAGGGTATAAAAAGATCGTTGATCTCGCAAGTAAAATACAGTACCATTTGCTATAACATAAACAAGCCACGTCCTTAACTTAAATATTAATATTTACAACAATCTCAAATTTGCTTTAAGTCAAATGTTATCTTTTTGTACTTCTTACAGAGAAATATTCAACCTGATGAGCACTTCATCGAATTACTTTATTCTAATTACCTTTGCATTTGTGTTTTGCTTATTTATAGGCCAAGTAGCTTTATATAAAATATAAGAGAAATTAGTTTGGTTGTAGATAGAACAAATATGGCTTTAAGCCAATGGAGAACAGTAGAAGTATACCATAGTTACCAAAAGATAAACACAAAGGCATACATAACAACTAATAACTGAAAGGAAGAAATAAAAAACGAAAATCCGAAGAGTAAGAGAGAAAAAGAGCTTGCGGCAAATTAATTTAATTTTGTAAAGTGCCGCTCTTAACAAACAGCTGAAAAAACAATATAAATGAAACATTTACCACTCAAACTATAAACCAGGATTTCTATTAGTATAGCTGTGTATATATTGTTGTTGTTGTTGCTATCGTTGTTGTTGTTGTTGATGATGATATCGTTGGATGTTGTTTGCCAGCATTTAACAATTGAATGCACAATTTTAATCAATTTAAGTGTGAGGTCAAATTATCCTTCCCCCACTCTCGAGCTCCTCTTGTCTAGCAGCAACTTTTCCATATGACTTGTTTCAATATTTAATTATTGTATTTTAGTGAAATGAAAAATCGATTTTTTGTTTTCATTTACAATATATTTTCAATTGCTTGCATTGATTTGAAAACGAATTTATTTCAATAGCGTGGCTTTGCAGGCTTTATTTATATTACTATCAGATTAAATCAATTTTTCATTTGATTGATTTTATGAATTATTTCCTCTTAAATATAACGCGAAAGAAGTCAATGAGTTTGAGTCAATTTGTTTTAAAAATGTTAACAAATCAAATTAGTTAATTTAAGTACATAATAAAAAAAAGTCAATTCTATTAAGTGATTATGTTCATATCTCATGCTCCATACTTCTACACATTCTCATACTTGGGTTCTGGTATATTTGTGGAAATTGTCTGTAAATTTTTAATTGTTACTCAATTTGCACATGTCAAGTACTTGACATATACCACACACTGTTACAAACACAGCGTTATGCATATATTTTTCATTCATTTGTTAAGTGTAAGTATATACCTACCGTTACAATACAATACGTTGTACTCATAACGTATTGCTTCTAAATGGGGAATAATTAAATGAATGCCAGTGCCAGACAGCGACACAGAGAAAAAAGCAAAAGCGAAGGAAGTTACACTTTGTACAAATTAGTCAAAGTTAATTATTAGACAAAACCAACATACATGACAGCTGAACAAAGACAGAGAGAGAGAGGAGGTGATGAGACTATGAAACCACAGTAGACTAATCCAGACCAGACCAAACCACATCACACAGAAAAAAAATAAAACAGACTATGAATTTAATAACCACAAATCGACCAAATGATACAAAATAACCTTAACTTGCCCGTGACAGTAACCGTCATCAACAAATACACTTCACTTCAAAAACATACATACGTCTACGATATATAATGTATATTTATATAGATGTACTATATAGGAAAGGCTGGGTTTGTGTGTAAATGAAAAAAAATTTATGGCAGATAATAGTTTAAGGTCATGGGTACTTAACAAATATTATGAAAAGCCTTGAAAAAACAAATAAGAAAACTAAGTATGTCTTAAGCAAAATCTTAAATACCTCCCACATCTACAATGGTGGGCGTGCCAGATAAATACTTTATATATTGTGTCTTTTAATAAGTTATAACGTCTCAGCTTGCAAGACGTTGAATGTGGTTTTTTGTAAATTTTGGATGTGTCTGTTATGAAACCACACCCATTTGTGGCCACCACATCGATGGAGAGAATAATCATAAATATGTTTACCAAGTTTCAACTTCGTAGCTTAATTTTTGTAACAAATATACAGATTATTGTCAATTGTGGGTGTGGCTTTTGACCAATTTTCATCTCAATAACTCAAAATTCGCTCCCGTTAGAATGCCAACAACAGACGGACAATGAACTCAGTTTTAGATGCTGATCCAGAATATACATACTTTATAGAGTCTCTGATGTGTCCTTCAGATGTTGCACATGGAAAAACAAACTTAGTATGCCCATCATCTTATGTGAAGGGTAACAAGTGATGACTTTTACTTTGACCTTTAGACATACTCGTACATACATAAACTTTTATGTATTGTAAGTATATGTATGCGACTGCGTATCAATTTAATAATGTGACACTAAATTTCGCTTTCATGACATTTTCAGGCAGAGCGACAGACATTCTATTAGTGCGCTATTAATAAAAGTACAATGTTTTGCATTTGATTGCATGTGAACTTCTCTATTCTTTTTCTTTTGCAAAGTTTGCTTTTCTATTGTTTGATTATTCTTTTATTGTGCACATGTATAAAGCGGCTCAAAATGTATATTTATATTTACAGATAATATTTCTATATAATACTTAGAGCGCTGATAGAAATTTTTGCGATATTTGGAGGAGAGGAAACTTTCTTACACCCAAAATTCCTAGAAAGAGGCATCAGAAATTGAATCGATCTAGACGTGTATTTTATTTTCTCACTTGTTCATTTTCAATTCTATATATTATACAAGACTTATGTGAGACTTTGTACAAACATTTCTTGTTGCTGAAGAAAAGTTTTTACTTAAATTAATTAAATTCATTTAATAGATGAGCCCACAATTGACAAGAATGTAACCATCAGACACATATTTACAATTAGAACATCTGTCATTGTGAGGAAAGCGGGCTTGGTGGAATAAGGCACACCCACAATTGGGGATAGAGACCGAATTGTTGGTTGATACGTTCTATACAAATTATGGAGGGTAAATTGTGAAGGTTCCTGCTTAGTTAGATTCAATATTTGGCATGTAAAATATTTAATAACCATTAAAAGAGGACGCAATTGTATATATTCCACACCCATTTTACATATAAATGAAGAGGGTACTTAAACCAAACATGTCATGTCCAATTCCCACAAATCCAAACGAGTCATTTGTAAGGTAAAAAAAACTTTCACATAAAATATTCAGTTTTCTAATACGTTTTTTTCTTATGTACCAACATCTAAAGAGATGGATTTTTCCTTTTTGCCTTTTAGAATTATGGGTTTACAGCAAGTAAGGAAAAGATGAAGGAGGTTGAGGAGAGAAAAGAGCACAATAATTGAAACATGTTGATACATGTTCAATATTGTATTTGACATTTGTAAACGTCACTTTGAGTTGCCAACACTAACAACACATTGTCAGTAATAGTTGTAACATTTTGTTGTTTTGTTTTGTTCTTGTTATTTACTTCATGTTTTGTCGTGGGGTAAATGCATGCGTGTTTCGTTTGTAACTTCATTAGGAACACCTTTTTTACTGTTTTTCTTTTCCTTTTTTCTTTTTTTTTTTTCCTTTTTTTTATTTATAGGTTTTAGCTATTAAATGATTCATTGATGGTCAATACTTAATACGTGATGTATGTGTAGAAGGTGAAAACATGTTCACACATTTTCATCAATCAACAACCAATTGTGTTACACATGTAATGTGTATAGATGAGGTAATGTCAATATTTCATAGAACTTGAAATTAAATTATGCAGTAAAATGAAAGCTGCATTAATTTTTTAGGTGAGTTATATATAACAGAGAAAAGAATTAAATTTAACTACTTCGGTATTATTAAAAATGATACAACTTCGTGGTAGTTAAGGAATTTTTGTATCTAGGTGCAGCGGAAATGTTTCCAATATCGTTAGCATGCAAATAAAAAAGATAATTATGATTGCTAACAGGTGCTAGTGTGGGCTAAGTAAGCAGTTCAACAATATAGCCCTCTCCCGTGCGAGAAAACTTACACTCTGTAAGACCCTCATCGTCCCCGTCCTTTTTTATGGAGCTGAAGCATGGACACCAATACAAAATTATAAACATTTTCTAGCCGTTTAAAGAGAACATAAGAGGAAAATTCTCCGAAAGATCTTTGGCTCTGTACGCCTTGGCGATAAGTTCCCAATCAGAATGAATCTTGATTCGTATGAGCTGACATAGTCCGTCGTATAAAGATTCAACGCTTGCGATGTCTAATTCATCTCGTCGGTATGGATGAAAGTGCTCCAACTAGCATGGTGTTCGTCAGGGAACTGCAAAGACGTCGCTTAAGGTAAAGGGATTACGTGTTTGAGGTCCTGCAAACATTTAGTATACAAAACTGATGAAGGCGTGCTCAAGACCAAAGCGCATGGCGTTCTCTTTTGCAACAGGCCAATGTTAATTATTAAAAACGGTCTGGTCTTTTGTCTGTATAAAAATGTATAAAAATGTTGTTTTCAAAATATTATTATGAAAATTTTGATTCAGTATTCGATGCTGATTAATTACTTATATACTCGTACTTTGTGTGGCCTCCCTACCCCTACTTCTGAACGTTTCAACAGTTTTGACAAATGAACACATCGTGATGGATCTAAAATGTAATAAAAAAAAGTTAAATATTAAGACAGTACATGAATAGATCGACACAGATTTAATGCTGTTCAAGAATAGCATATATTTTGTAGGGTCGTCAAGGCTCTGGTTTGCAAACGGAATAGTAAACTTAGTACACTCTCTTAACTAAAGTAAAAGATATAAAACTAAATTAGAAATATAATCGAAAAATAAACAATATTTTGTAAAATTCCTTTGATAATAAATTGCAATGGAAAAAAAAAAACACTACAAGAATTGTAGTAATTTATTCCAATTTTATCATCACCCAGCAACAGTAAAAGAAACAGAAACAACAATAACAATCATAATAAAAATTCATTTTTCCAATGGACATGAAATATTTTCTATAATGAAAAGTGTTATAATGCCTATGTAACTACTATGTGTGTGTGTGTGTGTATTATTTTCTTTTAAGTTGAATGATTGAGTTTATCCTCTTTTAGAACATGTCGTACAATGCATTTGACTTTTAGTAAACCTGTCTCACCAGAGCATTCCATTGCTCATAAATTCACCAAATATTCATTTGTTTTCATGTCAAGATACTACAACAGCATTCATATCATATTTCTTTATCAAGATGGACCAATACATATGTTTTATTTACATAAATAGCTATAAGGAAATAACAATAACTATATTATGTAAAATTATATAAATATCTAAATACTTATAAAATACACATACATGTACTTATTCTATATAACACTTACTTGAGGGAATTTCTTGTAAAGAAATATTTTCACATAAAATTCCAAATTTTAAGATTCACATATTTCTGTTGTCATGACCCTTTGCAAATGTTCTGTCATACTTTGTTAACGGGCAGGTAGATAGGTTGGTTTGAGGTTTGGTAAATATAAATTAAATTCGGTCAAACAACCTATCAAATTAAACATGATATGTTTACCAGGATGGGGTAGAGAGAACTTGGAAAACACCTCCGTCCGATAACAAGGAATGGGTGGAGTTGGAACTGCCAAAACTTGAAACATAAATATAATAAATAATTTCAAATGAATTGTTGTGTCAGCACAAATTGAAATCCAAACAAACCAAAGCATAGAGATGCCAACAGGACCGGGAGCAAAAGATACAAAAAAAAACAATTATTTTAAAATAATCATCCTTTTTTATATAAACAACATGTAACTGAATTTGTGTTATGCTAATACACTCGAAATTTACATATAAAAAGTGGGCGTGGCGAGTACCCAATTACGTCTTTACACATAACTTATTTTTTATCAACAAACAAATCGAATCCTGAGCCAAATAAGTTCCATGCATGGCATAATCATATTCATCTGTGGCATTATTTTGGCTGATAAATTTTTAGCCGTTTAAGGGCTTGCTACTTTATCCATTTTTAATTAGAAAACTAGAAACATTTACAAAAAAAAAATTAGCTTAAAATCTCAATATTTATGACCGCAATCGTTCTAACAACAGAGGGACTTAATTTAAATCATCAGAGTCAATGTTAATGCTAATTAAGAAATTTTTTTCCTATGAAGTAGGAACTACAACACCTCGTTTGAATTTTAGTAAACGTTTCAAGTTGTTATAACATTTGCAAACAAATTGTTTTTAGTATATTTGTAGATACGTTGGTTTGGTTATAAGCAGAATAATATCAAACAACAACAAACAAGAAATTTTAAAGAAATTCATTTCGAGTTGATGGTAAGGAATAGGGTAAGTAAGGTAGCGGCGGCGGCTTAATGTACTTTATACCACAATCAAATATATCGTTTTGCATATCATCAACCGACATAACAGAATATCGAATGACTACTGGGTAGTAGGTATGCCTGCGCGGTTGCTGTTCATTTGCTGGTCGGCTGACCAAGCTTACTTGTGCGCATTGCCAGTTAACCAAGAACGGACCGAATCGTACCAAATAAAGTGAGCACAACTGCATTGAACTGAATTGGCCGGCGGATGTAACTCAAAGTGTAGCCTTTTCCATTTTAAAGTGACAGAAATACCGACATTTCTTTCATTGTATTCTTTGTTCATACACACACATCCTTTTATTTTACTTTTCATTTAAACATAAAGATCATTTTCTGTTGTGTTGAATATACTATATGTACTAAAGACAAGAACACAAACAATGCTTTATATCTACAACATGTATGTTGAAAAAAACTCAAGTCATTTAAACCTTATGTGCTGTAGTTTTGCCGAAAAGTATGTGGATGTGTGTATGTATGGTACTTAAAACAAATCAATAAATATGTGTTTGTACATATACTTGTACTTAGCTATAAAGCCTTGGATTTTATTGGACTATCGCAAATGTACACTGTAAATAAAAAAAATATCGAAACAAAACAAATCGCAACAGAAATGGTACTTTCATTATTTGCATGCCGCACTTGGCCAGCAAAAATGCGAGGAGCAATTGTTACAAAACAATGCAAACAACAACAACCAAATAAGAAACCACTCAACTCTAAATGAAATGTCGCATTCAACACAATTCACACTTAAATGCGATGAACAAATGTACGGACGGACATGGAAAAGCAAATCCCAAATATACAATAAACGGCTTATCAGTACAATGGGTTGTACGTACGTACGCGCCAAATTGCAATTGTCATACAGCACCTTTCGAAGCTATTCTTTTTTTTTTTTTTTTGGTCATGTTTTGCTCTGCTTTTAAACAAAGAACAGGTTGTCACACACGGTGTTTAAATTGTTAAGCTTTTGTGTGAACAGGAAACCCAAATGTGTATAATGGACAACTGAAAATTAAGAATTCGTTTAATGAGCTTTTAGTGACCATTAGCAAACAGCTCGAACAATCAAGACAAAGTCCAAATATATAGATATTGTTCTTCTATCACGTTTACCATAACTTTAACACAAAAATAATATAAAATTTATAATCTTTTATTCCAAGAATGATACATATCGTAATAGATTAGAAGGAGCAAAGTTACAGAATCTCTTTGTGATTATGATCCAAGAATTACTTGCGTAGATTGTTATACCCATCATCTTAGTGATGAGGATTTGAAACACCTAGATGGAGGTGTCAAAAATCCTAGAAAGTTTTCAAAGGCATTTTTAAAACTAAATCATCAAAAGCAGACAAAGATAGTTAAATAAAAAGATTTCGTATAACAAAATTTTGATTTCTTTTTAGCCTTTAAGTGAAGGTTGGTTACATGCATTTGCTTAAACTTAACATCCCACAATTGATGGTTTTATAGCCTGCCCTTATGCAATCAAGCATATTTCCATGCCGATATACTCTTAAAGAATAAATATTTTTAAAAAATTCTTTAATATTTAGCCCAAGACAACGAGCACGTCTTCGCTTTTGACTAAAGTAATTTAAATGATAAAATTCCAGCAAATGTAAACTAAATTCTTGCTTCAAGTAACTTAAATGTCAGTTTGGTATTTTAATGGACTCATTGGACTATTCTTTACCAACAGAACGTTTAATATGTACATATATATAATACTTCCGAGTATAGTTCTTGCGTACTGGTACTATTGTGTTGTCAACACTGTCACTGGAGTGAGTGAATGAGTGCTTGCAAATTTTAATAAAATCCAAGCAAGAAATATTTAATCCCATAAAATATAGTCCAAGCGAATGAGAACTGCACAGAACAGAACAGAAGTGAAACAAAAAGGTCGTTATGGTAAGGTATACGTCGTAAATGTGTGGATAACACAGGGGGCAGTTTGATAATATTCATAAAGGTAATGAAGCAACAACCCTATAAAATATGCTACACAAGTAATGCAATCAAACAAACACCAAAGTAAGAGTACAGTAGACGTTCGTTTGGATGGACCCCTTAATAATATAGTGAAATATTTAAACAGTTTGCCTAGACAGCAGTAATTTTATATGCTATGTGTACATTATACCAAGGGGTGTTACTCAAATCAAATGCAGGCATCTGTGCATGTACAAGACCACGAGTGTGTGTGTGTGTGTGTGACCAGACAATTAGGTAATAATAACTGTTCTAAATCTATGCACCATACAATAAAATTGTCAGCCTGAAAGATTACATTGGACTGAAATTATAGTGAATTGTGCCTTTTGGGCTGTAAATCTGCAGTAATGTATCTTAATGTCTGTGCTTATGTGTGAGTGTGTGTGCAAGTGCAAATCCCTAGAGTATGGCCATAAAATCAACCCGGCATAGCAAATGCTTTTACGTTTTGTTTTTACTTTATACCCAAATAAACTAAAAGCCGAAAGTGTAAATCATTTGTTTGATTATGCTGGTGCTGGCGGTACTTCATTTTTGTATCTTGATAAACTTTTTATGAGCCTTTAATACAAACACTTTAATATTTGTGCCATCCTCCGAGTCCTTTTTCACTTGTTAACGATATCGAAAAAGCTATTGTTTAAATAAAGACTTCAAGCACTTACTACGTTAGTTTTTAACAGGTTATTAACCTTTTGTTATTTCACTAAAGGACAGCTTTAAAGTGCAGACAACATTAAAATTTCTATCAAGTTGCAGCAATTTCTCCACCGCCAGGGAAGAGAATTGTGTGATTATTTCAAATTGACGCCATTAATGTTAGAAATGCACAACAAATGCTTCTATGAACTTGAAATAAATTCCGTATCGCACCCTTCAAATAAATGGCTGGTATTTTGTTACTGGGACCCACTCTAAGAAGAACTCCCGAAAGAGCAATTTTGTACAACAACCCGCACACACTGGCCACACTGGCTGGCACTACGTTTTCAAACGTAGAAGAAGAAATTACAATAACATCAATACACTTACACTAATACTAGCGCTATTACGGTGTTGTTTCCCGTTTCAAATGATAAAACGATGGCGCAGGGAATACTGGTTGGTGTGTATATTCTCTCCATCTGCCATTTGAAAAATATAATTTCGCATTACTTTGGCTTTAATTTGCAAAATTCATCACAATTAAAATTGTGCTCGTACACGCAAGATGGCGGCCAATGAATATTTTTACTCTACAGTTGGATACGTTAGAACGAAATGTACAAGAATCTTGTACGAAACCATTTGGTATAGAAGTAGAGAAGAATATAGACAAGATGATACCAATATAAATGTATGTATCCATATTGTATGTTTCTCTTTCTGGGTACACTTGTATATACGGCGGACAGGAAGCATTTTATTTAGATTTTAAAAAGCATCCATGTGGAAGAACTCATTAAAATTGTAGCCTTCTTTGTTTTGTACCATTTCCTCCACGACTGTAGTGGTTCGTTTTGTGTTGCATTTGTGAAATATAAATATTTTCAGAATGTTTCTTTAATTATTCAGTAAATTTTCTTCCGTGCAAAAATTGTACATAAAGAAAATATTGTAAAAAGAAAATTGTCAAGGGATCTGAAAAAACCAAATAAGGTGCGGTTTTTATATACTTTTCTTTGCATAAGATGCACGGTATACTAAGTTTGTTATTCCATAGTACAACTATCATAAACACCCTATAAAATTTTCATAAAATAAATATTTTTTTGATTATAATGAAAAGCTGCATCTAAACATGTTCGTCCATATGTGTTTTTTGTTGGCTTTCTCATGATCGCTAAAATTTCTATTTTAAGCTATAAACGCATCTAGTATCTGTACGAAGTTTCAATTTTAAAATTACGCGAAATTTTTGAGCGACACGTTAACAAAAGATAAAAATCTGAACATAGGTGATAAAAAAAATTTTTATGGATGTGAAATTTATGTAAAAAATTATGGTTTTACGTATTAACGCCACCGCAGCTACAAATCATAAAATGAAACACTTCCTTTTTTGCTGCGGTGGCGTAAATACGTAAGTACCAAAATGATATATACACACGCCCACAATTTACCAAAAAAAAAAAACTTATTTGTCACAGAATCCGACTTGTTTGTCTTGACCTATACATACAAGGAAGAAAAGAGGCCCCAGCCGCGCCTTTAAATTGTCTACGGTGAGTGCCTTAGCATCTCAGATTGAGTCTAAACCTGAAATAGTTTACGTTTCTTAATAGAATATCAATTTCTTCACCTCAGATTCAAAAGTTAACAAATATTAAACGATTCTGTTTTTTTTTTTTTTAACTATTTAAACAAACTTGTCACATTTGGTACTTCATGTCTTCTTCCTAAAACGTAATAATGAACTAGACTTTAATTTTGACAACTCATTGTCGCGCATATATAATAGACAGGGGAGATGCAGAAAAAAAATGTCAAACAGTGAAGGAAAGAAAATTAAGTCAAAAGAATTGTTATATGTAACTTCAAAATTATGCATTCAATGCATGCTCAGCTACAAAAACTCATTTCGCTATGGCAGACATATGAAAATATACACGTACATGTACACGTACACGTGACAATATTTGTACATGTACATATATGCGAGTATGTAGCTTCATAAAACGTGAATTGAGTGCGGTCCATTCATCATCGGAGTAGCTGCAGCATTTTCATAAAACTGGAAAAATTCGAAAAGCTTAGACATGTACCCTGTACGATGCGTACCCTTACTATAAATTTCTAAATTAACATCCAACATTACTGCTGCTGGTGTGGCATTATCAGTTTTGTCAGGAACGTGTGTTATAAAGAAGTAAAGAGATATTCTTAGGCAGCAAAGTGGTGTGAGGCGGCGTGAGGAGCGAAAATAACAAACAAACAACTGCACTATATACCAAACCACTCAACTTGCTGGAAAAAATATGAAAGAAAATATAACAGAAAAATGAAAGGAAATAATTTGGGTTTTTGTTAAACAATTTTAAACGTGTTATGCATGGCTAATAAAAGCAAACATGAATGTTGTATGCGGGGGAAACTTTTCTCCCCTAAGGAACTCATAAGTTTAGACGAGGACTGCATGGACAAAGATTGTCTAGGGGTTGCCCCCAATAAGGCATGATTTGAAATAAACATTTTTCACGTATTCCACGGTACATATGAATGACAAGTTCAATCCCTTGTCAATACCAAAAAGAACTAAAAATACACATTATTCCACCAAATATACAGTTTTCATTTTCTTTCCAAACCACTGAAAACCGAAAACTTTTCCTTTTTCAGAATTACTGCATATGGTGAAAAACTTGTTTTATTGTGTTTCATAACACGTACACAAGTCTTGTGTGGAATATGTTAATTGCGCCAGCTAGAAGTATTTAAAGAATAACTTTCACTCACACAGACTTTTATATCCTAAGCATTCTTTTCGAATATTTGGTGAAAGTTGTTCGCATTTAATTCAACAATAATGAAGTGAAAGTTTAAAGAAAACCCTCTTTGGCTTGGCAAGAACGTTATTTTGAGAAAAAGTTTTCAATAAGTTTGAATTCTATTCTATTATATGAAAATATAAAAATAAAGGAAAATTAATCCCGCTTGTTAGAGATGGGATGAAACTATATAAAAATCAAATCTTACATATTCTCCCCATCCAAAAGGGTAGGCGTAGCAATTATATTATGCCTTCTAATACTGTATGTATTACCATCATGAAAGTCTAGTTTTATAATGATATTGGTTTTTTGTACATTGTGGGCGTATCTATTATCCGATCATGTCCATTTTTAGCACATTGATGGATAAGATAATCATAGGTAAGAGCACCAAATTTCACTTTCAAGGATTTTAAATAACAATCTGTGTGCAAAAACTAAAAGTGTTTGTACAAAATTTCAGCTTAATGTCTTAAAATTTACTCTAGTGAGAATGCCAACAACAGACAGACACACGGACATACATGTCTAGGTTGATTTACTTTTTGATGCTGATCAAGTCCTTCTGGTTGTTGCAAACACAAAAATACAAACTTATGTGGAGGGTATAAAAATTGTCTGGCACCACGCCTACACAATGTGAGTACAGTATTATGAATGTTTTAATGCATTATCGTAGTATATACCCCCATACCTTCTTACACAAAAGTTTTTGGATTTGAACAAATTTAGTATTTTACGTTTACGTAAACTTATTTGAATATCATACGGTTATAAATTATTTTTAAAGATTTTACAAAAACAATAAATTCATATTTTTTTTCAATACCTGACATATATAGCAAAACTCGTTAAGATACATAAATAAATCTTCCTTAACTTTACAGAAAAAGAGCTTTATTTTCAACTCTAACCAATTCGTTAGGGTGTACAAAACTTAAACTGGTCAACAATGTCAATTTTGTTAATAAAATTTCTCCCTCAGTTTTATATATTTTAACGTATGGCATTGTAATGGTAAACCTCTTTTAAGAGACAACTATCACAAAATGGTGTTCATTTAAATTTGAAAAGAATATAAGTTTTTTTTGTTTTTTTTTCATTTTCTTAGTAACATGTGGTACAGACATCGAGAGACAGTTGTAGTAATTGACAGCAAATGTTATATTGCATGCTTGCATGCATAAAAAATGTGTTTTACGCATACTTTGTGCATTTTGTGTGCATTTGTTCATTTGAAATTATGTGACTGGTAGTGGGCTTAAAAGCTTATTCTTATCGTCGAAATATGATGTTGAGTTTTAAATGTTTCGAATATATATTGTTTCAAACATAACAGTCTTATGCTGAAGTAGTATTGCCTAAAAATTACTTATTGTAGTAGATACCAACAAGAGTGATTCTTAAAAAACAACACAAAATAAATATTATGAAAACAAGTACATGCTACGTTAGTCGATGTTAATCTCTCTTTATGGTACCGCCTTACTTTTGTCTAACAAACAAACAAACTTAATGTCAAGTTGGCCTCAAACACCGCATACACACAAAATTCAATGTGATGCATTTTGTGTGCACAACCGGAAAGCAAGAGATACAGTGTACTGTAAACGAAAACAACATACAGGATACTTGCATTAATAACCAATACATATCCGTAATCCACAAATTCTCGCACACACATATGTTTATCGTTTGGGTTCATATGCTACGTCTTTCTTAAAAGGAATTCCCTCTCAACTACAACGCATCTACAACATCTGGCCATAACATGGTTGACCACAATTGAATTTCTATTTCTAGAAAATTGCATTTACGTTTCTTTCATTTACAATTTTGTTGTTTTTTTTTTTTTTTTTGGTAGTATTGCTCTATATTCAGAGAGTGCTCTGGAAAAATCTTTGAGTCCAGACAAACTGCAATCTAATGTAAATTGCACTCGTTTTTATTGGCAAAAAATGTCAATAAATTTCATTTCATTTTTTTTTTTTTTTTTGGTTTTTTCTTTTTTGACAACAACAACTATACAATGGAAATCAATTGAGATTTATTATGCACTAGAATCTCCAACCATAGCTTTTATTGTACATTTCTATGCCCAGTAAATAAAATATTTGTATTCTTCTATGTAGATCTCTACCTTCGTTAAGCCGAGCAAGATAGAGAGTAGGAGATATATGTCTCTCTACCAAACAACAGTGTACTTGCGCTTGTCATGATGGCGGTACATCAATTCCATTTACGACTTACTTGAACTTGTACCCATTTCAACTACAAATCTTTCCACACAATTTACTGCGCTCCATTCGTAGCTAAGAATGTGTGTGTGTGTGTGTGTGTGTGTGTTAATAATGATGCAATATCACAAATTTCAATTTGTATTCATATATCATTTGGTAGCCTTACAATACAAGTCAACACTTGTTAGCTTAGTTAGTTAGTTAGCATAGAGTATTTGAGTTCATCACTATATATGTTAATTGGACCTTTTATCAGCCACAGAACTTTATGCAACAAACATTAATCCAGCTTCATTTATACCTATTTCTATTTTCAAAAATTTCAAAATCATACATTAGAAAATTTTTATATTTTTTGTTTAATGAAATAAAAAAAAAAGAAAATTTATATGGGGAGGGGTTCTAAAAATGGTCCGATCTTATGCATTTTCAAAAAGAGTTTATTTTTGGGCCAATAATAGCTTTGCCCAATACACCAATTTATGCAATTGTACCAAATTGCAAATTGTAAAATATTAAAAAAATGCGTTCCTGTAGCTTGCACACAAATTTAGATGGACGGACAGGAGGACAGACTATCTCTGACCACAAACCAACACACGTATGTTTATGCAAGAATATTAGCACTTGCCAATATGAGCAATTTAGGAAATATTTTTTTTAAACTCGTAAAACTTTAACCCATCTGAACTTTTTCGGTGTTTAAATCGGAATCAATCGATTTAGATGTGTGTCCGTGCGTCTGTCTGTTGTTGCCATTCTAAGGCGCGAGCTGAGATATTGAAATGAAATTATACAGGTACTTTTAGATTTTTCATGCATTGGGCAAACCCGGTCAAAAGCCATGCCCACAATCAACAAAAATCCATATATCTGGCACAAAATTTGACTCATGGACTTAAAATTTGGTGCTCATATTCGTTATTATTCGTTGGATGTTGTGAACGGAATGTAAAAATATTCAAATTACTTAAACTACTTATATACATACGTACATTACATTTCTTGATCATGTTTTGTATATATTGAGTATGCCCCAGACCCGTTATTGTTATGTAGCTGGGTCTGGTCTGGTAACGCTCGGGTAGAATGTTGCTCAACATTACTTATAATGAGGATGTTGGAAATTACAAATAATACTTCATACCCATCTACTGTATTAACATTATAAAATCTATTTGTAAGTAGACTTTGCTTTGCCTGCATAGCTATATGTATTGTAAATTTGTAAAACAAACTCACTTAGTAAAAATTGTTACAGAGAAGATACAAAACTATGTTTGAAAATCTTGAACCACTTATAGAATTATATACTAGAAATTTATTTATATAAGAAGAAGGTAAGAATTTCATTACGAAAACCCCACAACTCACTTTTTTTTCTACTTGAATACCTTTATGTCATATAATCCCGTGCCCAGCTAATGTATGTCATTTGAACTAGTTGGTAGTGGGAGTGATGCAGTTAGAACATTGGTGCACTGGAGCATGCAAGTGGGTGCAACATGTGACGGCTGTTAATGCCTCAACTTAGACAATGCGTGCGATGCCGTGACTTCGTTTTTACACACTTGCCACTTTACACGCAATTGTTGCTACTTCTTTTTTTTTTTTTGTCTTTTTTTTTTTTATTGTTACAGTTATTGTTGTTGTTTTTATTATAGTCACATAGCTGTTGCTTATTTGCGTGCCTATACGGTTACAACAAATAAGTAAACAAGCAAGTGTGTAAAGTATTTTGAAGATCTTGTGCAAGCAAATAATCCGATTGTTAAAAGACGCCATACGAGTGCCTTCTACCGCATACACCACAAGTGGTGTTGGCTAACCATGTGCGTATGTGCAAATAGGCGAATACTTTCTGTACAATTCCAAACAGTGCAGCAAGTGCGAGTGAACTTAAGTGGAAAGTGCGAGTATTTATTTCTAATTGTAAACGTTTTCTGTGCTTCGTAAATATTTTTATAGTATTACGAGCGCCTTTCTCCTTTCCGTCCATAATATTCCTTCCTTTTAAGTGGTGTGTGACATTATAATAATTCTTGTAGCGTTTTTCAAATGCTTTTATATTCTTAACATTCTTACTTGTTCTAATGTTATTGTAGGGTTCCCATTAACACTACATATCACTACGTTTGTTCAGTTAAAAGGGTGAATCTATTACAAAATACTTTTATAAGCTTACGTCGCACGAGGAGATTCAACGTAAGAAATGTTAAAGTACACAAAGGATGTGTTGCTTTGATTGTTTATAATAGGATTGGTACCACTTCTGTTTAAGCATTCATAAGATATCAAGTAAATGTGTATCAGGAGAAGAGAATTTATAAAGTATTCTGCTCAAGTTTCACTTTATTATTTATTATAAAACAAGCAAGAAAACTAAACTTGGCTTGCGCCAAATCTTAGGTACCTTTCACGCCTATAACAGTGGGCGTGGCAGATGTATATATTGCGCTTTCTAATGTGTATATATTACATATTAACTTGCAAGTCTAATTTTACATGGAGTATGGTTTTTTGTAAATTGTGGCCGCATCGAAAGATTATGCCCATTTTTGACACATCGACAGATGGGATAACCATAAATATTTACACAAAATTTCAAGTTTAACTGTGTATACGCGTACCGAATTATAATAAAATGTTTATTGATTGTGGGCATGTTTCTTATCCGAATACGCCCATTTTTGGCACATCCATAAAGCTAATATTTATAGATGTACGTACCAAATTTCAAGTTTATAGCTCAATTTTTGTGGAAGATACATATATTTTTGTCGATTGTGGGCGTGGCTCTTGACCGATTTTGCTCCTTTTAATTATCGACCTGCGTGCAAAAACTAAAAGTGCCTTAACAAAATTTCAGATCAATCTCAAATTATAAGCCCGTAAGAATGCCAACAATAGACATGCACACGGACACACATATCTAAATCGACTCAGTTTTCGACGTTGATCAAGAATATATATACTTTGTACTGTTGCCGGCGACTGCGGCGGCAGGGACTACCGCTCCGCTTTCACCGACGTCATTCGTCTACGCTTCGGAGACATCGGGAGCAATTATTGTCATTATCGTCACGTACTTTTTCATTGCTTACTGCTGCTACGTCATCAACTAACGAATTTATATCTTTGATCTGGATGAAATCGTACCGTACGCCGCCCATTAATGTAACTGCCGCGGAATCTTGAATGACTTAAATTTCGCAGTAAATTCCATGACACTCGCGCATGTAGCCGGCTCCCAAATTTCTGCGAAGGCATGTAAAACGATTTGTCGTTTTTTACTTATTCTATAAAAATATAGAAAATTCGACTACTGCTGCGGAGGCGGCGGGGACTGCAGCCCCGCCTTCCCTAAAGTCTTTGCCAACGCTTCGGAGACGCCGGGAGCAATTATCGTCATTATCGTCACGTACTTTTTCATTGCTTACTGCTGCTACGTCATCAACTAACGGATTTATACCTTTGATCTGGATGAAATCGTAACTGCCGCGGAATCTTGAATGACTTAAATTTCGCAGTAAATTCCATGACACTCGTGCGTGTAGCCGGCTCCCCAATTTCTGCGAAGGCTTGTAAAACGATTTGTCGTTTTCACCTATTCTATAAAAATATAGAAAATTCGACTACTGCTGCGGAGGCGGCGGGGACTGCAGCCCCGCCTTCCCTAAAGTCTTTGCCAACACTTCGGCGACGCCGGAAGCGATCTTTTATTGAGTCATCTTGACATGTTGCGTCATCGCTGACCTCAACCGCAATTCGATCGGAAAATTTCAAATAAATGAAAAAATTGTTTTGTACAAAATACAGAATTGAAGGCATTTCAAAATGTGTCTAGAATCATCTGCACTTCATGTAAAGCTATATTCACATGGAAGTGCATACTAAGACGAATGACTAGTGTTGGTAGATTCTTCCAAGCCATGTGATTTCCTTGCAGTTTTCACCTGCGCAAGAGAAATGAAATCTTGCAAGATTGTGCAAAATCCCACAATCTTATCATTTCCAGTTTAGTTAGTTTGTAGGTTCAATTCTTATTAAAGAGATGGACTATGGAGGGTCCAGTAATTCTACTTTACCAACATGTATATCTATATAGAATGGTTGCTTTTGATTATGTTTTGACTGATGTGTCATTAAACAATAAAAGCTGCCGTTTAGTTTTACAAACAATGGCTGGAGTACCTATTGTACGCCTGCAGAAACAATATAAAGAGTGGCGCAAAACGCATCCATGCGGTTTTGCGGCCCGTTGTACTAAAAATCAGGACGTCACACTCAACTGACCTGGGAGTGTGTAATACCTCGATGTAGTAATTTGGTATATTATAAACGCGATGAGGACTCTGCATTTAACTCTATAGGAACACATGGTAGTGAAAGAAAATTGCTTTCTACAATTTATCTTTATTTAAAATTCAATTTAAATTTAATTTTTACATGACAAATGTATAAAAAGAGCCAATGTATAAATTACAATTATAATATATTTCATTTTTCTTGAATAATTAATTTTATTGGCCGCTTTTCGGTGTTGTTGCAGGAACTTTTCCATTTTGCAGTTCAGCAACCTCTGGGCTATAATTGGAAAATGTTCCATCACCACTCATGTCAGCAACCAAGAATGACAAAAATATTTGAAGTAGGAACTTGTAGTCCACCATAACGACTCCATATATTACTGATTCTAAAATGAATTTAAAATTTTTTTGCAAAATATTGAACGTCGAAATAATATTTTGTGATTTTTGCAAATATAAAGTTTGCTTGAGTTTTATTCTACAAATTGTACGTACTTTGATATTTTATAAAAAAATTACTAAAATTGTGTATTAATTGATTTATAATAACCGTACTTGGTTAATTACAATTTACTTTGTGTGATAATTCCATATTTAATTATGTACGTGTTTACACGACGAAAGCTGTTCAAAGACTGAAATCAATTTCTAGCGTCAAGAAAACACGTGGCTATTATACAAAAAAGCAAAGCCTACTACGTACGAATGCAATGCTAACAAAACTAAGCCAACATATACATAGAATAGATTTTAAAATATTAATGCTGTGATGGCTATGAAGAATTGTGTGTAATTTCCAACATTTTATACATAAAATAAAATTTAAAACAATATTAAAATTCAAAGATTTATGTGGAAGTTCTGATTGTGCCCACAAACAACAAGAATTTAATATCGGTTTTAAATTTATTTTCATTATATTATCAATTTAATCAAATATTTAGTTAAATTTGTCTACTCTTCGTTTTCCAACTTTCACTTTCTCCGTATGCCCTTATTTATTGTGCAAAATATAACATTATAGTTTTGAGAGGGATAAAAAATACGATAATATTATTTCCATAACTCATAACGGTAGTAAGAAACCCGTCGTTGCGAAGCCCTATAAAGGTTCGACGCTCACAATTGTATAAATTTTTAGTCCAAGTCTTTAGGTTTATGATATATAATCTACTAAACTGTCTATTTCTGTTTTGTTAAGAAAGGCTCAGAATCAAAATCTGAATCGATTTAACCATGTCCGTCTGTCCATCTAAATTTGTGCGCAAGCTACAAGTCGCATTTTTTGAGATTTTTCGATGAAATTTCAAGAATATCTAAGGACCCAAAGGGGAAACTTATTAAAAATGGACTGGATTGGACCATTTTTTGAACCCCTTTCCCATATGAGGTCCTATTTTATTTGGAGATATTTCAATGAAATTTGGTACAGTGATATACATTGGCCCAAGAAGAAACTCTTTTGAAAATGGATAAGATCGGACCATTTTTAGAACCCCTTCCCTTATCTTTTTTTTTTCGATTTCAAAAACAAACATAAAGTAAAAAAAATTGTTGACATTAAAATCAAAAAAGAAGACTAAAATACTATAGATTTCACCGCTTTTATGAGCAATTTTGTGACATGAACTACAGCACTTCCAATTGGATATGGAAAAAACTCAATTGCAAATGGAAAAAACTCATTTTCAAATGCAAAAAACTCATTTGCAAATGGAAATATCTTAATTGCAAATTTTTTCCATTTCTATTTAAAATTCTTCCCATTTCCAATTGAGTTTTTTCCATTTCTAGTTGAATTCTTTCCATTTGAAATTGAGTTCTTTCCATTTCTATTTGAGATTTGTTTATTTGAAATTGGAAATGGTGAACACCAAAAAACCCAAATAGAAATGGAAAGAACTCAATTGGAAACGAAATAATATATCTATGGACAAGGTTTTTGGACACATTATATTAAATGGTTCATGTAACCATTTAACACATTTAGAAACATTATTTATTGTTAATAAAAATTATAAATTTATAAATTACATTTTATTAAAGATTACATATTAATGGAATTAAACTTAAATTTTCTTTTCCTATTTTAAATAAATAAAGGTTCATGTAATATAACAAGCCTAAACAATTACACACATATACATTATTCGTAGTAGGCTTTGCTTTTTTATATAATAGCCACGTGTTTTCTTTTATGTTAGAAATTGATTTCAGTCTTTAAATAGCTTTCGTGGTGTGAACATGTACATAATTAAATACAAAATTATCACCTAAAGTAAATTAAAATTAACCAAGTACGGTTATATATCATGACATGAGTGGTGTTGGAACTTTTTCCAATTATAGCCCAGAGGTTGCTGAAGTAGAACTGCAAAATGGAAAAGTTCCTGCAACAACACCGAAAAACAGCCAATAAAATTAATTATTCAAGAAAAATGAAATAAATTTATATATTGGCTCTTTTTTACAAGTTTGTCATGTAGAAAATTAAATTTAAATTGAATTTTAAAAAAGTTTAATTGTAGAAAGCAAAATACTTTGACTGCTGTATGCTTCTACAGTATTAAATGCAGAGTTCTCATCGCGTTCATAATATATTAAATTATCGAGGTATTACACACTCTCAGATCATGAAGTTGAGTTTGACATCCAATTTTTATCAATTCGCCAAATTTTTGTTACAGAAAACCATTTTAAGCACAATAAAAATTTTTAAGAAAGCAGCCACGCAGCTTTTATGACGATGACGATGTTTTCTTCGTCTGCTGCTACTGCGGCGGCATCGACTACCGCCATGTTGGTCTTTATACAAAAATTAAAAAAGTTCCATACTCTCCACATAAGATGGAAGGTAACACATATTTACCAACAACAACAATCCAAGAAAAAGGACTGTTTTTAAACATATGCGCACGTAATGCGCATATTTTAGAATTTTAAGTTATTTTCATTTAAATACCATTGGCGGCGACTACTGCCCCACTTTCCCAGGCGTCTCTTGCCAACGTTTCGGAAACGCCGGGAGCGATTCCTCATGATATTATCGTCACGTACTTGTTCCTCGCTTACTGCTGCCATGTCATGAACTGGCGGGTTTGTATTTTCGGCCTGGTTGAATCCCTATTAAACGCCACCTTTTAATGTGTATCTGATTTTACAAAATCTTTTATTGTTTAAGAAGTGAAGAAAAGAAAGTAATTGGAAAGAAATATGATGAATAAATAAATGCCATTACTATGGCTTGAGCGCGGACACACTTCCCATATTCTAAACGGTTCTCACAATACATTTACATACAGCATCGTGTCCGGTTCATTAAGGAAGTCCCGAAGAGTGTATATTAAGATGAAACAGTGGTACGTCAAATTTACCCTGCAGTAGCGATGTGTAAGAAAGCAGCCGCGCAGCTTTTTAAATTGCTTTGACTGCGACGGTGTCGGCTTCGATTACACCTACCACGGTGGCGACTACTGCCATGTTGGTCTTTATACAAAAATTAAGAAGTTCCATACTCTCCACATAAGGTGGGAGGTAACACATATTTACCAACAACAACAATCCAAGAAAAAGAACTGCTTTTAAACATATACGCACGTAATGCGCACATTTTAAAATATTAACTTATTTTCATTTAAATACCATTGGCGGCGACTACCGCCCCACTTTCCCAGGCGTCTCTTGCCAACGTTTCGGAAACGCCGGGAGCGATCCCTCATGGTATTATCGTCACGTACTTCTTCATCGCTTACTGCTGCCACGTTATGAACTGGCGTGTTTGTATTTTCGGCCTGGTTGAATCCCTATTAAACGCCACCTTTTAATGTGTATCTGATTTTACAAAATCTTTTATTGTTTAAGAAGTGAAGAAAAGAAAGTAATTGGAAAGAAATATGATGAATAAATAAATGCCATTACTATGGCTTAAGCGCGGACACACTTCCCATATTCTAAACGGTTCTCACAATACATTTACATACAGCATCATGTCCGGTTCATTAAGGAAGTCCTGAATGCCACATAAAATTTCTGCAACAGACACGTTAGATGACAATGCATCGTCATCACAGCGAATATTTGGTGGTATCGTAAAAAAAATGTATTTGCCAGTTGCACGTAGCGGTACCGTATGCACAATAACAATTTTTAAGAAAGCAGCCAGGCCGTAGACAGCAACTGAGTGCTCCAGCTGCTACTGCTGCGCCGGCAGCGACTACCGCAGTGTTAGTCCATATACAAAAATCAAATTTCTACACCCTTCACATAAGATGGGAGATAATGTGCTATCCTAATTTTTGGTTGCGCGGGCCACAAAACCGCCACACAGAATTTCTTCAATACATATGTCAGCACGCCAATCCGAGTCTTTCTTTAATAGACGCAAGTGCACTGTTCCCAAAGGATCAATATTAGGATGGATTAGTGGTACCATAAACTTACATTTAAGTAGCGATGTGGGATAATCGCCACTGAAAATCAACTGTAATTTGTAGAAACGCACTTCTCATCATGTGCCCTTTTTTCGAGGTATTACACACCCAGATCATGAAGTTGAGTGTGACATCCTGATTTTTAGTACAACGGGCCACAAAACCGAATAGATGCGTTTTGCGCCACTCTTTACGTTCTTGCTTTAAGCGTACAATGGGTATTCCAGCCATTATTTTTAAAACTAAACGGCAGCTTTTATTGTTTAATGCAACTATTATATACAGATATATATGATAAAGTATAATTACTGGGAAGTGGTATTTCCCTTAATACATAGACGTGGAGCACATTTGAGATTTGGCTTTAGACAAATTTATTTTTTACGCTGTTTTGGATGAGATAATTGATGTTGATTGTGGGCGGGGCTTTTGATCGTGATAATGCCAATATCGGATGGACTCACGGACATACTGTGCTGATCAAGAATATACAAACGGAAGAACAAACTCATGTGGAGGGTATAAAAACTTGAAAATATTCTCAATTAAATAAAAAATTTAATTTCACCTAGAATCGTTTAAAATATTCCAACTAACTAATAAATCAAATAAATATGTATTTATGTATATAAACCATATTTTTTATTTATTTAAATATATTTAAAAAGTCTTAAAAAATTGTACTAAAACCTTTCAAATCTCACCCACAACATTTATATTAACACAAAATAAAATAAATAATTCACATACAGATATGTAAAAAAAAATCGTTAAAGTAAACCTAATAAAAAATCTATCGAGTATGAAACACCAGAAAAAAATAAAATGAAAAGATTTTCTTTCCACCTGAAAATCATAAAATAATAGTAGACGAGTACTTATATTCATCTAAGAAACATTTAAAGTTTGTGCTCCATCGTTATTCCTTGTACACTTTTACTCACTTAATAACTTAGGGAGACTTATTGACGTACGATTGCATAAAGCCGTACGCTTTGTATAGAGGGATATAATGGTAATGTGTGCACACAACCAGCAAATAAATGTGTAATGAAAAATTGTAAAAATGTGCGTCGATTTGCATAAAAAATATTTCGGCTTTCTTTCTTTCTTGAAGGGGAGATATAGGGTTTCCTGCAGTATATTGATATCTTGTACTCTATTTAAATAGCACCTTACGCTTATATTTGGAAGGTATAAAAATTTCCGTAATATCCAAAATGTATAATTGATGTTCATGTTTGTCTTGCTTTTACGCTTTAAAAACTTTTTTTAATGATTTTGTACATTTCGGTTTTAATTTTTATGAAATGGAAATTCGGTTCATCTAGGTATGCATTTTGAGCCTACATTCGTTCATCTCTGCTCTTCTACTTCTCGAATGATCAGTACTGCACTTTAGTCTGCAATTTCATTACCCCGTTGACGTTTCCAATTTGTTATGGAAAGAATGGGCATGGCAGGCAACTGATTACAACCTCTCTACAATTTGTGTATTAAGTAATAAGTTGGTGTCTGGGCCAAATCAGTTTTTTGTAAATTGTGGGCGTGTCTACTCCACCACTTTTTGGCATATCTATGACTAAGTCATTTGTAAAGTTCAACTTGAAAGCTGAATTTTTGTTTTATATAGCAATTTGCGTACAAAGTTTCACTATAATATCTCGAAATTTGCGACCGTGAACGCTCTAACAACACTTGGATTATGAGAGTAATCAAGATACTTTGTGGTAATTGTGACGACCCCTTTATATCGAGTCAAAGAGTTGAACAAATTAAGTAAACTCTTGGAGGTACAAAATAATAACAATCAATTATATTACACGACTACAGTCACTTGAATACTTTTATAAAACACCGAAAAAAATTTTACAATTACTTCAATGTTTGTATTATTATTGGTAATTACATACATGGGGAGGTTTGAGTAGAACATTTTAGATTTCTTTTATATGTAAATTATAAAATTATTAACTCCATTGTTATGGTTTGTGAATCTCCCAAAAAAAAACACCTGACACAGCATAAATTGATGGACAACACATTCTGATGCCATTTGACGATAGCAGTAATTTGCAATTAATTGCATATTACTGAGATGCATACACATATGAGTACATTAACAAAAAGTATTTTTTTTTTTTTTTACATAATTCTATAATATTTATCAGCACAATAACATCGTACGTTACATATGCAGTCGATTGTTTGAAGAGAGTAAGATAGGTACAATAGATTAAACAGATTAGTTTGGAGTTCTGGGCTAAAAGAATTTGCATAAAATCCCTGAAGCTTGGCGGTGTAATAAGTAGTTAAACAAGTAGAAATCTGACTGCCAAAGTAATTTAATAATAAATTAACATTGAATGGATAGTAATCAGTCGGTCTGGGTTTTCCACTCTTCTTTTATGCTATAGTTTTAATCCACTTTGGTGGATCATAATAATAACAAAATAATGAGTGTATGGTAAAACATTTTTATTCTTCGGGTATGAATAATTACAAAAGCGAATTTGTGTGAAAAAAAGGAAACTGTACACAAGTGCTTGTGACCAGTTGCCGATGGCCTTAAATCACACCAATTTCTTCTACAATCTACAAGTTGTGGAAGCTAATCAAGATTTAAAAATAAAGAAACAACGAAAATGAAAATAAGTAGAATTGTTACCAAGGCTGTGCTACATCATATATGTACCTATGTCCGCATACAGTAACCAGTAGCTGCAGACTTTAAACAATCGTATAAACACACACACACACACATAGCAGTACCGTGGTGCTGATCATGTTAATTGTCCATAACCAAAAGAGTGGCAATAACATAAGGTTAATACACACCACCGTTTTATTCCTTTGGCTAAGCCAGACGGATTACGTACAATACACACGTAAACTCACATAATGAATATATTCCTTTGCTGGTGTGGCACTGTGAATATATTTTTTTTATAAAAAGTCCCAAAAGTATTTTCCACGTGCGTACATTTCAACCTTATATGCAAAGTGATGGTATGTGTTACACTTAATTATGTAAATTACACAAACATTTGTTAATTTGCAATTTTGTTAACTGCAATTTAATTGCCGACATTAAACAATGTTGGCTGGTTGGTTGGTTGGTTGTCTTCATGTAAATACGGAACAATTTCTGTACGTCTACAGTGCTTGTTTCTTTCTTTCATTTCTTAACTTTGCTGAAGAGTAGTGAATGTTTTTTTTTGGCGGTTTGCTTCTCTGAAGATTTAAAATCGGTAAAATGTTTTTCATTTCGTTTAGTGTATAATTGCCGCCATGGTTAATTTAACAAAACGAGATGACAATCTTAATTTGCTTAAAATTACTTAGGATTAGCATTAGGCTCTGTTTTGTGCTTCATGTTTTCGTGTACCGACTAAAAAATATCTAAAAATGCCATTATTTTAAATAAAATTCAAGTTACAATAAATTAGCTTAAAAATACGTTTTTTTTTTTTGTTTTGTTTAAGGAATAATTAGGACTTTTCATATCCTCCACATTTGTTGAACATAGTTACGTTTGCAGATACTCTGCAAATATATATACGTATATTCTTGCTCAGCATCAAATCATAAGTCGATCTACATATATCCGTTAGTATGTCTGTGAATTTCTCTATTTTTGGACACTCTCAAGGTCGTAAATTTTGAGACATATATAAACTTTGAGTTTCTGAACGTAGTTGGCTTTGCTTTAAAAAAATAATTGATTTACTTGTTGTTTTTCTTCGAGTTATCCAAAAAGGTACGGATTTATTGTATTTTTAAATCAATATACACACACTGGTTGGTAGTTGTCTGGTTATTGTTTCGTTTTATTTCGGGCTCCTGTAGTTCAGTTTAAATGTTTTATAATGTTTGTGTCAGACGTTCATAAATCATGGCTTATTATTATTATATGTGCGTTTCGTTTATTCGATCGTCTTGTATTATTTATGATCTTCTCTCTCCGGGCTAAACTACGTACGTTTTATTGTCGTTGTCGTCGACGTCGTTGTTGTAGTTGGTCTTCTTCTTCTTCTTGTCGTTGTTGTTGTTTAATCTTATATTGTTGTTGTTCTTAATATTATTATTGTTTTCTCATTCAGTATGAAGAAAATGCCAAAAATTTCGTTAAGATGTAGGGCGCACGTAAAAGCGAGTGGATTAACAAATACAAACAAAACTTCGTTAATATAGTAGCGACTATAACTGCTATTCTTGATCTTTATCAAACTCTGAATACATCTACATAATCATGTCCGTCCTTATTTCCATATGTTGTTAGAAGACTCACGGTTGTAAATTGTGATATATTGACATGAAATTTATTGCATTCATTTCTATTATCTGTCAAATTTAGAATTTGTAATTTAAATTGGGCAAAATCGGCCACAACTGATAATAGATTTAAATTGAAAAAATGGGCAGAGTTGAAATGCAGTCAATTACAATTTACGTAAAAACCTTATGTGGCGTAGAATCCAACTTGTTGGTTGATACGTAACCCACAATCACGTACCTGCTATACTCATTTTTTACATATACATGTAAAGGGTATTTAAGCTGTAGCTTAAGGCAAATTTGGTTTTTATGTTTGTTTCATTATACCCATGACTGTCCATGCGTCCGTCTGCACGAACGTAAAGATATTGAGCTGAAATTTTGTACAGATTTGCAAAAAACTTAAAGTACAGTTTTTGCACTCAGATCGCTATTGAAAATGGACAAAATCGGTCAAAAGCCACGCTCACAATCGACACATCTGCCACAAATATTGAACTATCAAATATTTATAATATTTAGAATTAACTTATCCAAAATTGTACCAAAAATGGGCGTAGTCAAATAACATACACGCCCACAATCGACAAAAATTTACATATCTGCTACTAAAAGTTGACCTATGAACTTGAAATTTGGTGCAAATATTTATGGTTATCCCATCCATAGATGTGCCAAAAATAAGGCATAGTCAAATAACAGGCGCGTCCAAAGAACTTTCCAAAAAAAAAACTAAAACTAGCAAAATGATACATAATACATACAACATTAGAGAGCATAATCACATACCAGCCACTCCCACTATTTTCGATGTGGAGGGTATTTAAGATTTGGCCTAAGCCAAATTAACTTTTCTTACTAGTTTTCTTTTTTCATGAGGATAATCGTTAAGTCTTAATATGAGTTTTTTTTGTTTTATTGGCAAAGGCGGCTTTATATTTCATTGCAACGTTATACTCTGATCTAGACAATGGCGATGCTGTTGGTGATGTTTGAGTATACGTATTAAGCAATGCGTTCACATGAAACAGAGGAAAGTCATAGCCATGCACCTTCATAAATATACGCAAAGGAATACGTTGGTAAGTGGCTTTTTTTTTACCTTATACGGTTACATTCTGAAACATGTCAAGCTTGAGATCCAATTGTTTTCATACAACTAATATCGCATAGAGTGGATAACATGGTTCTCTCTTCCAAAATTATAACATTTATAATTCATGTACGAGTATAATCCACCTTAAAATAAAATTTTAAAAAACGATAAACACAAAAAAAAACACACAAAATATTGTATGTATGTCGTATGTTGTATGTTGTATGTGTGTAGTTTTGTAGTCGATATAGTTGAAGTGAAATCATCCTACGCATTACTCTCCTTCATATATATTAAATCAGAAATGTTTTGACGATTGTAAATAATAATAATTATATAATACCCTGCACAAGATATATTAAATTTATATTCATGTTTGTAACTTCTAAGGGCAAATGCTGCGCCCTTCTTCAATTATTACCAATCGATTTAGAATCAAAAGCTGAATCAATTTAACCACATCCGTCTGTCCGTCCATGTACATTGAAGTGCAACCTACAGTTTGCACTTTTGGAGATAAAATGACTTATATGACAATACCTTGCATTTATTAATTAATCATAGCATAATTTGTGGAACTCTAAGAAGGGTAGCATATTAAATAAACGCCTTGACCAACTTTAACATTTTCACTTGATTTTTATTAAAATTAACCCCAAACCAAATCGAACAATCGAGCAGGCAATAAAGTTTTTAATTTTTTTTATTAAAAACATGTATCAAATGGACTTTGGAGGACATTCTCATATTACTTCCTCTCCTTCTATGCGTGAAAGGGCTCTCTTGTCAGTGTAAACAACATTTTTTTAGCCCTCGTTCCTACGCGAATTGTTAGATCATTTACTTTAATCAAATATCTACGACGTTACATAATGTAATTTTTTGTACAAAATTTCAGCTTTCATACATGTCTAGATCGTCTCAGTTTGTGATGCTTGTCAAAAATATATATATATAGCTTTCAAACATAGTCAAAAGAAAAAATTCTTAACATATATATACTTTATAAGATCTCTGGCGTTTCTTTTTGTATATTTCAAATAGACTTCTTATGTGAAGCGTACATTTTTCAAATACATTCTGACCATCTCTTATATTTTTCAAAAATGCTAATAAAAGTTTAGCGACTTTATCAAACAAATAACAATTTATTTGATTTTTACTGTACAATTTTTTCAGGTCTATAATCCAGATATTCACTGAATGTTTCATTTATAATTTCTGTGGATTATAATTGAAAATCATCATAAGAACAACAACACAACACAACACAATACAACAATTGCAGTGATTACATTGGCAACGTCATGACATGCACCAAACTTTAAATTGATTTTATTTATGGTATACATATATGTAGGTATGTGGTTATACATGCGTTAAAAATTTATAATAAGAAGGACGGAACGATTGAATTGACATCAACATCAGTTGTTTAACACACAGCAAAATTCGGTAGATGAAATTCAATTGACTTTGTTGATCCATCAAGTTTTAATGTCAGCTACTGCTCGATCAATGTTGATCAATCATTTTCTTTCTTTTCTTTTTTTTTTTTTTAACTTCAATTTATTTCGATTTTGAAAGCCAAGCATAAATCACAAATTAAGGAGAAAATTCCTCAATCACGCATAAAAATATGGAATATAGTAAATTACCTTTTAGTTTAAATGTCGATAATTAGTATTAGCAACATTTTACATTTAATTGTCTTCTCATATTACAAAGAATAAAGTTAATACTGCTCAATGTAGAGGAAGATGTAAGACCGCAAAGTTTGAATTCTCTTACAATCCGTAAAAGTTTATTTAGTACCACATAATTCTTCACAAGTAAAATAAAAAAATTTCTTTTAGACGAGGTTAGAATTTGAATTTCTCTGTCGCATTGAACTGAGAACCCATCTCTACAATTAAATCAGTCAGGCAATACAAAAAGACGCTGAATATTCGGTTGAAAAAAGAGAGAAAGACTTTAATTTAGAAATCATCAGTTCAACGGTTATTGGTTTATTATAAATATGGTTATATATAGTCATACAAGTACCTTACGATCTTAATTATGATCTTAATATGATTTACTATTCCATATCAAGATTGTAATTAAGACAAATCACTCTGTTACCAAAGCATAGTAAATCTCTAACTCTATCATTACAGATATTTCCAAGTCAATAGTCATTTGTCATTTTGTATAAAAACTAAAAGTTATTCATTCGTTCAGGTAGTTTTTCTTTTTTATTCATGTTTTTTGCTTGCTTGTTTGTTTCTTTCTTGCTGGGAAAAAATTTTATCGCACTTCCGTTAAAACAATTTTTCATAAAATGTAAATTTCTTGTGATACACTTTCAAGTATCATTGAGTTTGACTTTGATTTGATAACAAATCAAATACTTATTCGTATTTTTTTTTATTTTTTTTTATATAATTTGTTTTTGTTATTATTGAATTATTTTTTATGTTTTAAGTACATAATTCAAAGAGTAAGCGAAGAACTTTTGCAATAAAAATTTGAGACAAGAAATGGTAAAAATGAATAAAAATGCGATGAGTAAAGAAACTTTAAACAAAGCCAAAATTATAAACTACATTTATATACAAATAGTGGGCATGACATGGGCTATGGCCCTTCATAGCTTAAATACGGTATTATTTCTTATTAAGTAACAAAACAGATTCACGGCCAAGTGAATTGTGGTCGAGTCTAGTACTCTAATCTACATGACTTCGTTGATTGGATTTATTTCAACTATTATATATAACAATATTAAATGATTTAAATGGTAGACAAAATTTTGTAAAATTTAAACGTGACTCTCTCCCAACTGTGCTTAATTTAAATATAAAATTCTCAAATATCAAACATCTCAAAATTTAAGATTGCAATGTGCCCACAAGAGACCAGCTAATGTCGTAGCAAATTATGAGACTTACCGATAATATGTACTCTTAGTGATGTTTCTGACACTTTTTACCCTCACATATGTGAAGAATAACATATTAAAACATTGTTACACAATGCACTTTGTATAATTGCCTGGGTGGTCAAATAAAAACATCATAACCTACAACATGAACACAATTAAGAAATATTGAATATATCACAAACATATGTAATACGTTGTATTTGCCTATATATATAAATGCAATTAAATTAAAGTCTCTTTAACATGATTTTTAACAATATTTCATAAAAAGTTTTTTAATTTTACTTCATTGTGCCACAAATAATCAACCATAGTTTGTATGTATATACCAATGTGTCAATGATGTATTGAAGACCACTAGATATTCCCAGTATACTTATATATGTATATTTAAGTATGTGTCCTTGGGTGATATTTCATTTCAGTTAGTGGCCAAACAGAATTTCTGTCATAATGTACACTTGAATTACAATTATCACAACATAATAAGCACAAAAATACATCTACATATATTATGTATTTATATACATATATAGGTATACCAGCATAATGATGAAGTGTCATTTGGAAATGCAGATTCAGAGACCACATATACGATGATGATATCGATGCCTGACAATCACTTACAACCTGACTAATTATATAAAATTCATATTCATATATATGCATATACAGTTTCAGCAGTGTTTCCCAACTGCAACCAAACCAGCATTTTTAATTTAATATAAATTTTTCTCTTCATAAAATTAAAACATTGACTTTTATTGGCTTTTTCATTTAATAATAAACGATTTTTATTCATGTTCGCTTTCATACAAATATAAAGCTTATTAACAGAACTGAACTTGTAATTAAAAAATACATCAGCAGTGATAATGGTTATCACCCATAATATTGAAAAATACAAATTCTAGCCGTATTCGTTGTTGTAACAAAACCTGATAACATTTAATTTTGATGCATTAACACCCAATGTCAAATGGAGTCGAGAATAGACAATGTGTGTCTCTCTCTCTCTCTCTCTCTCTCTCTCAGTCTCTTCCCTTTCTATATCAATCAGAGATTTTGTAATTTGTAGTAAAAATACATATAATAACAACAATGTGATCAGTACTATAAACTGTCAAAACTCTACCAAATAACATTGAATGAACAATTAAAATGACATGTAAAGAAAAAAATAAAGAAATGACAAATGCATCATTGAATTGAATATATACACGTATACTCTATAACTGTACTTAAATTTATATTAAATAAAATATTTTATTAAGTCATTAAATTGAAAAATTCAAAATCACTCCATAAAGCAATTTAATCCTTCTCAATCCTTATGCCTTTTAATCGACAAAATCAAGCTGTCTTTCACAAAAATTGACCTATAAAAATATAAAAAAAAATTCAGAAAAATTGTTAAATGATAGAACAGCGAGATTTATAGATTTAAGAACAGAGTAAAAATATCTAGCTGATCAAGAATCTATTATATTATGTTTGTAGTCTCTGAATTTTTGTATTTTACAATAATTTTAATAAGTTGAGTATACCTGATGAAATAATAGTTGAGCCACATAAACCAATCTAACCGTACAGTAACTCAGATGAAAAATATCTAAATGAAACCACAGATGACATGTACAGGGTAAAAAAGAAAATCTGAAGCCGAAAAGCAATTTACAACACCTACAACAACAATTATATATATACACGAATGTGTACATGTACACACATTCGTGTCATAAATGAATTTAAAGAAACTCTTGCAAATCGAGCGCAATCACTCATGGAACCATCCAACACACCACAACATTGTGGAGATTTTTCTTCCATATATACAGTGATTCACAAAAACTTAACTTATCTTACCAACGATGGTAATTTTGAAGGGGTAAATAAATGTATACACACAGATATCTATGGGTTAGTCAAAAATGAATTCAAATGAAGAGACAAATGACGTATATGGAATTTTGGGTTGGTTTTGGAAAAACCAACATAAAGCTTTTTCTATGCTGAGCACTGTTTCAACTAAAGTCAACACATTTCACATTATACCATATGCACGAAATTTTATATAAGCTTGTGCATATGTTGTATATGTATATGTATGTATATACATAATGAAATGAAACTGCACTTGGCCTTTGTTTTCCTCTTCATGCTGTACATATGTGTTGTGTATGCCATACAAGTACATACTTCCCAATGTTTGGCAAAAGCTGAACCTTTTCGGATTTAATTTAATCCTCATGAAATGTCCTTGTCATGGTAGTAATTCTCTAAATTCATGCATTCTTTATAACCGTTTATATATTATAGTTGATTAAAACGTTTGCAACACCTAGAGATGGAGAATTTACCTAATTACCTATTACGATAGTTAAGGAACTCGTCATTCCATTTTAAAGCTTCTTAGACTGATTGATTATAGCAACTAAGAACCTTTATGATAAAGAACGAACTTCACGAAGAGATAATTATATTAACAACCGTGATTAGTGTTCTCAGATATATGCTAAATATGATTTAAAGTATAGGCTAAATAAGATTCCATTAATTTAGCTTGAGCTAGGTTTGGTAACTTTTTTCATTATATTTATTGTAAATATTGGCATTGGCAGGTATCCAACAAGTGACCTAAACCATATATAAACATTTTCTTTTTGTTTATATATAAATACTCTGGCACCACATAAATGATGGTTTGCTGTTGTTTTGGACGGTGCAAAATATGTTGTGGTTTTTGGCGTATTTTCCACCTGAATCGACTGAAAATTGAAATTTCAAACAAACAACCAACTAACCAAATAATTTGACGACAACAACAACAACAATAATAATAATTGTAATGCATACATTTATAAACAACAATTACGATTTGAAAACCCAAAAAAAAAAAAATTAATTTGAAACTTTTTACTTTACTTTGGTTTTAATATTAATACAAATTATAAAAAAAACAAGCAAAAACCACACATGGCTTAGGTCACATCCTTAAATATCCTCCTTGATTAGTGTCCTCTATTAATGTGAATAATGTACGTTCAGTTTTACGCAGATTAACTAAATTCGTGGAAACTAGTAGTATCTGCACAAAATTTCAGCTTAATATCTCAAAAAGTGCGAACGTATACCTATAAAGAGACGGATGTACGGACGCAGATGTTAGTTTTTGATGCTAATCAAGAATATAAAAACTCCGATGCCTTTTTCTGGGTATAACAAGCGGCATAACAAACTTTATTTATCCTCAGCATCTTTAATCTTGAAAATATCTTTAAAATGGCTTCTTTTTCCACTTCTTTTATTTCTTAAATTATAATATCAATTTTCTAACGCTCTCATTAAATACATTTCTAACCACTTCGTACCATTTCCGTTTGATTTCGCTTTACTTTATGCTGCTTCGTCAATGTCTTTGCAAATATACTTTACACCTTACACCTTTGAAAATCCTTACCAATAACACTAACAAAAATATATATATCCCAACTTTCATATTCATCATCATGAGACGGATATGAGAAAATGGAACGTAAGTTAAGAAGAATTCTTTATTCTAAGTATTTATTTTTTGTTTTCACATTCACACCAAGAGAACAGAAGAAATTCTTTTTATATATATTTTGTCAATTGTGTTGGCAAGTGTTTTAATTGTATTTTTCGGGAACACTTTTAAGACAAATATCGCATTGTTCTGACAAGGGCTTCCTTTCAACAGCAATAGCAATCGTACTAGTGTAGTAACAGCAGCAACAACAGTTCCTTTTTACCATTAAAACTCTACATTTCATACAATGAAAAGTAATGAAAGTAACAAAAAACGGAAAAAGAAAAAGTAAAACAAAGAAGTGACTTAAATTTTGTAAATAGTCACGTTAGGTCGAATCATTCTTACCCATTTTTAAAATAAAGCAATACAGCTTGTAAGGAATTTAACAAAAAAGGACTTTTATAAATTTGTTTATCCAATTTTTTTATTGTCCATGTTTTATCTCTATATATGAACTATTGTTGTACGCGAGTTCTTTTTTTGTAACATGTAAATTGAATTATTTCAATCGCATTATATTTTCAAGATTTTTAACAACTTTGATATGTTTAAAAAAATTCATTTGCACCACTTCCATTCTTAAAGGCTTAAATCCGGCTAGCTTTCTTAAGTTTTGACATTTCACAAAAGTGATGACAAGTTGTTCATACCATATTTAAAAAGTCAACATGAAAAATTTCGCAATTTTTCCTCTCTTGACATTTTATCGTTTATTTATTGTATAAAAGGTAACACATTTTGGACACCTCATGTAATGAGCTATTATTTGTCTAGTCGCGTTTAAACGTTTTTTGTGTATTACATAATATTTACTGAATTCCATGTACTTAAAATATATCTTAAAGATTTAATTATTAATGCATCCACATTATACTAGGGATGCTTAACAAGTTTGTCATTTTGTTTAAAATTATTAGAAGAAAGCTTCATGAACTCTTCCCAAACTATCTAAGATATTGTTTATTACCATAAACGTGTGAGTTTACATGATTAAGATATTGAACAGAAATTTTGTACAGACATTTGTGCTATCTAGATCTAAATTGAACGAAATCAATTAAACGCTATGCACACAATTAATAAAAATCTATTTATTAAAAGTTGTCCAATGAAAATTATATATATACCATCCCATAAAGGTACCAAAAGTGGGTGTGGTCTAATGACAGCCACAATCATAATTCAAAAATAATTTATTTGACATAAAATCTGACTTTTAAACTGATAGAGGATGTAACCATGTACCTTCTATGTCCACGATTTTTATGTTGATATAGGGAATACCTGATAAATGTTTACAAAATTGACAATTGACAATTGCTAGCTTATATTTGAACAAGTAAATTTGACTTGGACCAAATTCTTAAATACCCTCTACATTCAAGTCAAGATGGTTTTTTGTAAATTATGGGCACATATTTCATTCGACCATGCCCATTTTTGGCACAGCAATGAAAGGGATAATCATAAATATGTGCACTAAATTTCAAGTTTATAGTTTAATTATTGTGACAGATATGTAGAATTTTGCCGATTGTAGGCGTGGCTTGGGCCCCGCCCTGAAACGGAGTACCGGCATAGGTCCTTCGTCCAAGGATCACGGGGCCAAAACAATATGCAAAAAGCAATTTATATACGTTTTAGTAAACATAACATCAATGGGATACCAACCCATGGGCAATAGGCTGTCCGAAGTTGGGAGATCAAGTGATCGACAGTCCTACCAAAGACTAAGTTTGATACCGCGGGGTACTGGAGCCCCAAGAACTAAGGTTCTTGCCAGTACGTACTCTTGGGTAGGCCCCCTTGCGGGAGCTTCGCAGGGGCTGTAAAATCGCTGGTAGTGCATGGCAAAAAACCCCGTCACCAAGGGGTGAACTTACATGGACTATTAAGCGCAGGGACGCTTAATTCCCTACAAACGTCTAATTGAGTCTCCACGACGGGTATAAACGTAAAACACAAAACTTAATGTAGGCGTGGCTCTTGACCGATTTTTGCCATTTTAAAACGGAAAAACAAACTTAGTATACCCCCATCTTATATGAAGAGTATAAAAAATAAGCACTTACGTATTAACGTCACCCCAGCTACATATTTTGGGGATAATTTCTAAAACTTTTGCGACAAATCATAAAATAAAAAACTTCATTTTCTGCTGGGGTTTCATTAATACGTAAGTGTACCAACAAATATTGTAATATATATTTTAAAGAATAATTTTGTACGTACAAATTAAATTATTTAAGAAATATAATCTGTGTTAGCTAAGCTAACTGTTTTGACTTTGTTTAATAATACTCAAAAAAATGATAGATCATAGTATACTATTAATAAAATAGAATTCTGTCAATATTTTTATAAAAAATTGCTACTCTTTTAAAAAATTTGTTGAATAAATACTTTTTATAAATATAATATATACTAATAATCTGCAATATGTAACAAAGAAAAATGAACACGAGATTATAATTGGAATGTAAGAACAAATCAACCAAAACTATATAGATAATGTTTATATATATAAATATTGGTAATTATACTTAAATTGAGTTAAATAAATGCAATTTAAAAAAAAGAAAAAGAAAAAGAAAAGCAACAATAATCTATATTAAGCCTTAAGCAGAATCATTTCCTATTTCCCTATCCTTTTTCACTCTTTGTTTTTCTACTTTCTTATAATCAATCTAAAAAAAGGTTTGAGCAAATTGGATGAAATTGAAAGAGAAAAACCAAAGCTGAAATAGGAAATGCAAAAAAAAAAAACAAAAAACTTATATAACAGCATTCCAATGTATGCTTGATAGCATAACTAGGACACTTTCAATATGCATAAACGCATATACACACACACCTACATATATAAAAATAGCCTACATTAACCATTGCAATAAAGTGAGGGATGTGTGGGGCATACAATAAAATAAACAATGTATTGTATTAAATGTAAATGCGAATGCACAAGGGACAAACAAAACAGTGAAACACCAGACAGACAAAATGGAGACTGTACATCTGCTATAGTGTGCGTTTGAACTCAATTCCAATTCCAATTTCGCTTTCTATATGTTTTTATCTTCCTACAACTTTATAATTTGTTGTTGTTGTTGTTGTTGTTGTATTTATATTTTCCATTTACGCCCCGCACATGCTACAATCCACTAACAAATAAACCGAATTATTTGGATTGATTAATGGTGTATGCTTTAGAAGTATATTATATTCATTTGTATGGTAGCATACATACGAGTACATTGTGCTGCATAAAAAACAAAAAAGTAGGCTTGCCAAGTTACTGATTACGCCCTATAATAATATATATATTATGTATTAATTAAGAAGAATAATTCTGCATTAAATATGTTTTCATTTATACGTTTGTATAAAATCAAAACGACATCTCAAACTTTACGATCAACAATAGGCGAACACACAAATATTTATAATTAGATAGACTCTGATATTGATGCTGATGAATAATATATAAATGAAACATTTGTGGGATATGTTTTGTTTACGGCAAACAGGACAACAAACTTAGTATTACAGCGTATTATATGCCCATTTAGGCAATTGGGAGTTTAAAATAGATTGTTTGTATTTGTGGGAATTAACTTAAAGTACACTCCCACATGTACATTGTATACCAATACAAGTGGTAATAGAAAAATACTAATAAGGATAATGGTGAGATTTTATTTCATCTCTAATGTGTGCCACAATTGCCACAATTTAAAAATTAAACTAAAATGTAATTGAATGGAAAACTGATGAAAATAATAATGTAAGTACTTACATGCAGCAATTTTTGGCATTCAACTATTTAAAATTAATAAAAAATGTCTTTCTTTTTCTTTTTTTTTTTTTTTGCAGTTTAAGCCATTTATGTAAAGTACGGCACGATAAAGTTTGTGTGACATTTTATATTAAATTAATTTTCAAAGTGATTACGAGTGCTTCTTAAATTAAATATTTAGAAGAAATAGTGGTAAAAATGTTGGACCATTTGTGATGTAGCATATAAAAACATATATCATAATGTACATGAAGTCAAGTGTTTAACGTGTGTTCCTGCCGTGGAGGCTTAATCACACGGCATCTCAAGCCGGAGCTCAGATGCAGGGGCGAGATATGCGCCTCCCAACGCCCCGTTAGGTACCGATCTAGGAGCCATATTGTAAGGATATGGACTCCACTTCTCGGTGGAGAGGATACAACCTACTCTCACCCTGTTAGGGGGAAATCACAGCCACCACGATGCTCCCACAAGGGGGCCTACCTCAATATGCTAGCAGGAACAAGTTCCTGGGGCTCTAGCATCCCGTGGTACCAGCAATAAGTTCCTGGGTCGAACCTCGTATTCCACAAAGAGGAACACTACCAGTGTAAGACCTTACATCTCCGGACTGGTCATCAAAAATCATAATGTACAGTACACACACATCACAATTAAAATCTCAATCGGTTGAAACATATTCGTAATATTTTGGAGGAAATTTGGTACACATACGAGTATATGTTCCGCATTAGGGAGGGTCAATGTTAAAAATGAACTTCATCGTTGATTTTTAGATTGGAAGCTCTCCCCAAATAATGTCTTATTTTAAAATATGTATTTCTATGACGAAAATATTCTAATGTTATCCTTTCCACATAATGCTTTTTTTTATAAAGTATCTTCTTCTTATTCTTAGTCAAACAACTTAAAATTTCAAAACAACTCAATGCCAAGATATTTAATTCGTATCTTTGTGTTTTATGACTTTTATTCCATCTAAACTTTACGACAAAATGAATTCATTAGGAAGATTGCTTTATGTTTTATAAGTATTGATATTACTGTTCCTGTTTATATTACAACTAATAATGCTATGTAGTGCCCCGATATTGATCCAACGTTCAATATTAATTTTAATTTTCATTTACTTGACGCCATATTTTTTATTGCACATCAACATAAACAAAACAATAGAATGACACTGTAATTGAATACAGATAAATAAACGATGTTGTATAATATGTGTATATTCATATACATATGAACACATACTCGTATATATGTGCACATATTTACAAATGGTAAAACAGTCCATATATTAATACTGGCGCGTGGTTGTAAGTTAAAGTAAACAATTCAGAGCTTGTTATATGGCTGATGAACTTTAACTCTTTTCAATATACACACACACATACACATTCACATAACACGAGTATGATAGTATAATACTTGATTGTATATATTTGTTAAACATTTTATTTAATATTTTAATCGTTTTTTTTTTTTTTACCCTTTTTTATACATTTATTTACTTATTTTTTATTTTAATATATTTTATATATAAAAAAAATAAAATAAAAACTATAATTTTAATATACAAACATCTATCTTTATATTGTTTTGTTATTGTATTGACTGAGATTGATGCCGCTTAAGGCGTACTGATGGCCATTGCATGACTGCTATCAGTAGGCCAGAACTGAACTGTTAGTATCGTTTTTTCATATATATCAATGTCTATCTATCAATCAACCATACTCTATATTTACATATCTTTAGCTATACAGATAAATATTTTCACTTACATACACATACTCACGTATATTTACATGCTTGAACGTGCTAGCAATGGTAAATGCCTGACAAGGTTATAAAAAAATTAATACCACTGTTGTTATTGATTTTATATTTTATTTGCATATATTTTTGTTAAATTGAAATCCAGTTGCCCAACAATTTGTTTATAACAGTAATGGTTTGATTTGTTTGTAATTAAAAACAAGTAAAAAAACTACATTTGGTTTAGGCCAAATGGGCGTAACAAAATATATATATATTCACTTATATTATGTGTACTACGTATTAGCTTGCAAGTCTAGTTTTACATTGAATATAGTTTTTTGTCGATTGTGAGCGCATTTTTTAATCGATCATGTCCATTCTTGTCACATCAATGGATAAGATAACCGATAATAATTTGGATAACAAATTTTAAGTTTATAGATCAATTTTTATGGCAGATAAATAGATTTTTATCAATTGTGGGCGTGGCTTTTCACCTATTTTGCCCATTTTAAATAGCAATCTGGTTGCAAAATATATAAGTGTCTGTACAAAATTTCACCTTAATAACTTAAAATTTATGCCCGTGAGAATGTATATAATTTGTACGATGTCTGACGCCTCCTTCTAGGTGTTACAAATGGTGAAGGGCATTGATGCAAAACTTTATATTGTAAAAATCTCTTTTAAATGAAACAGTATTCAGTATAAAAATTAAAAACTAACAATTTTTGTCAATACTTTTAAAATTCATGAAAAATTACTAGATTGGACGTAAACTTAGTATAATAATATCTTGATGATGATCAAGAATAAATGTATTTTGGGGCGTTTCTTCCTGGATGTTGCAAACGGCCAAACAAACTTAGTATACTCTCCTCTGTTATGTATAGGGTATAATGTTATAGCAAAAACTAAGTATATTTGTCTCTACTCTACTCAATAATCGCTCCACCTGCTTAATACATCATACATATGTGTATGTGAATATGTGTAGAAATGTCAGAAAAACAATACTGCCATGCCCAGCATTTATAATATGTACTTTTATAAATATCTTTGTTGTATTTGGAGTTGAAAATTCAACCACAATAATTTACTAATTTACAATTCAACGAAACCATGTGAGTATATCCAAATATGAAATATTTTCATATTATTTTTACCTATTATCCCAAAGAGATAAAGCTTAAATGAATGCATACTTTCATCATGTATATTTGTATGTGCATGTATTGAAATTATTATGTCAAATATATCAATTTATATACAAACAATAATGATAACAGAGAGAAAAAAAATTAATCATATATTTATGTTTGCCTGACTGTAACTGGTTATAAATTAGATAATTCGTCTGTAGAGGAAATTAAATATGTATTCTATAATTATAATGAAGTGCAACGGTATATACCTATACATATATATGTTCGTGTATATACCACCACAATAATTTCAATTGCACATATATAATCATGTGGGCAGAATAATGATTGTGTGGTTGGCAAAATACTCCATAATCAGAAAATTATAATTAAATTAAACATGAATATTATTGTTGGCTTAAAACGAAACTTAAGTAATTATTATTTATATTTTAGATAAGTATTTACATACACGTGTATGTTTATATACAGATTTTTTATTATTTAATGAAGTTCAAATTTCATATTTATTTAAGAACTTTGGTTTGATGCCATTCCGAGATTTGTTAAAAGAATTTAATTTCACGTAGGGGGCGTCAGAGACTCCACATAGTTTATATATTCTTGATAAGCATTAAAATCTATCCGAACATGTGTCCGCCTGTTGTTAAAACGCTCAAGATTTAAGATATTAACCTTAAATCTTCTACCTTCTGTGCATTACATCTCATTGAAATTAAACGAAATTGGTGAAATTTAATGCCCATAAATGATAAGAATGTATCAATCAATTATAAATATTGAGTCATAGAATCGAAATATTGGTAATAAATGAGATTTTATTATTTAAGATTTAATCTAATCTAAATTGTTCATAATATAAATTTTCAAACTTTACAAAGCTTTTGCCAAATTAATCACGACTATACTATGACAGAGGTACTCATATAAAATTAAAGTATGAAGTTTACTAAAATACCAAAACAAATTAATTAATATATTTATGTACATAAAAAAAAATATATATATATATATAAAACAAATATTCTCCAATATTGTACAATAATAGATCGACAATAGACACAAATTGGTTAAGAGCATTTCATAAAATTGTAAGACCAAATAATACAAGATTATATGCATAATATAAATTATGACATAAGCAAGTCTCTAACTCACAACATATGCAATTATACATTAACATTTCCTCTCAAGGCTTTTGATATGATTTAATATGATTACCTAGACAAACCTATTTGTTGCTAACTTATATATAAATATATATCCAAAATCATACTCTTATGCATACAAACATACACAATGGGTCCAGTAAGCTCTTTTTACATTTAACAATGTTCTGTCTGTTTTTAAAGGCGCTTTGGGGCAGTTCATCGTACATATAGATAAAAAAGAAGATCAGATTTGTTTATATCCATGCATCATGTTTCGCATTTTGAAAATGGACAAAATCTATTTTTCAATCCTATCTAATTAGATATATTCCTTCATTATCATTTACATTTCGCCATTATTGAAAAAAAAAAATCCTTTCACAAATATACGACATACATAAATATTTATGCAAACTTCAATAGAAAGAATGTCCAATAATTTGTTATTATTTTTAACAATTATTGACTTTTATACCCAACATCATATGTATTTTGGGAAGTATGTATGACTTTGTCAAAAGTGTTGAACGTGAAATAAAAGTGTAAGCAAAAAATGTTCGCAAAGTCCCGAAGAAAGCGTCTGGGAAGCGAACAAAGTTTATATATACTGAATTACCATTAAAAAGTCTGTCGATCTAGCCATGTATGTCTGCCTTAATGTTTATAAGTATGTGTGCTATGATATAGCTCTTCTGGTCGCAAAAAATTACACATCGATTCCACATTTGGGCAAAGTGTTGGTAATTTTCATATGAGGATTGATATTGTAGTTGAGCAAAATCGATTAAGCGATGCACGTTTTTAATCAAATAGTTTTTCTTACAAAACGTAAATAATAAAAAAACACAAAATTTATGTGTCATTAATGCAGTTTTTTTTTATTTTCACACAATATTTATAACAGCTCATGTCTGAGTTAAATGATTCTTGATGATTACACTTATTTTTGCATGTTTACTTTAACCAAAACACACATAAAACTATTGTACGCCCATTCGCAAGCATCACTTACTCGTGGAACGGCGACTGAACAATGTTGAACTGTAGAGGATAGGGAAGGATCATTTCTGAAGGCATCGTATGAAGTTTGCAACTGCTGCACAGTAGCGGGTAAATCAAAACCTTTCTCTTTATCAAATAAATCCAAATTAAGTAGAGCGCACTTGATAAAACATTTGGTAGTAGGATCATTGGGAAACTTCAATTTAGTATATAGATCAAGAAGATCATCAGGAACGTTTAGACGTATAGCACAGCGTTTAAATTTATCCATCATTTCATCATAACTTCTCACTTGAAATGCATCAGAGTTACAAGATAATAACACAATAGTAACACCCAATACTAACGTAAACGTTTGACTATAAACACAATTCATTTTGATTTTCTTACTTCGGCTTGAGATACTTTCCACTTAAAGTTACTGCGTTACTGTAAAATGCTTGTATTTATATTATTGGAAAAGTGTAACTTTTCTGATTACAAATTCTTTTTAAACAAAATGTTAATGTAATGCACTTTTTTATATCTAATTTTAAATAATCAATTTGAACAGAACAAATTTCTAAGTCATATACTCGTACGTATATGCATATCGTAAAAAATAATTATTATATTAATTACAGCCACTTAACAACTACAATAATGGAAGTAAACCATTCAAGATGACTGCTGTACATATTTGGTTCCTGTACAAGTTTAACCTTGTATAAAATAATTTTGACCTTATGCAGAGCTCTCAACACCACTTTTGCATCTTTAATCAAAAATTATTCAAAATATCTTCATTTCAACTATCAAACTATAAAACAAAATTTAAATAAGAATCTTAATAAATATTTATACAAACAAGTAAAAAAAACCCAAAAATTGACTGAGGTCTAAAATCTAAAATACCCTCAACAATATAAGTGTAACAAATGTGTATTAAATTTCAATTTCACCGCACTATTTATATGGTAGATAAATAGATTTCTGTCGATTAAGGGCGTGAGTCTCCACCGATTTTGTCCAACTTGCACAGAGATAATACAAATGTATGAAATTTCAATGATAATTTTAAAAATTTACAATCACAAAATAAACGATCAACTCAGATTTTGACGTTGATCAAGAATATATATATATATATATAGTGAGGTTCTAGATTCTTATAGATGTTGCAAACGAAATAACAAAATATCAAAATATCTCCCACATCTTATAGATTGAATATAATTTAATGTAATAGTAGAAAATAAAAGCATCAAGTTACAAATTTTAACAAAATTCGGTTCAGTTTTATATGTTATGGTATTTTCACAAAATGGAGCATGATTAGATGTCCTGAATTTCTTTAAATAAATTTTTATTTTTAGTTTAAATAAGAGAAAAATATATATATATATACTTCTATATATAACATATATTATACATTTGTTAAATCTGAGTCCACAGAGTACATTGTATATAATATATTGTGCACACTCTTTCGGGATATGTATACATCATGGGCATATACAATGACGCAAATGAATTTCTTATGTAGTCATCTACAACAGCATATGTAGTTGTATGTATGAATGAATGTATGTATGAATATGTATTCATATTCGTTTGCCGTCAACACCCATTGTCAATGTTGGCATCGATTTTTGCACAATATCTGTCGGTTGAAAATGAAATTCTCTGCATGAATTGTGCAGAAAACACAACAATATTTTTGTGCCTTCTCTTCTAACAATTACACAATTAAACAAACAAAACAAAAAAAGTAAAAATCTGCCTTTAAATGTGCAAAAACGTAAAAATATAATTTATACACACACATATATTGTACATGAAATAAATGAAGAGAAAATTTTACTGTTTGCTCATACTAATAATTTTTACTCAATGTATAAACACTGAGATAAAATTTTCATATTAAATCTCTCCGATACAATCTCAATTTCAAGGCTACTATACTCGACTTTACTGTAAAATGTAACAAAATACAGAAAGCTTCTGTATGGATGTAAAGCGCAAAATCAACATGGATGATTTTTTTTTCAGTTGTTCTACTCAAATGCGGAGCAATGCATTTTGCAGTGATGCAGGAGAAATTCGAATACGTATTGCTTGCTGTATAGTGTAAATACTCAACTTGAATATGTATATGGATAAAAACAATGAATACGGATAAAATGCAGATAATCTTTGGATGGATTTACAATTTATCCAATATTCCATAAATATTTATAAAAAGTACAAAAGTTAAATTTAACTTGAACAAAATTTTCGCTATCCCTTTTTTTTTTTTTACATATGGGGTGGTATGCGTACGATTTTGTAATCTCATATCTTGTTTTTGTGGCAAATAGATAGTTTTTTATGGATTGTAAGCCTAAATCATGATTAAGTTTGAACATTGAATTTGAGCAATACAGACTAAAAGGAACATTACCAAGTTTAAGCTTAATATTAAAATTTTTGCGTAGTTTCTACAAGGAAGGGCTTTGAATTTTTTATTAAATTAATAATAATTCATACTTTGACCGAATATTTTTAACAATGGTAAGTTTCGATTTGAGCAAAATTTTGAGACGACTCGTCCTTCCTCTTAGGAATAGGTACTTAAAGGTGCGATGGTGTTGATAAGAACTTGATAGAATTATGGACACTTTTTGGTTTTAAATAGTTAAAATTACAATATTTTTATATATATATATATATACATATAATTATTTATATAAATTTTTGTTATATATAAAAAAAAACCTATTTTTACATAAAATTACTTTTTACCCCTTAACCGTAAATGTCTAAAATGTTAACCTTTTTTTACTTGATTTAATATACATCAACAACTTTTGTTTGTTAATGGCTGAACTTCTCATTGACTTACTTCTTGTGAAGTTCTTTTTTAAAGTAATCTTTTCTAACGAGAATTTACTATAACAGATGGGTAAAAAGTTATGTTGTCAAAAATGTTCCTTTTGTCCAAAACCATCGTATTTTATTAAAAGTACTTTTAGTTTATTATAACGTTAAACTTCAAAAAAGTGCTCTTTAAAGTAGTTATATACATTTTATACAAAATTGAAAAAAATTAATATTTATAAAAATATTGTATAATCCTACAAATTATAAGAAATACTCAGAAGAAAGTAGAAAAATTTACGAAAGTGGACTTTTTAGATATTTTTTGCAAACATTCGTCTAAAGCTACGCCACCATACATTTCATGATTGTGGATAAGTTCTTTGAGCTTAGAATTCTACGCTTGTTTCACTTTAGCTGAAAGTGCGTAAGTATAAAGTTCATGAATAACTCATGATTTACGAAAAATTTTCTAACTAAAGAAGCAAAAAACTTTTTCTCTAACCTCCAAAAAGCTGACATTAAAAACAAAAGGAAAGAAGGACAAGATGGTAGAACGGAAAGATTTGCCAAAATAATACCAAAAACTTAGATATGTTAAACGTTATAATGCAAAAATAACGAAGAGAGGGTAAGAAGAAACGGTTCAACTTGTAATTTGTTTAACGAAATTTATGAGTAGCTTAAGGTGAATTAACTGTCCAGCATTTTACCGGATAAAGTTTCACCACAAAATTACATAACATGTACTTACACAAGGCAAGAAATGTTTGGCACAAATATACATTAAACCGACTGAAACTTAACTTTTAAACTCTCAAAAAGGAATCAAAAATAGTTAAAGGCCAACTTTTCCTTTTTATAAGCTCATGGAACAAATAAAACAGTCTTAATTGGCTTAATATAAATCCTTGATGCCTTACTCCTTGTTAGAATTGTGAATTTAATGACTGAGCATGTCTTTTTATAACTTTCAAATAAGATGGAAGGAATATTAAGTTTTTTACTTCGTTTGCAATACGCAAAAAGTTACATCAAAGTTACCTTCTGCGCATATCTGAGTGTTGGCACGCTCTTGATCGTCAATTATGAGATTTTGAGCAGAAAATTTTGCACAGACATTTTCGTAAACAAATTGTTATTTAAAATGAACAAAATTGGTTAGGAGCCATGCTCACAATTAACAAAAATCTTCAATGTTTCAAAAAATTTGGAAAACTCAGTTCTAATGCGGATGACGGTAGGATTGATACCCACAACAACAACAAGCCAGGTATGAGATATGATGGACTGTTTTTAATATAATTTCTTTATTGGAGATAATTTCTTCTGTATAGGAGTTGAGATCGACAAGGTGGGTGTAGTTTTAGAAGAAAGTTTATCAGAAAAAATGTAAAATTCAACAACTCATGCACACGCAGTTATAGCGACATTGACTCATATTTTGGAACTGACCAACGATTTACATACATTATACACTCAAGCTTTACTTTATATACTTAAGCCTCGCCTTCTTTGCTTTGCATTTAAAAAATTCCTTTGAAATTGCAAAAATAAAACTTTTTTAAACAGTGTACACCTGCTAACAATATAATACTGAAATGCTATGAAAATAAATTCAACATTAATTATATTCGTTCATTACAATAAAACAAACATTTGCACACACTTGCACACTGTTAAGGTGAACATTATAAAGCCATTAAAAAACTTTTTTATGTGTAAATCAATATTCGAAATAAGGATAACAGGAGAAAGCAAAAACCACAAAACACAAACTAACTAAAAGTTGTAGATGTAGAAGCGGGTACAAATACATACACACACATGTAAGGTATGAGAGAAAAAAGTATAAATTTAAATTTTATAAACTAAACTAAACATAAATATTAACATATACACACATAGGTTTATAGTCTATGCCAATATATAAATGATTTAAACTATAATTAGGGAAACGGTGAAGATGAACAACTACAAAGAAACCCATATTAAGGATGTGCCAAATCTAAGTTTGCAATTGCAAAACAAAGCCTATATTACTTCTCCGGATGAGGCAAAATATGATATACAACAACAAATGAATTTGAATAAACAGAAGTTTGCACACACTGTTCACACTGTATTCAATTTCATTTTTTCATTCATTTAATTCCCAATAAATTGTGCGCAGACGCGACCATTTGAACTACTTTTATACATTTTTATAATGAAATAAATAAATTTATTTGAATAATTAGAGCATCCGTGGAACGACTTTGCCCATTTGCAATACCAAACCGTAAACTGCTGCTGAACATTACGTATACCAAACTTCAGTTCAACATAACTCTCTCGAAAAGGTTAAAAAGACACGAATGGACAGAAGGCATAAATCGACTCTGCTATTGCTAATCAAGCATATATAAACTTTTGGGGGTTTGACGTGTGTGTGATACTTAGAAACGTTTCAACAAAACCAATACAACCCCATATCATAATAGTGGTGGGTATGAAAATTCTAAATCTTGCAAATTCATTGAATTTATGTGAATAAACTTTATTTTAAAAGCGAAAGCAACAGAAATAAAGACTAAAAAAAATGAACAAATTTGTATATTTATCACACTCGTGCACGAACAGAAAAGTATTATCAAATAGAGGCGGACAATGGAAATTATATGGAAACACCTTCGAACACCTTTAAAGTGTAAACTGTAATAAAGCATTCCATACATATGTATATGCATATATGCGATTATGTACACTTTTACACTTTTAACGGAAATATATGAAGGAATATATTATTACTAAGATTAACATTCAACAGGAAACAATTTTAGTAATTTAGTGATTAATGTCCAAATTTTAATTATGAAATTTATCAAAACTCAACTCAACTCAGAAAAAGATGTCACAAAAGGGACAAAAATTTGGCTTAAGCCAAATTTAAAATACCCTCCGCTTCTACTATAGTGGGCGTGATAGGTATGTGATTACACTTCCTAGTAATGAATATATTACGTAGCAGCTTGAAAGTGATGTTTTACGTGGATAGTGTAGTTTTTTTGTAAATTGTGGGCGTGTCTGTTATCCGACCAATCTCATTTTTGGCACATCGATGGAAGGGATAACCATAAATATTTGCACAAAATTTCAAGTTCTTAGGTCAACTTTTGTAGCAGATATATGGATTTTTATCGATTGTGGGCGTGGCTCTTGACCGATTTTGCCTATTTTTAATAACTATCTGCGTGCAAAAACCACAAGTGTGCAAAATTTCAACTCAATATCTCAAAATTTAGAGGAAAAACGAACATTAATGTCGAAATCGATTCAGTTTTTGATGCTGATCAAAAATATATATATTTACTGGGGTCTCTAAATGTTGTAAAGAGAAGAACAAACTTAGAAATTTATTGCACATATTTATGGTTAAAATTGATGTGTTGGAAAAAGTCTTGGTCGAATAACAGACACGCCCACAATTTGCAAAAAAAATCGTACTCACGATAAAATGTTGTATGTAATACATGCACTATTAGAGGGAGCAATGTATACATATATATATTTGCCACGCCCACCATTATGGACGTGAAGGGTCTTTAAGATTTGGCTTAAGCTAAATTTAGTTTTCTTACCTGTTGTATATTGCAACCTTACATGTCCGAATCGAATTATAATGAAGATTCAACTTGTCATAATTACTTATTACTCATCATATTACTTGATATATTTATTTGAGGTGGCGCCAACATAACAAACCATCAACAATAACTAGTATACCTTAACGTATGGTGAGAGCAAAAAACCAAAACATTTCTTAAAGAGATATATATCATTTGAAAAGGTATGCGGTTGCGGTTGCAGCCTTTTGAAGTTTTCAAATACTTTTCAACATGTTCCATATATAAAAATCTTAACGTCAACAAGAAAAAAAAAAACAAACATACTCAGCAATAAAATGTCAATACAAGACATTCTTGGATAATTGAGTATCTACTGAGGACTAAAAGTGCAACTTAATGATCCACCGACAATGGTTAATAGTGATGTTATGAGAAAACGTGTATGCCAACACTTTAAAGAAAAAGTGCCGAAAAAATTGCACATAAGGTGAGTTTATTAATAGTAGTGAAACATAAAGAAAACAGAGTTAATAAGAAGTAATTAATTGACTTTTCATCAACTGATATAGGAGGGTGTACTACAGTTGTTAATTGTTCGATCATGTTAAATGTTAGTAATGCTTCAAAAATCTTAAGGAATTATTCCAGATATGCAGAGGTATCGAATTAATGACAAGAGTATGAAATATTCGCTTGTTTAGAAACTATATGCTTCTGAATAGACAAACGTTTCATTTGCGGCCACCACTGTGGACACAAATAGTTCTGCCAATGTCTTTCACTATAACTTTAATTCGCTCCTAATTACATTTTTCTTTCTTTTCATTGAAATTTCATATGTATCATGTTCTTCATTACATTACATTACATTTTTAGTATCCTAACAATTTGTAGAATTATTTAAACTTTAGTTTTGAAGTAATTATTTTACATCTAAATGTCCTCCATTTTTAGTGCATTGAAATTACAATTCCCCAATAGGTATAATAATATGCCTAAATGAAATCTAAGATGTACGACACCTGAGACATCAAACTGTTTATGCCACATTACAGTGTTATGATATCGCAGGATCGCGATGTTATGATATTTTAGTAATTATGGTAATAATAAAGTAAGATTGTTATTTATGTTATTATTTTATTATATTTACTAACCTCCAGCTGCTAAGAGAGAGCAGCGTCCTTTCTGCTATATGCCTGGTCAGGGCATAGGTATTGAGAAAAAGATTGGGAATTGTTCTTTAGTTGAAGCCAAAGTCTTTCTGTTTTATTATTCCAAAAATTTACATTATTTATACTTATAAAAATTCTAACTCTAGCACAATTAATAACCATGTGTTACTTAAGTAGGTTATTAGGTGATATTGTGTTTACTTAACTTACCTAATGTTATTATATCTATGCTAAGGTAAAATTTATTAAATGCAAGTATGCATTTTTATAGTTGTGTAATATTGAATCAGCTTATTGCTAAAAATGTTGGTGTAGGTAATGTTTATGACTAATCTAAACGTGTGTGTACACTACAACAGTCCATGTACTATGTCTAGCTCATTAGGTGTGATTTAATTTTTTTCAATTTTTTAAATCTATCCCAGTCATAATAAAGTTTAAAATCATGACCAACTTCAATCATAATTACAATTGTGTCTATAAATATCAATAATTATGAAGCAATATAATAACTCTTTTGACTTGCGCCAAACCTCTGAACGCCTATATGAATAAAGGCGTATATGCGCGTATCTGTTATGTTTTTTAATTGTGATATAATACGTATCACTTTACCAACCGATTTCCTGTCAAATAATATTCTTGGCAAATAGTCAGTGCGACTCGTTTGCGAAACATATGATGTAGAGGAAGGCTCTAATTATAAATGTGTACAAATTTTCATTTCACTGCTCAATTGTGGGCGTGTCTGGGTTATTATAAATATATCTACCAAACGGACATATCTAGGTTAACTCAGATGTTGATGCTGATCAAGAATATATATATCTTGTAAGGTCGCAAACTCCTCTCTCTCTCTCTCTCTCTCTCTCTGAGTGTTTGCAAACAACAACTTTTGTGTAGCGCATATACGTATATACTCGTATATATATATACATCTAGTATAATACATTTTGTAAAATGTTAAGTGAAAATTCATATTTATTTATATAAAGTAAAACCGAGTGCTACACAACAGCACATCTGTGCGTTGGTGATAATTTTTCTTTGAGATCAAATAACCTTTTCGAAATTATTCAAATAAAATCTAAGCATGTATATATGTGTTATGTTATGTTACATATGTACAATATAATTGCATATGCATTAGATAACATAACAACAACATCAAACGTTTTAAATAAATTATATCTTGAACATAAACACACACATTTTATATATACTTAACATACAATTCTAGTATAAACCTTTTAATACTAAACATAAATTTCTGGCACTTTTCCAAATACATACATACTTATATATGAAAAAAACAGGTACATTCATTCACACTCTACAAATGTTTAGTGTTTGTATGCATTTATGGCTATGTATCTAAAGACATGCATTTGGACATTATGGTGTAATATTATATAATAAGAAGAGCAACTGCAACAACAACAACAGTAACAATTATAGTAAGCTTAATTTCTACAACATATTTTACAAATTTCGTCTTTGAGTAAAAAAAAATGAACAGAAATTTACAAACAAGTAATGGTTTTATATAAATGTGTATCTTTAGTAAAATAACGCTAGACAGTACAAATAAATAACATTCAGGCATATGCATACTCTTTAGCGTTAGTTATTATTTCCAATATATTTTACATATGTGCATATGTTATATATAAAATTCAAAATACAAACCGTGGCTATGACGTGATTGCATCTCTCAATAATGCATGCATTGTGTATCAATTTTCAATCCGTATTTTATGTCAAAAACAGGTCCGTCGGTCAACCGCACCTACCCATTTTTACATAATCGATGTATGACTTAATTTAACATAAATTTTTATTAATTTTGGTCATAGCTGTCAATCGATTTTAACTATTTTATGTATGAAACTAACTACAGAGTCTTAAAATGTTTGTATGAAATTTCAAATCGTTAACTCGATTTTTGTGATCATGTGTGTACATACGGAAGCGGGAATGTCACTAATTAGACTGAAACTTTTATTGTATACTTTATACAATCTTTATACAATCTTAATTGTATAAAGTATACAATCTAGAATTTTACAATCACTTATAAAATAGACACGTTGCACGTTAGCATCTTTTTATAACCTACATTCGAAATGCGCGTATATTAAGTTTGTTGTTTCTCTTGTAACATCTAGAAGTAAACCTACAAAAAATTGTTCATGTTTAATTAATTTATTAACCATTTTCGTGCACATTGAAATGCTCTCGATCGTAATTCATGTACTTTTCATTTAATTGGCCGAAATCGGTTGAGAAGGACAGACTCTCTCCATTCGAATATTCTATTCCATCTATATATAATATTCTATATAAATATCTTAATATTTTTCGACAAAATTTATTATATAATTTATTGATTATCCTGTGCCAAGTTGGGTCTCGATCGGACCCTTTCACGTATTGTCGACAGGGTATTAATTGATCGAATAGGGCCGCCTATAACTACCTTTTTCATATATACAACAATGCAATTATGAGAACATTAATTTATATCATTTCCTACAAATACAATTAACTTAATAACGTAACGTCTAAACAACTACTCAACGAATTACATGATATTTTTATTTATAAAAATCAGTCTACATTTTTAAATGAAGGTTAGTCGATATGGCGATTGTTTACGATAAGTCTGTTGTTAATCCTCCCACCTATTTGGATTTGGATTTTTTTCAAGAAGTCACCGAATATGCCATCCGTTACTCTAATCCCATTATAGAAAGGATTGAAATGAGTATGGGCAGTAAAACGGGTGAAAATTATTGCAGTTTCATATATCGCGTTCAAATTATCTATAAAATTTGTGATAATCAGAGCAGTGACAAGAATACAAAGTTATTGTCGCTTATTATTAAAAGTATGCCAATAACAAAATCAAATGATTTTCTATTAGACTTGAAAGTATTTCTTAAAGAAAAAGTCTTCTATTCAGCTGTTTTGCCTTTATTGGAATTGTTTTTGGATAAGCAACGAAAGTTTGGAGCCAGGTGAAGAATTTTTTTTGATGAAATTTGAAAAAACGTTTAATATAAAAAAAATGTGTATTTTTCTTCCTCAGACTCTATCACTGTATTAAATATCCAATTAACACTTTTGTGTTTGAAGATCTAAACTCATTAGGATTTCGGATGGCTTCTCGTGAGCAAGGATTCGATGAAGATCATACTGTTCTAGCATTGAAACGTTTAGCTGAGTTTCATGCTATTTCACTGGTATTAAATGAAAAGGTTTGTATAACATAACCGTCTAAAAAATAAACCATGAGTGTGACAATTCTATTTTTTCAGGATCCCAGTATGAAAGATTGTTTCAATACCGGCTTATTAGCCAAAGAGACCATAAACCGAGAGGACAGTTCACTTTTAAATTTATCTAAACTGACTCTTCACGTTTTAATTGAATTGAGTCGTTCACTGACAGGCTATGAAGAAATCACCCATAAATTAGAAAAATATTTGTTAACAATAAAATCCCGCTTAATAGAATCCCAGATGCCGAAAGAGGGAGAATTTCAAGTATTAAATCATGGCGATATGTGGGTGAATAATATGCTTTTCGCTTATGATGAACAAGGCCAACCCCAGGATATGGTATTTGTGGATTATCAAATGACCGTTTGGGGCAGTCCTGGTATAGATTTAAATTACTTTTTTTACACCAGTTTACCATTAGAAATGCTACGCACCAAACGTGAATATTTCATAAGCATTTATCATCAAAAGCTTACAGAAATGTTGAAACGTTTCAATTATATTCGGATACCCACTCTTCAACAGATTAAAGATGAAGTATATCAACGAGCAACATTTGGATTTTTTGCCAATCATAGCATTTGTCCAATTATTAGCATGGATAAATCATTGTCACATGATAGCAGTTTCGAAAATTTAGCCAACAAAGAATTTGCTGTACAGAAAATGCGTCAAGTATTTGCTCAGCCACGTCTCAAGGAGCTGTACGCATATACTTTAAAAGAATTTGATGCAATGAATGTATTTGATTAAGAATTGTTTTAAAAATAATACAAATATATTATGGTAGAAGGGTAGAAGGGTACAGCGTTTTTTATATACAACGTTTTTCAATTTGATCTTACAGTTAAATTAATTAAATACTTATAAAAATGTCTAGTATTTCATATCTTTTTAATTGTTTATTATTAAGCAGAGATTATAGCTTAAAAAAAAATTTACTTTATTATTACATAAGGGACACCACTTAATAAAAATCTTTCAGAGTTTATATTTCTACAAATTTGTATTAATTAAAATTAAATATAAAATTGAAGACTTTAGAGACACTCTAACTTTTAGTGAAACGTTTAGAAAAGTTGAAGTTTTTGTAGAAAATAAATACTTTTTATACCATCCACAGAACAGGGGACCATTACCATTCTATTTGCAGCTCCTTCTATCCAGAACGGGGAGCCTGAAAATAAGTATTTACCACAAAAATTGAGCCATAAAGTTAAAGTTTGGTATTCACAATTATATAAAAAAAAAAACCTTGTAAGACGTAAAACTTTACTTGCAAGTTTATACGTAATACATACGAGTACACCATGAGAGGGTGGTACCTGTTTTTGTGTAGATGCGAAAGGTATTTAAGATTTATTTATTTATCTTACATTATGTAATAAAATGTTATAATAATAAAAAAATATATTATCTACAAAAAATAAAGTCTAGTTTTTTTACAACCTTCTTCAAAGTAGGAAGTATACCAAGTTACCCACCGAAAATGGGGTTCAGCAAATGTTTATGTTTTTAATCATTATCTAAAAGGCCAATAAAACTTGATGATGAAAAACATTTGAATAAAACTTTTTATTTTATGATAACAACGACAAGATTAATTTAATTTATATTCTATCAGACCAGTACGCTTAACAATATCTAGTAGTAGTTAAGATCTAAACAACTATACACCGAATCACTCCAAAACATCTCACATAGATATTCATTTTATTCAAACATTTGAATTAAAGTCAAAACATGAGTAAAGTTGATCTAGAATATACCTCCGATATTGTACAAAAACCAACGCATTTGAATGTGGAAATTTTCAATGATGTTTTGGAAAATGCTCTGTATCGAACAGATTTTCGTATAATTCATGTACACTTTAGTATGGGTAGCAGTGTCGGTGAAAATTATACCAGTGATATATATCGGGTCAAGGTTACATATAAATTTTTGAATAATGAAAGTTTACATAACATTTCACTTATTATAAAATCTATGCCAATCACTGAAGCAAACAATTTCCTTGTGATTATAAATGCTTTTCTTAAAGAGAAAATCTTCTATAATCATGTTTTGCCTTGTCTAGAATATCTGTATTTAAATGATTCAGTTAAATTTGGACCGAGGTAAGATAACTTACAGTTATGTCATACCTTTTTAATAATATTATATAACATATTTATAAACAATTTAAAATAAGTGAAAATATTATAGTCGGTCAAGCCCACTAGATGTATTATTGGATTTAATTTTTTTTTTTTTTGAAATTTTTTTATTCTTACTTGTGTATAATGAAAAATTTGAAAATTATTAATTTTTTTTTTTTTATTTATTTATAAAATCGAGAATTATATTTCTTTTCGAGAATTATATTTCTTTTACGTTATATAAGTAGAGGTTCTGAAATTGGTCCAAGCGGATCGAAATTGTGCACAACCAGTTAATTAACTAGGCTTGACCAAATTTTATGAAAAAATCTTAAGAATTGTGATTTTTTTGCCGTATAAAGACTTCCATTACAACAGCACCTTATATGGAGAGGGGTTCTAAAAATGATCCGAGTCCATCCATTTTCAATTAGGCCAATAGATATTCTTGAACCAAATTTTATTGAAATTTCTCAAAAAATGCTACAGGTTGTAGCTTGCACACAAATTTACATGACCAGACAGACGGAGAGACAGACATGGTTGACACGGAGGTGAATGTAGTAGCAAAGGGTTAGCGATTATTTTTTCTTACTTAAGCCAATATATTAAACATTTTACGTTATTTAAATTATTTTTAGATTATTCAAAAGCCTAAAACAACCAATACAAACGTTAATTTTTGAAGATCTAATGCCGCTGCAATATGTTATAGCCTCCCGTACAAATGGTCTGAATGAAATGCATGCTCTTATGGTTATGAAAAAATTGGGACAATTTCATGCCGCCTCCATGATATTAATGAAGAAGGTACCTCTCTCAGCTAATAGATTAAACTTCCATCCATTATATAAAGGTTTTATATTTATATTTTATAGAAACCCGAATTAATTCAGTGTTTTCAAAATGGCTTTTCAACTGAGACCATAAAAAAGGGAGCGCCATTACATGATTTATTTTATGAATGCTTATTAGCACTAATTGAACTTGTTGAAAATTGGCCTGATTACCAAGACATTACCATAAAAATGAGAAATTATGCTTCTAATTTTATAGAAAATATTTTACAATCGATTCGGATTAACGAGGATGACATAAAAGTTCTGGTTCATAATGATTTGTGGATAAATAATATATTGTTTCAATACAATAACAATGAACAACCGATTGATGTGAAGTTTATAGATTTTCAAATGAGCATCTGGTCAAATCCATCTTTAGATTTAATATATTTCTTGTTTAGCAGTTTACAATTGAAAGTAATACAAACCAAACTGAAAAATCTTATCCATCATTATTATCAAAGTTTAAGTGATTCATTGAAAATTCTCACTAATGATGTTATAGAGTGTCCAACATATCAACAAATATTTGAACAAGTTCAAAAAAGAGCAAAATTTGCTTTTTTTGTAAACTATGCATTATTCCCAATTGTTTGTTTGGATAAAAAATATTCGAATAATTGCAGTTTTGAAAATTTCACCAATAACGATTTTACAAAAGAAAAGGTTAAAGTTATGTTTAGTAATGATCGAGTACAAAGTACATTGCGCTATACTCTAAAATTATTAAATCTAATGGGTGCTTTTGATTGACATTGATTGAATGAATAGTGAAAGGGTAACATATGCAGCGAAACACTTTAGTTTCACTATTGATTCATAAACGAGTTACAGTTTACTTTTAAGAAATAAATGAAAATGTTATATTCGATCAAGCTGGACTATGTAATACACCTCTTTCTTCCACATATTACGCTGCAATTAGTTTAATTGTGTCGCGAGGTATTATTAAATAAATATCTTCGTGACATGTCGTTGTGTGGGAAAGAGTTTTAAAAATAGAGTCATCATCTCCTTACCAAAATGGTGCCACTTGTAAAACAATGAACCAAACTAACAATAAATGAAAGGATAATAAAAATTTTGTTTAATCAACAAATACGACGAATTAGATTAGATGGGTTGTAAAACTTGGTAAACGTGACCAAAAACGGTAGCAAAATCAAATAAATGTACACATATAACATTAACTGAAAGGTAGGTAACATACATAAAACAGTGCAGTCATGTGGCGGCAATGCCACTATAACATGGGACATGGGTGGCAGTGATAGTGGTAGCGATTTTTTGTTCACAACATGTCATTGTTGTATGAAATTAACGTGATACCTTTAGCCGAACATGTAGCTATTTAACCCATTACAACAGAAACAACAGCAACAATACAACAATAGTTGATAAAATTACAACAAATCCAATATACAAATATTGTTACAGACACATTTTTATTATAGACTAAGGTTGCTCTAAATAAATGTTGTTTTCGTTTTCTTTATGGCAAACTTTCCTTAGGTGTTCGCGTTGATTGAAATAGAACCATGCGCCAATATAAATATGATTAAGGAGAAATGAAAAATATAAACCAAATAGTAATAATAAAACGAACTATATAACCAGAATTGGTCCATTAGATTGCTAGTGGCCATGTTGTCGATTCCATAACAAGTCATTAAGAAAAAAATTTATGCTATGTAATGTAATAATCTTACCCTAACTGTTAACATGTTATTTAGTTATTTAAAAGTTGCAATAAAATAATATGCGAAGGTCGTTACAAATATACAAAACTTACGATTGAAATGTTTCATGAAGGTAAAGATTTCCTTCATACAAAATTTCGCACGTAAAAATTTATTAGTCTTTTTTTTTTTTTTTTTTCAAAAACAAATTCAACAATATTTACTTTATTGAAAAACAGATAAAAGCAAATAAATAATATATAAAAATACCCACCATCGATGCACCAAAGCTTTGCAAGGAGTACTTAAATCATTATACCTTCTATGCTGTATAAGTTATGTATGAAAATTTACTTAAAAAATACCTCGTTTTTCAGCACCACAAAGTGCTGTTGTTTGGGAATCTTGCCCTCTTCAATATCAACCACGGCATGAAAGTTATCAACTTTTCTGCCATCTTCTGAATCGATATCTCAATTTGTGCGACTAGGAAAGTGATTACCATAGAACATGGACCGATGGACATGGCTAGATTCTCTTAATATTCGATACTGATTCAGAATTTATATACTTCTCGAGGTATCCGATGCCTTTCTTTTGCGTATTGCCTCCTCCCAAGTACATATGATGATGGGTATACAAAAAATGTACTAAACTTACAACTATATATACGCTCCCCAACCTATATACATGGCAGCCAGATTGTCAATATCGATTGCCTCATTAATTAGAAAATTCACTTGACCTTCCGTAGACAGGGGTATACTATTGCCCAAAGTCTTTTTAACCTATTTTGTGCAACAAACCATATATTTATGAAAACATTCTGATAACATATAAATTTTCTACTTACATAACCCTGCAAACGTTCTTCAATACGCTTGACATCAAACATGGCCTTTGGATCGGTAATTTCTAAACCGGTTGATGTAGATGCTTTCAGTTTAGAACGCTGTAAACTACCTAAATCGTAAACGAACGGTCTCAAAACTGACATTAACGTTTTCTTTTCATCTTTCAAAACGCGTAACGTAATTTCACAACACTTACGGAATAGCCCCTCAACACCCAAGGGACCCATTGCAAACACCATATTGTGGGTCAAACGAAATGGTACAACTTCGGGATATGCAAAACATTCACCCTGATTAAATAAACAATTGAAATCCACATGAACAGCATCACCGTTTGTCTCGTCAAAAAGTACATTTTCACCGTGACGATCACCCAAACCCAATATATAGCCCACCATGGACATCACAGCAATTGTCTTCACATAGGCCATTCGCGCCTGATACCAGCTATTTGGTATGGGAAATTGTTGTCGAAACCATTCATGAAATACCGGAGGATGACGCGCCAAAAGAATATCTTTGAATACTACACGTTTTTTTTCCAGTGTTTCAGTTTTAGGCAGAGCACATTGTTTTAGAAGACGATCAGCAATACCGAAGCCACGCATACGATAATTGGATATACAAATGCTGCGAAACGAATTTAATCTGGGCAACCATTCCACCAAGCCGCATTCTTCATTAAAGGGTATAGCTGCATATGTACGTATACGTAACCTGCGATGGCGTGCCTTTACAAATCATTAAAACAAATAAAAATATTAGCCAGTTCTAATCGCATGTACCCTTTCTTCTGTACCTGAGAATCTTGATGTAGGTAGCGTTTAACCAAACCATTAAATTCCATTAAACGACAATCTTTACGCAAATCATCTTTCGGCTTGACCATAACATTATAGGTCTGCCCATTACTGCATTTTATAGAGATTTTTTTAGGTTTGGCAGCTGAACGCAATACCATCACTTCTTCACCTATACCTCGTATGTAAACTGATTTGTGGGGGAAAGCATTAAACGGTACGCAATTGTTAGCATCAGGTGTTCCCGCTTTATCCAAAACATTCATGTTGACAGATTCTCCTATAGGAAATGTTGCTTGCATATACTTTTCAAAAGGTAGCATTATTTCGGAAAAGTTGGGATCTTGAAATAGTTGCGGCAACTGTCTAACTAAAGAACTCAGCTCGTATGTGCGATCGAATGCTACATCCTTATTGGTTAATTCAATTAAACGTTCCGCCAGCATATTAAAATCGGTGAAAAATTTTTGAAAATCGGGATTATTTAGACGCGCATCGGTAAATATTAGACGACAACGTTTAATGCGAGAAGAGTGACAGGATTTAAATAATGGCAATAACATCCAAAGTGATTGTTGAGGAAACTGTTGAATCAGTTTAATAACAATATTGCGAATACTTTTATAAACATCATTGGAAGGATGACATATGCGACTTAACAGTTGAGAGAGGGCGGTATAAAAGATGGCACCAGACAAAATATTATTACAATTATTAATAAGATCGTTCATCTTGGATGCTATTTCATGTAGAACACTTTGCTTTGTTGTTGTTGATGATGATGGGGATGGTGATGGTGGTGGTGGTAGTGGTGACAGCTCGGCGGCATTACTTTCCGTTTTAGCCGTTAGTTGAGAGGTGAAATCCAGCCAAATACTAAGTATACGCGGTAGGGATTGGTAAACGTTCGCGTAACCGTATTTCAAGCTTTTTGCATAATTAACCATAATGTCCAACTGCAAGCGTCCACCACTTTCGGCGTCCTTCTGTTCGCTGGAATATGACTCAAACACTTTCTCCTGATACTGAGCCAAATGTACTAAACATTTCTCAGATGCCCGGTTACCAGATAAGGATTGTTCAAAATATTGCAAATTTAGTTCAGAACAAATATTCATGGACTCGGCATTGTAGGAGGCTTGCAGAAATTTCGCTTCAGCGTAGATACGTCGTTGGGTAACATCTAGCGTACGTATATTGTTCGAACACAGAGATTCCAAGTGGTCAATATTTTCTTCCAGCAACTTGAAGGCTTTAGTTTGATCCCCTTTCCGCCACATTAATTTGGCTTTTTCCAAAAACAGCGTTAATGGAGCATATAACTCGGCCTTCATAAGTGACAGCTGAGCTTGCTGCAAACATCCACTCTCACGATGCATCTGCACACTTCGTAACCACAGTTTGCCAATTTCTTCATTAATGCATTCGTTTACACAACCAATCACAGTGGCGTTTAGTTCTTCGTAATGTTTTAGCATACGTTGGGACTCTTTCAACAGATTGCGGCGAAAACAAAATACCGGCTCCATAATACTGGCTACTGGAGGCAAAACATTTAAGCGATCAATCCAATTGTTGAAAACCTCCCCAACTTCATTTAAACAAGATTCTTTTAGCACTTCCGTTTCACGATCTTCTTGCCTTACATACTCAACAATACTATTTATCAAAAGTTTCTGCTTTTCCATCTCGTCTAGTAAATGTAATCGTACCGCTTCGTCATAACATTGCGCATAAGCCATTTCGTTCACTCCCACGCATGTATGAATATTATATAAAACATTGCTGCGTATGTTGTCGAGTTGTTTAGAGAACTGATCTAAATTTATTTCTACTTGATTGGCAGGTTTTCGAAAGAGCAAGAATGCTTCGGCACACTGGATATTCCAATTGTCAATTTTACCCCTAACAACAGAATCCTCTAATAATTCTTCCAATTCATCATAACGCCCCAAGCGCCATAATATTTCCGATTTACATTCCTTAAAATAATCATCAGTATACTGATCACTTAATTTCTGCCATAAGCCATCAATCGTTAATAAAGCAGTGGCCGCTATATCCATACGTAGGTAACTACCAATCATACTCTTGATATCTTCCTGCGTTAAACTAAACTCCTCACTGGACAATAATTGTTCATAACATGTAATCGTTTCTTGGGGACGATCAAGAATACGATTCACTAGTATTTCCTCGGCCAAGGTAAGATTGGACTTTTTAAGGTAAACAGAACCCTCCACCGAATCAGCATCCATTAATTTGCCATGTATTTCGAGCAGAAATGACAGCTGCTCTTGCAGTCGTTCTGCTGTATTTTCTTCTATATACTCTTCCAAATAGAGCAAAGCACGCATATAATAGCCAGCATTGTAATTGGCTTTCGAGACATCCAATTTATTGAATTTTTTTAAAAATTTATTAATTGATGTGTAGTTGTCATGAGCCCCCGACAATTTCCCATTCACCATATTAAGGCGCAACCATTCTCTTATCCAGCGTTGAAGAAAATCAATTTGCTCGGAACAAAGCTTTGTACAGGTTTCCCAATTTTTGGAAAACTCTACTGGCGTGAGTGGTGTTTGTTTGAAAGCATCAGTTGACGTACTGTAATCGTCTGAATATCTTACCAATGGAAACTCTTTATATATTAAAGGTTCCGACTCTGGTTCTATCTGACTGTTGACGTTTGGCGTTTCATTTTTTTGACTACTAAAACTGAAGACTGCATAAAACTCTTCGTAAATGCGTTCAGTTTCAATATCATTGCATTCTTGGAGGGCATGCAATAGTATGTAAGGAAAGAAGAGTGACAGTGTCTTGTTGTCCCTTTTAAAGCTGGGTTTGTACGAATTTAACAAATGGTTGGTGTCTGCGTTTTGCACCAATTCTATTAAGCGGCATGCCCACGCAAAAGCCCAATCATCATGTTTTGTTAATGATATACTTAAAAACAAGGGATGTTCACTACATTTAAATTCACGCTTACTGTTCGTATAACATGAATTCAACAATGGCTCCATAACTTGACGCATTCGTTGTGGCACCGCTTGCCATACATTGAGTTTCTTGTTCTCCAGCGGCGACACACCAAAACTGGCCAAAGTTTCTTGAATAGCCAAAGAGAAATTGTCCACATATTTGGTGTCCTTTTGGTGTTGATAAGCTCGACATAATTCTGTTAGAGCCCATATAGCAAAATCATCGGTGTGTATGCTTAAACATATGTCTGAGCAATTCTCAAAAGAATAATTCGAAAACAAGTAGCTGGGGTCAACGGCACCCAATTCACCGAGACATTTAGCTGCTGCCAAGTTTACGTTAACATCAGCATGACAGCAACTAACCACCAGCATATTAACAACCTCTTCCAACAAAGAATCACGTTCTCGTATAACATCCAATATCAAACGATTCACCTCTTCGCGATGTTCGTTGAATAATTTTTGTAAATATTGAAATCCATATATGCGTACCTGTACGTTTTCATTGGTGATTTGTTTATACAAAAATTCCAATTTATCCAAAAAACTGTTCCGCTCCCGTGTATGTATTTCACATTGTCGTTTTACATAATCTTTTATGGACGGCTCAACATTATTCATATTCTCAATGAAATACAATTCGGGTATAAATCCACCCAACAAAGTGTCATTTTTTAATATCAAAAACTCATAAATATTGTTTACGTCCGTTTTGTTTTTTTCCAGCAGTACACCTAATGTAGCCACTATGCGGCTTAGTAAAGGTCCCAGTTCTTCTATATTAACCGTGTGCAGAAATATGTTCCAAATTTTTAAACATACATCTTGTAAGTTGGCATCATTTAGAGTTAGTACGAAACTTAACATGGCTATGATTTTAAAACGAAATTGGGTAACGTTGTCGGGGCCAATTAAACGTATAATTTGTCCTAAACTATAAAGCGTTTCTTCTTTTAAGAACCTTTCAAAGTTGCCTTCGGCCAGACAGGTTTGAAAATACGTTATAACGCCCAGAAAACGATTGGCTATGAAATTGGCGAATTTATGCGTATCGGGTTCAGAAGATTGCGAGTGTTGTGACAATAAACACTGAAAGGCTTGCATCACAAATGTCGGATTACGATTGTAGTATACTAACAATTCCGAAACTGTTTGCTATAAAAAGGCAACAACATTTTTGTTTTGGATCATTTCATCAAAAAATTTTCCTTTCAATCTTCACTTACTTTTATATCCTTGTTCATAAGCTGACATACACTGTTCTCTGTACACTTTGTAATCAGTTCGATGCAGGCATTTCTTGTCTCCTCTTCTTCGGTAAAATAAATATGACTGTATATACGCAAGAATGACAAGGCAAACAAACGGTCCACTTTCTTGCAAGTAATTTTCGAAATACTGACAATGAGACCTTTACAGCGAGATTCTTTAAGGCAATAAGGTAAAATCATTGTAACGATTAGACGATAATATTTGCAGATGAACTCCTGGACACATGAAAAGCCCAACATATAAGTGAACTACAATGAATTTTGAAATATTTTTATATATGTTAGAATAGCAGATATTTGCACCACTCTGCATCACTTGTGGCAAAAGGTATATAAAGTTTATGCGGTTGTGCCGCACCCACCTTCAATTATAACAGTTGCTATTTTTTTTTATATTTTTTATAATTTTTTTTACCAGAATTTATAAAAGAATGGTAAAATTTTCGATTTTTTCCCTTTTTTTTTTTTTCATAAAATCTAAAATTTTATATTTTATACTTTTTTTAACAAAGAAAATGGGCGTGTCTATTGTACGAAACCATTCACATTCACTCACTAGTAAATCGATAGTTAGAGAAAATATAAAAATATTTATCGTCTTTTTTTTTTTGTGACCGATAGACATTTTTGCCTATTGTTCACCATTTTCTCTACGATTAAATAAAAAGACTAATACAATGTTTGCACCAAATTTGAGCTCATTATATGAACTTTTTAAACGTGAGCCTCTCAGTAAATGGAAACGCGGACATTGCTAAACCGGAATATGATAATCAAGAATATATAATATATAATTTACGAGATATCTGGGACCTCTTCCCAATAGTTGTATGATCAAAATAAAGTAGGTGACTTTCTCGAAACTCTGAGATGGAAAGCGGGTTTCAAATCTAGCTGAGTAGCAATATAAGAAAGTTTTTTAAGTTATCCAAGCATTTAATATGGACAGAACGACAAAAACTTTTTATTATTAAGGTTCGTTAAGGTTCGTTTGAAAGCTTTGTATACCATACGATCAGTTAAAAATCTACATATATATGAATGAATTTGAACTCTGTCTGTCTGTCCATGTAATCAGTGTACAAGTAACAAATTTTTGATATTTTGATATTTATAGCTTAAGGATCTACCTATAGGGCTTGCAAATTGATTTTTATGCTGAGTATAGTTTTTTGTAGTTTGTGGGCGTGACGGACAGACAAGGGAAGGAACATAAATAAGTTTCCATTAGAATATAATTTTGAAATTGTATTTCTTTAAAAACATGACTAACAAATTCGATTATAGCTGATGATCTAATTAAACACTTACAGCCTTTAAAGATCGTGTTATCCGTACACCTTTCGCCAGATAAACGTAAACAGCTAATTTAATTATTAATGCCATAGCTTCACGCTTATACCAGTTCCACAATTGAATCGGTAGAATCTTATATAGAATGCACATTTCAATGGCACACACGATCGCTTCATTAACCACCTTAGATTCCGGATGTGCCAAAAAGAAAAAGCTTAACTTGAAGAATTGAAATAAACGCTTCTCCATTAGTAAACCATTTTCTGTGCAAGAGGTAAGAAGTTGTAGGATTTTTTCCTGTTTCTCTTCACTTTGCGACGTTTGCAAACATTCAACAATCTGTTGATATAAAATACGAATTATATGATCTACAAATTCGATGTGATTTTGTTTAAGGAAAGTGCCGACAACCAGACTAAATGTGGGTAAATAAACTGCACAAATACTTTCGTTCATGTTGATTACTTTTAAACAATCCTCTGGTGTAATGCCAAAAACATCTAAATGATTGCCAATGAAAGTGTATTCCGGTTTCATTAAGAACTCATTTAATAAATGCTTTTTCAATTCCACACTCAAGTGTGGAATATTTTCCCTGGATTTGCAACAGATCTCTGTTGATTTTACTGCCGCTGTATGTGTAACAAAGTATTCTTCAAGGCAATGCATCTCATTAATGGAAGGTTTACATTTTTTACAAATTATTTCCATCTGAAACCAATGACTGGGTTCCACATTACATATATTAGAGATGGGTGTGAATTTCTCCATTATTAAATAACCTCCATTGAATTGGGCACAACTTGCAATTTTAAGTATAGAACAGAATAGTTTAGAGTCTTCTGTTATAAAATTTCTTAATTCTTTTAATATCATGTCTGCCTTGCACCAACCAATCGCCAAAAGATGTGTCAAGCAATTGGAAAATGTTTTCCTTAACTCATGCGAACCACCTGTACTGTATACATATTGTGCCAATGTTACCATAGACGAACTGATGCAATGAATTGTGTCTGCAGTTATTTTAAAATACATTCCATTTAATAAATCCAAGCTTACGATTACTAAGTTCTTCTGTCTTGTATACAGAGAGGAATTCTTTATTGGTTGAAGAATAAAATCCAACATTTCTTCAGGTGCCTTTTTATTGAGCAGGCTAAGTAAAAATGTGGACTTTAAGAACAAGCCAGCTAATTTCAGAGAATGATCACTTATCCCATCTGAACAGAATCTCTTTAATTTCAGCACAATTTTCTTTAAATTCGTAGTCAACTTTTCAATACTTAATCCCATGTCTAAAAGTAACTGTTTTATTGAGCTTGTGTGGGGAAGTTTTACCAACTCACAGCCATGCGTCCTTCTTACGTAACTTAACTGTTCTTTACATAGAAGAAAATGTTCCAATTTGATAAGGCAAGCTAATGATTCTACAATAACTTCATTATCATGTGAAGACAAATTACTTTTATCAGCATACAATTCGATTTGTGTGTAAACAAATTGTAGAAGATTTTTCGATTCATCACCAGCTCCTATTATAAGCGCCACTAAACGCATTACAGTTGGATACGTGGCCACAGTTTGACATATTAATAAACATTTATCCATTGTGAATTCCAGCTTGACTTCTTCACAATTGTAGATCAAAGAAAATATAAAATTTATTATATTTTCCATAAGCTGTACATTATTTTTAGAACAAGAATGATGTCCTTGAAGCACATGTTGCATTAATGTAAAGGAATGCTTAAATATTAGCCTTTGGCATAAAAGTTCCAATTGAAATGTTTGTAATACTTTGAGTAAAGAGCACGTTTCTTCGACAGCATCGTCATAATTCTCCAAAGTTAAGCAATTATGCTTTAGCCACAGTGGCATTTGTTCCCACATAACAATTAACGTTCTTAACGTTAATTCGTAAATTCCTTGTAACGTTTCATTTAAAGTTGTTACGCTTTCAAACAATTGATTCACATATTTTAGGCACAATAATTTTGTGGTTATATCACATTCCTTGATAGTTTTAAATACGATCAGTGTAGAGTCTATAAAGATGTCGGGATAATTTTGAAAACCCACACACATAGCATGTTGTAATATGTGCAGTAAAGCTTGAGCGAATTCATCCACTTGATTAATGTCTACTTGGAATTGAGGAAATTGAAAATTGTCGTCAACTTCTTTCAAACAACAATCAGTTGTTGTGAATGCAGTAACAGATAAACAAGTTTGTTTATCAGACAATATATCCATATTAGCATAGGCTTCGATCAGTTGCTCCATAGCCTGCACATATGCTAGCGTTAATTGTTCAAACAATTTTGGTCGATTCACTAAACAAGAGTTTAACAGTTTACATTGTGTTTGTTTATACTTGTCTTGGGTACTGGAAAATTTTAAACCAATTAATCATTTGTTCTTTTACCATTTTAATAAATATCTTTACCTTGTAGTCTGATTAAAATTGAATGCTTTATTTAATTTATGAATTAACCACAGCACGAACGTGTCCTGAAAATGGTTGATGCGTTCGTTCAATGATTGTGTGATCAAACTGGGCTCTCTGCAGAGTATTTCATCAATAAAATCGCAACTTCCGCTTAAATCATTTTCACTACGATTCACTAAATTATACAATAATTTCCACATATCCTTATGGCGTTCCATTATTATTATTATTATTATTATTCAAATTTATAAACTTATTTACGTTTAGAGTGTGAAAATATGGATGGACTGAGATCTCAACTCATATGTCCAAATTCTTATTTATAAACTTAAGGAAATACATTAAAGAATTCCTTTATTTTTTACAAAACATTTTATGAGGCTCGAGAAACAGCTTTGATATTTTTATTTAATTATTTACAACAGCTGTGTGTCAGGGCATTACCAAGTGCAATAAAAAAACTTCTATACCTTATCGCATGAGATATTCGTGTGCTAGTATCAGCAGACTTTTAAATACAGAGATGGAGTGTCGCTCTCTTCAATTTTGCTGGTAGATGCTTTTGTTACATGAACTTTGCTCGTAAATTTTACACGATATAAAATTCACGATATTCATACATACGATATGGAACTGCAAAAGGAATTTGATTTTGAGTATTTGGAGGTCTGTTGTCCTACTCTGGTAACTGTTTTATCTTACTATTGCAAAAAATGAAACCGTTAAGAACTTCATCTAAATTGTTTGACACCATAAGCAATATAATGCCCCTATAGGCACTTGCGATAATAAAAAAAACAATAAATGTCATTGAAAAGTATCCTGTTACACAATAATTTCTTTATTATTAAATATGTTAGAAAAATATATAATATAAGACTACAATATTTCCTTAGCCGAAACTACAATCGTGCTTCTTTTAACTTAATAAAAATAAACATAAAATAAAATCATATTGCTTGAGATGAAGGCACTTTATCCTTTACATTATAATAAATTTCTAAATTAAAAACTAAACATCTATTCTTGGCATTGACTATGAGTGTATGAGGACTTGGTATTGTCTTTGTCTTTGTCCATTAAATTATTAAAATATAAACTCTTTAAATTTGATTTGATTTTCTAACTCCACACATCGGCCGAATAACGTTTTTGAGCTTCCATTTTTTTAAGATATTGCACAGCTTGATCTTCTCTCATATCACCTTTGCTTTTCAATATCTTGATAAGCAGATTTCTTACATCAACGGCCATATTTTTGGCATCACTAAAAATCAACATAAATTCTCACATTTTCATAATGTGCGTGAACATTTAAGAAATTCAACATTCTCACCCGCATATATAAAAATGACCTTTATTCTCCATTAACATCCGATAAATTAAATCAGCGTCTTGTTCAATTAAATGCGTTACATAGACTTTTTCCTTTTGATCACGTGAGAATGCTGCTTTTAAGGTTAGCGTTCCGCTCTTTTCAAACTCCGCAAGTTCCTCCTCGTAGATAAAGTCTTCACTCTTTTTCCGACAACCAAAATACAAAATAGTATCACCCACCCGCTTGCCTTCGTTTCTCAAATGTTGGCGTTCTTGTATGAAACCACGGAAAGGAGCCAACCCCGTACCCGGTCCAACCATAATGATAGGAATTTCCGGTTTTAAAGGCAAGCGAAATTGAGATTTACGTATAAATATGGGCACTTTAACTTCACCGTCTTCAGGTTTCTTTTCTTTTAAATAAGTAGTGGCCACACCTTTATTTACGCGGCCCGTAAGTGTTTTATATTCCACCAAAACTGCCGTTATGTGCACTCTGGTAGGAAATAGCTTAGAAGATGACGATATCGAATAATAACGGGGCTGTAAACGTGGCAACAATTCACACACATGATCTATGGGAGGCTTGCAGGACTTTATATCCTCTAGTATGTGTACAATATTACGGCAAGAGTCCTGTATCCAATTTTGATATATCTCTTTGCCTTCAGGTGTTATAGAAGTCATGCTCTGTAAAAATTTTTTATCCTCCTCGTCACTACAATATTCTGCCAGCTCTTTCAGAATATGAGTTCTAGGGATGGCCGCAATTTCCAAATAATGTGTAAGAGCCGTTCTGTAAGTTGTGGGACAAGGAAAGGGATGCTTTTTGCTGCTATCTGTGTCAGTGTTGATCAGTGAAAATATCACATCTAAATCAGCATTACACAGCCGCCCCAAACTGTCAACCAGCTCTTTATCATTAATGGGATACATGGCGACATGATCGCCAGCGTCATAACGCATTTTTGAGCCTTCAATGTCCAATTCAATGTGCATGCAAGAGCGATCGCCGCCCTTATGAAGTTCTCTATTAACCACAACGGTAGAGAGAAATGGATTTTTAGCATCAAAGGGAGGACGTTGATTTTCTAATGAATGTAAACGAGCAATTTCACCCGTATATATGCGATCAGGCTGGACTTCGGGTTGTTCCAGTAAGCGAAATTGTCGCATTAAAACCTCTTCTCCACTCCCTTCAATGCCAAAATAATCACAAACAGCCGGCCAAAAACGATCTTTCCAAGTTATAAAATCATCTTCAATGCTAAAAGTAGCGAACACAACTATAATTTTTGTAATAAATAAAATTAAAACCTACTTGGCATCATCGTCGCCTAATCCCAGTTCAAAAACGCGATTAGCACCCAACTCTTCCAAACGTTTATCCACATATATGGCGACTTTGTTGTAATGCTCATAGGTTTTGTTTCCCAAACCAAAAACCTGACATAATAATAAATAATTATAATATAACACGTATTCTGATTACTGTGCTTAAAAATTAAATGAAATCTATTGAAACAATTTAATAAACAACAATTATAATCATTTTAATAAAGTGTTGGGTAATACACTTTACCCGTTCCAAATATTAAATTACTTTTATATAATTATTATTATTATTAATTTTATTACACTTATGTTCAAACACTGTAGCACAACCACACTTCCAAATCGAATTCCAATAATAAAGTTTTAATGAATGCGGATGTTTTAATTTATTTAAACAATTACTAATCATTTTCTGGCCAATTTTTTATTTTATTATTATAATAATTCATTTGATCTTTGCATACAATTAATATTTATTACAATACTGTAATCAATGCACATGTTACAATAATAGGCAACCCTGTACATATACAAGTGTTTTAGAAGCAATGCAGATGGCGTGCACTGCTTCAATGTCAATTCATCATGCAATAAAATTAAAAGCTTTGCGTTTAATTAAAACGAAGCATGCGGCATAAAATATAGTAACTTTGCATAATTGAAAATGTATTTTAAGTGCATCGTTGCAATAATGCAATAATATTATTATATTATCATATTGGAGTATGTATTTAGAAACTTCTAAATGAAATTAATAAAAAAGTTTCTAGATAAATTAATAAGGACTACAGTAAATAAAATGCCTGCTGCGCTTCGCTTTTATTCCGTACTGCCAAAATCAGTTGAAATTTATAAATTTATAAGAAAGAAAGTAGTCGCAGCACTGCAAGGCGCCGCTTGGCTAAATTGGAATTTTTTTTTTCACACATGTTCATGTTTTTGACATTAGAAGGAAAAATAATTAATGAAAAAACCTATATAATGAAAAATTTGAGAAAAAAAAATATTATATATATATATTAAAACATAAAAATTTATGAAAATTATAAAGCAAGACATTCTGATTTGAAATTAAACGCTCCGCGAAAGTTTTTATGTTATTAAGTTTTAATTGTTAGATATAATGAAGTATAGCTGGGCAAGATAATGCCCGGAAGTGTCTTTTATACTTCAATTACTAATTCAGCATATATTTTGTGTAAATTTAATAAAAATAATAAACTAAGAAATGCACTACAACTATACTTATATGTATAGTATTATTGTACACATGGTAATATGTTATAAATTATTATAATTATAATATTTACTCACCGCATAATTAAGTCCAGTCAAATCGACATCACCGTTTGTAATCCAATCATAAAATTCCATTGCATTATCAGTGGGATCGCCCTCCCCATAAGTAGCCAAACAAAACACTGCCAGTGAATGTTCAATGTCTTTCAATTGTAGCAGTTCTTCCATATCACACTCCTCTGGATCAGCTACCATACCCTTCAAACGATATCGTATGCCCTCTTTAGCCAACCGACCAGCAAACTCTTCTCCTGTACCAGTTTGTGAACCATAAAATACAACTAAACTACGACCTGATGTTTTCAGTTTCTTAATAAATGATGTTTCTGTAGCAATGGCGGTACTAACTGTTGTTGGCCTAGATATACAAATTAAGAATAATTGATTAACTTTACATTAATTATACTTTTTTAAACATCGTCTACTTACTGTATTGTATACGTGCTTATTGATTCTTCTGATTTTTTACGATTACGCATAAAATACCAAGTCACGCCCCCTATCATTAACACCAATATTACAATGTCTATGCTACCAATAAATGGTTTCATGTCATTATTGGTAACATTTTGCATTTTTTCTTCCTCCATTACGCTTAATGGTGTTTTGAGTACAGACTAAAATGAAAAAACAAGTGAAAAATTCAATTAGACTGAAATCAAATCTTAGTTTATGTATAATTAATCATATATACTAACTAATTAAACTGTAGGCATACCATGTAATTATCAATTATTATTTTAACGATAAATAAAAACACTTTTTTTCTAATTGTGATCGTATCTAGGATCTAGTAAAACCCTGACCATTTTTAGTATGAATGGATAAACTAATTGAACATATGAAATGTCTGGCTTTCTTAAGACTTGTTAATTGTGGGTGTGGCTATTAATTGATTTTGCCCATTTTAAAAAGGAAACTGACTACATGAACGTACCAAATTTCAACTTAATTTTGATGATTATGTGAATTGCAATCACAGACGGATATACGGACATCATTAAATTGACTTCAATTTTGTTGTTTATTAAGAATATATATACATGTCGTCTTTCATTTTTAGGAATTTTTAGTAATTAAAAAACGTAAAGACAAACTAATGAATGATATTGGGTGAACTTTGTTATACGGAGAGTGACGCCATTAAAGGTGTTGTATACATATGAATGAGGACAGTGTGGATGCGTGTATGTTATTATTTGAAATTTCGATCGCAAAAGAAAAATTTACATTTTTAAAAAAAACTTCGACTCGTTAACACCGACAAAGAAGGTTTCATGACATTTTCTTACTGATTGCACCATTTAGTAGGTATACTAAGTTTATCATTCCATATGCAACCACATGAAAGAGGAGTAATGTGTCTGATCTAGACACACAAATATTTGCATGTGCTTAATAACTAGCTTAATAACTATATAAAGAACAGATTGTGCAATTATTTGCACATATTCCAGATAAATAATATTTCGGTTTTTACACGTAAGTATGATATTGCTTAAAAAGCATTAATGATCGTACTGCACTTAGCAACTGTGTGTTGTATGCGCAGTCGAAAGTGTACACACATTGATATTCAAACCGAATGTAATCACTTTTTTTTTTTTTGTGTAAGCACAATTTCAGTAATGACGACACTTCTACTTCTTCCCTTCTTCATAATATTAGTGACCTCTAAAAACTTTGAAACATTCTACTCTGATATGTTATGTTTTTTACCTCCATCAAAATTATGAAACGAATGAAATAGCAGTTTATTTTTCTTTACACACACACATTTAAACATATAACGATATATGCGTGTACTTAAAAAATTAAAATTGCAATATTTTAATTCAAAACTAATAACAATATTATAGTCTATCTAATCACTTAATACCATACATTATTTAGTTCCACAATTCATCATAAAATTAATTGAGTTGTATTCATAAAAGCCAGTCTCCATCATATAAAAGTCACTTGGTGAAAAGTATTACATGAAAAGAGTTACTAAAAATGGTCTGATGGGGGAATTTTAGTCATTTACAATTTTCAATAGTAACGGTCCTTAGACAAAACACATCCATGTGGCAAATTTCATCAAATAATTTGAAAAATTTCTATTCCTAGATTGATTATAAGATTTACTTATATCTTAACTGTAACTCTCATGTAGCAAATTGCCTGCAATGACCAATAATGACTGAAGTTAAATATCAGCGAGCAAATGAGCACTTCAAAAAAAGACGGACACAATTAATAGAGTTCTGGACCCTTCTTTCTCAGACGGATGATATATAAAAATATATCATATAAAATTGTTAAATATAATAAAACAAATATAGTTTTAAGAATCAAGTGAGCGGCAAATTTCAAGGACAAGAACTTGAAACCGTAACACTTTTCACTTTAAACGTCCCCATATATACATATGTACTACCAAGAATGCTTTAGCACAGGAATGAAGAATATTTAAGATTTCGTTTCAGCCAAAGCTTTTATATTTTGCTATGTTGAACTTGTCCGATAATAACCGCTTAAACACAAACACATGCAAATGAAATGCAACAATTCACATCTACATATTTTAATAGTAAAGATTTTTTTGAAATTTTTGTCTTGAACCATTATCATAACATTCATAATTATGAGCACAATTAATTATGATGTCTTGTCATTTCATTTGTTGATAAGCGCTATAAGTTCAACGCCTCAAGCAATTGAAATATTCAAAATAAACTCTTAGCCACCACATATTGTCCAAAAATTGTCAAAAAAATGTATTTCGTTTTTGGATTATTATTTATTCTTAACCACACTGCTTGGATCGAATTGTATATTTATCTCGTTGGTAATCAAGGGAGGGGGTTATGAAGGTAATGAACAGGGGTGGATTTAACGGTGATTGCGTGTCCCCGTAATCTCTAAAGGTTTTTTCTCGAGTTAATGGCGTGCAAAAATTTTTTGCAATCAATTAATCATGAAATCATACAAGATTTATACAAAACAACGTTAAATTCTTAATTACGATAATTTTATTATCGTTTATTTACATATTGCAGAAGGTAGAATAACAGTTATACCCGATAATGGTGCATTTAAAATTCAAGTATTAACCTTGACCGAATGTTCGATAAGTGGATCGTATACTCAACTTTAGAGAATTTGTTTATATTATAGCAGCAACGTGGATAGGAAATTTTGAGATATTTTGTTATTCACATATTTACATATATTATATAAAATAGTAAAATTCAAATCACTTTTATTGGTCCGAGTTGCTTAGACAACTTACCAACGACACCAAATTTTTGACTTGTGTTTTAGTTTATTTTTGCATAACACTTTTTTTTCACTGTCACATGTGTGTGTGTGTGTTTGTGTGGTACCTGTACATGAACTCTAACAAGTTTTCTTTTTTATACACACATTAAATTTTCAATTATCTTTCCAAAAAAAATACCACTCTTACCTTTTTATTGAGTGATCTCTAAGTTCTTCTTCTTTACTTAGAAAAGTATTTTGCAAGATTACGTGTGTATATATAATTTTTTTCATTTATCTGTACAAAGCTTTAATTATTTACGCTGTCTGTAGTGTTCTTCATATTTGTTTTGTATATTTGTTGTATATGTTGCAATTTGAGAGCGTACTTTTTTTTTCAATTGTATTTTTAACTATTAATGCTATCGCCTTCTCTAATATTGTTTTTTTTTTTTTTGCGGTTGTTTGTTATGCAAATACTCAAATTCCGTAACTTCCCTATGTTTTTATATTTTTACCGTAAATTAATTTGAAAACGGTCTTTGAAGCCAGTTCAGCTTGTATTTGTACGTCTTTCCAGCTTGAAACTGAATGTTTAACTAAAATCGAATTCAGTACATTGAGCGGTTCGGTAGCGAAACTTTATTTTAATAAGAAGCAAGCAATAAATATGCATGTAAAATGCAAACACAAGCACACATATAAACATTATCACAGTATTATTTTATCAAGAGAGTACAATAAATAAAATTAAACACAGTAGAGCCTACGGTTTAAGTATTCATATGATTTTCAAAAATAGCTCGAAAAGAATTTTGAATACCTTGGTATTTTATTAAATCGCTGTGTTTACTGACCATGCAAGTTACATAGCAGCCATATCAGCAGTGATCAGCCCATAAAACAGAATTTTGAATACTTTGCAATACATTTTAAATATTAGTATAAGCCCATCTCCCAGACAGACACGCATTGTAACTTTGTCAAGTATATGTTATGTATATATGAATTCCTGGACACAACATGAGCGATTGAACAACAATTCTCTAATAGAACTGAGATGGTACGCACATATGAGTACAGCTTCCTTCCTATATACGCTTCAACAATAATAAATCGTACTTTGCTTAAGAGAGACAATTTCTTACATTTTGTGAACTTTACGTTATTGAATAAATAAATATTATGCAATACTATAATATAAACTGAACAACACACGTGCATATATTCTTTATTATTGTATAAACTGTCCGTCATCTATGCGTTATAATTTGATCGTTTATATTTCTCTAAGATCGCCGTAACATTTCCTGTATTTCTTCAACATCACTATCATCGGCATCAGCAGCAGCAGTGTCTGTTTGATTGGGTCGTATAGGATACCAAATAATCTCAAAATCTAGATTACATTCTTTAGCAATTTTTTGTACTAGAGACTTTTCCAATACACCACTGGCACTCCATGCAGGATTTCTTACTGATAATTCTTTAAGAGACCGAGCTGCATCATTATACTGATTGCCATAGGTTAAGGCACGCACCAGTAAAGCCCAAATATCCAATTGACGTATTGGTGGTACTTCAGGTTTGGCTGCAATCGCAATAATCGTTAAAAACTTATTTTAACGGAATACTTGTGAAATTCTTTTACTTACTTAACATTACCCGGCAACCCGTTATAACTGCCTGATAATCATCATTCTTTAAAGATGTTTGCAAGTTTAAAAGGGTCCTAACATCGGAAATGGTCTTTTGAAGATTTACCAAGGCCTGTTGTGTGTGAGCGCCATTTAATTTTTCTAAACATTTCAACGCTTCATGCATTGCAACTAAAGCCTTCTCGTAATCGTGATGTTCATCAATTTCGATTTGAGCACATATGGCATAAAAATTGGCCAAAGAATCGTAAGCCTGTCCCTTGGAATAAAATGTAATAATGTACTTCAATATATTTTTATCATCTTGCCAATTCAATGCCTGCAAGTAGTTGGCTGCCATTACATAAACTTCACGTTGCCGCGATATATTAGCAAAATATATTATCTTTTCTGTATTCCCCGACTTTAAAAGACACTTCATGGCACGCACTTTATCTCCAGCCTGTGTGAACTTTTTGGTGGCTGCATGGTAGTCACCTTGTTGCTGCAACAATTCACCCAACTGCATAAGATTGTGGACGCGTGTTTTCTCCTCTACTTCTCCTTTTTGTGGAGTTAACATTTCAGCTAATTCCTCGGTTATTGGCACACCTTTTTCCAAACATACTTGTATCGAACGACTCTGTTCCTTGGTTTTCGCTAACAAATACACAGCTTTCTGATATTGTTCTACGGTAATAAAAAAATCTGCACACCGATTTATTAATTCGGGATCTGAGTCCGATGTTAATTCATTAGCTATAATTTCCAATATATCAGGCTGGCCTGATTCGAAAGCCAAGTCCAAAGCTTTGTGCAGTAGCCCAGCTCGATGATACAGTTCAACAGCCCTCTTGTGAGAGCCGCACTCTTCAAAATAAGCAGCTGCTATGGCTTTTTCGCGGCTACGCGACGCATTGGCCACTGTCCAGAGTTCTTCTTGAAAGTCATTCTCTTTACATATTCGTATGGCATTGCCGAAAGTTTGAGCTCGTGTGTAAAACATTATAGCGTCTTGGCATTTACCCACATTTTCGTAGTGTCGGGCCATATGATAACATGCTGCGCGGTCACTTGACTGTCTAGCCATAGCATCGGCTTTTGCAATTTTCCCCAAATAACAAAGTATTTTTACCTAAAGGGCGGCACAGCAAACTTTCTTAGCGAATATTCAATATAAAGTATTTCAACTACTGGTACCTGTGAATACCAATCTTCAGCTTTCTGATAAACAGACAACGCTGCCTCCATATCACCTGAACTTTCGATATACTGACCCCACCATTTTAACATTGCAGGATCTTTAGTATTTTGCATATAACGCTATACAGACTTTGTTTGTATTTCTTTAATATTCACTAAACTTACTTCACTTACTTTCATAATTAAAGGATTTTCTAAAAGCATTTGCGTTATATTTTGAACAGGATGTTCGGTCTTTTCGAAATATTCCAAAGCCTTCAAAATATCACCATTTTCGCGACACTCCTGAGCCTTATGGTAGTAGACATTCTTCACATGCAAACGATCCTTTGTTTCGGCAACGGTTATTGCTTCATCAATGTTGCCCGAAGCACGCAAATGTTTGCTTAGCAAATCAAATCGTTCACATTTCATGTAAAGTGCTTTAACTTCATCATCTAAACCTAGCTCTGTGGCCAAGACTGCTGTCTTAGCATCTTGATCGAGATCATCGTCTTCTAAGGCTTGACGAATAGCTCTTACAGATCGTGCTTTTCCCAAGTGACCCATGCATACCTTGGCCACATCTAAACGATTAGTCCGTACGCACATTTTAGCTAAATTTGTCCATACTGTTTTCGACTGTATAGATCGTATACTCCTATAGGCTAAGTCCATGTTACTCTCAGCCATATGCATACTGAAACCTAAAATCATTTTACGCGTATCCAAATCACAATCTTTCAAATCTATAAAGTCGCGTAAAGGCTTTGCAGAAATTAAATTCACATCGAGTGTTATCTAAAAATATCTATTTTACCTACAACAAGCTATTGGGGGAAATTTTAAAGCACCCACCATATTTGGTACACATAAACCCAGCAGCTGTGTACCGGCCTTTAACAATGATGTTTCTAATATAATCAGGTTACCTCTATCCGTATAAAATATGACCTGAACGTAGGTGTGTACTAGTGTCGAACTAGATTCATCCAAATTTGAACTTTTTGTATCCGATCGTTGACCCACTAAATTAACTGACTTGATCTCTACGGAAAGCAAGGGAGCTTCTTCCCAATCCCACCATATTGACACAGGAATACTAGGACGGTTTATAGTAAAATAATAAACATTTCATTATTTTTATTCAATCTGGATACCTATTTGCATCTGCAATGCTTTGGGCAAGACCTATTTCTGTTAACCTATTTCGTTCCATATCCCAACAGTACAATGTCGACTTTGGCACAAAATTACTATTGGCTATAATTAATGCTAAATGTGTACCGGCAGCATTGCATTTTACTTGAATGATTTCACCAAAATCATCGAACAAATCGTGAGCGCATTTTACTGGAAACAATGGTCTTGGATCGTGTGGGGATATATCGTATGTTTTGATATAACCATTAATGGTAAATATTGTCAGATAGCACACAGATAGATCCATACCAATAATTTTACCCTCATTTCCACTAGGCTGTATCTTGTGCAAAACTACACCCCCAATAGAGAATATGGTGACGTCTACAGCAGTTAAACAGAATACATTTTGATTATATATTGAGAGTGCTAGACAATCGGCCACAAAAGTTTGCATAAGCTTTACATTCAAAGGTGCCACCTTATTGTCATTTGATGAATTATCAAAATCACTGGCCATATCATTTAAGAGATCAACTTTTTCTACATTATAGGTGGATATGCTGCGACCATCACTTACTGCCAAATTGTTATTACCCACTGCTAACGCGGTAATGCAAAATTCTGCTTGAATTGAACAGTTGCGTTCATCAATATGTTCTAAGAATATGGTTCGAGCACTTTTCTGAACGGCCCACAACTTGGGAGTGTGAAATGCAAGCAAGGGTTGTTCTTTCAATACATAAGCATTTGATACACAAGTGACTAGAATGTAGGGCTTGGCCAGTTCATTAAAGCCCCACACACATTGTTTAATAGAACTGCGCAAATATGATATATTCGTCAATTGCCATATATCCTCGGGTAGCGTTGCATAACTTATTATCGAACGTTTCCAGGTGTATAGGTTGCCAAGATTCGTTCCAGCACATAATGTATGATAATTGGTTATATATGTTATGCAGGTGAAATATTCATTTAAGGTTTGTAAAACTCTCGAATTTCTGTAGCCCGCATATAATGATGAATTCTCGCTACTTTCTGGGCTAAAGAAATTCGATGATGATGTGTTACGTTGAACTGAAGATGTAGTAGCGTAGGAATTTGGTAAATCCATTCTTAATAAGTAATTATCACTTTTTTCTATATCCCAAATTCGCACCGTAAGATCTCCTAATTAATTAATTATTTTCAATGAATTTAAATTACTTAAATTAAAATAAGAAACCGACAACTAGAAAACAACATGCGTAAGGGACTGGTATCGACAGTTAAAAATATTACCATGAAAGTCAAGATTGGTTCCATCGGTGAAGGAGAACTTAAGCTTTTTTAGCTGTCCTCGATTTTCTAGTCACCGATTTCTTTGATAAATTTCTTTAAGCACCTGTTATAATAGCCAAACAAGGGCCAACCCAAGTTATGACTCCATTTCTACTAGGACTACTAGCAACTTTTCCACTAAGCTTAACCCGCTCCAATTCTGTTAGAATGCCTGTTGTTTCTACCAAGTACATAATTACAGACATATCATCCATTAAACAAACGACCGCATCTCTGCTTGTACAAAGTTTTTCAAGTAACCATTTAAGATAAATCCAAATTTCTTACTTTTTCGGATGCCAAAGCATTTGTGTCATTATAATCGAATTGTCATTGAATACCTCAGTACAAGTACCGCTTTGATTCATATAATATAGACGGCCCACTTGGGTGCAAGCATAAAAGCAGTAATTATCCTTTACAGCAGCATGGGTAATGCTGCGCACTGCTGTACGGGGCCTCCAATTAGTAAGCGTATCCAAGGCGTGTTCATCACCAGCCACAGCAGCCTTAGCTAAATTCAGCATCTCCTCACGAGCTTCAGTAAATATGGTGCGACGAAATGTTATGTGCAATAAAACATCGCGTAGGTCATGTGAAAACATGGTTAGAAACTGATATTGCCCATCACACCGCCATCCAGTTAAAAGACCCATAATATCGGCTGTAACCATACGACCGCCCAGCTCACTGAATTCAACTAAAGTTATGGCAGCCTTGTGAGGACCATTGACACTCGCAAACTCCCGATGACCAGCAAACCAAACAAATATGCTGCCATTTTCCCAACCTGTAATTAAAAATACTTTCTCAGGATGCCAAGCCAATGCTGTACACTGTGACGTTGAATGCACCGGATAGGTAACATCGCGTTGTGGTTCTCCCTACAACATTTTGTATAAACTCATATTTCTTCTGCATATTTTTAACCAAGAACTTTACTTACATTATCAGCAAAAACCGTCACAGAACCACCACGTTCTTGACTAAAAGATGCCACAGCAAATATTGCTTCAGTGGCATGCCAAGAACTTATGGTGGCTGAAGCATCAGAATCGAGAAATTCCACTTTAGTATCGAAAAATAAAGTCATTTTCTAAACTATTACTAATGCTTCGGTGGTGACAAGTGAAAAAGGTCACAATATTAAAATATCATATATTTTTAAACAATCTGTTTGGGGTTGTTATGGTTACATCGTTTTTATACTCTTCTTTGAGATAAGGTGTATAATAAACTTTTGCATGGCGTTTTCAATACCCAGAAGAGGGCGTCAAAGATCCTACCAAGTATATGTATACGAAAAGAGCATTAAAAACTGAGTCGATCTAGTCTTGTCCTTGGAACGCTCATGGTCGTAAATTTATATACTTGATACATAAGACATAACACTTGAACTAAAAAGGGCGTCATCATATGTCAAATGTCATGCCAATTTCTTGTGCGTGGAGGTGTAGGGTATTTAAGATTTTGCCCAAGGCAAATTCAGTTTTCTTGCTTGCTTCTTTTGTTATTCATCTAAGCTAAAGATAATAGCTTTAACGATTCTACAATATACTATTATTACGTCATCAATGCCTAACATTATAAATATTTACAGTTCATAATGAGAACAACACAATATTCTACTTGTCTATTATACGGTGTTCCACTCATTGAGAACAAATATTTTTGTCGGAGGAATACATATAAAGAGAGCAAGAGTTTTTTATAATTAATACGTGATTAATTTACAAAAATACTTTAGTGTGACAGGTATCATCTGCTAAGGAAGTATTACAAAAATGAATAGCGAATTTTTAAAAATTGCTGGCGCCATGTTTCTACCCAATGTGGGTGGCTTAATCAATAGTACAATTACCAGAAAAAATGTGAACACTTGGTATAAAAGTTTAAACTTGCCGTCTTATTGCCCACCGGATTGGGTGTTCCCTGTTGCATGGACGGGCTTATATACAGGCATTGGTTATGCTTCTTATTTGGTATGGCGCAATGGTGGTGGCTTATCAGATAAAACTATTTTACCATTAGCAGCCTTTGGCACACAATTGGCTTTGAATTGGTCCTGGACACCAATTTTCTTTGGCATGCACAATATTAAATGGGTATATATTTACTTTAATTCACTTTGAAGCAATTTTTTTTCCAATTCTATTGTTACTCCTCCAGGCTCTATTTGATATTATGGCTTTAACACCAACTGCATCCGTTTGTGGCATGCTTTTCTATAGAATAAATAAACTGGCTGGCTTTTTATTTATTCCGTACATCATTTGGTTACTATACGCTACTCAGTTAAATTATGATATTTACAAATTAAATCCACCAAAAGATGACATACCCAAAGAGAATAAGATAAAGTAAAGTAATGTTAATGTTAACTTTTAAATTTTTCCTGTGCTGCTACTTCAATATTAACGTCCCAAAAAGTAATGTTTATATGAAACATTTAGTTATCTTAATTGTTACGTTCAAAGCACATATTGTAATACAAACAGTCGTGTTGTCGAATAAATAAATAAAATCAAGTGGATAAATAGAGTAAATTTTTTAATGAGCATTTCGAATAGTTATCCACAAGTTTTCAGTATAGTGGCCAATATCATCATTACTGGCCGATTACAACCTATGTAGGTCTTTGGCCTGTTGCAAAAGAGAACGCCACGCGCTGCAGTCTTAGGCGCGCCTTTCCCAATTTTGTACCAAGTGTTTGTAGGGCATCAAACTGGAGTACTTTTATCTATAAGGCCAAGATAACGTATCTCGGCCTGTATTTATGTATTAGTTTTTATATAGAGTCATATTGTAATACAAACAGTCGTGTTGTCGAATAAATAAATAAAATCAAGTGGATAAATAGATAAATAAAATCAAGTGGATAATAGATAACCTATCTCGGCCTTATAGATACCTTTCGGAGAACTTTTCTCTAGAACAAGCCTAGAAGAGCCTCACCATTTTGTGTTAGTGTCCATGATGAGGGTCTTACAGAGTGTAAGTTTTGTCGCTTTGCTGTTAAACTGCTTACTTAGCCCATAGTAGCACTTGTTAGCAGTCATAATTCTCCTTTTTATCACCGTTATACCCATTTTCGACGATTCTTTCTCAATTCTTGCTGAGGTAACATGCCCCGCTTTCCATCCAATATTATCAATATGTTAACCTCAGCATTCCGCAACACCTTATCCACGATAATGTTAAAAAAGATACACGAAAATTGTCGTTGTCGCCTTGTCTGAGACTTGCTGCGGTATCGAATAGTTCGCAGAGGACCTGGTACCAGTCAAAGTCATTTTCCCAAGTTTTAACAGCTTAACGATGATACCAAACTCATCGGCATGGAAAAATCGTATGCGGCTTTATAATCGACAAAAAGGTACATAGTGGTAGATTATTAAAAACATCAACAATAACATAAATTATGTACGAGTTAAAAATAACCTTTTTCTATAAACATAATAATAGTAAAAATACAAGGTCTTGTACTCGTTGTTGTTACTATTATTAAATAACATAAATTGTTTATATTAAATTCAATACAAGTACATATACAATGTATATAGTATTCTTTCCTCCTTTCCGTACCGCAAAACGAAATCAAAAAACGTTTATATTTGTTTCAACCGAAATCGTTTATTGCTTCTCAAAGTGCTTACGAGATACATTGCATGGTTGAATGTTTTCTTTCTTTTTTTTTTTTCTAATATGAAAAAGAATAAATATTTAATGCAGTTAGTTGGGCATAGATTATAAGATACGTTGGTGATTAGTGCTTTTTAGGGAAATGTGTGAAAAATACAATAAAATGCATTCCAAATGATAAATTAAGTATAAAACGCACAGGTTATCTAGATGTATTTGTTGGATGTTATATCCTAAGGCGCTTTTCACTTTGAGTCTGCTGATGGTGGCTGATTCGTTGGCTTAGGAACAGTGGACGCAGTGGTCATCTGTTGAAAAGGCTCAGCTGGCGTCTGTGCCGATTGTTGATTTAATGTTTGTTGAATAGATTGACCCTCTGGTAACGTAATTTTCATGTCTGTTGGACTTTGTTGCATCATCAGTTGGCTATATAATAATTGTAAATTTGCTTCAGCAAAGTCTTTGGTTTGAATTATTGGCTTTTTCGCCTCCTCCATAAGATTTAAGGCCAGTGCCTCTGTTGGTGTACTTGGAGCATACTTTTGTATCTGATTATTGTCTTTCATAGCAATAATTGACTGTGTGGGACATACGGACTTAGCTTTTGATATATCTTCAATTTTTCCACTTATTTCTAATAAAGGCCCTTTATTTGCATGACCCTGCATAATGTTTTTACCATCATCTGGAATAACTTGAGATGTTGTCTTATTGGTATCAAGCACGATTTCTTCGCGAGAAGGATTTAACGGAGACGGAGATGTTTCCTGCAGTTTAGCCCGACTTTCATTACTGCCTTGTGGTATTGTTACAACTTTTGCCAAAGAGTCTTGTTTTTGACTACTTCCTGTTGCAACAGTAGATATTATAGGTTTGCCCAAAACCAAAGCTTGTGATGGATTTTTATCATCTTGTAGTCTTCCAGCAACATCTCCATCTCCTAAAGCCTTCGTTAATGTTGGTAATTGAATTCCAGATTGAATTTGTTTACCTTTTCCAAGTGTCGACTGTTCCGGTATTTGTTGAGACATTTGCCCAGAGTTTGATGCCTCACTAACTGGTAAAGTAGAAGGCAATGATTCTGTTTTAACACTAATTATCGATACCGTAGAAACGGTGGTACGTTTATTTTTCTCTTCTACATTTGCAGACACATCTGCAGGTATTTGTGAATTGGGCGACTCTTCAACTAAATCCGTGGTCGGTTTTGGTGGCGTCGATTTAATTAAAACCTCCATAGATTTAGTTTGCTGTTGAATATTTAACTCATTTTCATCTGTTTTGAGAGAACTCTTTATTTGCATATCTGAAGTTTTTACGGGACTAGTTGTCTTTCCCTCCACATCTGCTTTACACTCTTTATCCGAAGCTGATACCTTCTTTTGTTGTTGTTGTTTAGATTTGGATTTTTCATTCTGTTTCTTTGGTGTTGTAGATTGTTGCGATGCCTTAGGGGCGACATCAGCACCTGGCGGTGTGGGTGTTGCTGCAGCACTTTTTGTGTTTACTTTTGTTGGTGTTTGTGGCGATTGTGGCACCTGTTTCGGTATACCTTCAACATTTGCTTTTGTCGGCGTTGTTACATTTTTCATCTGTTTCGGGATGTCTTCTGCAACTGTTTTTGTTGGCGTTGGAGGTTGTTGCACCTGTTTCAGAGTATCTTCTACACTTACTTTCGTTGTTATTGCTAGTTGTTGCACCTCTTTCGGAATAGCTACAACATTTGGTTTTGCTGCTGGCATTGTTGGTTGTTCTATCTGTTTCGGGACATCTTCCACAACCATTTTTGTTGGCGCTGTTGGTTGTTGCACCTGTTTCAGAGCGCCTTCTTCACTTACTGACATTGTTGCTGCTGATTGTTGCACTTCTTTCGCATCTGCAACATTTGCTTTTGTTGGTTGATGTACCTGCTTCGGGGTATCATCTACATTTGGTTTTGTCGATGTTAATGGTTGTTGAACCGGTTTGTTGGTGTCTTCTGCAAATGCTTTCGTTGTTGTTGTTGGTTGTGGCACCTCTTTCGGAATAGCTGGAGCATTCGCTTTTGTTGGCTGTTGTATCAGTTTCAGGTTAGCTTCTGCGTTTGCTTTTTTCGGTGATGTTGGTTGTTGGGCCGGCTTCGGAGTGGACTCTACATTTGCTTTTGTTGGCTCTGTTGGTTGTTGTAATGGTTTCGGTGTGACTTCTGGGTTTTCTTTTATTGGCGTTGCTGCTTGATGTACTTGTTTCGTGACGGATTCCACACTTTTTTTTGTTGGCTCTGTTGGTTGTTGCGTACATTTCACGGCGATTTCTAGATTTTCTTTTGGTGATGCTGCTAGTTGTTGTACAGGCTTTGGAACGACTTCTCCGCTGGGTTTTGTGGGTGTTACCGATTTACTGTGCTTTTGCTTAGACGATGATTTGGGGGCAGCACCCTCGGTAACTTGTGTTTGTTTTACAGTAGATTGTGATTTGACATTCTGATTGGTCTTGATGGGTGAGGCACCTTTGGTTGTAGGAGAGGGTGTAGAGTCCGAGGAAAGCGGTGGGGTACCCTTCAACGCCTTATCTTCGGCTGATGTCTCTGACACCGAACCACATTTTTTAATTTCTAGATCTTCATCAGGTTTTTGGGTGATGTCTTTATTTTTTGTATCCTGCTCATGAATAACATCCGGTGGTGTTGTCGGTTTTTTACCTGGCGGTTTCGGTTGAGGTGTAGGACTTTTTGTTGGTGGCGATAGCTTGGGCGCCAAAATCGGACTTTCCACATTCTTTGCTGGACTCTTTCTGGTTGTTTGGGGTTTCGGTTGTGGTGTTGTCCTATTTGTAGGTGATTTATTTGAAGCAGTAACAGACTGTTTTGCTTTATTTATGTCCAATTTTAAGTTAATATCACCCTTTTTGGATGCGAATGATGGTGCTTGGCTACTGGTTTCGTTTTGAGCAGATGATGCTTCTTTTTGTTGAGTTGCCATAGTAAGTTTGTCCTCCTTTATCTTGGTATTGTCTTTAGCAGCCTTTACTTTTCCTTTGGTAGTATTTTCAAGTTTACTCTCTTTGTTTTTATCGGATGCTTCATTAGAAACTTTCTTATCATTTTGTAATTCAGATTTCTTCATTTCCTTCTCTACAGTTGAAGGCTTAGCATTGGATTTAGAAGAATGTTCTTGAGAAACTTTATCTTCTTTCGGTTCAGTTTCAGTTTTTAATTTAGTTGCATCAGCTGCATCACTTTTAACCGAAGCTTTCTTCTGTTCATGATCGCAACATTTGGCCAACTCTAGCTTTTTATTTAATGCCTTATCATTATTATCAGATTTAAAGAATTCAGTTTCGCTTTTCTTGGCTTTTTTGTTCTCCTCGGTTGATTTCTTCTCCACCTTTTCTGATTTTTTACTTTTATTTGATTCTTGTAGTTTTTCATTTTTGCCCTCTGACTTGTCCTTAACCGGCTTGGATTCATTAGCTTTTACTTTACATGGTTTCATTTCAGGATCCTCCTTAACTGTGTGTTTTTGCTCCGGCTTACTTAATTCATCAGTTATATCCCTATCTTTCTTATTGCTTGTTTGTTTAAGTGTTTCATTCGTCTTGACATCTTTTGCCGCAGCACTATCTTTAACTTTTGCAGCCGCAAGTATTTTTTGGTTGTCATGCTCTTTTTTGGTGTTTTTGGCTGCGGCGCCAGCCATAGCTGTTGATGTTTTTATTTCTTGCTTGCCTGGTTTTTCAATTTTTATTTGCCTTATTTTTTTATCTTCTTTAACTTTTGCAGTTTCGGTTTTATTTTTAGCCTCGCCATCGTGTGCGTATATTTGTTGCTGTTGCTGTTGCTTGTTATTAGACTTTTTGCCTTTATTTTCGTCTTTGGAACATTGTGTCATCGCCTCTTGAGATTTGTGAGTTAAAAGTTCTGTTGAATTGAGAGCATCCTCAACTTTCTGTTCTATATTTTTCGATTGGATGCCATCATTACTCAACTCTTTGTCGTAAGGTACATCCGCGTCAAAAGTAACAATTTTCGTAGTTTTGACTGCCTTAGAAGCCTCCTCTAATTTGGCAACTTGCTCAAAGTCATTGACCAATAGCGGCACTTCATCATCGTCTTCCTCTGCCACCTTGGACAGAATATTACTATTTTCACCGTTCAAGGAGCCAACATTTTTATTCGCTCCTTGCGACATGGTATTAGCGAACATACGCAACTGCATGACAGTCTCTTGACCAAGTTGAGGCAAGATTTCAGGTAACATTTCAACAATTTTCTTGCTTTCACCGTGACCCGTTACAGCAAATGTGTTAGCTGACAATGAAGCTTGAGCTTTGGGATTGTTGAAATGAATCACGGTTAAGTCATCTTTAATAATGTTGACCTCTTCAATGCCCGGTATAGTGCTAACGGACAATTTTTTCAATGAACTTTGCAACTTTTTGTCATCGGTTGCCGCCGACTGATGCGTAACCTTCTTTTTACGACGTGGTGTCCCCTTGCCGCCAATGCGTACCTGGGCTTGGAGTCGCCTCAATTTTTCCACATTCATTCTGGTTAACAAGTCTTTAACTTTATTATAAAATTCATTAAGAAAAATTTTTACCAGTTTGTTACATAAAGATCACAAGTCACAAAATTCACATTTACCTCTTATGTCGTGTGCACTCACTAAAATTCTTTTTGAAATGGTGAAAAACTTCTCGTTTAGAGAAAATTTTCTACCGAAATACCAATGCACTCGTCATTAAAGCAAATTATAAATAAATGTGTCGCCAAATTGCTCCTTTGTGTTCACAAGAACGCAAAGTGAAATAGTATATAAGAAGAGCAACAACATAAGAAACGGGGGTAAGGGTGCAGATGTTATACCAAATATATTACAATGAGTAAAAATAAACTTGCAACCATTCAACTTGGATGTTTTGCATATACATACACACAACAATATAAAACAACAACATGAAGATATATTCAGAATAATTACACAAAAGAGATGATATACCCAAAAAAAAAATTTCTTCTACGTTCTACACATTACCTATGTTTTATATAAATAACGTTTATTTCAGATAAACATCTTAATTTTCGCAACGCAAGGGTAAACATAGCTAGGCCTGATGTGTCGTTCACACTATGTATCGTCTTTGAACCCTTTTTGTCATTTGTAACCGAAGCAACGAACTTAAAATACCTTTAAACCCTGTTAGTAATGCAACATAATGTCGTAGATATGTAGTCTATATATATATTCATTAATGTATGTATATAAAAGAATATTTACAAACCGCCAAATGTATCAAAGTGTCTTTTAATAATTCCTACCTGCGGTAGTAGCACTTATTTTAATTTAGTTAAATCACTTTTTTATAAACACTAAAAAAACTATTTTATATTTTTCCATTCCACTTCTTTATCACTAAAATCAAAAAATATTTCTGCCAATATTTATTATAAACAATCAGCATTCAGTTGCTTCCACACTTGTTCCGTTCGTAAGTGAGGAAGTTGTTCAGATCCAATCAAACAAATGAACGCAAAGAACTAGTTCGTCTACTATTTTAAAACTGGTAGAGAGACAATTATAGGATCCAGATTGTGTCTCCGTTCTCAGACTGAAAATGCTAACATTCCGTTAATGTCAAGCACATGCTGTTTTTAAAGCCTCATAATCTTGTATAAAACAATTCGTTGCTAAATTATCAAAACACACCAATCTTTAAAAGTTTCAATCTTTTTTCAACTAAATATTAACAACTCTGTTCTTATTAAAACCGGTCTGTTATGTATTTCGTCCGCTACGTAATTTGTTAATGATATTTCTTTGTTATTGATCGCTTAATTTGATTAAACAGTTATCTTCAGTGCATTAATAGTAAGATTTTACAGGTTCAAAAGTTCGCAATAAAATGCAGTTGCATATTTTAACAATTCCTTTCGTGTTAATAACTTGGGGTTGTGCTCAAGGAGATGAAAATTTTCTTAGTAATGAATTTTTAGAAATCGTGGCAAAAAAGGCTAAAACATGGACACCAGGACGAAATTTTCATGCTTCATTCCCTGTATCACATATTCGTGGTTTAATGGGTGTGCATCCCGAAGCGTATAAATTTGGTTTACCTAATAAAAGGGTCGTTTTAAATGGAGGAGAATTGGTTGGTCTGGGTGATAATGATATTCCACAAGAATTTGATGCACGGAAGCAATGGCCTCATTGTCCTACAATAGGTGAAATTCGCGATCAAGGATCTTGTGGTTCATGCTGGGCATTTGGAGCTGTTGAAGCAATGTCGGATAGAGTAAGTATGCATACCACTCGCAAGAATTTTATATTCTCACTCTCTTATCTGCTAATTATATGACGTATTTTAAAATGCGCTTTCATGTAATTGTGTAACTTGTTCTTTATTACTATCAATGTGTTTGTTTTCATTTATATACTTGAGGTATGTATTCATTCGAATGGAACGCAGCATGTTTATTTCTCAGCTGACGATTTGATTTCATGTTGTCATACATGCGGCTTTGGATGCAATGGAGGCTTTCCCGGTGCCGCTTGGGGTTATTGGACTCGTGTAGGCGTAGTTAGTGGTGGGCCGTATAACTCCCATATGGTATTTTATTATTGAAATGTATTCCGTCAACTATTAAAATATATGTACATGAATCTTTATTATGTAAAGGGTTGCCGTCCATATGAGATTGCACCTTGTGAACATCACACAAAAGGGACGCGTCCACAATGTGATAAGGAACGTGGCAGAACTCCACATTGTCAACATAAATGTGAAGACGGCTACCGCGTAGAATATAATGCTGATAAGCACTACGGTTCCAAAGCTTACTCGATCGGCAGAGAAGTGCGTGATATTCAAGAAGAAATTATGACAAATGGTCCTGTGGAAGGTGCTTTTACCGTCTACGAAGATTTGATCCTTTACAAAAAAGGCGTTTATCAACATGTGCACGGCAAGGTGTTGGGCGGTCATGCTATACGCATATTAGGGTGGGGTACGGAAAATAACACTCCCTATTGGTTAATTGCCAACTCCTGGAACACGGACTGGGGTAATAACGGATACTTCAAAATTCTACGCGGCCAAGATCATTGTGGAATTGAAAGTTCAATTAGTGCTGGATTGCCCAGAATTTAAAACAGTGCAAATAAATTCACTTTGATACCATTTCAAGTTAACTATATTAAAATGTAAAATGATTTAGTTTGAAATATAGCTTTATTTAAATATTAATAAAATTATGGAAATTTACAATCTTATACATAAGGATTCCAATTGCTACCATCTTCGGGTGTTAAGCGATTAGTTATCAATAAAATTATGTCGACGACCCACCAAACTCCGACCCCACCTAGTGTTAGAAGTTTGCCCACAGCGGTACCTGTTTGTCCTAAACAAAATCTATCCATACCGAGAAAACCCAGTAAAAGGCTATAGAGTAGTGTGGTTAGAAAATAATGTTCCGAGTAGCGTATGCAAGGAATTCCATCTCTTAGAAAAGTTCTAGGCCCATGACAATCAATATCCGGAAATGCTGTACATAACACCTTGGTGTGTTCTACGTCTTCATAGTTGAGACCACCGAACTTCAGACAACCGTACCCCTTTTCCTCTTTAGCTGTTTTATTATTTTTATGATCTATGGGTTTGTTGCAGTCCAGGAAGTCCTCGGGTAACATAGAGCAAAGTACTTTGGGTCCCCAAGCACGATACATATTAGTATTGTCGGAGCGAGGCGGTGCCACGACACCCGATACTTGTTGTTCTCGATCACTCCGCGCTTGTATAGCACAAATATTCTTCGTCCATAAAACGAGAATTCCAAAAATTGTGATATTAAAATGCTGCATATGGAAGTAATTACAAAAAATATCCAAAACACAAATAAATAAACAAAACTGCCCTTGTTCTTCTTACTAAAACAAATGTATTGTAAAGTAATTACATGCTTCTTTGTGAATACCTTTCGTTGTAAGCTTAAAAACAAAAACTGTGTGCATGTGTTTAATAAAATATAAATGTGTTATTATATGAATAAATAAAATATATATAATGCTAAATTGATCCAGTGACTAAAATATTTGAGACGGTGCCATTTTAAAAGGCCTCCATATTTCTCGTTAGAAACGGAGGCACTGTTCTCGGACATAATAACTCCCAAATAAGTCAAATTTATAACGGCAAGTGCACCGAACATGAAATTTACTAAACGCACTAATAATGTTGTAAAAGACCACCTGTCCCGCCGGGGACAGTACGCATAAGAACAAGTATTGCTACATCCATTAACTTCTATGCACGCGTCGTACACCCGAGCCAGTGTGGAACGCAAAACGTTTTCAACATACGTAAATCCGGCCAAAGAAAGTAACACTAAATGTACTTCCGTGTGAAATCCATGCAACAGTGCTGACACTACATAAGTAAGTGAAAGTGATATAAAGTAATTTCCGTATGTCGATTGCAGTGGACGGAACATGTACGTCTTTAGCCACTGATGCATCGGCACATTCCAATAACGCACTAAAGAATGCAATGACCGCGGAAATTCTATAGCCAATGGTTGCGTAACTTTATATTCAGGACTTTTCTCTATTGTTAGTGTAGCCTGTGACAAAAAACCAATAAAATATTGACTGCAACGTACACTCAAGGCATCAAAGTAATTATGCATCCACGGGGGCATGTATTTCGAACGTGTCCACGGTATTAAACAGTTTGATGAATTTAAAAACAGCACAGCTAAAACAATATTTGTTATAAGGCTCAGTAAACGATATGCGTTGAACAGAAGAATTTTCTGTTTCTGAATGTAACTGCTGTAGGGTATCCAGGGTCCCAATATACATGTTGTAGGGCAAAAAATATATCCCAAATAAGATAGTAGTTGTGGTAACTTGAGCACTGTGCGCTCTTTTATATAAACGTCTTCAAAATCGTAAGCGAATGAAATCATTTTCATGGTCGCCACCATTTGTACTCCACGTACCTTTTGCCATTCCAATAAATTTTCAATATAGTATTCGAATAGCGTCTGCACAACTATAGTGAATATAGCAATGGCCATACCTGAGCGCGGCAATTGGTAATTACGCAGCGTTACAATTATCACATAAGTGATTAAACACAAATATAATATTATTAGCCACTCTAATGCCAAAGAGAGGTATAGAGCCAAAAATCCAAAAGCTATAGAGCTTAAATGACACCAAATGTCCTTTGATGGCCACAACCTCTCTAGCGCACACCTTAACAAATGATAAGAAAGACTACAACTCAGCAGCACCATAATGTATTTGGTTATTTGAGTAGTAGAAGGCACTATGCAGGTATAATAGATGTCCTTCAAGGACTCACTATTCACATAAATTGGATATTCATAATCCGCTTCCACATTAGAATCGTGTTCATCAAAAGCGTACTCATAATAATAATAATCCATACTCGGTTTATATGTATAAAAGTATTTTGCCGGCTAACGTATAATTACTAAAAAAGCAGCAAAACTTACAAAAGAGAAATGGAAGTGAAAATGGGAAATATTTTTTGCGCCATCTTGAGCAATAAATTAAACTTCTTAATGTTTTCATTGCTTGTTTCGTACCAATGCAACGCTACCAAATAACTGAACACAAACAAGAAAGAAAAAGAAGCACAGACAAAAAATTTATAACAAAACTGCGAAACACAGTAATCATTAGAAATTTTAATACTTTAATGTAAAGGTTCGCTGAAACCAGTGGTAAAGAAACAAAGTTTTTAAATTTAATCATAGTACACAAACCTTTATTTTATTAAAAAAAAGTTTATGGAATAAAATTGCAATAAGCTTAGTGGATTTTTTTACAAAATTGGTTACAGAAAGACCAGCGCATACAATAATTAAGAACTCTCCTTATAGAGAGCAGTCATTGTTTAAAGGAAGGAATACCAACAAAAATGGTAAGTGTATACATATTTGTAAACAAGAGTACAACTTCAAATATACAATAAATTGTTTGTATATTTAAACAAAAAGACCGGTCTGGTCATTGAATTACAATAATAACATTTAGAGGTTATGTGTGTATGTTTCAATTATTCTGTAGCAAATCGAACAACTGGAGATCTTGTGCAAGCAATTATATGAGGCTACTGACTCTGTATTAAGGTCAAATGCTGAAAAAACATTAGTCCAGTTTGTTTCAAGCCAAGATGCTCTACCGAAATGTCAGATGCTACTCGATCGAGCGGATTCAGCATACGCTCAATTATTGGCCGCCACCACACTTACAAAACTTATACAAGGACTCACTCTGGAACAGCGCATTGATATAAGGTAACACAAAATTATCGCTTGTATTTTTTATTATTATATTTATTATTAATTTTTTTATTTAGGAGTTATATACTGAATTATTTAGCTACACGTCCGAATTTGCAACATTTTGTAGTGCAAGCTTTGGTCACGCTTCTGGCCAAAATTACAAAATACGGTTGGTTCGATACGTATAAAAATGAATTAATTTTTCAGACGTTACTGGAAGATGTTAAAACGTTTTTACAGGTAAATTATAACTTTTTTTAGATACATTGTAATGAAATTATTTTGATCTTAAGGGCTCAGTTGAACATTGCACAACCGGAGTCCAAATATTATCACAATTGGTATTGGAAATGAATTCCATTGTGGAGCTGGATGCAAATCTAACATTTTCAAAAAATCGCAAAATTGCTTCCTCCTTTCGCGACCAACAGTTGTACGATATATTTTTATTATCTTGCTCGCTGTTAATAACCGCCCGTGACAACAGTAAAACTATAAACTTTATGGATGAGTCTCAACAAGGCTACGTCAAGTATATATCATTGAATAATCGTCTAACTTATATTAATTACAATCTTTAATTGATTTTCAGTCTTATATCACACGTGTTGCGTTTAACCAAGAATTGTTTAAGTTTCGACTTTATCGGCAGCTCTACGGATGAGTCATCGGACGATATGAATAGTGTTCAAATACCTTGCTCGTGGCGTCCAATATTCTTGGATATGAGTACATTGAAATTATTTTTTGATTTGTATCAAATTTTACCCAATGGCTTAGCTGGTTATTCCCTGTCCTGTTTGGTGCAGGTAATGATTTTTTCTTGTGTCTTTTGTCACATTATTACTAACCATGTGTCATTAATATTTCCAGATGACCTCCGTACGCCGCTCCTTATTTAGTAATTCAGAACGAACCAAATTTTTGACACATTTAGTTGAGGGTGTCAAAAATATTTTGGTTAATTTACATGTAAGTTTATGAATGAAATGTAAATTTTTTTAAACTTATTTCATGAAATTTTAGGGTTTAAGTGATTCGGATAATTATCATGAATTTTGTCGACTATTGGCACGACTCAAATCCAATTATCAATTAGGGGAACTTATAGCAGTACCCTGCTATCCGGAGGCAATAGCTTTGATAGCAAAATTTACTGTACAATCCTTACAGGTGAGTTTCAAGGCAAAGGCTTCAATCATCATTTTAAAATTTTTCGTTTTTAAATGTCTCAATACATTGTATGTGACAGATGTGGCAGTTTGCTCCCAACAGTGTCCATTATTTATTGACTTTATGGCAGCGTATGGTAGCGTCAGTACCGTATGTAAAATCAGCCGATCCCCATTTGCTGGGGACGTACACGCCAGAAGTTACCAAGGCCTATATAGAGTCACGCTTGGATGCAGTGCCAGTTATCGTGCGTGATAATCTTGATGATCCCCTAGATGACTTATGTATGGTGCAGCAGCAACTTGAGCAACTCTCTGTTATTGAGCGCTGCGAATATGATAAGACCTGTGGTTTGTTGGTGCAGCACTTCGATCAGAGAGCACGCGAATATGAGAATTTATTGCAAAATTCAAACTCAAATCCCATGGATGTCACCATACACGAACTGCAACTTACCTGGCTGGTATATATAATCGGTTCAGCTATAGTGGGACGGCTCACAGTCAATTCCAATGATGATCACGATACTATGGATGCTGAACTGGTTATACGGGTAAAATCTCTCCACGTATCTCTACTTGTGGCCCCATTTTAATTCTCCCATTCCGATAAGGTTTTCCAATTGATGCGTTTGACGGACGCTCGCTTGCCACAGGCGGGCTGTGAGAAACTGGAATTGGCCTTGCTCAGTTTTCTGGAGCAGGTACGTAAGATGCATATCAGCGAGCAAACTAAAGCCAATGTTTACAAGCGTCTAAATGAAGTGTTTGGCTTAAGCGATGAGCAAATGTTATTGAGCTTTATCAATCGGAAAATGTGAGTTTGGCTTATGTGGCGTAAAATTATGCATTATGTTGCATACGTTTGTTATTGTTGTTTGTTGTAGTATAACAAATCTAAAATTCTGGGGCCATTCAGAGCCCATTATAACCAAAACATTGATGCTACTATCGGATCTCTCGGTACATTTCAACTCGGTGAGGAAGCTGAGCAAACTGGAGGAGGTGCAATTTATGTTAACACATCACACGGTATAGCAAAGAAATGTTTCAAAATTTTTAAAGCATTATATAACATGTATCCTTGTTATCGCATTTGAACAGAGCGAACATTTTCCATTCTTGGGCACCAATTCATCCTTAACCGAAATGCGCTGTCGCACCATGTTTTATACGTCTTTGGGTCGCTTGCTTATGTTCGACTTGGGAGAAGATGAAGAACGTTTTTATAATTTTTTGACCCCCTTTACCAGTGAGCTATTGATGAACTTTAAATTTTTAATTTTATTAAATTTTCTAATTATAATTTACTTAAAGATCAATTCGAGTCTTTGGGTCCGGTAATAATGGACGCCAACAGCTTTCCGAATGAGGAGGCTAAAAAAGCTATAATAGGCTTGGCACGTGATTTGAGAGGTTTGGCTCAACCCCTAAACGCTCGCATACCTTTTACCATGCTATTCGAGTGGCTGTAAGTATAAATGAAGAAAAGCTGTACAATTCAAGTATTTAAACGTATATGTATATATTTTTGTGTAGCTATTATTCCGATTATATGCCCATTTTAATACGTGCTGTGGAATTGTGGACACACGATCCTGTTGTCACCACACCAGTACTCAAACTATTTGCAGAATTGTTACATTGTCGTACGCAACGTTTGCAGGGTCACGTCTCCAGTCCCATGGGCATTTTGTTGTTTCGCGAGGCATCCAAACTGATTTGCATATATGGCAATCGTATATTGCACTTGGATGTGCCGAGGGATCAACAGTATCCAATGCGTTTAAAGGGCATTTCAGTGTGTTTTACGATTTTGAAAAATGCTCTTAGTGGTAATTATGTAAATTTTGGCGTCTTCAAGTTGTACGGAGACGATACATTGGATAATGTTTTGAATGTTGCCGCTAAAATGATTACATCAATACAACAAAATGATCTATTGGTGTGTTGAGCAAACAGTTCATTTATAATTGAGTGTATTTTTTTATATTTTAATACATTCCATTAGGAATACCCTAAATTGTCGGCTGCTTATTACAATTTGGTGAATTGTTTATCGCAGGAGCATATAAATTTTTTGGCTGGTCTGGAACCGCGTGCATTTGTTTACATTCTAGAGAGTCTCTCCAAGGGCCTCTCAGCTTTGGGTAAACTATATATAAAAAATTTTCCATTCTCTTTCTCTCTCTATGTGTCTTTGTTTCGATTTTATTGTAATATTTATTTATTTTTCACAGATTCAACTATTTATATAAGCTGTTGTTCGATATTGGACAGCATTGTGTCCTACATATTTAAGTTGCTGCAATTGAAAAGTATGTTTCAAAATATAAAGGGGTTCACTATGTAGCTCTTTTACATTCGAAGCGCTTTGAAAAGTATACATAACAGTAAAAATTATAGTTTATTGACATAATGTTTAATATTTCTTCTATTTTGGCTGTTCTCTAAGTCACTATTTTTAATACATTTTTTCGATAGAAAAGTTATGAGCGTTTCGGATTACAAACTAGACCCCTTGAAATATATTTTATTTATTTGTATTTATATGTATTTAAATGAATTTTTTATAAATATTTAGTGTCTACATTCCCCAATAAGAAATTACGCAGCTTAACTCCTGAAAATGTACAATTTTTGGAGGTAAGTACAGAGAAAATCGCTTTACCCACCATCATAATTATTTATGTACATAGGAGTATATAACACATTGTCAAAACGTTTGCAACGCTCAGAAGGAGGCGTCAGAGACGTCACAAAGCAGCATCGTGTCAGTCTGTCCGTGTGTACGTGCACTGTTGCAATCACTCTCTTGGTCCCAATATGGCTCGTACGCAGGTTGATACTGAAATAGGGCAGAATCGATTAAGCGACAGGCCCACACTGCAAAAAAAAAATGAAAAGCATTTTTTTATTTTCTTCCAAAGAAAGAATGAAAGACATGTTGACAATACTCATTAGAGAGTATGTTGAGCTTAAATGATGGGTACAAGACTTGGCCTCAGTCAAATATACATTTTTTAATTAATTTGAAGATCATTTAATTTAATTGCCAATATTTTTTTTTTTTCAATTTTAGGTCGTTAAAATGAACTCTGAATTATTACAAAATATGATGTCCTCTTTATTAAATAATGTTATGGCAGAGGAGTGCAGAAATCAATGGTCAATGTCCAGGCCACTGTTAGTTTTAATACTCTTGTATGAAGATTACTTTAGGCAAGATGAAAAATTTAATAATTTGCTAAATTTTTTTAATATCTCGTTTTGTTGTCTTCATTCAGATCTCTAAAAGATAATATAATACGCGCACAACCTTTAGATAAACAACAAACTATGGCTCAATGGTTTGAAGATCTAATGTGTGGCATAGAACGAAACGTTTCTAGTAAAAATAAAGAAAAGTATAATTATCATTTATAGCATACAGTTGTGTTGTTGGATAAACATTTTTCAAATAATATTTATAGGTTCACGCAAAATTTGTCATCTTTTCGGCGTGACGTTGTGAATTTCCCAAAATCATCAAGTTATAGTGCCGGTATTATGATAGTTGATGGTGGTGTCTCTCTTCCTACACACAATCAACAATGAATTCTCACATGCTCACACTCATACATATACTCTAAGCGCGCGCCCATTCAAATAAAACCTATAAAACGCATTTCATATCAAAACAATAATTACTGTTATTATTTTTCAAATTGCATTTAATTTTATAATTATATTATATACCTATATATATATATATATATATATATACCTATATATATACATATTTATACACACAGATATGTTCCTTTTTATATGTTATACCATAAACAAGAATAATTTAGCTTAAGTTTACATTATTGCTTAACTCTCTTTCACCATGCTCATAAAATTATAAAATCTCAAGTAACTAAGAGTTAGAGTAAGAGTATATATTGGAAAAGAGAGACATCTCTTTGCGGACATTTTTTGTGTAAACGATACATCAATTTTAACGTACTACTATTTTTGGTTTTTGGTTTTTGCAGATAGCATGCAGATAATTCATCAGATATACGCTGAAAATAATTACTCAGTCTCAGTGTGATTACGTACGTACAAATAGTGTCTTGTTTGGGCCATGCTACGTATGCATGCATGAATGTATGGAGCAGTTTCAGAATACCGATTTATACATATAGATGATGTTTTTTTTAACTCCCTCGATGTGTATTTTTTTTATTTTTCATTTTTTACATTTTAAAACTAAATTCTTAATGTATATGATATGATGTGAAAATAAAACAAAACATAAGCTAACGTAACTTTAGTAACGAAATTTATTAATTTTTTTCAACACATTTTTGCGGGAACAATAATTGGTTATAAAAATTAATGGTTACAATATTATATATCCTCTACGTACATACTGTCAGTTTCTCCAGAGGGCGCTGCAATGCTTGCAGCCAAAATAATATTAGAAAATATGTCATCATCTGTAAATTTGCTGTGATTTTTCTGTTGGTTGCCTTTTTTACGCATTTGTTTTGTTTATATTAATTTTTTGCTTTCATTGAAAGACATTCAACGATAAATAGTCAACTGAGAAAGTCAACAGTTATCGTCTCTTTCTAAAAAGGAAATAATTAAATTTTTTCATAGTTTCATAATTAAATTAAAAAACGAAAACAATAAAGAAAGGTGAATTAATATAACAAAATAACAAAACAAAAAAGAAACAAGAATTGCTTGATAATAATTGATAATAATTTTGATTAAACAGACATGGTAGAGGCTTTATTATATTTTGCTGAGAGCATTAGTAAAATCGCGTGATGTTTGTTCGCATATAATTTTCCCTTGTTTGGTTATGTGTTCTTTTTTTTTTTATGGAATGGTTTATTACTCAGAGCGCGAAACAACAACTGTAATAACAGTAACAGCCGGCTAAGTGTTGTGACTGGAATTTATTTTTTTTTATATTACAACAATAACAAACAAAAATCGATGTACATTTAGAATTTTTTTGTTTGTTTTTATTTTTCATTTATTTTTAAATGGTTATACAAAATTTACAGCACTGTTGTGTTTTCTTATTCAAAGCAATAGCGCATGAGTTCTTCTTTGTTGACTCTTACATTATGCACGCATAAGGTTTCTTTTAGTAAATAAGTTAATATAATATTAAAGTCAGTCAAATCCAGCCAATTAATACCCTATATATATTTTGAGGAAGTGCTTATTGTACTAGTTGTGTTTAATTGGATTAAAATTTACTCTTTTTTCTTATCTGATTAAAATAATGTTTTGATAAATCTTTATAGGCAAATTTCTTCTGTGCCCATTTAAAATTCCATTTGAAATGAATAACATTATCTGGTCACTAAAATTTAGACGGCAATAAGGATTCCAATTAACGTATAGAAACGGTAACCCGGTCCAGCAAAAATCAAAATAGACAACGATCGGTGAACGTTGAAAACGCAAGTGCATCCTTATGATTTTTGTCCTCTATACATAGACAAAGAAACATCACATTTAACATTTAATGCCAATGCAATTATTAAATCCAAGCGTAATTAATAAAATAGCAGGGACGGAATTAAAGTAAAAAGATAAAATTAACTGCTGATTTTTAAAAAGGAAATCTTAAAACAAACCTCTTTCTTCTATTACGAGACATTGTTGGCAAGGAGAATGCAATTCAGCAAATAAAACAAAACAAAGCGTATGTGAGCAGGTACCGAAATACATAATAACAGCGTTAGTGCCAATAACAAATATAATTGTAATTTACAACAACAACAACAACAGCAACAACAACTCAAAGAACTTGAAAAAAGAAAAGGTCTTTGTGGCTTTAAAAGAATACAACATGAATAACTCAAATATAAAACTTCGACGTTCCACCAATAACACTGCCACCAATAATCACAGGTATAGTGTATCAGAGAGCATCACCTCATGGCATACATTTCATGAAACTTATATTAATCCATTTGCTCATCGCCTAAATATCGACAGTCGCTTAGAATACGTCAAGGTAACAATGACACCTTTTCCTGTTAATGTATAGTTCGAGTATCTAAATTTTTCATTAGATTTATATATTGACGGTATTAATTGTACCGCTTCGCGTAACAGGCGTTTTTTTAACTTTATTAATGGCTTGGATTTTTGCTAGTATTGGTATGTATGGTTGTACTCCAGAGCAAATAAATCAAGAACCTTTAACGGGCTGGCGGAAGTAAGTACCTGTGTCTATGCTTTACCCTATAAAAACTGTATCCAATGTGATTATTTTCAAAAGAAATCTACAGAGGATAAGCGAAGTTTGTATGCGTGCCATGTACGCTTCGGGTTCATTTCATTGGGTTACATTTAAAGGCAAACAAGCTACAGCTAAAGAAGCACCCATTTTAGTGGTAGCACCACATTCTTCTTACGTTGATTCCATTATTGTGCCAACCATTGGACCACCAGCCATTGTAGCCAAAAGAGAAACGGTTGATATACCGCTACTGGGCAGTAAGTTGATTCCAATAAAATCCAATTCGTGACTGTTTTATGTTAAAAATATTCTTATTACTTGAAAATCTAGAAGTAATAAGCTTCTCTCAGCCCATTTTTGTACAACGCGAAGATCCCAACTCCCGACAAAATACTGTACGTGAAATAAATAATCGAGCTAGCTCTGGAGGTAAATGGCCGCAAATTGCCATCTTCGCCGAAGGTACTTGCACTAATCGAAAAGCGTTGATTAAATTTAAACCAGGAGCCTTTTATGCTGGTGTACCTGTACAGCCAGTATTATTAAAATATCCCAACAAATATGATACACTTACATGGACCTGGGAGGGACCAGGAGCGTAAGTAATTTTATCCTGCTGCATTGGATATAAAATTCATAAAGAAACATGTTGTTGGTATGCAGCTTACATTTAATATGGTTAACAATGGCTCGTTTTTATACAAATTGTGAAATTGAATTTTTACCAGTTTATGTGCCCAATGAGCAAGAGAAAACTGATCCTAATCTATATGCTCATAATGTAAGAGCTGTAATGGCAAGGTAAGATATTCTACAAACTTGAAATTGATGTCTCGTTTAATGTTTTGTGTTTGATTTTAGAGCTTTGGATGTACCGACTTCAGAATATTCTTTTGAGGATGTAGTTATGATGGATAGAGCGCGCAATATGAAAATTCCTTTTTCAGGTGATATCATTGAAATAGAGAGAATTCTCTTTTATAAGGAGTAAGTTGATGTTGAGGGACATTATTTTATTTGCCTTTCTTATCATATTTTAACGTAATCGTAGTTATTTGGATACAGATAGCTTAGAGGAATTACTTACAAAATATATAGATGTACAAAATTGCTTTAAAATGGACATTTGGACATTTGCTGGTTTCCTAAATATCGATGTCAAAGATTCAGATTTTCAAATTTTATTTCATATCTTGGATCAGGTTGGTGGGCTGTTATTTGTTTTTGGATTTTGATTCAATTTTAATACTATTTCGTTTCTTAGCACCATGTGGGTTATATAAATTTAAGGCATTTCCTATTATGTGCCATATTTTGTGAATACAAAAGTAGTGAAACGATGGTGATATTAAGAGCAATCAAAAATGTAAATATCTGTAATGTATTGTCATCAAGCACTGTCTGCCTAATTATATGTTCTTTTTACAGCTCTATGCTAAATCACATTATTTGACAAATCAAGAATTTACACGTATAGTGAAACATGCCGAGGGTTTAACAACAGAAAAAATCAATGAACTATTTGCGGCTATAGATGGTACAAATTTGGGTCATATAATATTTGGTAATGATAAAATGTTTCATGTTTTTACATATCGATTAAAACTAAAAGCTTTCTTGTTTGTGTATTACAGAGGATTTTGAAGACTATGTACGAGATCGTGCAGAATACAAATTTTTATATAAAAAACACTCACACATACGAAGACATTTTAAAAAGTGATTTTCTTAAACATCACACCACATGGAAAAAAGATTGCAAAAGTTTAATAAAATCATTGTACTTATTTAATGCAGTTTTTATACCCACCATCTGTATTATGTACGGTAAATAATCTTCTGGTCGCACTCACTTGTTTATATAAAGTATTTACATATTCTGTAAGTTGGTTGAAGAAATTTATTTAAAGCTTTAATAACCCTCAGAATTATATGGTTCGGAGGGTTATTCTATATATTTTGTTATTGAAAATATTTTCATATATATTCACAGATATGAACTGGCACTGATGGTGGGTATTCAAGGTTTGGCTCAAGCCAAAAAAAAAAAAGGCAGCTTTTTAAAATTTTTTAAATCCCACATTGCATGGCTTTAGGAGACTTAAGTATAAAGCAGTGTCTAACAGATATTTCTTATATACGAGAAATATTTATTTATACCATTTATAAGGTACTTAATACAATTACACCGTCAGCTGCATCAGTAAGTTTAAGAGAAGTTTAATGTATTGTGAAGGCAGAGACTATTTCATTGTCAAATTTGCGCTAACCAGAAATAAAGCTTAACGATGTTATTTTATTATTACTTATAGATCATAGTTGCTGAAAATATTCTTAATTTTTATCATAACTTTTAATATTTTTAATAAATTATGCAAATGAATTTAACGAATGTCTACAATTTGATCATTTTCCTTAATGCTTAGTTAATTACATGAATTCAAAAGATTTATTATTTATTAATATCCAGTTGATCTCCGGCACGCGATTTGTTATTAAAAATTATATAGTTTAAGTGGAACAACAACATTGTTGTAGTAGATTGTTGGCTTGAATTTACTATTTGCGTGTCGCATTCATATTCAGCAATTTTGTAATTTACTTAATTTTCTGTTGTTTTTCCAACCAAGGTTTATTATTTATGTGAACATACAGGGGATATACAAATTTTAAACTGAGAACAACGACAACGTTTTGTACACTCTCTATCTCCATTGTATCTATTGAAAGTATTATGAGTAATAAATGGCAAAATGAATTAAGGACGTTTTCAAAATAAAATATGAGGTTATAAACGATTTTTGTCGAATTATGGACGTGATAGTATTTCGATTTTTAATGTCAGAAAAGAATTCCAATTTCAACTGAAGAAAACTCGCTTGAAAATGAAAAATTTCACTTTAACTTGAAAAAATTCATTGAAAATTGAGAATTTTTATATTTTATTTAAAAAACAATTCCATTCAACCATCAAATACCCTGGACCGCTTGTATTATTCAATATTATTTTTTTTTTTGAAAAATATAAAATTTTATTTTTATACTTGTATTAACAGAAATTTGAAAATGGTTAAAATTGAACAAATTAAATTAATTTTTTATTTTCTTTTTTTTTTTATACGAAATCTAAAATTTTATATATTTTTACTTATTATTAACTATTCTTTATGAAATTTTGGCAAAAATATTTCGCTATAGATTGATTTCTTTTATAATAAAGCGTTATATGAGGAGGGATTTTAAAAATAGTCCGATCGGGTCAAATTAATTTCAAAAATCGTCATTTGTACTTCATCAATAGTCAATTGCATACATGTGGGAACATTTATCCTAAGGTTCAATTGACTATTGATGAAGAACAAACGAAATCTAAATAAAGACCAAGTATTGGCATATAATACAAGTACTAAAATGCTTGTATATGTACAATGTATGTGTGTGTAAGGAATGATTGCGTATTATTCGTGTTTAGAGTTGATTTTCTAATTAACTGTAATAATCAATGATTAACGCGATTGTATTGGTGTATTTATATCCTACAACTATACAATAAATTGCAACTGTTTCTAAACGTAACTAATTTGCAAGTGTAAGTGCTGTTCCAATCAAACCCCTTTAACAAACATAACGGTACCATTTAAATTCATACAAATAGAAATTCGTGTACGTTGTGTTGTTGATGTATTTAATTTGAAATAATTTTTAAAATATCTCAATTACAATTTACAAACGGGGTGCCTGTCACTTGTGTACAGCATAAACTCAATCTGCATATATCACACACTTAGTTAGTTGCACAGTAATGTACTTTTGTTTTTATATGAAAACATTTATTATGTGGCGAGCAATATAGACTAACGGACAATAATCAAAACAAAGTCGCAGTGTTATAAATTTGTTGGATTTGATGTTGTCCAGCTTAGTGACGTTCCAGTAACATAAACGCTGTAAACGAAAAATTCTTAACTCAAATTTAGGACAAACAAAATAAAATTGGAATTTATTTGAATTTATTAAAGATTTAAAAATTAATACAAGAGTGTTGAAAAAAAGAAATCCAATAAAAAAAAAAAAAACAATTAATTTCAATTGTGCTTTAAATAATTTAAGTTCATTAAAAATAAAAAAAGGTTAAAAGAATAAAAGAACAGGATGACTACAAGAATATTAGAGGATTCCCCCAATGCTCATATTAATAAAACGATTTTGAATCGTTATATGAATCTACCGTTACCGGATGACATCGTTCAAGCTACTTATGTCTGGATCGATGGTACTGGTGAGGGTTTACGTTGCAAAGATCGTACTCTCGATTTTATACCAAACAAACCAAGTGGTAAGTGCCATCAAGTCGGAAGCTTCATAAGGTTTGTATTACGGGTTATTATGGTGCATATATAAAAAACTAAAGCTAAATTATTGAGTTTATTTTTATTATTAACACAATAAAAATATTCGCCACATAATAAAATTAAACTGCTAATATGTATACCAAATATGAAATACTTTAGCAGACTCACAGATGGATAATCAGGAGACATTATTAAATGTATTTATTTTTAATTTATTTTGAAATTTCCTTTCTCTCTGTATATGAATAACAAAGTAATGGATATAAAAAGTATTTCTTTTTCCTTTTTCCACCTGATTACAATGAAAAGTCGCAGTTTTTCCGTACAATTGAATAAAATTTGTAAAACGGTAGTTGGCAGAATGCCTGTAAAAGCTAAATTAACATCACTTATACGACATGTATGCTTGAATGTGAGCACCAAACAGATGTTGTCTTTTCGCTGTTTGTACACTACGAGTATATTACTGTTAGCAATGCATTTGTTTACGGAAATTTACTACAGTTGACATATTTACAATACATACACACACAAACTTTATATAGATCGATTATATATTTCTTTGCGTGTTATCTCATGTTGTGTAGGTAGATAAAGAGAAAGTAGATGCAAAAGTTAAAATAAAAACAAAAGAAAAATATTAAACAATGAAAATCCATATATATAGTATTTGATAAAGTGTTGTAAATGTTTTTATACCCTTCACATAAGATGGGGGTATATTAAGTTTGTTATTCCGTTTGAAACACCCTACAAAGTATATATATTCTCGATCAGCGTCAAAAACTGAATTGATTTAGACATGTATGTCCGTGCGTCCGTCTGTTGTTGGCATTCTCATGGGCGTAAATTTTGAGATATTGAGCTGAAATTTTTTATAAGCACTTTCAGTTTTTGCATGCAGATTTTTACATTTAAAATGGGCAAAAGAGGTTAAGAGCCACGCCCACAATCGACAAAAATCTATTTATCTGCCATAAAAATTTTGCTATAAACTTGAAATTTGAAGGACATATTTATAGTTATTTCAACCATCGATATACCAAAAACGGGCATGGTCAGATAACAGACACGCCCACAATTTACAAATAACCATCTTCACCATAAATGTAGATTTGCTAGCTGATGCGTAATATATACACTAGTAGATAGCGTAATACATATATATTTGGCACGCTCACCGTTGTAAATGTGGATTTACTTCTCTTATATGTTATACTCCCCAGTTGTTAATCCTAAACGACACCTTTCATTCTACCGATCGATTCAGAATCATTTGATGACAATGATATTCGATTTAATCACCGATTGTTTGTACCTCCATGTACACTTCTAGTTTCTGCACACAGAGTGCTGTTTGAATTCGGCAAAATCGGTCTATAGCCACACCTACAACCGACAAAAATGTAGCTACAGACTTAAATTTTTAAATATCCCATTAAAGTTCATAACTATGCTAAAAACAAATTTAGTTTTTCAATTAACTTAACCATACTAACACGCTAAACTAATAATGATGGTAATGGAATCGAATGGAATGCAATATATTGTTGTTTTTTACGTGCAGATCTTCCCCTTTGGAATTATGACGGCAGCTCCACTTATCAAGCACAAGGTCACAATTCGGATATTTATTTATATCCGGTTGCCATATATAAAAATCCCTTTCGTGGTGGCAATCATATATTAGTGATGTGCGATACATATAAATCGGATGGCACACCCACTGAAAGTAATCATCGTATGACATGTTTGGAAGTAGTGAATAAATGTCTAGATGAGGAGCCGTGGTTTGGTATTGAACAAGAGTATACATTCCTTGATTATGATGGTCATCCGTTGGGCTGGCCTAAAAATGGTTTCCCCGGTCCCCAGGGCCCTTATTATTGCGGGGTAGGAGCAAATAAGGTGGGTTTAGCATGATATTAAAATAATTTTATCATCGCCATGACCTGTTAACGATTCACCAGGTATATGCTCGGGACATAGTTGATGCCCATTATAGAGCCTGCTTATATGCTGGTATTAAAATGTCTGGAACTAATGCTGAAGTAATGCCGGCTCAATGGGAATTTCAAGTGGGGCCTTGTTTGGGTATAAGCGTGGGAGATGATTTATGGATGGCTAGATTTATATTACATCGTATAGCTGAGGAATTTGGTGTAAGATTTGATTTTTATTTATTTATTTATTTATTTTTTTTTTGGAAATCCAGTAAAAAGAAACATTCTCTTAGATTATAGCAACATTAGATCCTAAACCCGTGTCAGGTAATTGGAATGGTGCCGGCGCTCATACAAATATTTCCACAAAAGCTATGCGCGAGGAGGGTGGCATAAAGTAAATTGGGATTAATATGCCGAAAAACAATCAATATTTTTAATAAATTCAACTTTTATAGGGAAATTGAAAACGCTGTAGGAAAATTAGCTAAAGTTCATGAGCGTCATATACGCGCATATGATCCTAAGCAGGGTAAAGATAATGAACGCCGTCTTACCGGACATCACGAGACAAGTAATATACATGACTTTAGTGCTGGAGTAGCCAATCGTGGCGCTTCTATACGTATACCACGGGGTGTTAACGATGATGGTAAAGGTTATTTTGAGGATCGTCGTCCCAGTTCCAATTGTGATCCTTATGCGGTAGTAGAAGCTGTACTACGAACTATTTGTCTCAATGAATAAACATGAAAGGTTGGAGGTCACCTCTGTTATTAAATTATTAATATATTATAGTTATATAATCATTGTTATAATTTTAAAGTATTAAATATTACATACTCTTTAATTGTGGAATTGGAATAAAAGCAATACATAATATTTATATATTAATTAATCATTTAAACATATTATATAAATAGTAGAAAGCATAGAAGTAGAATGTGCGAAATCATGGAGGATTTATTAAATTTTTTCGGATGCTCACAATTACCAATCGATTAAGTGATGTTCCATTTTATATTTAGAATTATTTTCCACAATTAAATTAATCATGCTCGATTATATGTCAATTTGCTATCGATTAATAATTGATGATAATTGGTGTTCTAGCTAAAGATCGCATTTGTTCAGATATTTCAATGAAATTTAGTACAGTTGTATTTTGACCTAAAGATGTTTGTGTATAACGATTGAAAATGGATCAATTAGCTCAATTTTTAGAACGCCTCTCCATTATACAGAAGTTTCTAAATGGTGACAATACGCAATTAATATATATTGCTTATTTGCTTGGCCAAAAGAGAAGACTTTATTCTTTCATCGCATCGCAAAGGGGAAGAGATTGTGGAACTGGAACCTGCATAAAAATAAGTATTTTTGATTAAATATTATCCAAAAAGTATAACATTGACAATGATTTAGCTGGGGCTTTTGTCTCTATTGAAAATTCAAACGTCTACCTCGTAGAAACGAAGCTTTTTAACAAGAGAAAAAAAAAAACTAAATTTGGTTTAAGCCTAATCTTAAATATCCTCAACCTTTGTAAACAAACGATGGGCGTAGCATGTACCTCATTACGCCTTTTTTAGTTTATACAATATATTGCATAACGTATTAACTAACAAGGTAAATTCGGTCCAGGTTTATTTCATAAATTCGATAAATTTTTTTTTTGGTAAATTGCAACAATGTCTAATATCCGAGCACGCCCACTTTTGTCAAATCGATGGATACTCTAATTATAAGAGTGTCTGTGATTGTAAGCATGACTCTAAACCGATTTAATCCATATATAGAAATGGTCAGTTTAATATCTCAAAATTTACGATGAACGTAACATAATTAAGAATAGAATTTTGTAGGGTCTGTAACGCCTCCTTCTGGGTAATGCAAACGGATTAATAAACTTCGTATACCTCAGTCTTAACTTTACGCTTATCATCTAAGGGAACTAATTATACCTACCGATGAATTTATAAAATCACCGTTTGAATCTTCTGCACTCCCATATAGAACATATATTAGAATAAAAATCACTTGATTTATAAACGAACATTTCTTTATTTGTATATTATTTTATTAAGTGTTGCGTGAAGAATATTTTGGAAGAGGTTTAGTTAACTACGCTACAATAAACGAATTTAAAAAAAATTATAAAATTTCAAGTTTTACTCGATAATTAATTAAAATAACATTTAGTTTTAATTAAAACTATTTCTGTAAAAAATGAAAAACATACAATTTTTTTTTTCTTTAAATTAGATAAAAAAATTTCGATTTTGGGCACAACGTAATTCTTTTGATAGGCGATGTAAATAAGTAATAAATAATTTTTTTATATATTATATATTAAATGGAATGTATGTGTAGATGTTTAAAATGATCTGTGCATGCGGTATTTATATTAAATGTAAATTGTATAAAATATTATTATTATTATTTTTTTTTTTTTGTTATCAATTTATTTATGTTCATATGTTTGTCTTCATCATTTAAGTGAGATGTTTTTATGTTTTTTAAATTTTTGGCTCATAATAATAACCGATATATTGTGTCATAGACAGAAAAAATAAAAACATATATTTAATTATTAATAAGTACTATTAGGCTATTAACACATAATTTAGTGTTGTGATGAAGCAGTGAACGCGCATGGTTTGTGCGTGGGGTTGTACTACAATATAAAAACAATATGAATACACAACATGTTTATTGCACAATATAGGTATTATTTTACCCTTCACATAAGATGGTTTGTCATTCCGTTTGCAACACCCAGAAGAAGACGTCATTGCCCCTTAAGTCGATCTAGTCATGTATTTTCTCTCTGTTGTTGGTCGTTAGAAGTAAGAAAACTAAATTTGTTATTCTAATGGTCGCAAATTATAAAATATTGAACTGAAATTTTGTACATACTCTTCTAGCGTGCAGATCGCTAATTAAAGTGGGTCAAAATAGGTCAAGAACTACACCCGTATGCAGGCAAAACTTTATTTATCTGGCACAATTATTGAGCTATGAAGTTGAATATATTTATAATTATACCATCCTTCGATGTGCTAAGAATAGGTGTAGTGGGATAACAGACACGCTCACAATTTACAAAAAACGATATTCCCCATAAAACTTCACTTGCAAGCTGATATGTACAATACACTATTAGGGGGCGGAATTTGGTACCTGCCACGCCCAAAATTTGTATGTTGAGGGTATTTGATATTTGGTCAAAGCCGAACTTAATTGGTTTATTTATAAAAATTAATATAAATTATTGGTTAAAAAAAAATAAAATGATATAAAAATGAAAAAAAAAAAAAAACGGATTAGAAAGTGAGAAAATTTTCTAAGAAATTTACTATTTTTTACTTATTTATAATTATATAGGGATCAAGGTACACATATGTTGACAACAACAGTACCTAGTGTAAAATAATATTTGAGTAGGGACTATAGTTCTGTTGCCACTTGGTTTTATCCACAGATTATCTTTGCTTTTTATAATGTTACAGTAATGATGGAAAATATAGAATGGAATAGGGTTTCCATGTGTCAATACATAAATTGTGTATAATTTTTAATGTATTTACCAACACATCTACAATAATTAGATAAAACTTTTGAAATACATGTTACCTCTGTGTTTTTTGTTTTCATATTCAATACTGTTATACAATATGTTAGTTAATATCGATTATGTTTTATTATCGTTTCTACATTTAATTTGGCAACCTTGTTGAAATTCGAAATATGTTTTGATTTCTTCGTTAAACATACGCATGCACATTTAGTTACAGTTATGGTATAATATTTATGTATATTTGAGACTAAACTTTTACTACCTTTTTCTTGATTAATATTAATGATGAATATTCAATAACACCACTGTATTAGTGTTTTGTATTTAATTAATTTTTAATTTTAAGAAGAAGAAAAACAACAACAACAAACATGCATTAAAGAATGACTCTTTATATTGAATGTTTGTGGTTGTTGTTGTTAGTCAAAAATATTTTTCTAAAATCTTTTTTTTTTACCACATTTAAGAATTTTAATTTTGTTGTTAGATTTCGTTAAAAAAAAATACATACATAAGTAACATTTGCTTTTATAAAGAAAATACAAAATAATAAATATATAAGTTAAAAATCTCTTAATAATTTAAGTTAATTAAATTTTAAAAAATTTGGACAAATACAACTGACAAGATATAAAAACTTTATAAAGTGTATACGTGTGCATATATAAATAACATGAATGACACTAACTCAGAGAGAGAGAGAGAGAGAGAATGAGCGTAGAATACAAAATTAGAGTAAAAAAAATAAGTAATACAAAAAAATTTAATTCGAATTAACTTAATATTTAAGACAATTCCATTCATGTTGATTTTTATACTGTACACATATTTCCAAAAATATTTAATTTAAAATCGAGTGTTTTTTGTTGGAAATGATTTTTTTTAAACAATTTTATCAAATAATTCAATTTCTATTTAACTAATATTTAATAATTAAAATTGTATTCTTTTAAAGGCTTTCTTTTTCTTTTAAATTTTAAATGAAATGTTGTAAAGACTGTTATTAAAAATGTATTTAAGAATAGATATTATGATGATGATAATTCGGCACTTTCTCGGCGCATGCTTATTAACTCACTGAAATCACTTTCAGCCGATTCAATCGATTGAATTGATGGTGTACGCAGTCTGTTGGAGGCGCTCAAATATTTACCACGACATTTAATAGCGGTCAACTGTAACATATTCATCAATTTAAAAATGATTTGTGCTTTTTAAATTATTAATTTCTATTTGTTTTTTACTAATACATGGTTTATATTAATTTATGTACGTAAGCATGCTTGATTATGAAATATATGTTTTTTTTTTTTTATTTAATGCAAATATTTCAGGCGTAGTGCTTATTTGGTTACGTAGTAAGCATATGTACAGAGTTTATGAGTTCTCCAAGTGAAAAAAGTACAGATTTTAATGTCAAAATTAAAACATGTAACTTTTTTCAATTTAGTGCTTAAAAATTATATAAAATTTTTGGTAATTTACAAACTGTGATGATTTTAAATAAGATAAAAACAAGGCAAAATGATACAGTCGGTTATACCGAACCACGTACCTTGCACCATTTAATTTTATGTTATGTCAGTAAACGCGAGATATTGTCATTGTTACAAGTCACAACATCGTTATATAGAAAAGGGTTCTGAATATGATTTGATCGGGTTTAAAATTTATTACATCAAAATAATTGCGATATTAAATATTATGAATTGTGAATGTTAGCCGCATAAAGACTTCCATTATAAAAGGACTTTATTATTAGAAGAGATTTTAAAAGTGGTTTAACTCGGTTTTTATATTTATAATAATGTTCTTTTTTGAGCTAAAACTAAATTTCATCCAAAGATCCCAAATAATTCCACCCATAACTTGGGCACAAATTTAAATGGACACATTTGCAGACAATGATTGGAGGAACGGTTTGCGAAGGCCCTACAGCTATAAATAGTTGTATAAATTATTCAGGGTTTAGCTTGGCATTTAATACTATAAATAAAGAACGATTAATAACTGCTGGTTTCTGTACGGAGGTGTGGGGAAAGAAGACGGCCCAGCTAAATCTTCTACACGGAACATAAATATCTTTTTGAAACGTTTATACAATTATTTTTTCTATATGGATCTTTATTGATAATTTTTGTATTTCAAGATGCTGAGCAATAAGTTATTTTGAATTCGTTAGTATAAGCAACCACAACAACAACACAACCATGCACTAATATTATTGAAAGATTATATTCCATTCCAGACTTTTATAAACGAAAAAAGATTAATTCAATAAAAAACTTCTCCACTAATCTATACGTTCTTCATTATTTACTATGGTTACAGATAGAAAAAAAAAAAAAAAACAAACAACATTAACAACAATTAATGACCTTATACAAGTTTAGCTTATCCATTTCCATGGTTCTGTATCGGGGCTTGTTATAGGCGTGGGATACTATAAAAAATTGTACATATATGGATATGTATGTATATATATATATATAGATATATGTACCAAAGTTTATAAAAAATATTTTAAAAAAAGAAAATTTACATGATGTAAATGAAAAAAAACAAAAAAAAAAATCGGAATTGTCCGAAATTAAGCAAAAAGCCAAAAATTTTAAGAACGACACTTAAGGTGCCTTATTAGTATGAGAGTGGTGGGTGTAAAAACAAAATTAAAAAATCATTAATGTAAAGGTGAGATCAAATCATATATAAAAAAATAAAAAAGAAACATAATAAGCATGTAAAGAACGCAAGAGAGATAAGTTATGTGAGAGGTAAGAAGAATTTCTTCAATATACCTCAGCTTTTAGATCGGCAATGCGATCTTGCAGATCACGCACTTTATCCGATTCATCCAAATTAGCACGCAATTCACCTTCAGCTAACATTTCTGAGTTCTGTAAAGAAAAAAATATAAAATAAATCTTTTCTTTTTTTTTTTTTCTATAAACTTTACAGCATGTTCTGAATCGCTTACCTTGGTTTCTAAGCGTGATATTTCCTGCTTCAATTCAGCCACCGTTTGCGATTGTTCGGTAAATTTTATTTTAACATTCATCAGTTCATCTTTCATGCGCGATTCCAAGTCGGAATATCTGAAAGAAAAACAAATAAAAAATTTATATTTAGCCTGGACCAAATCTTAAAACACAATCCATATCTATATAGAAATAGTGGGCGGGGTAGGTACATGATTACAGCGTCTAATTGATGTGTATTACACATCAAGTTGGAAGTCAGATTCTATGCGTGGGCGCGTGCTATTCGACCTCGCCTTTTTTTAGCAAAGCGATCTATTTCAATTTCATTGATAGTTTTTGTTAATCTGTAGGCGTGGCACTTGACCTATTTCACTCAATTTAAATAGAAACCAATGTACAGAAATTTTTGCTTAATATTTCAAAATTTACGACCGTGGCAGTTCCAAGAACGGGCAGACATGTTATATAAATAGATTCACTTTTTAAATATATATTTTGCTAGATCTCTAATGGTGCTTTCTGGGTGTTATAAACATTTTCAGTATACTCATAACATGCAGATTAATTGCTAACCTGTGTTGTTGCTCTCTAGCCTTATTGGCCATTTCCTTTTCTCTGGCCAAAGCTAACTCCAGCTCCTCTCTAAGTTTTTTACTTTCTTCATCTTGACGACGCAACTGATTAGTGGACACCTGCACTTGAGTCTCCAATTCCATCACTTTTAAACGCAACTCTTTCAGTTCGGTTAGTGTTTCCATTTCACGTATACGAGTTGTCATGAGTTCCTCTTCTAGCTTTTGTGCATGCTCATTCGATTTTGATGTATCAAAAAGATTTGTGAGTAATTTTTTTGGCGTTGAATCTACCGAATGTGTGCTATGATCGTTGCGCTGTTCCTGTAGTTGTCGTTGCCATTGTGTACTTAACTCTTGAACACGTTGTTTGAGATCTTTGAGAGAGAGGCTGGCTTCTGCCTCTCTTAATTTACTGGCGATTAGTTCATCTTGTAAATGAGCTACCGAATTGTCCGGAGTGGATTCTCTTAAGGTTTTCTTATCCTCCTCGAGTTCTTCAATTTTAGTCTTTAAATGACGTATTTGATCTTCACTTTCCGCTAAACTTTGACGCACTTTTACCAATTCTTCTAATAAGCAAGAGACCATTTCATCACGTTGCTTAAGAGCTTCCTCTTTCACACATAGTTCATCCAAAGAGGACTGCCGCGAATTATTCTAAACGAAAGTATTAAAAGTGGCTAAAATTACAATTTATACTTTTCTACATCACATATACGGTGCAATTGTATCAACAAAATAAACAATCTACAATTTTAATGAGAGTTTTACAAGACAAGCAGAATCATAATTAGAACAAGCGTCATTTTTGCAAAGAATTGTTATAGTAATTTGTTAATATATTTAAGCCATCAATTTTACAATCATGTAGTTTACAAAAAATTAAATGATTAAGCAAAAGCTTTACTTACGCTATCAATGGATACGTTCTGGTATATGTTGAGCAAGGTCAAGGCGGTTATAGTTGTTGATTCATTGATTGGCAAGTGTTTTTGTTTTTGTTTTTGTTTTTGTTTTTGTTTTTGTCATATTTTAGTGTAAATGATATAACAAGTGTTTTAAAGCACCTCAACCATAAAAATTGGTGACAATGTGGTTTACGTGTATGTATATATAAAATAGAATAAAAAATAAATAAACTTTAGCCACGTTCCATTTAATAAAATAGTTTTAGAGTGAATAGATACACATTAATTGAGTGAATAATACAGATGAGAAAAGTACGATGAATGTTGTGTTAATAAATATATAAAATAATGTGATCCGTTTAAGGTTAACTTACATTTTCTTGCAAACGTAAACTAAGACCGCGCACTTCTTCATTAGCATTCTCCAGTTGATGGGATACTTCCAAATACGAACGACGCAATTGCATTAATTCCGTTTGTATAGCGAAACTGTATAAAAAATTCAATTTTTAGTATTAAAATTTTTTAAAAAAAATTTATTTTATATTATTGTTGTTGTTGTAATAGATTTTATACCTAGTTTCCTCTTCTTCTGCCCGTGACACTTGACCACGTACCAAACGATCAGCCAATTCAGCCGATTCAGCTTCCAGCAAATCATTTCGTTGCTTCAATAAACGATTTTCACGTCGTAGACGACGCAACTCAACCATTTCTTCTTGTTCTTTCTTTTTTAAATCATGATATTCCTTTTCCATTTTCTTCATGCGCTTGGTATTGATTTTAATAGAATAGGCCATTTGGAAGAATCCTTCAGTATCGGATTCGACACGTTTGGGCAATTCCTTTTGGAAAAACTATTACAATAAAATTAATAATTAATACGCTGGCAATGATGTCCTGAGCTCCTTACTTTTAACATAGCCTCCATATCCAAACACAATAGAGTTTCTTTGCCCATTAGCAATAGAGCCAAAGCTACTTTAAATATAAATTCCATACCCTCACTTAGGAACACATCCATAATGCGACTGCTAATATTCAAGCTAAGCGAAGTCGTATACAATGTTAGGAACCAACTGGAAGCATACATGGTAGTTTGAAAAGCCTAAATGGAAAATGCATTCATTTAAAATAAAACGCATCAATTATATAAATGTTGTAGTCTCTGCCACCTGTTGCTGAAAATGTATGTGCATTTCGGGTATTTGCTCTTGCACCAGGCTCTCCAACTGGTACATGCATAAACCCAATTCCGACATTGATGGTTTGAACATGTCACGCATACGGTGTTGTTGCATAATTTGCACCAATACTGCAAACGTCTCCTCTTCGGGCATATGCATTAGCAACAGACCCACAATGAATCCAGAACCCTGGCAATAACCAACTTCACGATCGTGCAGGGAATAAGCCTTGATTACATTGAATAAAGCTTCCTGGCCGGGACCGTCTTTCTCTTTGAAAAAATCAACTTCCGGGTAAGTGCGTGCTATGTCGCGCCGAATTACTTTCTCACAGGCTGACGTTGCCTTAATATACTCGGCATATTGTTTTTTATCTGCCTCGTTGGCTCCGCACAATTGTTGCCAAACAATAGCTCTAAATATGAAAATAAAACATTTGAAACATTACTTTTAAAACTTGATACAATTTCAACATTAGAATTTGTTTGATGTTTAAATTGGATAGAATCGATCAATCTGCCTCAATCAGACAATAAACTAAGCGGAAATTCCGCCTAAATATTTATATATTAATTTATTCCGTGGAAGAGGCAGAAATTGACGGAGTTGACGAAAATCTTATCTATGCAGAATCCAACGTGGAATGTGATTCCTCCTGGTAGCCGTCAAACTTACATTTTGTAGTATTTTTATTTATTCGTACCTGAAATGATGCGGTATACCGCGCCTAACTAATTCTCTCACGCAAGGATTTTTACGTTTTAAAGCGCCATCCCAATCATTTAAAATTGTGGCCCAAGTGGTCCAAGTATCCTCCTCAGCCACTGATGCGTTGCCATCTTTAATTATAAATCAACATTTCTCTTCAAATAAAATAATAATAATGATAATAGGACGAGCGCCAATGCTGCGCTTGGCAATCATTTCAAAACTCACTTGAATTCAAACTAATTTGGCTGGTATCTGAATTTTTACGACTGTGCGTGGAATGCAGTGAATTTAATGATTTTGCATCACTTTCTATTAATTTATTTGCTGCCTCCAATTTAGCTAATAAATCCATTTCGGAAGTGGGTAAACTCTCTTCAGTCGCAGACTTTACATCCATTTTTTTATAGCGAGCACTGCCACAAGTACTGCTACTACTGCTGCTGCTGCTACAATTGCTAGTGATGCTCTTAATACTATTGTGGTTCTCTTGTGCCGTTGTTGAGATCGTGGTAAGGGTCATTGCCAGAGCTTGTTCACTACTAAAAAAAAAACAGTTTGTTGAGCGAATTTTGTGTATAACTTAAGCGCTTTAAAAAATATACCTTTTGCCAGAGACAATATTATATAAATAGAAAATCCAAACAGTAAAATAATTTCCGTTGGATGGTACGTATAGACTTTTTTTCAAATTTCAGTGTGGAAGCCTCAATTGTTTTAATAACATAATGGCTCAGCTATAAGAAAATTGAAAAGTGAAACTTTTATTTGTATTTATTTTAATAGGCATTTAAATAAAAAGCACTCTTGCGCCTCTTTTCAACCTTGACTTAGATATGTTTACTGTGTTGAATAACAAAAAAAAAAGTGTATTGCTTGTAAATAACTAAATAAATATCCTAGCAACAAATGTTATTTATAAATCAAACGTTCGCAACCAAATATTTAATTAACGTCAAACATAAGGGACTTACCTTAAAGGGTTTAACTTTTTCAATCGAAATAACCTTTCTAAGCATAGATTTGGGAATTACCATCAAAGTGGCAATGATGGACACCGTCAAACACGGTCTTTAAATTCTTCAATGGGTTTATTTTCAGTTCTGTTTAGACTAGGATTTATCTCAAATGTCTTTGGAAGGAAATGATACCGAAAAACAAATAAAACGAATGTAAAGCAAGTGAAAAAAATCTAAATTTGGCTTAGGACAAATCTTAAATACCCTTCACATCTACAATAGTGGGAGTGGCAGGTGATTACGCCTTCTAATAGTGTATGTATTACGGATGAGCTTGCAAAGTCGAATTTTTCATGGAGCATGGTTTTTTTGTGGACGTATCTGTTATCTGACCACGCCCTTTTTTGGCACATCAATGAATGGGATAACTATATATATGCAAATTTCAAATTCATAGATGAATTATTGTGGCAGATAAGCAGATTTTTGTTGTTTGTAGGCGTCTCACTTAACCGTTTTTGCTCATTTTAAATGGCAATCTGCGTACAACAAAACTACAAGTGTACAAAATTTTTTGCTTAATATCTTGAAATTTGCGATCGTGAGTATGCCAAAAACAGACAGATGCACGTACATGTCTAGATCGACTCAGTCAGTGTAGAATCTGTAACGTCTCCTTCTAGGTATTACAAACGGAATAACAAGCTTAGTATATCCCCAATCTTATGCAGAGAGTATAAAAAGAAATAATTTATTTTTGCATTATATTAATGTTTATTATCTACAATTTTGTGGGAGTTAGATAAGGCGTACTTTTAGAGAATTAATTTTTTTATAAAATAATCAAGTGATTGTTTATGGGTCATTCATAAAAAATAATAAAATAAATTTTCTTTTATTATATTATTATTATATCCACCATTCTAATGATAAGAATATTATTGTATATATGCAAACGTTTATTACACCCAGAAGGGGGCGTTCTGATGGTAGCCAAAGTTAAATAATTTTTACACGAGTAAACATTTTGTTATTTTGAATAAAATAAAATAATTTGCTTTTCTAACTTATTTTTTACACATGGATACACGGATATCACTAAATTTACTTAGATTTCGATGTTGATCAATACTGATCATACTTTATAAGGTTTTCCACAGACAGACATATATAGATAAGTTTAGTTTTTTATGCTAATTAAGATTATATATATATACTTTTTACTATCTCCGAGACTTTTTCTTGGGGTTTTGTAAACGATGTAGCAAAATTTCTATACCTTTACTAAGGTAGAGCGTATAAAAATTTGCACCTACTCACTTGATCGCTACTATATATTAGAAACAATTGAACAAACTAACAATTACAATAGTATGTTGGAAAAATTTCAAATTTGTAAACAACTCAAGAAACAACTAAATATTTAAATTATTTAAACAGTCAATATAAATATTAAGTGGAAAGGCAAATATGTATTTTTGCATCGGTATGTATGTATGTACTTATAACATGAGAATAACTGCGTTTTATTACTTTAGAAAACAATAAATAAAGCTGTAAAAACAGTTATAAGAGATGTCTCATTGAATGTAAGGTGGATTTTTTTCTTCTGCTGTAACATTTCGATTGTATTTAAAATTGTAAATTTCAAACTATGAAACATTAATTTTTAGTAATAACGAATCAAAAGCGAAAAATTTAACGCGCATGTACAAATTGAATTGTTAAGTGAATAATTTATTAATTCATGAGAAATACAGAATTATCATTAGAATTACAGAATAGAATTTTTCTATTATTTACACAATTTGTAATGACAACCCGACAGGTATCCATTTATCTGAAGCAATATTTGCATGGCCAAGCACCAAAAATTATTAAATAATACCTAACGGGAAACTCTCAATTAATATCGATTATTGTAGAAACATATAAAATACGAATACTTGTTTCATATATAAGACAAGTAGAAATATTGTTTTTGTCTTAAAACGAACCTTGGATACCCAACACCATTGCGTGATATATATATAAATTTTTAAATGCAACTAATTTTTTATATACTCTACTTAAAAAGGGGGTTTACTAAGTTTGTCATTCCGTTTGTTACACGCCGAAGCAGAGCACCAGAGGCTTTACAGAGTATATACTCGTATATTCTTGATCATCATTAAAAACTGAGTCGATATAGGCGTGTGTGTCTGTACACTTGTACACTTTTAGTTTCTGTACGCACATCGCTATTTAAAATGGGCTAATTGAGCTATTAAGTTGAAAATTGGTCAAGAGCCACGCCCACAATCGACAAAAATTTATATATCTGCCATAAAAATAGATGAATTTGAAATTTGGTATACATATCAATAATTAGTCCATCCACTGATGTGCCAAAAATGGGCATGGTCGCATAACAAACACGCCCACAATGTACAAAAAACCATTCTTAGCATAAAACTCGTTTGAATCTACATGTGGAGGGTGCTTACGATTTGGCCTAAGCCTAAATTAAGTTTTCCAATTTGTTATCTTACAATTCGTGTGTGAATATGACTTGATAAGAAAAACAAGTAGAAAACTAAATTTGGTTCGCTAAATCACAAATGCCATCCACATCTATTTACAAGCAGAGGCGTAGCAAGAAAACGATAATGTTTCTACTAGTGTATGTATTACATATCAACTTGGAAGTTGAAGCAATCCATTGACATGAACGATATCTGTACTAAATTTTAGTTCAATATCTTAATTTGATCGATTGTGAGTTTGTGACATATTACAGACAAAACAACATTTTTTATGAAGGGTATAAACCTCAGCTGACAAAAGTTCACTTCACTTTACTTGCCTGTTAAAAAATAATGACTTTAATCAAATATTAGAAAGTAATGTATCATGTTTTTAATATCTGAAACAACAAAAACAACAAAAACAACAATAACAACAACACCTTGTTTAGCAACAGAGAAAACATGAGAGAGAGAATTACCGTTATATGAAAAAAAAAAAACTCATTCAATACTTGAAGTATGCAACGAAACGATAAGTTTGCTTTGATCCAAAGTGCCGCCCTTATTATACGACTCCACCTATTTTTAGTGACAGATTATTCCATTACATTAAAGCATGGAATTTGACCGATTTGGCTACATTTTAATAAATTTCAGCTCAAAATCTCAAAGTGTACGACTTTGAATATTCCAATAAAGGCAGACACGACTAGATTTATTTAGACTTTAATCACTTAGTTTAATCAAGAATATATATATAGACTTTGTGGTTTTTGACGTTTCCTCCTGGAAACTACAAGCGGAAGACCAAACTTGCTGTGAAGAGTATAAAGACTAAATAAAACAAAACATGAAAATTACTGACCAAAATGGAAAACGTTTATGTTTGATCCTAACATGCGAATCAAGTTAAATTATTCATTTCAAATAGTATAATATCTGTAATTAAACATGAAAGGTAACCAACTGGTGTAGTTAAAATTTTTTAAAAATTCGTTGAATATCTTGGATTTATTAAATTTATATAAGAATGGATACTTCATGTACTGGCCCAGAATCTCTCTCTGGTAATTGTAAACACACACACACACAATGATGAACTAATATAAACATTCTCACCACTAAAGAGTGGAGTGTATGTAAACTTTTTTTCCAAGTTACTCAAAGTAAAGATTGAGAAATAGCAGAGACAGAGAGAAGAGATCTTTTTGCTTGATATTTATGAAAAAATATGAGCAAAGCGGAATTGTGAGAACAATAGTACTTGTTTTATTTTTCCACAAAAAATACTCACATTTATTAGATTTGGTTTTACAAACAACTGGTCAGTAATTGTAGATGAGTGACGGAACGGATACATGTTTAGAGATAAAAGAAATTGTGTAATTATCTGTGGTATTGTGTACAACAAATATATTAAAGTTATAATAACACGCCAATAAATCCTCTGAATAACTCGCAATATGAAACAATTGCTAAATTATTTAGTACTTAACAGTCGATGAAGTGAGTTTAACACATAAATGTGCATGTAAAGATTGTGCTCTTAGAAGTCTATTAATTTTTTTACAATATTATGGCCAGTTTCAGCTCTTTGTGAAATATTATTTTTTTCAAAATAATCGATCTATTGTTAGATTTTTCAGTTTTCACATTATTAGAGGAGAACTCGCAGTGAATATTAACGAGGTAAGCTGGCTATACAACTTGAATGAAAGAATAATTTTTTTTCACCTTCCATTATTTATTCCACAGTCATGTCTAACATTGAAAGCCAAAAAAATGTCAACTCTTGTGTCAGTCACAATAATTATAATAGTGGATTATACGTTCCACCAATGGCAGCGTCATCATCAAGTATTAAACTCACTAACGAAGCCATAACGTTAGCGGAAAGCTTCTTTATTGATAATAATGGCAGACGGAAACGTAATCTTAAAATAGAAGTTCAATTAAATGCTCATGGTATTTATATGCAAGGAGAATCAATTGAACAGAAACAAATCACTAAGGAATGGATACATATTGAAGATATTGTGGGTAGTAGTTGTAGTTCTTGTTTGCTGAAATCATCACGCAGAATACTAAAATCCTGTAAAAATCTGAATGTATTGAACGAGGAACAGTCCTTGAATATATCATCAAGTGCTAGTGAAGACAGAGATGTCAGCGCTTATTTATATATTTATGCATACGTACGTCAAGAAAGACCATTACGCCGCCTCAGAACCGTTCGTCTATTACGATTTGGTTCATTTAGTTGTTACGAAGACAACTTAAAGTGTGCCGAACGCTGGCATCAAGCTATCAAAGTGAATAAACAACTTTCTGTTGGTATGCTGGAGGGTAAACGGAAACCTTTACTTATATTATTAAACCCTAAATCGGGCTCGGGCAAGGGCCGCAGGATGTTTCAAAAACATATAGTTCCTGTTTTAGAAGAGGCTGAAATACCCTACGAATTAATAATAACATCCTATGCTAATTACGCTCGCGAATTGATTCAACAAAACGAAAATCTAAAGCAAAGTTACGGCGGTATAGTGGTGGCTTCAGGAGATGGCCTTTTCCACGAAGTGCTTAACGGCCTAATGGGGCACAAACAATGGCGCAATTTAACCCGTTGTATGCCACTAGGCGTTATACCATGCGGTTCGGGAAATGGTTTAGCAAAAACCATTGCCCACCACTACGGTGAGCCATATGAATCGAATCCCATTCTAAATTCCACTTTGGCCTGTGTGTCGGGTAAAACAGATCTACTTGATATAATGCGTGTGGAATTGGCTAAAAGTGATAAGGCACTCTATTCCTTCCTCTCAATCGGTTGGGGCTTAATTGCAGATATTGATATAGAAAGTGAAATATTGCGTTCTTTCGGTTCTCAGAGATTTACATTGTGGTCCGTACATCGCTTAATGCATTTAAGAATCTATAAAGGTAAACTGTCTTATCTGCCTTGGTGTCCACAGGGAATGGAAGCTGTACCAAATCTAGTTGATGTTTTAGCATCAAATAATGAAACTACAGGAACTTCCCACTACATTCAAGAAGATGACGATAATTTATTTTATGACGTTATGCTGGATGATGACGATCAATCATCATACAAATCCAATAAAGACAGTTGGCAATCACGCAGAACTGCTTATTATTCTCTAGCAGGTCAAAGTATACGGTCGCAACGTAGTATACCGGTTAGAAAATATGATGGCGCCAGTGAAAATGTGGACGTAACATCTTGGTCTTTTCTACCTCCATTGAACTCACCCGTACCTGATACTTGGCACTCAGAACAAGGAGAATACATAATGGTTCATGCTGCCTGCACTACACACTTAAGTGCTGATTGTTTCTTTGCACCTGATTCCAAACTTAATGATGGCATCATCTATTTAATAATCATAAGAGCCGGTATAGCTCGTTATCAGTTGTTGAATTTCCTGTTAAATGTCAGTTCCGGTACACATTTGTCAGTTTCTTCTACACAACATATAGAAGTGGTGCCAGTAACAGCTTTCCGTTTGGAACCCCAAGACACTGACGGTATTATTGCGGTTGATGGTGAACGTGTACAATATGGAACATTACAAGCCGAAGTATTACCCGGTTTGGTTCAAGTGATGGTACCAAATGTGCCGCCGCCCTCTACTACTGGTACTACTCATAAAAATATATAGCTTTTAAAGTCTTGTTTGTACATTTGTTGGTAGTATTTTACTATGTATAGTTAGAGATGATTAACATCCATTTATTTGATAATTTTTGTGTATATTTTTAAAGCTGTTAACTATCAATTAATTACTGACTTTAAGTTACAATAAGTTATGTGATAAGATTACTCAATAAACTGTTTAATGTAGGGTATGAAATGATCGAACTTGGTTGATTATAACATTTTCACTTGTTTCTATTTAATTGTTCCAAACAAATCCGTTTGATTGGCCTGATGTATTGTACTTGTATTAATATAAAATAAGAATTATACATGCTTACTTTATATTAGGTGTAATTAATGTAGACACCCTACAATCACATATTCTTTGAACCCGTATTGTATTCATCTACTATATAACTTGCACTTCTCTCAATCATAAATGTTTTTAATTGTTATAAAATTTACATGGATTAAATATTTAACACAAAAATATGTTAATTATTAAAAAATTGTGCAAGGAAGGCCTGGCCAACCTTAAGTGACTCTCGAGCGCTTTAAATATTTGTTTCAAAAGCTTTGCTTCTAGTTGTATTATTGCAAAAACTGTTAATAAATACTGTACATAAAGGAATTAAAAAAAAAAACTGATACGCACGAACGGATTTATTATTATTTCTCTTTAAAATATAATTAAACGCACGAACAATACGAAGAATATTATTTCTTGAAAATTCTTATATCACTTATAAAATATGAGGCGTTGTATTTAATACATTAAAAACTTTTTGAATAAGTTGTCGTGAAATTTATCTGGAGGTCCATGAGTCCGTTTTTAGAACGTTAAAAGTTGCAAAACTTGAAAAATTGTAGTTTTTTTTTTTTTTGGTATTTTTAGATTCTTTACGCAGATTTCTTTTTAAATTGGGCAAAATCGGTTTAACGGCACCCCCACAATTAATAATATACCAGCCAGAATAATTATATATAGAACAAAAATATAAATTGATCCTAAAAGAATGTTATAATAATTCAATTACATATAAAACGTATACATCCCACACAATAAGACACTTGCTCTGTCATTTATTTTCTAGTTTATTGGAAGCTTGAGTACTTTTAAATTTTTTGTATAGGTAAGATGGGGGTTGTATACTAAGTTTGTTCTTCCGTTTGCAACACTTAGAAAGAGGCGCCAGATACCCTACAAAGTATATATATTCTTGATCAGCATTAAAAACTGTTAAATTTAATTTTTTTAAATCAATTTTCATAGTTTTATATAATACAAATTTTCTTTTAAAGAAAAAATTTCTTCTTTAGTTGGTATAAAAGTTTTTCATTGAGTTAAACGTTTTCTTTCCCTTTTAAAATTTATGCCAATATTACCAAAAGATAACAACGAAACGCAAGATGCTGTTCAAAATCAACAACAATCTTCGTCTTCAGCAGCATCAATTGTTGAAGCAGAAGTTTCGAGCTTACGAACACCGAAAATACCATCTTTTTGGAAAGAAAAACCTGAAGTATGATTTATTCAGGTAGAAGCAAGCTTCCGTTTATGTGGGATTACCCAAGATTCAACCAATTTTATATTTAGTAAAAGATTAAAACTAGACTTGTAAGCTGATACATTGTACATACACTATTAGAGGGCGTAATCACATACCTGTCATGCCCACTATTGTAGATGTGAAGGGTATTTAAAATTTGACCCAAGCCAAACTTAGTTTTCTCACTTGCTTTTATTTGTTGTTGTTTTTATAAAGCAACTAATATGTGCAAGAAGTTTTTATATATAAACGGTGAATAATAAACCGGTTTTCTAAGCCATCATAAATATTGTTTAGTTAAAAATAATTTAACACAGTCATCCAAGGATAATGTAGTGGTGTTAGTGACGGTAGACTGTCTCTATGTTTGTATAAATACATATTTGTGATTGGGTACACATGGCTGTATGAAAATGTGAATACAATGGACAGCGGCAATGCGGCAGCTATAACGGCAGGCGCTTTCCAGTCTGATTCATTCATAAGTTTAAGAGTGAATTAATTTAGTTAATATTTTATATATATATACACACCCACAGTACTTAGACTAATATGCTGAATTATGTGTGCTATGCTACGATGTACAAAAATTTTATAAATGTGTTTATAAGAATATATTATATATGCAACGGTAAATTTTTGAAATGTAAACTTGAAAGCACTATCAACATAAGCCTTGATTATTAATGCTTTCAATTAAATAAAATCATGTTCAATGTGAAGAACTTGGAGAAATGTTGTTGTTGTTGCTGTACATGTAGATGAGGAGGGTATATAAGATTTGGCCAAACTGTTTTTTCTTTCTAACCAGACACTACACAGTTAAATATAAGTACATTATATATACATATAAAATATATGTATATGTACTGTTATGTAAAGTCATCACTATCGAAAAACAGCGCTTTTATTTTCATCCCAAGGCATCAGGACTTATAGTAAACGTACAGAATGCAACATTACTACTAAAGGCATCCACAAAACAGTCGTTACTTATGGTTTAAATATTTATGTGGTATACATAGATTTCTTATGTACATATATTATATATTTATAACTAAATCTACAGGAGTAAAATACTCTTAGCTTTCTTTGGCTGCTAACAACCATATTTTTCATTTTAGATGCTGGGATGTTTTGCTATCTTTAGGGTTCCCAACTGTATATTATAACATTCATACATTTTTTCTCAACTCTTTCTCTCTTACCTACTCAACTCGTTTCGTTGCCAGAGTGAGCACCAAAAATAAAAGTCAAAAAACACAAAGAACAAGTAAGAATATTAAATTTCTTTTAAGTCAAATCTTAAATACCGTTCACATTTATATATAAAATGTGGGCGGCGGCAGGTACGTAATTATGTATTAAAAATGTATGTAATATAGATAATTTTTTTTGTTGGAGTTTTCACAAAAAATATTTTTTGTAAATTGTGGGCGTGTCTGCTATTTGATCCCGTCAATTTTAGATACATGGTTGGGGTAATAATAAATAGTTGTGTCAGGCGTCAGACGTTCAAGGGGAAGTTTTAGTGGGTGAACGACCCTTCAACAACAAAAATTGACGCTGATCAAAAACATTTCATAGAATCTCTGCCGCTTTCTTCTGGGTGCTGCAAACGGTATAATAAGCCTAGTACGCCAACTATCTTATGTGAAGGGCATAAAACTACTACGAAGGGTATAAAAAGTTGAAACATGTATAATCGTGTTGCCGTCAAGTTGATTGTTGTTAGTGTTTTTTTGTGTACTTATCAGCCTTACATAGTTTCTTTCATTATATTTTGCACTTTTACAGGAGGTGGAAGAAGAAAATATTCAATTTTAGTTTTACACTCTCTTTACTTTAGCTCACTGACATTATTTTATGGGATTTTCATGTTTGATAATTAATAAATTTTTTAAATCGATTACGGCGATTTCTAATAAAATATGGCCACCTGCCCCATCATGATTATATTATACGCTCCACATAAGATGGGGGGCATATATAACGGCATAAATTGTTTATAAACCTAACTAACGAATAACTATTTTCCCAAACGAGAGAATTCATAACGAATTTTTTGTTTTTAATTTTTATACCCTCCACCTTCGTGAAGTTTGCTATTTCACGACTTTTTGAAAAACCTGAAAAAATGAATCGACCTAAACATGATCGTCTGAGCGGCGCTCGTCTCTTTTGCTGGCACACTCACGGACGCAATTTTTAACATATTGAACTGAAATGTTTAATTTCTAGTTCCAAATCGCTATTTAAATTCGGTTGAGAAACATGCCCACAATCGACAAAAAATACATATTTATTACCCACAAAAATTGACTTCTTTCATGGATATATCAAAAATAAACACAATCGGATAAAGAAAAACGCTCAAAATTTTAAAAAAAAAATTAAATTCATAAAGAACGCAATGAGAAAGTGAAGGGTGTTTACTTTGATCAAAGCCAAATATATTTTTTACATGTTTTTTTTCTCAATTCTTTCGTTTGCTTATAATTATTTATAAAAAGTAAATGTCGGTTTGGTTTTGTTATTTTGTTAATAAACTTGTTATTCCATTAGTCATAATTCAAAACATTGCGGTTAGGAGTAGATTTGCTTCTTCAAAACTTTGCCAATCATCAGAAATCATCTTCTTGAACTAAAGAAAGTGTAATTTCGTAAAAAACTCATTCATCTTGAGTACATTAACATAATTTCTTTGTTTCTTTAACATACTTACATATATATACGCATTGAATTAATGTACAATCTCATGCACAAGTATTTGTGCAATAGATTGTACTCTCTTCTAATCTGTTTCTCTCATATGCCTCATATGTGGCCTTACATTAATAATAACTCTCGGTTAATATTATTATGGTTTATGGGTGGTTATGAAAGTGATTCAACTTCTAATCATATTTACGCCCCCACAATGTATAACAACAACTAAAGCACTCCACACACAAACAATTGTCATATTTTGCTTAAGCGGATGGCAAATATTATAATATAATTAAACTATATAATATTGAAAAAACAAACAAAAACCAAGGAAGGGAGTCAAAGAAGGCACCAAGATTCAATTTTTCAAAACTTTTCCATACTCCACATAAACATTAATGAAATTTCTTGTAAAAAGCTCGTACAATATCCAGTGCTGTGTTCAAGTGCTCCAAAGCAAAGTATTCTCACCCATCACTCACACTACACTTACAAAAGAAACCAAACCAAAAAAGAAAAAAAAAAACAACAAAAACACTTTCCATCCATATAGATTAAACATACAAACATTTGAATAAAATGAAGAATTTTTTTTTTAACTTTGTTGTTAATTGCTCTAATTGTTGCAGCTGTTGTTGTTGCATACATAACTGCTTAAAAGCATTTGTGCTATAAAATTGTGTAGTGTTGGTTTTCTCTTATCAGTAATTACGCCCACGTGAGTGTATATTTAAAAATATCTAAAATACACCAAACACACGTACTTCTAACCAAAAAAAAAAACGTTGTTTTCAATAATTATTAATTACATTAATTGCTTCTTATGATTTTTGTCGAAAACTTTTATTACAATTATTATATATTCAAAGAAAAAATTCAGCTGAAAAAAAAATTATTTTCCAATTACGAATGATTATAATTAAGAAGAGTAAATTTGCTTTAACCGGCAAAGACTAGGTTAGGTTAGGTTGATCGGGTGTGCGCCAAAGAAAATGGCGCTTCACTTAGGCCTATTGTGCTACCCCTAGAAAAACATAACGCATTAGAAAGGTCATCTCGAGAAGGCTATATACCGTTTGAAGTCAAAGATCTTAGCATTTGCTAGTGACCCTAAAGCCTCCAGGAATCTGACTTCAAGGGCTTTGTGTCGTTTTTCCTGTAGAGCCGCGCATTCACACAGCAAATGCTCCACAGTTTCAAGATCTTTTTCATCTCTGCAGCTTCTACAGAAATCATTATACGGAGTGCCATACCTGCTAGCCATATGACCCTGTTAGGACCCCAGAAGTCGATTTTTTGTTTAGACTTAATAGGTTCTTAGTTCGTTTACGATTTAGCCGAGGCCAGAGAGTTCGAGATATGTAACAGCTACTGTTTGTCCATCTCACCACATCCCTATCCAGTCGGCCGATCATTTTCGAGAGGGGCATCCGCACCTCCAATCTCTCGCTTATATCCTGCCTTCCCGCCACGATTCTTAAACATTCATCAACCGAGTTTTAAAACTAATAAAATAAATATCATTGATTTTGAAAAAAGTATTCCGAATGGATTAAAAATGAGCTTATTTTAGAGTACGATCGAAAGAATTTCATTACAGGTAGGCGTCTGCACCAACTTCAAAGTAGACTCACAATGTACAACCTTAAGTGGATCTTTCATTAGCTAATTCTACCTCAGTTTTCACAGTAATTACTTTAAAGAATTAGGTCAAATTACAGTTATATTTAGAATATGCTAATTATGTTATACTTTTAACAACCCACCCAAAAGTTCCTTTACATTATACTTATAAAAATTCTAGTTACTTCTAATATAAAACATTAATCCAAACGATTATCGTAAAAACCTAGGCTGGGCATTTTCTATTTACATTTATATGAGTGAGTGGACGGTTTCAACCTTAAATTTTTTTTTTTTCATTACACGTTAACTAAATTTATCACAAAAGTAGACTTTTCAACTGTTAATGTTTAATTTTCTATTTTAATAAAACTAAAATGAATCGAAGTCTTCTTTTTATTTAAAAAACTTAAAAACCTTCATTTAACAAAAAGTTAAAGGGTCGAATCTACTGGGTATGCACAAATTTTCCCTACATTTACCATAACTACGACATAATGGAAAGAAGATGGTTGTACACTATTAAATTATTTTACTTTGAAAATGCTTTTGTGTCATGCACATATAATGGAAATTTACTTTCATTAAAGTAGATAATTTGTTTTCACACAGTGCTCGTATAGTCAACAAACTACACGATGTAAAGTCTTCTACACAATTTTAGTTTTTTTTTTTTTTTAATTTCTCTAACTTAATATTTATTAAAATATACCAAGTTTGTTATCCCATAGGAGACTGCAAAGGCGCCTTAATTATATGGATTCGTTTATATTATCTGTATGGAAGTCTCTTTGGACTTGATATTATAACATTTTGCATATCCGAAAAGGAGTGCCAGGCACCTCTTCCCCCTCATGTATGTGTCTGAATAGAAATATTTTTGAATTTTCAAAACACATATCATAGCGTTCTCAATAAACGAACTCTTACTATGCATGTGTTACTAGTTTCTTATTATTGGCCCATTAACTTATATTTGTTGCACCTCACATTTATAGCTAAATTTTCACAAGATGTCTGCAAGTATATGAAAGAAAAAAACAAACAAAATGGGAAAACTGAATTTGGCTCATGAGAAATCCTAAATACCCTTCACTTCTCTATATTTACCGTAATTTATTTTTGAGCTTTTGCATCAAATGTGATTTTTTTCTAAGTTGTAGGCATGTCTCTTGCTCGCGTTGTCTGCAATGAATGCTCTAAATATAAACAGACAGACAGACAGACAGACAGACAGGCGGACATTAATTCATATTTCGATGTTGATCAAAAATCTATATACTTTATAGATATAATAGAATGACAAACTTAGCATATACCCTCACCTTATGCTAAGCCATATGTTTACTACATACACACGAACACTTGGTACATTTTAATGCATATATTTTCTTACATTATCTGCACATTTTACATTTTTTAAATGCTCAAATGAACATGTTAAATATAATGAAAATATATACCGCTACATCATTAACAACATCAACAATAGAGGCATTTAATTACAACAATTTTGTACTTCCCATATTATATAATCATATAACGGTTACCCTAGTCCAACATCTGTACAACTTTACATTTTTACAAATGTTTATGATTATGTGTTATTTTGTTATTGTCTCTTTGTTATTGTTTATTGTATGTATGGTTAAAAAAGAGAGAATATTTGAACAATGATTCAGTGTTTTTCCTTTATTTAGCATTAAGATAGTGGTGTGTATGCAATTACTACTGACATTATTTTCAAATTTAAGTTGTAAAATAATTTAATCAAACATGAAAGTTACTCTTCTTCTGTTGTGAATATGATAAGTACTCAGACTGTTATACTTAACTAATTGCTGTTAATCTTGAATTGGTTTGTTTATAAAAACCTACGTAGAACAATACCTGAAATAACCACCAAAGTTTTTTAACGATAACAACTGAATTTTTTTTTTTAATTTAATTAAAAGATGGATAAATATAAAGAAGCTACTAAATTAAAATATCAAATCACCAACACAGATAATGGTGACAAAACATGCAAATTGTAGGCGAGCACAATACTGACAGGTATACAATAACATAATAAAGAGCTACACAACAAAACAAACCCCATGAGGTTGATGAAAAATAGATAAACAAATTTACATTCCCAACAGGAGTTTGCAACCTTCGCTAACAACAACAACAACAACAACAACAACAAATATAAAATATTTTTTATATTTACATATAAACTGTTAAATAATTTTTTGTTAACATTAGAGATAGATAAAGATTTTAGATTAGCGTAAAATTAAACTACAAAAATGGGTATCGTACCCAATTGATATCAAATAAATTATACCAAATTTTTATTTTTTGTGTAATATAGCTTATCGTGACAGAAATGGATGCTCTAATCAAAAATATATATTCATTATAAGACCTAGAATAAGATAAATTTAGCCCAACCAATAAGTCGTTAAGGATGGGGTTCGCAAAGCGGCATCAGAATCCCCAAAAAGTATGTATATTTTAAGCCATGTATGTTCATGTAAGAGGTTATGCCTTTTGTGGACAGGGTTGATGGCGCAACATTTGATATATTGAGCTGAACTATATTGATTTATGTAGACATTCCTAGTTCATCTTAGTCCCATTTTTAAATGAACAAAAATGGTCATAAAAACAGAGTTACAAGATATAAATATAAATAGTACATAAATTTATTTATTAAAAACATACTCTATTTACCAAAAAAACCGTACCCTGGTACAAAATGTGTCGTTGGGGTGAAATGATAAAAATTGCTACACCTTGCTTGGCAGGTATCTCAGATTTGGTCTTGGTCGAATACTTTACTCTTTTTACCTGTTATAGAGTTCAGTTTTACTACAAGTCTTAAGAAAACAACACATTATGTGGTAATGCATTGTAGAAAAAGGCAACTTTTCCATCGAAAATCGTAATTAATCCGAATTATATACCAGCTAATAAAATTATGGTTTTGATGAATATAAAAAAAAAAAAAATGAAAGTTTCACTGCTATTTATCTACCTCACTTTTTTAACCATGTAAATATGTATACATTTACACATATTACTTATTTGCTGGTGCCAGCCACACTCTCATAGCAGAATTGTATTGTAGATGCAGAGCAAACACACAAATTGGTATTCATGTGTTGGTGTAATTTTTTAATGTTGGATACTTGTCAAACAAAAAAACTATTAACTATTTGATGTTATATTTTTATAGAAAATTTATTTCAAACAATTATATGTTATTATAAATTCTTGTTATTTATCACAAAACACTCTAAACTTTAGGTTTTTGCCTTTTATTTTATATATATATATACGTTTAAATGAGAGCTCACCTAATTTACACACATACAATTATTTGGTTTTTTACGGTTAACCTTTTTTTCACTAACTTTAAACACAAAAAACCTTTCATTACACAACGAAAACATAGCACTTTTTTTTAGAAAACATCACATTCAAGTGAATTCTTTGTTTGAGAATATTATAACTGGATTTTTTATTAGAATAATAAGCAATTTTCTTACTCAGTTGTCTAATTAGTTTTACACACACTCAGATTACAAAACACACAACGACTACTTTGAACGGTTATTACCAACTGATACACTACGAACTGATAATTGATGGCAAAACACATTAAAAGATATCGCGTTACATATAACACAGAGGTACAGATTGGAAAAAAAATTCATAAGAAGAAGAATGAAGATAACATATAAGGGGTTATTATTTAATTTAAGTAAGAGAAAGTAATAATACCAATTGTATATAGAAAAAGTGTGTTCAATAGAAATGGAAATAAGAATTTAACAATTTTATACTAAAAATCATTATAGGAACATAGAAAAATATTCAACGAGCGATATTAGTTTTAGGAAATACCTCTTCTTCTTCACTTTTCATTCTCTCTATTCCTATACGAACAAAAACATAAAACAAACTAAGCGATAACTACAGCACTCACAGGCGTGCATTCAGCAAACATTTTCAAAGAAATTTTAAATAATTAATATTCTGTAAAAATGTCTGATACTGGAAAAAATATACCCGAAGGTTGGGAAGTACGCACCAGCCGTTCCACTGGTAAATAATTGAACTCAGTTAAGAAAAAATAATATTCAGCGCTGCACATGATATATGCTTTATGATAATTGAGGAAATTGTTATTGATTTTTTATTTGTGTATTTTTGTGGAAAGGTCTCACCTATTACCTGAATATTTATACTAAGGAGTCGCAATGGGACTTACCAACAGAGCCGGCTAAAAAGGAAATTTCCACCAGTGGTCCCAGCGAGGTGCGGTGCTCACATTTATTGGTAAAACACAAAGGTAGTCGGCGTCCTAGTTCTTGGCGGGAGGAGAACATAACACGTACTAAAGAGGAAGCTCGTCAAATATTGGAAGATTATCGCAAACAAATTGAAAATAATGAGACCACTTTGGAGGATTTGGCTCAGAAGTACAGTGACTGCAGTTCTGCTAAAAGGGGGGGTGATTTGGGAATGTTTGGACGTGGTCAAATGCAAAAGCCATTCGAGGAGGCAGCATTTAATTTAAAAGTGGGACAATTATCTAAAATAGTGGACACAGATTCCGGACTGCACATTATACTGCGCACAGAGTAAATAAAGTCAATAATTTAACAATTATCCAGATGAGTCTGGACATAGCAGAGCGTTTACCGCTTAAAATTGAAAACCAAATCGCATTTATAATATTCTTTATTAAATGTTTACTCTTTTTTGTGTATTCGTGTATAAGATAAAAGTATTTTCATCATCTTTTATTCAGTTTATTTTTTTCTATTAAAAAGCAAAAATTATATTTATTATATAATACACTCTAAAAGAGTTTTTTTTCCAATAATTTGGCTCCATTAAAGTTTTGCTCTTTCAGAATTCCATGAAGGGGTTCAATCTTTGTCTTGAGTTGCTTCTTTGTTTCTTCCGTATTGTTTTCCACCACATTTAAAAGTATAAAACATGCTCTATTTATGATTAACCATTTTTGAAGAGTTTCAACAGTTAATTCCTCTACCAATAGAGAGCCAAAAGTTACATTATCTGAGCGTTCTGTATCATGTTTAATAATTTTCTTCAGCGCAATATGTAGACCGGCCTCTTCAATGCCCAAAACAGTTTCTACGTCCTCCTAACACATTATACAAAAACAATATATAAATATTTGATCATAGGGTTTCCATTTTAAATCACCTCTTCTTGTGCGTTATTCTCTTTTCCTGTATCAGTTTTCTCTTGAATTTTAAATTCTTCTTCATGATTGAGTTTGCGTTGTTTTATACGTTGCTTAGTAGCTTTTGCTATAATTTGTTCAACATCTTGCACTTTATTAACATTCTTATCTTTGGTTTCGGACGCTACAGTAACGTCCCAGAAGGGATTGACTATGACCTTAATCAACGCTACAGCGACTTTTTCAAAGTTAAGAGAGTTCACTAGAATCGTAGAAATTGTATTACATCATTATTTGTTGAAATTTTTCAGTTACTTACGCCTCTTTAGAATCTCTTTCGTCACAAGAGCAATGTGCTTATCAGATAGCCACAAAGTGGGACAATTTATTATTACGGAAGCTAGAGGTTCTTCGATTTGTTCGAATATTTCTTTTCTTCTAGCGTCTTTATCTTTTTTGCCATATTTTAATCCCTCCTCAATTGTGGCAATGAATGTGGGATGAAAGCAATTGGTGTCGCCCGGAGAAACCAACCACTCTATAACGCGTCTCCCCCATTGATTTGTTAAAAGAGTTTCTAAATGTGGATGGATAGTATCGTAAAGTGCCTTTTTCGTGGCTTTCGTATCATCTAAAGCATTAAGCACAGCTATGACAAATATGTGACCATGTTCGTGGATACAAATTTTAACCAAATGTTCTTTAACAGTTTTAATAATTGCCTACAAAAATAAATAGTCCATGTTAATAAATGAATGTTTGAGGGGTTCTTAAGTACGACCTACCCGTCTATTTTTGTTAGGGGATTTATAAAAACATAAAATAGCTGCCTGGCAACCTTCCTTGGTTGTAAGCATTAGGGGTATAAGATTAGCACACATTGTTACAGTCTCCTCCAATTTGTCATCTTCACATTCTCGCAGATATTCCAACAAAACTGCATGAACTAGAGAGTTGTCAACCAATTTCTTATTAGCTACATGTTCCAAATTGGACTTGACGGATCCCAAAATGGATGCCTTCATGTTGCAAGCCTCTTTATAGGTATCCGCTAAAGTTTTTACACCATCATCTTTACATTTCTTGTATAAATCACCATAGAATTCTTGACGCATTTGTGCTTTTTGTTTGTCGCTAGCAACCGTTAGGTAGATATGGTCCAAGATCTTGCTAGATATGTTGTGACAGGCCAATTTAACAATTCTACCCATAAGAGATTCAACTAATTTTGACTTAGTGCTGGGCGACCCATACTTAAGCATTCTGAGTACACAAAAGTGAGCATATTTAGATATAGCCATACCCGCAGTTAAAGGCAATAAATAGTTGGAGAGTTCTTCTCGTAGCGAGGGCTTAGCATACTTAAGCATACACTGCATGATGCGGGCAGTATCATGAGCCACAACCATCTTCTTTATTGTATCCCCGGACCTAATCATATTGTACAATTTTTCTACTAATTCGGCTTTCTTCTCGGTTTTTCTACACTTTAACTTCTCATATAATTTTTTGACCTCAATGCATATTTCATATGAATCCTTAGCTTGTTTACGTTTAAGTTTAAGTTTCTTCTTATCTTTTTTGAATTTTTGCCAATCGGTTTTTTCCTGCTTTATAGCTGTTGTTTTGGTTTTATACTGACCAAGTTTATTTTGTACTTGGATTTTACCAGTTTTGCTTGGTCTGGAATTTCTTTTTATATCTTGCTTGTTAGCCATAACTTTTTTCTTCTTTGAAGACTTTTCCTCTCCAAAGTCTTTTCCCTCACATCTTTTCTTTATTTCAATCATTTTTTTTTAATTAGTATTAACAATATAACAAAATTTTTAGCACGTGTATATCTTAGCAAATTTATATATTTACTGCTTTAAGAATATCGTGGATTTGTGAACCAACTAGTTTAGTCGAACTAATTTGTTTGATTTGGTGAAAAGAAATAGTTTTAATGCAATAGAATATACAATTACGTTTATGATGAAATGATGATACAAAATAAGTTTCAATAAATTCTCTTATATCTTAAGGTTTTCCTAAATTGGAAAATTTATATATGCAAAATCCGTTAAATTGTTAATGTAATATAGATCTTAATATTAAATTAAGTTTTAGATGAAATTTTCATTAATTTTATTTACATAAATATGTGGCAACGGTCTTTAATATTCAACTCTGTTTGGTAGGGAGATATTCGGTAGAAAATAGTCCACCATTTTAGCCAACTATAGCGTCTTGAAATTTCGATTTTCTTTACAATAAAAAAATATATCAAAACATTAAAAAAAATTTACTAAGAATTATTACTTAGTAAATATTGGATTAAACAATTTTTTACTTTAAATATTGAAAAAGTGAAATAAATAAAAACCCGCTCTAAGAAAAAGGCAGTTTTTTGTGTACAATTGCTTTTGGTGGGCTAATATTTTCGTGGTATTGGTGAGACTGTGTAAATCAAAATGGTGGGCAAATTGCACAAAAGGAAAATATCGGAATACGCGGAAGCAGCTGAAAACGATGAAAAACAACAATCATCAATTAATACGAAATCTGACGATGGTGACGAAACGGCCGACGACAAAGATGACGATCAAATCAGTTGCAGCGAATCGGAAAATGGTGATGCTGTTATTGAGAATAATAAAGCCAGAGATTCTCCAACTAATCATGAAGCGACCGTTCTTGATGAAACAATGGAAAATGAAGGAGATGACCAAAAGTTATCAGATAATGATGTAGATGATGTTGAATCTGAAAAAAATGACAAAAAAACTAAGAAACGCAAGGCTTCTGAGAGAACAACCAAAAAAGATGAAGTTGAAAACAGTGATGACGAACCATTGAATGGGACAGTAAGTTCCAAAAAGAAAGGGCGTAAATCTGCAAACACCAATGCTAGTAAGGGTAAGGCTAAAAGTGCTGGTAAAAAAGGTGGCAAAGGGAAATCGGTTAAAAAACCGGAATCCAATATTGACGACGAGGAAGACGAAGAAGATGGAGAAGAATATGAGGTCAAAGATATTGTAGACCATAAAATTGAACGTGGCGTGTCGTATTTTCTTATACGTTGGAAAGGTTACACAAAAGATGATGATACCTGGGAAGCTGAAGATACCCTTAACTGTCCGGACATTATTGAAAAATACAAGAAAAAGGTAAGTGCATGTGTATTTTTTTCATTCTAACGAGATTATATTTTCTGCATTGCTACTCTAATCTGATATTTAAATATATCTTGTTGGTAAAGTTTATAATGAAAAGTTGAAAAAGTGTGTATTCATGTGAAAAAAGTACAGTTGGTACATTGCGGTCATACATGGTAAGCCTCTACCAGGGTTGCCATGGACAAGCAAATATTACAATTAAATTAGGTACGTGATCGCTATTAATTATTTCATAGTCGAACAAAGTCGAAGACGTTATCATATACTGCATTCACATTCAATTTGTACTTTGTCAGGTTTGATTGTTTACTGTTGAAATATATTTCCAGAAACAGATTTCGCAAGTCCCGAAGAAAGGCTCTGCACCCGTCAAAAAAGGCAAAGGCAATCCTAAAAACTCGAACAAAACTAAGGAGGACCCGAACAAAGAATGGGAAGTTGAAAAAATTATTGATTATGCCATGGAAAAAAGCGGTCGGGTGTTCCGTATACGCTGGAAGGGTTTCGGGCCAAAACATGACACCTGGGAACCAGAGAAAAATCTAAATTGCGACGATATCATACAAAAATTCATGAAGCGAATGAAGTCACAAGAGAATATCAGCTTCAAAGAGTTGCGCGAAGAGCCGAAGAAGACTAAGCGTTTGGTAAATGAGACTTCGTTGCGCACCACTCTCAATAATCCATTGGGACGTAAGTCGAAGAGATCATCGGCTAAAAATAGGTAAGATCGAATCAGTTTGCGGTGGCTAAAAATTAAATTTAGATTTACCTAAATCCAGAGTATTTTATGGCGATATGGATGAATAAAAAACTGATCATGATTCGATTTCTACATCTTAAGGATTTTAAATGCTCGTTTTACGTTTTACATACATATTATCCAGCAGAAAATCCTTCCAGTTTTCACATACATTCACTTTGAGAATGACTACCTTCTCGTAAAGTACTATTTTCGTTTTTACACGGACTGATTTGAAATTTTATAGTAAGTTTATATATCACGGGCCACAAGCTGTTGCACTTTGCCAAGCAAACCACAACTAAAAGAGCAGCAGGAACGCACGTGTTGACAAGTGTTAAATTTAATTATAAATTGTTTTCAAATTCGTCTTTGTTTTCCATTAATATAATCCATCAACTACATAGCATATCACTTAATCAGTGAATGAAATTTTAAATAAGAAATAAGAACTTTAAGCACTGGGTGTTTTTCAAAAATTCTGCAAATAAATCTTATCTACATAAAAATTGTAATTAAACAAACTTGAAATATAAATAAAAAACATATTTTTAGCGATATGGAATTTCAGTTAATTTTATTCATTTTATATACCAGATGAATTGGCAATTAACTCTATATTCCGTATATATCACATCAATGTAATAATGTACAAGTATAACGGTATTAAATATTTGAAAACAATTACAGGCCCGATTGTATACCAAAACCTGGTCCTTTGGGTTCTTCGATTAAAGAAGTTGGCTTTCCCTTAGGCTCACTAGCGAAGCGGCCGTTACGAGGACCGGCACGTGGCACTTTACCAGCTTTACAATCAGACAAAATCTCTTCCATGTCTTTGGTGGTTAAATCTTCCTACAAAAAAGTGATTAGGAAAAATTTCTAATCATTAAGAGGCTTCAAATCAGCATTAAATAATGGGTTCATTTAGTCAATCCAACTGTTCGTCGTCTATGTCAGAATCATTCTCCTAGTTGTACATGATGAGATTTTAATTTTAAACCTGGCGTAAACGTTGACATTATTAAGATTGAAAATTGATTTAACGACATGCCCACAGTGCAAAAGAAAATTTAAAAATTAAGCATCCTTTTCATTTATAATAATTGCTTCATAACTTTGTAACAAAAATATCATATTTTGTTTGGATACAATAAACTATAAAAAACCATAATTTTGGTAAAGGATTCATCACTTACATAATAATCGTCATTAATCGCTACCATAGGAGCATTGACGCAAGCACCTAAACATTCAACTTCGGACAGAGTGAATTCCATATCTTTGGTAGTCTCTCCCACCCCAATGCCCAAAGTTTTCTGCAAAAAATTTAATTCATCAATTACTTCCAGAAGTGATGGATATAAACTATATATGTATATACTTTGCAAGCGTTTAATATATCATCAGAACCACGCAGCCAGCATGGAGTAGTGGTGCACACTTGCACATGATACTTCCCAGTAGGTTTACGCATAAACATAGTATAGAATGTGGCCACCTCATAGACGCGCATATTAGGTAAATCTAAAATTTCGGCTACTTTATGCATGGCTGATATCGGCAACCAACCGTATTGACGTTGTGCCAAATCCAATAAGGGTATTAAGGCACCACGCTTATGGCCTTCCGGATAAATGCTTAATATAGCTTCAATACGCTTTTTATTAAATAAATGGGCAAAACTTATACATACTTCATCAAAATATCAATTATTGTTTTGTTACCTTTTTATTTTCTGGTGTAAATTCAAATTGTATGTCTGGATTATCTTCAGGTGTATCACGATGCACAAATAAATTATCGCTACTGTGTACTGCAGAAGTTGCAATAGAACGCAGACCACCACGCTTAAATATTTACATATTTTTAATTGAAGAATTAAAAATATTTTTATTTTTTTTTTAAGTTACATAATGTGTTTTTGTGTATTGAATAGAATGTTACTAAAACTTACTACATATTGTAAATATTTTGTAGCACACCTAGTAAGCATTTTTATATAATTATTTTAGTTGAATAAATTGTTTATTATATTTGAATTGTTCAAAATTATTTAATATTTTACAACAGCTTTGTCAACTAGAATAAATAATTACTGTTGTTACTATTGTTGTTATTATTATAACTGAGCTGCAGAATATACAGGGTTGCGTTTGATAAAATAATAAGTGTCAAAGCTAAATGGAAAATCGTAAATGCGTTCACAAGATGGCGCATAAATAAGATATGAGAACATCGAGTTTGTTTTCCTACACAAGATGTCGTTAGTGATTCCTTCTCTCCATTTCTTTCATTGTTTACTTTTCAAAACATTTATATTTGGGTGCAATTTCTTAACATTCCTTTAAGGTAAAGAAAATATCAAACTTAATGCCCTTTTTCAAAATTTTGGATGATATAAAAAGAATATTTATGTAAAAAATTACTAACGTAATATATCACTCTTTAAAGTGTTAAATAAATGATTCAGAAGCCAATGTCAAAAAGTCCAAAAAACAGAAGTTGAAGAGATCAACATTCATTTTTAAAATTCTTGGTTTCTTAATTTCATCTTAAAAGGATATAGGGATATATGGAGTACGAAGTAGACTCTGAAACGAATTAATAACCTAGAATAATTCCACCATAATTTCAAACTCTATGGCTGTATTTAATTATTGAATAAAAAGAAAGGATTCTAGTTGATATTGAAAAAATTACAAATAAATTAAGTTTTTTCACGTTCAATTGTATTTAGAGCGGTTTTTTAAATAATATTTTATTATTATTTATGTTGTATATGGAGGAAATTAATCAAGACATGCTTTCTATATAACTGTATATGATTTACAAGCAAATGTTTCTCCAACCAACCTCAAACACGTTGCAAGTAATAATAATCCTATACATGAAGATCATGGTCAAGCCAAAAAGTCAGATTTTTGGTATAGATGTGTGTGCCACTGCTTCTTCAGTTCATCAAACAGCTGTAATATAAATGTAAATATATATGACGTATGTATGTGAGTAACAGTGAAATAAATAAAAGTATTATTATATATACACATACTAATGCAGATATTGCTATTGTAAATACACAAGTATTAACCGTTTTAATTTCTACACACGCAGCGACTGGTTTCTTTCTCTATTTGTTTATATTTTGTAGGCAGTTTGACGTGATTTTCTTAACATTCATATTGGATTCGATTGTTCCGTACCAGTATCAATTCTAAACGCAAAGAGGTAATAAGCTTAAAAGCGCTTTAACTTTCGTGTATTTTTTCTTTGGTACGGAAAGTGGAAAAACGATAATACAAGTTTTAGTGCCGTTATTAAAAATGTAATTCAAATTTCTTTTACGTTAAATAAAAGTTAATTTCTAACTATGTTTATCAAAGATTTTAACAAAAAAAAAAAAAAAAAATTGTAACTATTAAGTGATTTTTTTAAAGTTGATTTATTTTATTGTATTATTGTATGTTAATGAAGAAATTGTAATTTTGTGAGACGTGAACATTCTTTTTAGTACACTACACTTTTGGTAAGAGAGTAAGTTTATCATTCCGTTTGCACTTTCTGAGTGCGTGATATCCAGAAAAAGTCTTACATTCTCTAATTCTTTGCAATTTTAATGTAATGAAATGAATTGACTGACATGAGTTAAGAATACTGGTACCACCAGAATTGCAGTTGATTTAGATTTGAGTTCCAAGTTTGTATAAAGCGAAATTTTTTTAATTACAATATAACGATTTTTCGTGTATTTGTTCGTCCGCAAAAATTAAGATATTGAGCTGAAATTTGGTACATAATCAAGGTTGCTTAGTTGCTTAGTTTCTACTTAAATGGGGCAAAGTCAATCAATTGCCAATTCTATAATTGACATATATTTACCTAATAAAAAGTAAAAAAAGTAATTTTGGCTTAAGTCAAATTTGAAATACCCTCCACATCTACAATAATGGACGTGACGGGTATGCCCTCTAATAGTGTATGTATTATGTGTGAGCTTGCAAGTTTAAATCGACTCAGTTTTTGATGCTGATCAAGAATATATATACTTTGTAGGATCTGTAACGCTTCCTTCTGAATGTTGCAAACGGAAGAACAAACTTAGCGTACCCGCCTTAAGGTATAGGGTATAAAAAAAACCGAAGTATCTTACTGATAAATAATACACGGAATATAAGAGGACGTAATCAGGTTATTACCATAGCTTATGTATAGGTGTATAGAGTATTCAAGATTGGACAAGAATTTTTTTTTTTATAAATAAAACCATCCACTCAGAGGATGGCCCCTATACGTGCTTGCACGTTGGCGATTAGAAAGGATTGGAAGGAGCAGGATAGAAGGAGTAATATTATTTCCATGCCTTTAATTTAATCCTGAACTCTCTTGTACAGTCATATGTTGTACATATAAAACTATATGAACGTGTTGCAAATCATCAACTGCGATACTTTGTCTAATCCACATAAATCTTCAGTTATTGATTGTATGAAATATTTCACAGTACGAGTATGTATGTATGTATGTATGTATGTAAATTGTTTTACTTCTTTACTTTACTGGATTTAGAAAGCCAATATAAACATTTTCATGTCATTATTTAAGGCACATGTTTACATAAATGTATGGGTTGTGTAGGTACAAAAAGATTTTTGCACTTCCATAAAATTTTTATAAGCTTTCAATGATCGCCACTGTACACTCTCTCAAATTGGCATTTTGCCAATAAACGAACTGTACATTTATAGGTAAAAGTCTACTTAGATACTAATTTGTTTACGTACGGATGTTTGTTTTTTTCACATACATTCCATAGCAACTTATGTTCGCTTATATGGTTTAACAATATTTGGTTATAATGTAGACTTTCTCGTGTGTTTATTTGGTATGAAAAGAGTTACTATAACAACAACAAAAACACCATATAAAATATCAAAATTTAATAAACATTTCACCATAAAATTCATATTCAACGATTGAAGTTGTGGCAACACATACGCTCCGTACGATTTCAATATTTAAAGATATTCATCCATTTATTTTTATATATATAAAAGAGAGTGTGTGTGTTTACCTAAGGAATGTTTATAGTTTACCTACATTAAGTAATATGGATATAAATGAAGTCTTCATTATGTTGTGGGAAGTATTTCCACAAAAGAGTTTCACTTTCTTTTGAAAGCTTTCATTAATAAGGCTTGTACTTAATTATCACATACTTGGGCAACTTCATTTATTATGTAAATTATTTTCATTATACTTGCAGCTATAAAAGAACAAGTTGACAGCATGTGCCAGTTCGTGTTATATCTTTGTTTAGCTTTAATCTTCTCCCATCACGTAACATCGATTAAGGCCAAGACTGTCTTTCATCGAATTAATAAAATAACGGATGATTTTAAGCAACACAATTTATTACCCGAACAAATTGATCCGAATGTAGCACCATCTTACTATACTTCCACTGTACCATCCAGTGGTACTTCTGTTGAGGTGGTTAACGATGTTGGTAACGGTGATGGTGTTGGTGTTGTTGGTGCTGATGCTGATGCTGGTGATGATTATGGTCCAATAGAAGATGAGTTTATAGCCGCTACCACACCAGCCCCGTTGACTACGACAACTGTTGCTGCCACATCAACTACCACTATTCAGCCTGATGATAATTTAAATGGATTAGCTAAATACTGCAAATGCTCGGATGATTTTTGCAATTGTTGTCGAAATTTCAATATACCCTTTGTACCCATAAAAGGGCCCGGCTGTGCTAACATACGTTATTTGGGTGATGAGAAATTGTCACTTAGTTTGAAATATGGTGACATCACATTGGCCAGTCGCACTATCAATAGTACGTTCACTAATATCTTGGAAAAGTTTAAAATTGTATAAATTTTGTAAATTATTGCTTTGTAGGCAGAAAAGCTCGTCCTGTGTGCGTTAATCTACCCGGAGGTTATTCTAGCTTCTGTAGTCGCGTTTATGGTGTTTCAAAAGCAAAATCCAATTTTAAAGCTTGCCTTGGCTTTGAATTGCGAGCTGATGACGAAGTGGAGGCTGCCATGCGTGTGTCTTGCTTTAAATTTGGTCCTGACGGATTGAAAGTAGCTGAAGCGGAACCGTTTCCGGTGCCCGCCAAAAGTGATGAAGACGATGATGATTATCCCTTTGGATTTAATGGTGAGTTTATTGTGGCCTTTTAGTTTAGGAATGCTCACCAACTTGGGGCATTAAAATAAAAGTTATCGCAACGATAAACGTGATCTTGAAGCAATTTTTGAATGAAAAATTTAACGTTTTTCAAATCTAAGGTATGAAAAAATTACTTCCAAACAAGGGGGGTTTCAATAACATTAAATTATAATAAAGTTATGTTATTATAATAATGAATGTAGAGCTTTGGCTTGATTTTGTTTTATCCATTTTGTTAAAAATTTGTGTAAAGTTTGACAATTTCTTGTTTATAGCTGGCGGTGATGATGATGACGACGACGACGACGATGATGATGATGATGAGGATGATGACTACGATGAATATAATGAAGATGATGATGAAGAACCTCCCGCAGATGCCGATTATGGTAGTTTCAGTTTGGATGCTTTATTCGATGATGACGATGATGACAAAAATAATAAAATTAATAAAATCGCTGATACAATCACCACAACGTTAGCAACAAACTCTGATTTGCCTCAAAGTAAAGACGATAATGGCTTAGAAACGATCCCACCAACAGAAATTCATGCAACAACACTTTCTACCAATAAAATTAAAACGAAAAAAATGAAGAAATCTAAGAAACAGAAATCCACTGATAGTTCAGAGAATGGCTTAACTTATACTTTTATTAACGGTTTATTAGAGCTTTTTAATTGAATTTTGAAAAAAAAGAAAAAGAAAAAAGAAAAAGGTGAAAAAAATTATTTTGTAAATATTCAGAGTTCAGAGTGTTGTGCTTTTTTAGGAAAATTTATAATTTATTTGTACATTGGAATAATATTTTTTGTATATAAGATGCACTTGTATTGTAAATAAAAAGAAATTTTTTACTAATTTCGAAACTTTTCGTACCAATACCTTGTAGTCACTTACACTTCTGAATAAGTACAGAATAGCTTCAATTTATACTTGCGAAAGCTTTAAAGATTAAAAATTTCCAATTAACGTTATTTTATATTTACCCTAAACGGTACGCTGTTAATCTTTATAGGTCATTGCCTAATATTTTTAAATGATTCCATTAACTTTCGTCGGCGTGTGTACCTCCTTTCCATGTACACGAAACGAACATAAGCCTTTTGCGTTATAATCCGCCTACAGCACAAAGTAAGAAAAAATCCACTGCAGTGCACACCACAGCAACCGTTTAGTGATGGGGAAGAATTATGTAAAATGAAGCAGTGTCCTGCCTGTAAAAAGTAGGTACTTATATTCTTCCTTATCTATGCGTATACGTAAATCTTTTTCAGGGTTCACTGAATAATATCTCCATGGACATTATAAATAACTTAAGGAATTTAAAAATCATACGAAATTATGTGATTCATCAGCATTCATCAAACTCTAAAATAAAGCTTTATTTTTTTTTGCATTTGATGGTAATATCATATATGTTTGTACTGAAAGATATTTTGGGGTACCTTCTAAATCCTACAAATATTTGGCAGAGTTGCATAATAGGCGCGGCCATAGGACCTTGTGTAGAAAATTTTTAAATATTTTTTGAGAAAATTTAGCTAATTAGCTTAATAATTGACTTGATCGGTCCATTTTTATAACCTCCCTATAATGATAAAGGGATTGTAACTTGTGTGTAATTTATGGAACCAAGGGGTATAGGTTATCAATTGGTTGAGCTTGACCGAACATAATATTTCCACTTTTTTTTTTTTAAGTAAATGTATATGAAATATAAAGATTTCATCGCATATTTTGATGAGCTAACAGTAAAAAAAAACTTTTCACTTAACATAGTTATGCAACACATAACACTTATCTGTATACTTTGATAAGTGAACACCACGAAAAAAAAAAATAAAGAGTGATGTTTGTTATTGTTATTATTATTATACCTTTCGCATAAGATAGCGGTTATATATTAAGTTTCTTCTTTCATTTGTAACACCCAGAAGGAAGCGTCAGAGACCCTAAAAAGTATATATATTCTTGATTAGCATCAAAAACTGTGTCAATTTGGATATGAATGTCCGTGTATGCGTGACCGTGCGTCCATCTGTTGTTGGCAATCCCATGGGCGTAAATTTTGATAATTTTGATTGAGATGAAATTGTTGTACTTGTTAAATCTTATTTCATTTTTAAAACGTATGTATGTGGGTGCCTTTGGACTAAATGTGAAATCAACTAAAAAGTCTATCCCTGTTGTGCAATAGTGCAATAAATTCTTATATTATGTCGAATATATTTCGATTTTTTGAAATTGCTTTTATTTGCTTTATTTACCAGCTACACACACAAATGTGGGTAATTTATTTAATGTTTTCAATAACTGCTTAATTTTTTTTTCTTGATAATAAATTGAAATCAATATGTTTAGACTTCATCGCTTTCCACCTGTTGCCTTCAACAGAGAAAGTAAAATTTGTCAACGAATGCGATAGAGTATAAATTTCACTACACATACCTCACAACACATGCGTACAGTTCTTTATTATGAAAGTAATCCAACTCTCTTTCTTTTCATTAATAAGAATAATGAATTTTCTCTTGGTTCAGTTGGTTAGTACCTGATTCGTGACTTTTGAAATAATAATTTAATTAAAAAATAAACAACAAAAAATTGTGTTAAATTCATTGCATTTTACAGCTGTCTTGAAAATAAAATTGTAACATAACTTTTTACCTTTGTCACAGAAAATGTTAATCGCAACGACTTTACAGAATCTCTGATGCTTCTTTTTGGATGTTACAAACATTTTCACAACGGATGTATACTGATTTTAAGGTGGTGCGAATAAAAGTGTGTTGATTTATGTAATGTAATGGTTCAAATCTTATCAAATATATCATCTCTACGTACAAATAGTGGACGGAACAAATAAGGTTTTTTGTAAGTTGGGAGCCTGTCTGTTATGGTGCCACGCCTGCTTCTGATGGCATAATTATAAATATGTGCACCAAATATCAACTTTATTGATCAATTTAATTTTAAGTTCGTTGGCGATTTGTTGATGTTGTACAATAAAATTATTAATAACCTTCAAGTCTCAAGGCTTCTTATGAAAAGGATTCAAGAGAAACAAGTAAGAAAACTAACTTTGGCTGATGCCAAATTCTAATCTACCAAATCCACATCTACATACAGATAGTAGGCGCGGCATTATCAACCTGAGTATAGTTATTTGTAAATTTTGGGGGCTCGTTTGTTAATCGACCACGACCATTTTTAGCACATCGATGTATAAGTTAATTTTAAATATGCGCTCAACGTGATAGCTCAATATCTGTTACAGATATATAAATTTTGTTGATTATGGGCGTGGCTCTTGATCGATTTTGCCCATTTTAAATAGCAATCTGCATTCAAACCTATAGTGCTTTTACAAAAATTTCAAATCAAATCAATCTCTCCAAATTTACTACCGTGTGAATGCCAACTATGGACAAAGGCACGGTAACGGACATGCATGTCTAAATCGACTCCGTTTTTGATGCTGATGAATACTTTGTTGGGTCTCCGGCGCCTCCTTCCGAATGTTGCAAGCACAAAAACTAACATAGCATGCCCCCCTCTTTTGTGGTGGGTACAAAAAGGAATCGAATCGAATGTAAGTCTCTGACAGTGCGTTAAGCGGAAAGCTTCTTGTTATTAAAAGCTTTTTATTAAGAGAATGTTTTCCTTTACAACTCAGCACCGATACGAATTTCTAAGAATTCCTAGTAACGATTGTAATTGATGTTATAGTTCCCGTGTAGCAGTTAAAGTGTAAAGTTTTGAAAGATATATAACGCAAGAAAAATATATTATTGTATGTCTTTACTTAGCAAATTTTAAATTTAAGAAGTGAATATGTCAACGAAATAAAATATTTTCTATAATTTGGAAAATTGATTGCATTTAATGTTTATCGATTCGATGACGAGTAGGAGCGAAAATGTGAAAAATAATGTAAAAATTATATATTATATACAGTTATATGTAAACATTATATATATGATAATAAAAAGTATGCCATGTGTAACGGAAAAGTGAAAATGGTGACCCACAAGTGTCCGAGAATGGTAAAACTTTTATTGCTTTAATACAAAGCCAAAATAACCGGTCAACTGCAAATGGTGCGTTTCGAAGGAATTGAGATTTCGGGTCTCATTTAATCCATACAAGGATTTAATCGGATTACGGAAATATGTTCAGGTTGAACAGAGATAAATAGATAAAAAAGTTTTCATGCAACTTGATAACAATAACTACCAGCACTCTACAAGACCGGTGTTGTAGCGTAATGTCCTAAAGAAGGAACATTATCTACGAGGGAGTATTATTCAAAATATAAAATTTCTCATCCTTTAGATGCACTGGATTGATACTTACCACTTATCAGTTCGTCTAAATGCTGGGTATTGCAAAATCGCAAAAATTGAGCTGAAGTTAGGTACAAACGTCTAGTTTCTGTGCGCAGGTTCTTAGATAGTGCTTCCGGACGCAATGCTGACATAATCGAGACATCGCAAACATTAAGATTATAGGCAACAAACCATATCAATATCAGCGAGCAGGAAATTCATTTTTTTAATGATCCTAAGAACAGTTTAAATTTTTGTGTCATGAGAATGCATGAGAATGATAAAAAATTTTATAAAATATAAATTAGAGATGTTTCTGCACCGGCTAGTAATCAAATCAACCTCAATAATGATAAGAAAAACATATTAACTTTTACTTTGTGATAGTGCTTACTGAATTCATACAAGGATGGGACCAATATGTAATCAATTTCTCGCTTAATAAGCTCTTGCTGAGTAAGCGTTCGCTTTAGATTCATTCTGTTGTTCTGATTTTAGAATAGATGTCCTCAGACAAAGGCACATGACATTTATAAATCAATCATTTGTCATGTTACTCTTTCAATTTTCTCTCACAATAATATATGATAAACCCGAATCTGCTCCTTCATCATGAATTAAAGGAATTTCGTATAACATTTAAAATCGATTTCCTTGAACTCACATAATTTAAACCATTCAACAATTTTGTTCAAAACTCGTAATTAAATTACATTAAATTGACTTGTTTTTATTTTTTTTTGCTGCTTTTTGTTAACCTACAAAAAAATTTGAAATATGTATTGCAAACATTGTAATTTACACATCCCGTTGGCAGTTTTTGTTATTTTTAAACATTGTGCAAGAAGGAAATAAAGAAAACAAGTAAAGAAACTAAATTTGGTTTTAACCAAATCTTAAACACCCTCCACATCAACAATAGTGGACGTAACAAGTATGTGATTACGTCCTATTGTATAATAGTGTATGTATAATAGTATTTATGAGCTAAAAAACCTAAAAGTACTTGTACAAAATTTCAGCGTCATATCTTAAATCACGCCCGTGAGAATGCCAACAACAGACGGACACTCGGTTATACATACATATATATATAATAAATATTTCTCAGCTTTTGATGCTGATCAAGAATATATATGCTTTGCAGGGCCTCTGACACCTCCGTCTAAGTGTTGCAAACGGTAGAATAAATTTAATATACCCCCATCTTATGTGGAGGGTTGTTTTTGTTCGCATTAAAAAAAATTATCAAAAAAAACTGAGTGAATAATAAAACAACCACCTCTACAAAAGCAAACAATATTTGCTGGGAAGCAAAAAAAAAAAAAACAATTAATAAAATAAAAATTCATGCAAATTAAGTGAACATTGTAAATCGTCTCAAAAGCAAAAGTGTTTAAGAAATAAATAATAATAGCGATACAAGATGATTGGGTGTGGGGAGAAGTAATTAAAGAAAATACAATTTACAAATATAGAACAACAGGAAGGCGTGCAAATACGAAATAAAGGAGTTTACACGAATTTGTGGAAAAACAATTTTAATGGTTAAGAAAAAAAAAGCGGAACAAAAAAATTATGTTTTGCAAGTAGAACGAAAAAGCTTTGAAATCCTCCACTTAATGGGGAAAGTGCCGAAATCATAACTCTAAATGGAAAGAAAAAAAAAATGGATATAAAACATAAATAGGTTTTATGCTGTTAAAGTAATTTTCGATAACTTGAATGGAAAATGAATCTTTCAGAAAAACAAAAAATTGCATCATGTGAGAATTTTTTGAAATTACAAAACAGATCGTTACATTAAACAATTTATATCTAAATCCAGTTCCAACAATTATGTGAAAAATACTAAATCTGATATACTCTGAAGCAAATGTTATTTATTCAGAATCTCAAAATTCAATCAATGCTTATCCAAGTATTTTAGTCATTAAAGTAAGTAAAGAAAATTTCTTTGACAATCATTGTTGATACATCACTACACCATTTCCAGTTTAATTTCAGAAATTATCAAAATAATTCAGAAATGGTCATTTGAAATTTAGAAATTGTACGATAATAAAAATCAGCAAGATTATTAAAGCAACGTTCATGTAACATACGGTTATGGACCTCTAATCATATTATCATGCTCATAAATCTGTAACGTTTATTTTTCAATGTTAAATGCAATATTTTTTTTTGATTATTTAAAACAAATGAGAAATTTTTGACAAATGCATGCATGAGTACTAACGAATTCATGGCCTAGCATATCTTAAAGTAATACTTTTACCGTTCTTAATACATACATAGTTCTTGAAGTTCTTTATGCTTATTTATAAATATTCTAAATTTCAAGTGATAATTTCTGAAATTAAACTGGAAATGATGTAGATTACTGGGCGGCACGTAATCATATTTGCAACTATCGTGAAAGCGATTAAGCCGCCATATGTTTCAATTATTGAGTAAACACATCTTAGTTTATTACGTATGAGTGTGTACTATGTTACACAAAATATGTATGTATGTATGTATTTTGGTTGTAAATAAATAGTGCATAATTAATATATGTATATCATACACCCTCACCCAACACACATGTTTACTCAATTAATTTTTAACGACACATGTTCTTAATGAACGCATGGTGGATTAAATTGTATTTTCACTTAATTTAAATCTGGAAAAGTGACCTTAACAAGTAGCGGTATTTTGTGTAATACATATTTAAAAAAAGTATTTATTAATTTTTTATTTGATATTTGCATATAAGGCAGATTGGGTTATACGAGTATGTGCATGCAATAAAGCAAACGTATACGAGTATGTACTCGTATATGTATACACAGGGCAAAATGAAACTTATACCAGTAATACCATAAATAAGAAAGAAATCTATGTGGGCGTGGCTTTCAACCGATTTTTGTTACGATTAGAATGCCAACAATAGACGGACGGACGGACGGACGATCGAATTAGATTTTGATGCTGATCAAGAATAGATATACTCTGCAGAACCAGATGCACATTACTTGTCCAACCACTCTCTATTATATTCATTGGCTTAAATATGTTCATATAATTTATTGTATGTATTCTCAATAACTAGATCGCTGTTCCAATACACGATATAAAATTTTGGTTACCATGGGAAATTGACCGAACGTTTAAGTTATGGAGGGTATTATCGCACGCGACTAACAGGTCAGTCTTTCAGGTCTTTTGGCGTTTATTTTAAAAATAATCTTTGTTGTTGACATTAAAATTCAAATGGAACATAAAAAGCCGTGTGCTGAAATTTTGAAACTGTTGTTCTTCTTAAATAAATTTTGTCTTTGTGCCATTGTTTAGATAACTTTTCTTTTCTTCCTGTTCAAGTGCTTGTTTGTGCACTTTTGTGTATGAAATAATGTCAAGGGTTATTTTTTTTTATCGTTGTGTTGTTGATTTTTTGATTGGTGGCTGTGTGCATTGTTGGTTGTGGTAGGCAACTGCTGTAAATTACAAGTTGAGAAATCATTATTAAAGGAGTTTTATTCACTCTTCTCTGTTTGCACCATTAGATAAACCAAACCAACCCACAACTATTCCAAATAACAAATAAGTGCACTAAAGGAAATAAGGTTAGAGCTAATATTTTAATCCACTTTTTTTATAGCCACTGTGTGTGTTTGTGTTGGGAAAACTATAAACAACTTTTTTTTCTGCTATCTCTTTCCTTTTTCCTCATTCTTACAGTAGGTTTTGCATTTCCTTTGTGCGTAATATAAAAAAAAATTAATTGTTGTTACACCTCTTCTTCTCTCTTAATAGACTTTCAAGTAAATTAAAAGGAAAACTTTTGCAATGGAGAGAATTAGAAGTGAGGGCAACGGAATGAATTAGAGCTTAAGTAATTAATTGAAACAAAAAAAAACAAAAAACAATTGTTGCATTTTGTTTAACAATGTCAAGTTTTTGTATCAGCTGGTAAATAATTGTGTTGTACGAGATCAACATTTAGGACCCTGGTGGGACTGTTTAGATCAATTCAGATTTTGCAGGGTATAAAAACCAAAAAAAATAATTTATTATTATAAAACTAAATATAAGTGACTTTTTATTTCTTTTTGACATTGATATGATTAAGAATATATATGGTTTGTGGGGATGATCAAAATGAATATACCCTCTTTCCTAAGGTGGTGGTATAAAAATGCAATGATATTGAATTTATATCATTAAACATACCTGCACACACACATATGTGTTTGCCCGATAGTGAAATTCTATTACATTATAAAAGAACCTGTTGGTTTATGTGGGTATGGTGCTGGTACTACACCATTCTTTAACTCTTTAACCAACCATTCTGTTATATGAATGAAATGAAATGATATAAACGAATGACAGCACAAAACCTTGAATAAGCTTATAAGTGTGAATTTGCTTGACAACAAATCAACATACTCGTATGTACGATTGTGTGTACTATTCACACAATTAACATAAATTTACGTTATTGTACATTTTTAAACCGTGCTTGTGAAAGAAGACGCAGCAACAACCTCAATTTTATCCCAATGGTCGAAAACTACACCAAATAGACTTTTTTTTCAATTGTAGCCATGTTTAATATTTGACCACGCCCACTTTTAGTATACAAATGGAGCTATTTGTATTTGCATAAGTATTGTATTGAATACATTTTTCGCTGTACTACACGCTAGCCTCTTCGTGGCTTGCTCAGTAAGCGGCATCTACCATGCTACTCTCGCTGCATGCGAAGTCATGGCTTACTTAGTTGCATGCATACAATGCGTTATATAAATTTGCGTTTGTACAGTATATGGCATGTCCTTTCCAATAAGGAAGTCCCGAATGCCACATAGAATTTCTTCAATGGACGCCATCACAAAGACTTGGGTCTTCGTCTAATAAACGCAAATGCACTGTTCCCGAAGGATGAAACAGTGATAGCCCAAACTTCCACTTCGGTAGCGATGAGGGATAATCGCCATTGAAAATCAAGAGCCCTTTTTACGAAGTATTACACACATTTGCAGATCATGAAGTTGAGTGTGCCAAACTGATTTTTAGTAGGGCGGGCCACCGAATGGATGAGTTTTGCGCCACTCTTTACATTGCTGCGAGCATACAATACGTATTTCAACTATTATTTGTGAATATCTGATAAAAGAGAGCGACACTCCGTCTATACTTTTGAGAGTCCCTGAGTATGCACAATACATAAAATTTTTAGAAATTCGTCAAATTTTTGTTTTCAAACTAATTTTAATCACAATAACAATTTTTAAGAAAAGTTGCAAGTTATAGCTCAACTTTTGTGATAAATAAATCGATTTTTGACACTTGTGGGCGTCGCTCTTGACCGATTTTGTCCATTTTAAGTAGCTGTAGTAAGTAGTATTTGCGTGCAAAAACTACGCCAGTGAGAATGCCAATAACGGACATGGGCGCATGGACATAATATCTAGATCGACTCAGTTTTCGAAGAATATATATACTTTGTAAGGTCTCTGACACCTCCTCCTGGGGGTTGCAAAAGGAAGAACAAACTTAGTATACCCTCACCACTAAGGTGGAGGATATAAAAACAATGCTTTTAAACGTATATGCTCGCAATGCACATTTTAAAATTTTTTGTTTATTTCCATTTGAATACTGTTGCCGGCGACTGCGGCGGCGGGGACTACCGCTCCGCTTTCACCGACGTCACTCGCCAACGCTTCTGAGACTTTGGGAGCAATTATCGTCATTATCGTCACATACTTTTTCATTGCTTACTGCTGCTACGTCATCAACTAACGGGTTTATATTTTTGGTCTGGATGAAATCGTACCGTACGCCGCCCATTAATGTAACTGCTACGTAATCTTGAATTACTTAAATTTCGCAGTAAATTCCATGACACTCGCGCATGTAGTCGGCTCCCCAATTCTATAAAAATATAGAAAATTCGACTACTGCAGCGGAGGCGGCGGGGACTTCAGCCCCGCCTTCCCTAAAGTCTTTGCCAACGCTTCGGAGACGCCGGGAGCAATTATCGTCATTATCGTCACATACTTTTTCATTGCTTACTGCTGCTACGTCATCAACTAACGAATTTATATCTTTGATCTGGATGAAATCGTAACTGCCGCGGAATCTTGAATGACTTAAATTTCGCAGTAAATTACCTGACACTCGCGCATGTAGTCGGCTCCCCAATTTTTGCGAAGGCTTGTAAAACTATTTGTCGTTTTCACCTATTCTATAAAAATATAGAAAATTCGACCACTGTTGCGGAGGCGGCGGGGACTGCAGCCCCGCCTTCCCTAAAGTCTTTGCCAACGCTTCGGGGACGCCGGGAGCGATCTTTTATTGAGTCATCTTGACATGTTGCGTCATCGCTGACCTCAACCGCAATTCGATCGGAAAATTTCAAATAAATGAAAAAATTGTTTTGTACAAAATACAGAATTGAAGGCATTTCAAAATGTGTCTAGAATCATCTGCACTTCATGTAAAGCTATATTCACATGGAAGTGCATACTAAGACGAATGACTAGTGTTGGTGGATTCTTCCAAGCCATGTTAATTCCTTGCAGTTTTCACCTGCGCAAGAGAAATGAAATCTTGCAAGATTGTGCAAAATCCCACAATCTTATTATTTCCAGTTTAGTTAGTTTGTAGGTTCAATTCTTATTAAAGAAATGGACTATGGAGGGTCCAGTAATTCTACTTTACCAACATGTATATCTATATAGAATGGTTGCTTTTGATTATGTTTTGACTGATGTGTCATTAAACAATAAAAGCTGCCGTTTAGTTTTACAAACAATGGCTGGAGTACCTATTGTATGCCTGCAGAAACAATATAAAGAGTTGCGCAAAACGCATCCATTCGGTTTTGCGGTCCGTTGTACTAAAAATCAGGATGTCACACTCAATTGGCCTGGCAGTGTGTAATACCTCGATGTAGTAATTTGGTATATTATAAACGCGATGAGGACTCTGCATTTAACTCTATAGAAACACATAGCAGTGAAGGAAAATTGCTTTCTACAATTTATCTTTATTTAAAATTCAATTTAAATTTAATTTTTACATGACAAACTTGTAAAAAGAGCCAATATATAAATTACAATTTTAATATATTTTTCATTTTTCTTGAATAATTAATTTTATTGGCCGCTTTTCGGTGTTGTTGCAGGAACTTTTCTATTTTTCAGTTCAGCATCCTCTGGCCTATAATTGGAAAATGTTCCATCACCACTCATGTCAGCAACCAAGAATGACAAAAATATTTGAAGTAGGAACTTGTAATCCACCATAACGACTCCATATATTACTGATTCTAAAATGAATTTAAAATTTTTTTGCAAATTATTGAACGTCGAAATAATATTTTGTGAACTTTGCAAATATAAAGTTTGCTTGAGTTTTATTCTACAAATTGTACGTACTTTGATATTTTATAAAAAAAATTACTAAAATTGTGTATTAATTGATTTATAATAACCGTACTTGGTTAATTTTAATTTACTTTGTGTGATAATTCCATATTTAATTATGTACGTGTTTACATGGCGAAAGCTGTTTAAAGACTGAAATCAATTTCTACCATCAAGAAAACACGTGGCTATTATACAAAAAAGCAAAGCCTACTACGTACGAATGCAATGCTAACAAAACTAAGCCAACATATACATAGAATAGATTTTAAAATATTAATGCTGTGATGGCTATGAAGAATTGTGTGTAATTTCCAACATTTTATACATAAAATAAAATTTAAAACAATATTAAAATTCAAAGATTTATGTGGAAGTTCTGATTGTGCCCACAAACAACAAGAATTTAATTTCGGTTTTAAATTTATTTTCATTATATTATCAATTTAATCAAATATTTAGTTAAATTTGTCTACTCTTCGTTTTCCAACTTTCACTTACCCCGTATGCCCTTATTTATTGTGCAAAATATAACATTATAGTTTTGAGAGGGATAAAAAATACGATAATATTATTTCCATAACTCATAACGGTAGTAAGAAATCCGTCGGAGCGAAGCCCTATAAAGGTTCGACGCTCACAATTGTATAAATTTTTAGTCCAAGTCTTTAGGTTTATGATATATAATCGCTCAATAGCTATGCCCATGATTGGTGTATCAGCTACTAAACTGTCTATTTCTGTTTTGTTAAGAAAGGCTCAGAATCAAAATCTGAATCGATTTAACCAGGTCCGTCTGTCCATCTAAATTTGTGCGCAAGCTACAAGTCGAATTTTTTGAGATTTTTCGATGAAATTTCAAGAATATCTAAGGACCCAAAGGGGAAACTTATTAAAAATGGACTGGATTGGACCATTTTTTGAACCCCTTTCCCATATGAGGTCCTATTTTATTTGGAGATATTTCAATGAAATTTGGTACAGTGATATACATTGGCCCAAGAAGAAACTCTTTTGAAAATGGATAAGATCGGACCATTTTTAGAACCCCTTCCCTTATCTTTTTTTTTTCGATTTCAAAAACAAACATAAAGTAAAAAAAATTTTTGACATTAAAATCAAAAAAGAAGACTAAAATACTATAGATTTTACCGCTTTTATGAGCAATTTTGTGACATGAACTACAGCACTTCCAATTGGATATGGAAAAAACTCAATTGCAAATGGAAAAAACTCATTTTCAAATGCAAAAAACTCATTTGCAAATGGAAATATCTTAATTGCAAATTTTTTCCATTTCTATTTAAAATTCTTCCCATTTCCAATTGAGTTTTTTCCATTTCTAGTTGAATTCTTTCCATTTGATTTTGAGTTCTTTCCATTTCTATTTGAGTTTTGTTTATTTGAAATTGGAAATGGTGAACACCAAAAAACCCAAATAGAAATGGAAAGAACTCAATTGGAAACGAAATAATATATCTATGGACAAGGTTTTTGGGCATATTATATTAAATGGTTCATGTAACCATTTAACACATTTAGAAACATTATTTATTGTTAATAATGTTTTAAATCTATAAAATTATAAATTACATTTTATTAAAGATTACATATTAATGTAATTAATTTATTTTAAATAAATAAATGTTCATGTAATATAACAAGCCTAAACAATTACACACATATACATTATTCGTTTCACAGTATTAATATTTTAAAATCTATTCTATGTATATGTTGGCTCAGTTTTGTTAGCATTGCATTCGTACGTAGTAGGCTTTGCTTTTTTGTATAATAGCCACGTGTTTTCTTGATGGTAGAAATTGATTTCAGTCTTTAAACAGCTTTCGCCATGTAAACACGTACATAATTAAATATGGAATTATCACACAAAGTAAATTAAAATTAACCAAGTACGGTTATTATAAATCAATTAATACACAATTTTAGTAATTTTTTTTATAAAATATCAAAGTACGTACAATTTGTAGAATAAAACTCAAGCAAACTTTATATTTGCAAAGTTCACAAAATATTATTTCGACGTTCAATAATTTGCAAAAAAATTTTAAATTCATTTTAGAATCAGTAATATATGGAGTCGTTATGGTGGATTACAAGTTCCTACTTCAAATATTTTTGTCATTCTTGGTTGCTGACATGAGTGGTGATGGAACATTTTCCAATTATAGGCCAGAGGATGATGAACTGAAAAATAGAAAAGTTCCTGCAACAACACCGAAAAGCGGCCAATAAAATTAATTATTCAAGAAAAATGAAAAATATATTAAAATTGTAATTTATATATTGGCTCTTTTTACAAGTTTGTCATGTAAAAATTAAATTTAAATTGAATTTTAAATAAAGAAAAATTGTAGAAAGCAATTTTCTTTCAGTGCTATGTGTTCCTATAGAGTTAAATGTAGAGTTTATAATATACCAAATTATTACACTCTCACATCATGAAGTTGAGTGTGAGATGCAATTTCCATCAATTCGCCAAATTTTTGTTACACAAACCAATTTTAATCACAATAACAATTTTTAAGAAAGCAGCCAGGCCGTTTACAGAGTGATTTTGCGGCGGCGGCGGCGACTACCGCCATGTTGGTCTATATACAAAAACTAAAAATTTCTACACCCTTCACCCTTACTGCTTAACTGGTGTCGGTTGCTTCATGCTTTCTAAAGTCTTTAAAATTAATTGCCCGTTTTTATTCATTTTCAATTTTATTTTATACAAAAAATTTTCCTTTTTTACGAAAAGATTCAAAAGATTGACAATATTTTTGAAATTGACAGTAAAAGCCAACGTGATTTCAATAATGAACACTGATGACTACCGCCCCGCTTACCTCGTCGTTTTTTGCCATCGCTTCGGGGCGCAGCGAATGATCTTTCATGGTGTTATCGTTACATACCTCTTCATTGCTTACTGCTTAACTAATGATTATTACGCAATATATAAATATATATATATATAACTGCCGCCCCGCTTACCTCGGCTTTTTTTGCCGCCGCTTCGGGGCGCAGCGAATAATCTCTCATGGTATTATCGTTACATACCTCTTCATTGCTTACTGCTTAACTAATGATTATTACGCAATATATAAATATATATATATATAACTGCCGCCCCGCTTACCTCGGCGTTTTTTGCCATCGCTTCGGGGCGCAGCGAATAATCTCTCATGGTATTATCGTTACATACCTCTTCATTGCTTACTGCTTAACTAATGATTATTACGCAATATATAAATATATATATATATATAACTGCCGCCCCGCTTACCTCGGCGTTTTTTGCCACCGCTTCGGGGCGCAGCGAATAATCTCTCATGGTATTATCGTTACATACCTCTTCATTGCTTACTGCTTAACTAATGATTATTACGCAATATATAAATATATATATATATAACTGCCGCCCCGCTTACCTCGGCTTTTTTTGCCGCCGCTTCGGGGCGCAGCGAATAATCTCTCATGGTATTATCGTTACATACCTCTTCATTGCTTACTGCTTAACTAATGATTATTACGCAATATATAAATATATATATATATAACTGCCGCCCCGCTTACCTCGGCGTTTTTTGCCATCGCTTCGGGGCGCAGCGAATAATCTCTCATGGTATTATCGTTACATACCTCTTCATTGCTTACTGCTTAACTAATGATTATTACGCAATATATAAATATATATATATATATAACTGCCGCCCCGCTTACCTCGGCGTTTTTTGCCACCGCTTCGGGGCGCAGCGAATAATCTCTCATGGTATTATCGTTACATACCTCTTCATTGCTTACTGCTTAACTAATGATTATTACGCAATATATAAATATATATATATATAACTGCCGCCCCGCTTACCTCGGCTTTTTTTGCCACCGCTTCGGGGCGCAACGAATAATCTCTCATGGTATTATCGTTACATACCTCTTCATTGCTTACTGCTTAACTAATGATTATTACGCAATATATAAATATATATATATATAACTGCCGCCCCGCTTACCTCGGCGTTTTTTGCCATCGCTTCGGGGCGCAGCGAATAATCTCTCATGGTATTATCGTTACATACCTCTTCATTGCTTACTGCTTAACTAATGATTATTACGCAATATATAAATATATATATATATATAACTGCCGCCCCGCTTACCTCGGCGTTTTTTGCCACCGCTTCGGGGCGCAGCGAATAATCTCTCATGGTATTATCGTTACATACCTCTTCATTGCTTACTGCTTAACTAATGATTATTACGCAATATATAAATATATATATATATAACTGCCGCCCCGCTTACCTCGGCTTTTTTTGCCGCCGCTTCGGGGCGCAGCGAATAATCTCTCATGGTATTATCGTTACATACCTCTTCATTGCTTACTGCTTAACTAATGATTATTACGCAATATATAAATATATATATATATAACTGCCGCCCCGCTTACCTCGGCGTTTTTTGCCATCGCTTCGGGGCGCAGCGAATAATCTCTCATGGTATTATCGTTACATACCTCTTCATTGCTTACTGCTTAACTAATGATTATTACGCAATATATAAATATATATATATATAACTGCCGCCCCGCTTACCTCGGCGTTTTTTGCCACCGCTTCGGGGCGCAGCGAATAATCTCTCATGGTATTATCGTTACATACCTCTTCATTGCTTACTGCTTAACTAATGATTATTACGCAATATATAAATATATATATATATAACTGCCGCCCCGCTTACCTCGGCTTTTTTTGCCGCCGCTTCGGGGCGCAGCGAATAATCTCTCATGGTATTATCGTTACATACCTCTTCATTGCTTACTGCTTAACTAATGATTATTACGCAATATATAAATATATATATATATAACTGCCGCCCCGCTTACCTCGGCGTTTTTTGCCATCGCTTCGGGGCGCAGCGAATAATCTCTCATGGTATTATCGTTACATACCTCTTCATTGCTTACTGCTTAACTAATGATTATTACGCAATATATAAATATATATATATATATAACTGCCGCCCCGCTTACCTCGGCGTTTTTTGCCACCGCTTCGGGGCGCAGCGAATAATCTCTCATGGTATTATCGTTACATACCTCTTCATTGCTTACTGCTTAACTAATGATTATTACGCAATATATAAATATATATATATATAACTGCCGCCCCGCTTACCTCGGCTTTTTTTGCCACCGCTTCGGGGCGCAACGAATAATCTCTCATGGTATTATCGTTACATACCTCTTCATTGCTTACTGCTTAACTAATGATTATTACGCAATATATAAATATATATATATATAACTGCCGCCCCGCTTACCTCGGCGTTTTTTGCCATCGCTTCGGGGCGCAGCGAATAATCTCTCATGGTATTATCGTTACATACCTCTTCATTGCTTACTGCTTAACTAATGATTATTACGCAATATATAAATATATATATATATATAACTGCCGCCCCGCTTACCTCGGCGTTTTTTGCCACCGCTTCGGGGCGCAGCGAATAATCTCTCATGGTATTATCGTTACATACCTCTTCATTGCTTACTGCTTAACTAATGATTATTACGCAATATATAAATATATATATATATAACTGCCGCCCCGCTTACCTCGGCGTTTTTTGCCACCGCTTCGGGGCGCAGCGAATAATCTCTCATGGTATTATCGTTACATACCTCTTCATTGCTTACTGCTTAACTAATGATTATTACGCAATATATAAATATATATATATATAACTGCCGCCCCGCTTACCTCGGCGTTTTTTGCCATCGCTTCGGGGCGCAGCGAATAATCTCTCATGGTATTATCGTTACATACCTCTTCATTGCTTACTGCTTAACTAATGATTATTACGCAATATATAAATATATATATATATATAACTGCCGCCCCGCTTACCTCGGCGTTTTTTGCCACCGCTTCGGGGCGCAGCGAATAATCTCTCATGGTATTATCGTTACATACCTCTTCATTGCTTACTGCTTAACTAATGATTATTACGCAATATATAAATATATATATATATAACTGCCGCCCCGCTTACCTCGGCTTTTTTTGCCACCGCTTCGGGGCGCAACGAATAATCTCTCATGGTATTATCGTTACATACCTCTTCATTGCTTACTGCTTAACTAATGATTATTACGCAATATATAAATATATATATATATAACTGCCGCCCCGCTTACCTCGGCGTTTTTTGCCACCGCTTCGGGGCGCAGCGAATAATCTCTCATGGTATTATCGTTACATACCTCTTCATTGCTTACTGCTTAACTAATGATTATTACGCAATATATAAATATATATATATATATAACTGCCGCCCCGCTTACCTCGGCGTTTTTTGCCACCGCTTCGGGGCGCAGCGAATAATCTCTCATGGTATTATCGTTACATACCTCTTCATTGCTTACTGCTTAACTAATGATTATTACGCAATATATAAATATATATATATATAACTGCCGCCCCGCTTACCTCGGCGTTTTTTGCCACCGCTTCGGGGCGCAGCGAATAATCTCTCATGGTATTATCGTTACATACCTCTTCATTGCTTACTGCTTAACTAATGATTATTACGCAATATATAAATATATATATATATAACTGCCGCCCCGCTTACCTCGGCGTTTTTTGCCATCGCTTCGGGGCGCAGCGAATAATCTCTCATGGTATTATCGTTACATACCTCTTCATTGCTTACTGCTTAACTAATGATTATTACGCAATATATAAATATATATATATATATAACTGCCGCCCCGCTTACCTCGGCGTTTTTTGCCACCGCTTCGGGGCGCAGCGAATAATCTCTCATGGTATTATCGTTACATACCTCTTCATTGCTTACTGCTTAACTAATGATTATTACGCAATATATAAATATATATATATATAACTGCCGCCCCGCTTACCTCGGCTTTTTTTGCCACCGCTTCGGGGCGCAACGAATAATCTCTCATGGTATTATCGTTACATACCTCTTCATTGCTTACTGCTTAACTAATGATTATTACGCAATATATAAATATATATATATATAACTGCCGCCCCGCTTACCTCGGCGTTTTTTGCCACCGCTTCGGGGCGCAGCGAATAATCTCTCATGGTATTATCGTTACATACCTCTTCATTGCTTACTGCTTAACTAATGATTATTACGCAATATATAAATATATATATATATAACTGCCGCCCCGCTTACCTCGGCGTTTTTTGCCACCGCTTCGGGGCGCAGCGAATAATCTCTCATGGTATTATCGTTACATACCTCTTCATTGCTTACTGCTTAACTAATGATTATTACGCAATATATAAATATATATATATATAACTGCCGCCCCGCTTACCTCGGCGTTTTTTGCCACCGCTTCGGGGCGCAGCGAATAATCTCTCATGGTATTATCGTTACATACCTCTTCATTGCTTACTGCTTAACTAATGATTATTACGCAATATATAAATATATATATATATAACTGCCGCCCCGCTTACCTCGGCGTTTTTTGCCACCGCTTCGAGGCGCAGCGAATAATCTCTCATGGTATTATCGTTACATACCTCTTCATTGCTTACTGCTTAACTAATGATTATTACGCAATATATAAATATATATACGAGTATATATAACTGCCGCCCCGCTTACCTCGGCGTTTTTTGCCACCGCTTCGGGGCGCAGCGAATAATCTCTCATGGTATTATCGTTACATACCTCTTTATTGCTTACTGCTTAACTAATGATTATTACGCAATATATAAATATATATACGAGTATATATAACTGCCGCCCCGCTTACCTCGGCGTTTTTTGCCACCGCTTCGGGGCGCAGCGAATAATCTCTCATGGTATTATCGTTACATACCTCTTTATTGCTTACTGCTTAACTAATGATTATTACGCAATATATAAATATATATATATATAACTGCCGCCCCGCTTACCTCGGCGTTTTTTGCCACCTCTTCGGGGCGCAGCGAATAATCTCTCATGGTATTATCGTTACATACCTCTTTATTGCTTACTGCTTAACTAATGATTATTACGCAATATATAAATATATATATATATAACTGCCGCCCCGCTTACCTCGGCGTTTTTTGCCACCGCTTCGGGGCGCAGCGAATAATCTCTCATGGTATTATCGTTACATACCTCTTCATTGCTTACTGCTTAACTAATGATTATTACGCAATGTATAAATATATATATATATAACTGCCGCCCCGCTTACCTCGGCGTTTTTTGCCACCGCTTCGGGGCGCAGCGAATAATCTCTCATGGTATTATCGTTACATACCTCTTTATTGCTTACTGCTTAACTAATGATTATTACGCAATATATAAATATATATACGAGTATATATAACTGCCGCCCCGCTTACCTCGGCGTTTTTTGCCACCGCTTCGGGGCGCAGCGAATAATCTCTCATGGTATTATCGTTACATACCTCTTTATTGCTTACTGCTTAACTAATGATTATTACGCAATATATAAATATATATATATATAACTGCCGCCCCGCTTACCTCGGCGTTTTTTGCCACCGCTTCGGGGCGCAGCGAATAATCTCTCATGGTATTATCGTTACATACCTCTTCATTGCTTACTGCTTAACTAATGATTATTACGCAATATATAAATATATATATATATAACTGCCGCCCCGCTTACCTCGGCGTTTTTTGCCACCGCTTCGGGGCGCAGCGAATAATCTCTCATGGTATTATCGTTACATACCTCTTCATTGCTTACTGCTTAACTAATGATTATTACGCAATATATAAATATATATATATATAACTGCCGCCCCGCTTACCTCGGCGTTTTTTGCCACCGCTTCGGGGCGCAGCGAATAATCTCTCATGGTATTATCGTTACATACCTCTTCATTGCTTACTGCTTAACTAATGATTATTACGCAATATATAAATATATATATATATAACTGCCGCCCCGCTTACCTCGGCGTTTTTTGCCACCGCTTCGGGGCGCAGCGAATAATCTCTCATGGTATTATCGTTACATACCTCTTCATTGCTTACTGCTTAACTAATGATTATTACGCAATATATAAATATATATATATATAACTGCCGCCCCGCTTACCTCGGCGTTTTTTGCCACCGCTTCGAGGCGCAGCGAATAATCTCTCATGGTATTATCGTTACATACCTCTTCATTGCTTACTGCTTAACTAATGATTATTACGCAATATATAAATATATATACGAGTATATATAACTGCCGCCCCGCTTACCTCGGCGTTTTTTGCCACCGCTTCGGGGCGCAGCGAATAATCTCTCATGGTATTATCGTTACATACCTCTTTATTGCTTACTGCTTAACTAATGATTATTACGCAATATATAAATATATATACGAGTATATATAACTGCCGCCCCGCTTACCTCGGCGTTTTTTGCCACCGCTTCGGGGCGCAGCGAATAATCTCTCATGGTATTATCGTTACATACCTCTTTATTGCTTACTGCTTAACTAATGATTATTACGCAATATATAAATATATATATATATAACTGCCGCCCCGCTTACCTCGGCGTTTTTTGCCACCTCTTCGGGGCGCAGCGAATAATCTCTCATGGTATTATCGTTACATACCTCTTTATTGCTTACTGCTTAACTAATGATTATTACGCAATATATAAATATATATATATATAACTGCCGCCCCGCTTACCTCGGCGTTTTTTGCCACCGCTTCGGGGCGCAGCGAATAATCTCTCATGGTATTATCGTTACATACCTCTTCATTGCTTACTGCTTAACTAATGATTATTACGCAATGTATAAATATATATATATATAACTGCCGCCCCGCTTACCTCGGCGTTTTTTGCCACCGCTTCGGGGCGCAGCGAATAATCTCTCATGGTATTATCGTTACATACCTCTTTATTGCTTACTGCTTAACTAATGATTATTACGCAATATATAAATATATATACGAGTATATATAACTGCCGCCCCGCTTACCTCGGCGTTTTTTGCCACCGCTTCGGGGCGCAGCGAATAATCTCTCATGGTATTATCGTTACATACCTCTTTATTGCTTACTGCTTAACTAATGATTATTACGCAATATATAAATATATATATATATAACTGCCGCCCCGCTTACCTCGGCGTTTTTTGCCACCGCTTCGGGGCGCAGCGAATAATCTCTCATGGTATTATCGTTACATACCTCTTCATTGCTTACTGCTTAACTAATGATTATTACGCAATATATAAATATATATATATATAACTGCCGCCCCGCTTACCTCGGCGTTTTTTGCCACCGCTTCGGGGCGCAGCGAATAATCTCTCATGGTATTATCGTTACATACCTCTTCATTGCTTACTGCTTAACTAATGATTATTACGCAATATATAAATATATATATATATAACTGCCGCCCCGCTTACCTCGGCGTTTTTTGCCACCGCTTCGGGGCGCAGCGAATAATCTCTCATGGTATTATCGTTACATACCTCTTCATTGCTTACTGCTTAACTAATGATTATTACGCAATATATAAATATATATATATATAACTGCCGCCCCGCTTACCTCGGCGTTTTTTGCCACCGCTTCGGGGCGCAGCGAATAATCTCTCATGGTATTATCGTTACATACCTCTTCATTGCTTACTGCTTAACTAATGATTATTACGCAATGTATAAATATATATATATATAACTGCCGCCCCGCTTACCTCGGCGTTTTTTGCCACCGCTTCGGGGCGCAGCGAATAATCTCTCATGGTATTATCGTTACATACCTCTTTATTGCTTACTGCTTAACTAATGATTATTACGCAATATATAAATATATATACGAGTATATATAACTGCCGCCCCGCTTACCTCGGCGTTTTTTGCCACCGCTTCGGGGCGCAGCGAATAATCTCTCATGGTATTATCGTTACATACCTCTTTATTGCTTACTGCTTAACTAATGATTATTACGCAATATATAAATATATATATATATAACTGCCGCCCCGCTTACCTCGGCGTTTTTTGCCACCGCTTCGGGGCGCAGCGAATAATCTCTCATGGTATTATCGTTACATACCTCTTCATTGCTTACTGCTTAACTAATGATTATTACGCAATATATAAATATATATATATATAACTGCCGCCCCGCTTACCTCGGCGTTTTTTGCCACCGCTTCGGGGCGCAGCGAATAATCTCTCATGGTATTATCGTTACATACCTCTTCATTGCTTACTGCTTAACTAATGATTATTACGCAATATATAAATATATATATATATAACTGCCGCCCCGCTTACCTCGGCGTTTTTTGCCACCGCTTCGGGGCGCAGCGAATAATCTCTCATGGTATTATCGTTACTTCTTCATCACTTAACTCTGTAAAACATAAATTTAGTACTGATTGTATACCACCAAAATGGTGTATACGAAAGAAGAAACAAATTTCTGGTTGAAATGACGCCATGATTGATGCTTCCGTACTTATTGCAAGTCATATCCGAAACAGAGGTCCGTCCCAAACTTTTAAATGTGACGTTCCATTTAAATTACGGACTAAAGTTAGATATTTTCGAACATTTGGTTGGACAAAGCTACTAAGAAGGGTAAATTTGATACAAAATCAAAGAAGTGCATCTTAGTCGGCTACTCCATAAAATCAAAAGGATATCCTCTGGGATCCCGAAACTAAAAAGTTTCTATGCATGTGTTGTGAGATGCTATCTTCATAACGCTAATGTCGAATTGCACAAATTTGATCCTGTTATTGAAAACAAAGGACGGGAAGAAAATACACTCCAACAAAAATTGATGGACAAGAAAATACATTTGAAAATGAAAATTATGTAACACCACCAAAGAATAAATCAGAAATTGAAGAGAAAATTACAATAACTAGAGTAACAAAAAAAGATCCACGTAGACCAAGAAAAGTATATTCATGATTGAAGGACCGTCCTCGAAAGTTTTAAATAAATAAAATTTTAAAATCGATTCTATGTATATGTAGGCTTAGTTTCGTTAGCATTGTATTCGAATTTGTTTACATAATAGCCACGTGCTTAGAAATTGATTTCGGTGTTTGCAGAGCTTTCTAACTGCGATCGTGTAAATAAATAAATCATTAAGTTTTAAAATATAATAATAAATATATTCATGATTGACATTGATTTCTGCATCGTGTTGGCCTCTCCATCACTCGTTTGACGTCTTGTTGGTTTCATGAATTGTTACGTTAGCGCTTTAATGATTACTTTAAATTGATAAGAAAATATTATAAAATATCCTCTCTTTATAGTTATAAATTTATAAATGTAATCATGGATACAAAGCTGGAATCACGGCAAGGACAATTCCCGGCAACTTTTCCTGATACGTTTAAGAATTTTTTTGCTATAATGCACGAGGATGAAGATCATACGGAATTATTTTCCAATTTGTTAGAAGATAAGGTAGGAATAACCAAAAGTATTGTTCTTGTAAAATTCTTTTCAACTTCAACCGAATTTTTTTATTATTATATTTATAATAAATATGAGAATGTGGGTGTCTGAGAGTTGCTACACAAAGCACATATAATCAGTTGAAAAACTTACCCTCCTTAAGTATTCGGGGAGTCTTCATACAATCATTCCAACTCATTATTTATCAAGTTAAACAGTAAAGAGGGAATAAAATGACAAAATGCAGGTGTTACATATATATATATATATATATATATATATATTGTTTCAACAGTAAGTAAGTGGGACACGACGAATTCTATATATATGAACAAATTGTTCATCAAAGGTGGGTTTCTTAGAAAAAAGGAACAACCTATACGAACATGGAACATGTATTGTATTGTATGTGCTTATCATTATCATCTGTTACAGGTAATACCACGTACAAATAAATTCCAACAACGACGTTGTGGTGGGAGTTTACGTTGTTCCACCAGCAATCCGCATAGCAGACGACAATTGGGTGGAGGTATGGTTCATAATGTGCTCGGTAGTAGTAGTTTAATTGGTTTGCAAGCTACCAGTACTACAAAGCAAAATAATGTTGTCGGTCGTTCCAATTCTTTTCGGTTCATTAGACCTTGTCACCATACGTTTAGCTCCAGCAGTTTAGTTTTAAATAATGTTGGTATAAATGCGAGTGGGGGTGAGAGTGCTGTTCATGGTGATGGTAAAACATTTACTGAAACTGATGTTGGGGGCGGTAATTCATTTTGTAAGCATATGAAATATTGTTGTTTGCATCAGCAACAACCAATATATAATAAACAAAAGCAACAACAGTCACAATCGCAAAAGGAAATACATGTAAGCACACAAAAAATCTGCAGTAATCAGCTTTTGTTTCAACAGCAACCTGTCACATTGGCTACGCTACAACAGCAACAACAACAACCACAACAAAATTTAATGCAATTCTGTCCAGAAAGTTTCCATTATGATTATAGCAGCAGCAGCACCCGCCCTGGACCAGACGGTGAAGATAATAATACTGCAGGGACTAATAATAGTAACCGACAACTCTTTCATCAACATCACCAACTACAACAAAAACATCACCCTTCCCACCAACATTTGAACTATGCTGCTAACACACGTCAAGAAACAACCAAACAACCGCAACAAAAACGTCACTCTATTATTTTAGAGCGAGCATTTGATTTTGGTAGGTATACCGTGCTATACTGTACATACATATATCCTACAAAGATAACTACAATTTCTTTAATTGATACACGCTAAATTTACAAAAACCTTTACTTGGCATAGAATCCGACTTGCAAGTTGATATGCTTTACATATACGATAATATCAGATACTTGCCACGCCTATATTTTGTACATAGATGTGAAGGGTATTTAAGATTTGGTATAAGACAAGTATAGCTTTTTTTATTGACTTTCTTTTGAGATAAAATTTAACACAAACAGAGGAAAGTTTAATTCGTGTGCTCGCCTCAACTTCACTTCCATCTATCTCTCGTTTCGTTTACTTTGGTTTATTTTCTAAATTGATATTAAGCACATATAATAACGTTTATATTAGTGCTAAATACACACTCATAGTAAATTATACTTAAGCCAGAGTAAGCAAGTTGGTGTAGATGAATGTTCGTACTTGACTATAATTAGGTTGATATTAATTGAATGTAAAACAAACAAGAAAACTAAATTTGGCTTTGGCTAGATTTTAAATCCCCTTTAAATGTGGGTGTGGCAAGTGTATAAATACATCCTCTTTATGCTTTATATGCTTTACACATCAGCTTACATTTCACCTCAATATCTCAAAATGAAAGATCATGAAGATGTCAACAACAGACAGACGCACGGACGTACATGTCTGGATTGACTCAGTTTTTGATGCTGATCAGCATTTGTGGGGGTTATAGTTATTCTAGCTTAAAGAGTGTTACATATTTATTCTCTTTATTCTCATCATGTTTATTTTCTATTCGTTTATATTATAGTTCAACAAAATTAAAATTTTTAAAATTCCTTAAAACTATTTGATTCACTCGTTATCCATCTTTCTATCTATAGATGTCAGTTGTGATGAGAGTGATAGCATTAGTTCAACATCTTCTACACAGCCAGTGCTTAAACCGATTTTAAAACAACCGCAACAGAATCTTCATCAGCAAAATCAATTACAACAACAACAGCAACAACAACAACAACAACGACAACACATAGTACCGAAATCAATATTGAAAGACAGCATGCAGTACCAGCGGCAACAAAAACTGCCTCGAACATTACCTCACCCCCCGAAAAATGCTGGACTGGGTGCATTTCATAATAAAGAGTCGGCTCTTCAAAGAATCCAACAGCAAAGTGGTCTTCTATTGTTAACTAACAAAACAAATATAACAACGACAACAGAAACAACGACAACAATAAATGCACTAAATACAGTAACAGTAACAACAACAAATTGTATACAAAATCCCTTAAGCTCCAAGAATTATTATCAGACATGCAATAACGATAGTAATAGTGGTAGTAGTGGTAATGGTGGCGATATTGGTGGTGGTGGTGGTGATGTTAGTGTTTGTAGTAATAATAACAACACTACGAATATTGGCAAAGTTCGACATACTAGTACGTTGGATTTGAATACTGCGGAAGAAAATATGGCTACTGGTAGTGTATATCCAAATCCTGACAATGTTACACCTCCAGACTCTGGCATGACTGCTTTGAGTAATAGCAACAACAGCAATAGTATTTATATTGATAATAGTAAACTTATTGGTACTGATGTTAGCACAAAGGAAGTGAGCAGAAATCAGGTTGATGTTATTGCTCACGAACCGAATAACAGTTATAAAGATTTACAATCACCGGGAGCAGGAACTAATACAACATCCACAAACATTGATACGATGTATAAATTAAATGGAAACAATTTGAATTCAATGGTAAGCTATTCAAGATGGAGAATAAACGCAAAATTTTTATACTTTGCACCACTTGTGGCAAAGGGTATATTAAGTTTGTAATTGCCTCCACTGAAGGTGGACGATTTAATCATTTCCGTCTGTCCGTCTGTCTGTTCAAGTAAATTTGTCCGCAACGAACAGGTGGCTGCGCCTCTCCTCATATAACGTTCTTCACCAAATTTGGTGAAGAATACAGTAGATAATAAATAATAAGTATAAAAAATACAAATTCTCATTTTATAAATAAAGAAAACTTGAAAAAATTTGTTGTGACATATTAATCGTTTTCATTTTTTAATAACACAAGTACAAGTGTAGGGTACTTGATGGTCGGGCTATAATATTTTCATATGTTTATTATTCTCTTATTATTACAGAATGTAAAACAACAACAAAAGTCACCGATTTTCAATCGAAGACGTTCATCATCGATAGGAATCCAGCCTCTAAGAGGAGAACTAAATTATAGACATGACCATACCTTTGTCAGAGCTATAACAGCATCTTCATTAACGATGGGACCAGCCAATGTCACAACTCATACTCATACATATCATGATTTAAATAAAGCATTAAAAAAGCATAACCAAACAAGGTAAGTTTTTTTTTCTTCCTTTGAATCGATCAACATACACGCCAACAATTTAGTTTTTGTGTGGAATATGAAATGAAACTTTATATATATTCCATATACTATTAAAGGACTTAATGACGTACCTGCCACGCCCACATTTTGTAAATATATGTGGAAGGTATGTAAAATTTTGGCTTAAGCCAAATTTAGTTTTTTTACTTCTTTGTTCTCTAAAGGATTAATTTGGGAAAGAAGCTTTATATGGAATGGGGTTCCAAAAATTGTCCTATAAAGTTTGATCCAATAAAATATAGAAAATTTCGGGGTCTTGAAAAGTTGCTCATGTAAACCATTTTCAGTAGTGCATGCCGTTGCAATATCTTAAAAACTGTAGCCATAAAGTTGTGCCAAATAAGCCAAATGTGAACAGACGAACTAACCATATTCGTCGATCCGATTCATATTTAGATTTTGAGGTAAGCAGTTGAGCGTGGCATTTGCAGTTATATGTGTTTACTCTTTTACCACGTGTGCGCTGGAGCATTAATATCGGGATAATGAAGGTTTTCACATGCAGTTCTCATCAACTCTTAACAGCACATCTACATATGACATGTTTAGTGAATTTTGTGTTTTTACATTTTCTGCTTAATCAAGTGCAAAGCTGAAGTTGTTCTTATAGTTAAACGCTAGCAGCGTAACTTTAGCGGAATGCCATCACGTAATATATTAAAAAAAAAAAGTTTACTGTTTTATTTCACTACAACATCTTTAAATTTCGTAATGAAACTATAATGAAAATTGCAAATAATTTATTGGATTTAATAAACTTTAAATCAATTTTCTTAGCAAAGGAATAAAGATTCCAATTAATAACAAGTATTGTTTACTTTTATGACTAGTAAAATATCCGACAGTATTAAAACTCTTCAACTGTCCTCAGCTGTTGCACAAATTTAACAATTATTTAACCTTCATTTCGATTCTCCAACAAAGATTTTCTTTTCACATGTACATACATACTGTGGCAGTCTTTGTTTTCTAATAATGTATGCAATACGTATCCCCTTGCGAGTCAAGTTGTACGCTAAATGCGGCTTTCTTGTATGATAATGATGATCTGTTATACGACCACTTCAACTTCATAGCTTAGGTTTGTGGCAGATAAATAAATTTTATCAATTCTAGACGCATCTTAAAAATCATTGTTAGTGCTTCTTAGAACACAAAACTTCAGTTTAATATCTCGAAATTTACGACTGTGAGAGTGCCAACAAACCCCTGAACGTTCATGTCTATATCTACATATATCGGTGTTTTACGTTTTGGAAATTTGTCAAGGGGCTAATTTAAATTGAAATTTAAAAAATATGCTCATTATTACTTAAGAGGACTATGGTTTATTACCTGCTCGACGTTAAGAAACGGTAGTCCCTGTATAGATACAAATGTTTAATGATTTAATTTCAACATTTTATACACAGAGTAATGTTTTTTTTATTTTTATTATGATATTGTTTCCAGGGAACGTGTTAATCTAGCAAATGCGAACAACAACAATAACAACAACAGTAATACATCTTCTCATCTTAATATAATGTCTTCAAATAATAGCACTGTACTAACATTTCAACAAGCTATATCAGGTGCTGTCTCACCGCAATATTCAACCGCATACAGTTGCGGTGACACTACAGCTAATAAAACTTCGAGTATGGTTAATAATACTAGCAGTGAGGCTAGTAAGAGTGTGCGTACAACTACAGCTGTTGGTAATGTCATGACAACCGATTCGGATATTTGGCTAAAGGACATCATGACATCATCTAAAATGACAACAGAAACAACAACATTACCGCTAGCTGGAGCATCTCTGATACCTGACACACCGACAAATGGTGGACTGCCCGAAATAAACACCAGCACAGATGCCGATTATATACAGTCACCGTTGCATGAGCGTAGTGCTGGTGTTGGTAGTAGTTTTCAACCATATGGTAGCTTGAATAAAGGACGTATGCGTACGTCTAGTATGCCAGGCGAGAGTAGAAAGGTAAAAAAAAGTTATTAAACATAAAACACTCCTGCTGATTACGTGTATAGCAAAATATTAAACAACATTCACTGTTCGCATTGCTCCTTCTACATTCTACCACAATTATATTTTCTGTGTAATAGTCCTTCGGAGTATTTCATCTAAAACAGTTCACATCAAGATATAGAAGAAAAGAGCTATAGAACTTTTTTTGTACTCTAGAGATTACCACATCATTCTCAAGCGAAAATTTTTTTACCCAATAAATATTACATTGGAGCACAGAAAAGCCAACTCTGCAAACACGTATATTTATGCATCAATACTATGTAGTCATTCATACAAACACATTATAAGCACAAAAGCCTGGAAAAATGTTGAAAATTCATTACTGCACTTGTTTTATTGTATTTTTTGTTTGTTTTGAAAACGTATATCATGAAATATTTTGCTTTACTTTGTTTTCGACGTTCTCGTTTCTTTTTTATTGTACCACCCATCAAGCAGCCACGCTTGGCAGATACACGTCGTGCCGCCATACATTGTGCCGACTTGGATTTGGAATATTATCGTTTGCGTAGTTTTAGCATTACTTCTCATGGTGTTTGCAATTTGGGCGATTCCTTAAGGTATATATTGAACAAGTACATATATGTATTAATGTGTAAGCAAAGGAAATAAAACTTTATTCAAATATTTCTTTCCTGCAATGTATTTTATATCTCTTAAATAGACGTCGACGTTCGAGATCCATCACGTCGGTTACGTCGACAGTTACATCAAACAGTGGCAAGGATAGACATAACAGGTGAGTTTATAAATTTCACACATGGAAAGAAGCAAAATATATATGAATGGCTTTAATATAAAGACCTTTGTTAGAGTTACGTGCAAGCAAGACATCATATATATTAACTAACTAACTGTGTCACTCCTCATTGTGAATTGAGCTTTAAAGTAATATTTTTTCATTCCATTTATGCAGCAATGCTTCGCATACTTCAGGTGAAATGTTGTTCGAAACACCAGAAAAGGCTGGCAATTGCGGCAGTAAAGCACAAATACCCGTTTACAAGATTGCTATGCTGGGTGCATCTGGTGTTGGCAAAACTACACTAACTTATCAGTTCACAACGTCCGATTATATTTGCGCTTATGATTTAAGTTTAGGTAAGTAGTAAAGTATTTGTCAAATTTAGAAGCATAAATACCGAATATAATTCCGCTTGCAACACCTAGAACGAATCATCATCACTCAGAAACCTCACAAAATATTTTTTTTGTTTAGTGTCAAAATTTGAGTTGATGTAGTCATGACCGTCTTTGTGTTTATACTTGTAAAAGATTGCACAAAAAGATATTTTATTTTAACAAAAAATATGTTAAAGTACGTTTGTCACTCATACGCCTAGTAAGCCAAAATATGTTAAAAATTATTTCTAACACATATACGTTAACTTTAATTACTTTTCATTAACATATATGTCACATATAAGTTGTTACTACTGTTCTACAATTCTCTCATTTCATAAACATTTTTACTATATCAACGAATTTTCTCTGATAAAAATTTCATGTACTGTTATAATGACCACTAATTACTTTCTGTATGTTTATGTTAAGTGTGTATGTACGTACGTAAGTACCGCCACAAACTTAGAATAAATATTTGTGTACAACTCTACCTACAAAAATCAAGTATCGACAATAATTGAATTTTGTCTTTTTTATAGAAAAAACATATCTGTAATTCAATATAAATGTTTGGTTACACTCAAACACACACACACAATAATCAAATTATAAACGGTTTGCTTTTGTTTAATAGGTAGTTTTATTGTTGTTATAGCGGTGTTTGTAAAAAATTTTTCATTTGTTATATTTTTGTGAATATTTATAGTATATGGTTCGTATGTACGTAGTTGCTAATATGTGTAGTTGGCCAGCTGTATTTGTAAACACAGCAAGTAATGAAAAAATATTCTTCTTGTGAATGAGTTTTTGGAACAAAATATGATTTATTTGATATTTCGTTGTTGAGTTGCGACAGTTGGATGAGTATGCGCATTCAGATTAAAGTGATAATTGTTGAAAGTTACTCAACTGGAATACAAAAGATTATTTATTTTATTTGAACAAAATAAAATTTAAAAAAACGGAAGAAAACTAAATTTGGTTGAAGCCAAATTTTATATTTGTTATTTCGTTTGAAATACGCAAAAACGCCCTAAACCAGCATCCAAAAACTGAGTCCATCTAGACATGAATGTCCGTGCGTCCGTGGCATTCTTTGGCATTCTCATGGCCATACATTTAGAGATATTGAGCTGAAATTTTGTACAGACACTTTATGTTTTTACAGGCAGGTTGCTGCATTTAAAATGGTCAAAATCGATTAATTGCCACGACCACACTCAACAAAAAACTATTTATCTGCTATAATATTATTAAGCTATAAACTTTAAATTTGTTTCTTCGATGTGCCACAAATGGGCATGCGCTTCCAATTAAGAAAAAACTATACTCCACGTAAAACTTGTCTTAAAAGCTGAGACATTATACATACACTAATAGAAAGTGTAATCACATAGCTGTCACGCCTACTATTGTAGATGTGCAGGGTATTTAAGATTTGGCCTAAGCCTAAGAAACAAAAAAGTTTCATTGAGACAAAATCTTTACATAAAACAAACCATAACTAGTTGTTGTTCGCAAAATGATATAATGACAAGTTATTGTGTATAATTCTATATATATATGTATATATTTCCAGTATTATTTAAATTATATATGCATGAGATGTAAATAAAATGCTTACATATTACAACTTACATAAAATCCAATTATAATGAATACATGAAATTAAATCATGCTGAACAAAGTTCTTAAAAATATGTTGTTATTATGTATAAATACTTATTAATTATACATTAAAGATTTTATGGACACATGGACTGGAAATTGTTCGTAATCATTTAAATTTAGCAACAATAGTTTAGGAAAGTAAACTTAAGCAGTATGGACAGGTGAAATGTCAATGTTTTTATGAAACAACGTTGTCCTTAAAGAGAATTTATATTAAAGATTTATATGTCATACGATTTATTGTTAATAATTTTGTTTTTTTTTCTTTTCCTTATTTTTCTATATAAAAGATGATGACTATGGACAAAAAACGGTTTCAGTACTTGTTGATGGCATCGAAACTGATTTAGAAATAATTGATCATCCAGCCTGTGAAATGTCGGTAAGAATTTGATTAATGAATCTTTCACATATAGATACATATATATGTGTGTATATAAAAAAGATTACAATTATTACATAATACATTAAGCTGTTACCAAATCTAACTAACCTTTCTCAGGTCAAATGGAGATTTAGTACAAATATAAAAATTAGAAAAAGTTTCAGTTCGATATCTCTGCACCAGTCCGTTTGTCTAAATCGACTAAAATTTTCCTTTTACTTATAGGAGTTGTCTGGCGAAAGCCAATTATGTAATTATATCCTAAGGGTATATTGTATTTGTACAGTTATTGTCACGTTTTTTTTTTATTTTACTGATCGGTTTAAAATCAAAATATGAATCGACTTGAACATGTCTACATTTCCGTTCGTTCATCTTTGGCAAGTTTTTTATACGTATTATGGAAATTTGGCGGTTCATTTTTAAAACCGCACTTCGTCGCCCTATTCTTAAATACATCTTCATATGACTTAGGTTTATTAATACGAAGTATAGCATTAAAGTGTGGAACTAAATGGTGTAGGGCACTAAATGGCCAGATAAAACCAACTATATTTGTTTCATATTTAGAAAAGTTCATTAGTCATAATACTATCAACCTAAATATTGCAGTAAATGTATATGTTTCATGTTTTCTTTGTTTGACATAATTATAAAAAATAACTTTGCCCGAGCCATTAACGTAAAATTGAAATAGAAAGAGGCAGTGAAAGCTGTTGATTCAGTTTGTAATTGTACGCGTGCTATAATTAAACAAACATGACAAGAAAGTGAACAAAAAAGAAGCAACAATAATTATTTCTACATACAATGAAATGTAAAAATGAAAAAAACTACAAGTACGCGCACAATTCATGACATTTATGGCCTCCTTTTCTTATTTTATTTTAGTTGAAAGTAACTTTTTTTCATGTGTTTCAGGCACAATTTTATGTAACATTATTTTATTTGTAATACTTTTCAGACGGAAGCTTTCTGTTCCACTTACAATATTGACCTTTTTGTGGTGGTTTATTCTGTAGTAGATCGTTCTTCCTTTAAAGCTGCAGAAAAAATTTTACAATATCTGAAAGACAATGAAATGCTTTTGACACGTGGTGCCATTCTTGTGGGTAACAAAACCGATTTGGAACGTCACCGTGAAGTAAATCGTCAAAGTAAGTTAAGAAATAATTGCATTTTGCATTACATCCGCTTTATATTGAAGTATTTCAATAGAAGCCCAGAACAAAATGCATAGGAAATGAGGGAAATTGTATTTGAAACTATATGTAATTTCCACAATAAAGTGATTTCATTATAGAAGTTACGTTTACGTTGATTGCTTTTGATTAAAAAAGATTCCAGAAAGACGCCTTTTTATTTTTTTCAAATCTTGTTTCTTACAAGAAATCAAATTTAATGGGTCTCGTATTCTTCTTTGAAACTCATATAAACAGACGTTTTTAAATAAATAATCTGTACTATATTTTATTAAAAATAGTGGCTCGAAAGTTGGCTACTGATGTAACTTGTAAATTTATTGAAACATCTTCTGGCCTTGATCATAATGTAGACGAATTATTGGTGGGCATAGTAGCTCAAGTGAAACTCAATCCTCAACGTATTCGTAATTTGAGTGAAAAGGTTCGACAACGTTTAAACTTACAAAACACCATACAAAAGCGACGTCACATGTCGCATAAATCGCCAACACGAATTGTGCGGCAAATGTCCATGTGTCAGCCAGACAATGACAGAGACAATGAATTGGAAGCAGAAAATAATGAAAATGAAACCAACAATACAATTTCGAATGCTTCAAATACGGATGCGAATAATGAGTGCATCGTTACTGATAAACCGGCTTCTGTTAGGAAGATGACCAAACGACCTTTAAATTTGGAGAGTATTTTAAAAATGGGTGAAAGTGAATTGGAAGACGAAGAAGATGTATAATCACCTACAACCAGTAAATTTGAGTTACTTAGAGCAGGTTTTAAATCAAACAGTAACTGCCGCAGCCCTCAAATAACTAAAATTAACCCTTTACATAAATCTCGACGTAGCATTAATCGAAAAAATACAAATAAGCGGGCTGATTTCCAAGAAATATGCAGTGATATAATTTGTCAACAACAACAACAACAACCACGAAAACATTCACCTGATCGCATTAATAATATTACAAATAATGATTGTAATGGAAAAACTATATCGAAACTTACTAGTCGCACCAAGACTTTTATATCGTCAGTATTGCGTTTCAAGAAGGCCATTAATGTGACCAAAAGGCGAAACTCATCCAGTTGTAGTGATTTATTTGTTATTTAAATTCACAACCAACATATTCTTAATGTTTTTTTTTTTTTTTCTTTTTATAAGCATATTTATGCCAAAGTAATAATTGCTTTATAGTTTCATACTATAATTTGTTTTCATAAGAAGGGGAAAAGCTTTGTGTTTTGGGTGAAATTTCGAAGACATTCATTGAACTGAAACCATGTACACTTCAGTCCCGAGACAAATTTGTTTTACATATTACGATATACTGCCCTTTACTTATTACCCATTATTATGTTCTTTCCCTTAGGAGGTGTTTTAAAGCAATTTTTGTGATAAAAATATTATGAATGTAAATAGAACCCTTTAAAGAGAGCTTAAGACAAAGATTTGGTAAACTTTCTAAAAGATAAAAGATAAATATTTATATCATTTTGTCTAAACATTTGTAATCAAACGACATACGCTCAATGCAACAAAAACTAAAAAAGAAACAATTTTTTAAGGAATTTCAATACAGTAAGTTTTAGATCATATCGCTAAATTTTTTTTTAAAATGGACATAAACGGTTGAAAACCACGCCTTTTAGGGACAAAAAACTATGTATCAATCACAACCCACAATTTAAAAAAAACAATTTTGAAACAAAATCCGATTTCTTATTTTATATATTGGACTGCTTATATATAGATGTGGAGTGTAGTTAAGATTGGACTTAAGCTAAATTTATTTCTTCTACTTCGTTTATAATAACTCGTTAACAGTTATGATGTGACTGATGGAAAGCGAGTGAAGACTTACTTAAATCTCACAAAGCCTCTGTCGAAATATTAGTTATTATGACAAATATGCTGTGCACCAGACCGTGGATTTAACCTTTTTTCCTTAGTGTCCCGAAATATTTATCATTTAGTTTTAGTTAGTTGGTCATCAGTATAGGTTATCAGGTTATAATCTTTCGGTTTTCTGATGCATCTCTATAATTGAAAATCTCAATATAAAATCATAGCTCACGTTTTAGCTATAAATACAAGAAACATCATATCTTTTTAAGATTTAAACATACTGTCTTCTAAAATAGGGTATAAGATGTTTTCAAATCTATCCCAGCTGAATATGTGTTTTACTCAAGGATTTTTTTTTTTATAAAATTTAACAAAATATCTTGGCATACACATTAGGTATCTTCACACCTTATGTGGTAGATTTTTATAAGAATATTTCAAAATGTTTTTCTTCAACACAAATGTTGAAGTACTGGTTATTATGAAATTAGAAAAACCAATAATATCTATATGCGCCTATATGTGCACATAATGAAAAAAAAAGTAAAGGAAGTAAACAGGAAAATATTAGAATTTATATATATACATATATACCATAGAAATAAAATCAATGACAAAAGATTTAAAAATATATTAGACACAGTCTCTCTTTCACCCTTTCACCTCATACATATCATACTGTAATGTAATGTAATCATAGGTCATGGACAAAATCCATTACTAGCACATAATCTACATATGTACAATATCTACAAAATCGCACACATATAAATTCTATCATCTATACCATGCACTAACACGAACCACAACAACTCGTAGCTGCAATAAAAAAATTATTCAATTGAAATTTTTAAACATAACATAACAACAACTAAACAATTGTAAATGAAAAAAAAAAAAAAATTTTAACCAGAAGCAACCAAAATAATAACAGTGAGACTGAAACTAAACTAAACGTCTTTTAATGCATATAATAATATAAACCACCAAATAAAATCGAATGAAAGTTTAATAGAAAAAAAAAAAAAAATTTTTTTTAGATAAATTTAAAAACTTTATTGAATATGTTACATTGTAAATAAATTTAAATTATATGTTTGTTAGGAATTTTATTATTAAATGTTTTAAAAATTAGTGAAAATGTTAAAGCGGGTAATAACCAACCATTTAATACCCTCCACTACTCAATTCCATAAATTACAAGTTAATTCGGGGAATAACGTTATATGGAAAAAGACACTAAAAACGGTCTGATCGGGTCCAAATTTGGCACAGCCAATTATTAAACTAATTAAACATAATTCATTAAATATTCAAAAAGTCAAAAACTCTAAAGAATTTCAAATTTTTGCTATATAAAGATTTTTTTTTTGTGATGAGATGTTATATGGGGAGCGGTTTTAAAAACGAACCAATTTACTCTATATGCAATATTCATTCTCTTTAGCTCAAAACGTGTCCTTGTACTAAATTTCATTTCAGAATATCTTTAAAAAAAAAAACTAAGTGTAACTTGCTCATAAATTTACATGGACACGCAAAACGATTATAGAAACAGACAGATAGACGTACATGATTGAATTGATTTAGAAAAAGTTTATAAATCGAGTTGTAAACATTTGCACAAACTTAATATACCCTTTGCCACAAGTAGGACAGGGTAAATTACAAAAATTCTACCATAATTAATTTTACATATATTTTCATTTCTAAATTAATTATTTATAAAATGGAAAGAAAAAATAAAGAAAATCAAAAAACCAAATAAGAAAACTTAATTTGGCTTTGGCCAAATCTTAAATACCCACCACATCTACAATAGTGGGCGGGACAGGTTTATAACAGGATTATGCCCTCTAATAGTTTGTGTATTATGCATCAGCTTACAGGTCTCGTTTTATACAAAATACGATCTTTTATTAATTATGGGTGTGTCTATTATCCGATCATGTTTATTATTGACACATCGGATAATTATAAATAAAAGCACCAGTTTCTAACTTCATGGATAAATTTTTCCGGCTTCATAGATTTTTGTCAATTATGGGCGTGACTGTAGACCAATTTTTTCCATACAGCAAGTAAGAATATCTGTACAAAATTTCAGTTCAAAATTTATGACTTTAAATGTATTTATTTCAATTTATAACAACCTGATCAAGACTATATATACTCTGTAGGGTCTTTGATGCCTCCTTCTATGTATTTCAAATGAAAAAACAAACTTAGTACACCCCTCATATTATGTGGAGCATATAATGAAAATCTTCTGCTATAACTGAAGGCTAGTTACTTGTTACATATATATTTTATGTACTCTTCAATTATATATTATTAAAAAATTTGTTACTTCTATTAAAAATAAAAATAGATATTATTGTACTGACATTTAGTTGCGTGTATTTTCAATATATTTGTAATGTCATTTTAAATGAATATTTCATGTTTTTTATTATTGAAAAAAAAAAAAGGTGAGTGAATATTAGTTTCGATATGCTCAAGTATCTATATATTCCATCTATTATCGTTTATAAGATAACCTTGGTCACATGATTACGCTCGCACACCTACCCGTGTGGTATACATTTTACACATACAATGATAATTTTGATCGAATTTGAAAAAATTGTCGAAGGAAAATCTCGGAATGGATTAAATATAAATTTGGAATATGTAATTTTTGAACTAAAATAAATGGTTTATTACCAAAAAAAATATGTCAAATTGGAAATTCTTTCACATAAAGATTTTTTTTTTTTGACATCAAATGGTCCGTACATCGATAAGGTGAATTTGCCTTAAGAGATGACTGCACCAATGTATTGGTGTAAATAGAAATGGGTTAAAGAACAAGCCTACAGTCTAGCAGAAATTTTAAAAGGATCACTATTATAACGGTTTTTCAAGTTCTTGTTCTTCTAGAATATACATAGATCACAAAATCTCAATGGGTTTTCATGTTTCAACATTTTCAATATATTGAATTGTACAAATTTTATTTGTTTGTTGTTTTCCTTACAACTAAATATACGTATTTTGTTGTTGTTAAATAAATAACATACAGTAGTAGAAGTAAATGGAAACTTTTCATATTTTCAGCTCAATTTTCCATTTCCATAATGATAATTTTCTGCAATTTCTCTACTTGTCCATAGAAATGGACAGTGTAATTACAAACGTTTTAGTTTTAGTTCAATTTTTATGGCTGATAGATGAATTTGATTATATGCGCAGAGCTCTTAATCGATTTTGTTCAATTCAAATAGGAACTTATATACAGAAATAAGAAATGTTTGTACAAAAATTTCAGGTTAATATTTCAAAATTTACGATCGTAAAGATTACATTAACAAAAGGACACCCAGATGGACATGACTAGGTTAACTCAGACTTTAATGCTGACTATATATATACTTTGAGGGGCCTCTGACGCCATCTTTTGGGTATGGCAAACGTAACAACAAACTTATATCATGTGAAAAATCTATATATTATGTTATATAAAAGTAACACACACAACCATCCAAGTAACTAACTCATACTCATGCTTAAGTAAGTAATAGGCAAACATCCGCTTCTAAACTGAAAAAATAAACATTTGATAAAAATCTACCAGACACACACCACCTACGTGGAATGTAGTAGTCGCCTAGGCGATTTATATTTAAATTAAACACGCAAGTTAAGTCACTAGAAATACTTTAACGACATCAACCACGCCGCAAAACACAAATCACTGTGTTGGCAAAAAACAAAAACAAAAAAGTAAGTCTGGTTAAAAGTTTTTATTACATATGTAAATACTCTGAACCCATGAGTTTTTGAAAGAATGAATGAACCCATATGTTTACAACAGTTTTACATATGAAAGAATAAAAGGGAAATAATAAAAAAAAACTTTTAGTTGTCAAGTACTTGTGTTATTGAAATATATTTTTAACATGGTAGGCATGTAAAAACTCGCATTGACTCTAGAATATTATTTTAATTAAATAATTTTATATTTATGAGTTGTTATTATTACATATAAATTATTTATATACATTTATGTGCACAAGTATGAATCTCAATAATGAATGGCACGAATATAATAATAACAAGAATGCTAAGTTTAGCTTAGTCCAAAATCTTAAATATCCTCCTCATCTACAACGGTGGGCGTAGCAAGGTACCTATATATTATGTCTTATAATCAGCTTGAAAGTCAAGTTTTTCATGAAGTATAGTTTTTTGTGAATTGTGAGCGTGTCTGTAATCGGATAACATTCTTTTTTGACACATCGATGGATGGGATAAGCATATATATGTGTATCAAATTTCTAATTCATAGAAGATATATAAGCTTTAGTCGATTGTGGGCGTGGCTCTTGACCGTTTTTGCCCATTTTAAATAGCAATATGTGTGCAAAAACTGGAAGTACATGTACAAAATTTCAGCTCAATATCACAAAATTTACGTCCGTGAGAATGCACGGACACACGGACATACATGTTTAGATCGACTCAGTTTTTGTTGCTGAACAAAAATATATACTTTGTAAGGTCTGGGTGTTGCAAACGCAAGAACACACTTAGTATACAAGTTTTTAAACAAATGTTAAAGAAATGTTCAATAAAAATATTTGAATGACCCAACTAAAGCAAAAAACCATGTTCATAAATACACAATTTAAACAATAAATTTAGTTACTGTTAAGAAAAAGTTTTAATATAAAAATTCAAAACTGTAAAAGATTCTTTTCATGTCAACAATAATACATATTTCTTAGTATTGTTGTAATTAATTATAAAGTGAAATATATTTTACTAGCGTTCTTTTGAATCAACTTGAACTTCCAACTCACAAAATATTTTTACTTTTAGTATTTATGTATATGGATTAAATACCACAATGACTAACAATTAAATAATACAAGTATAATAATAAATATAGCTAAAAAAAAATCTTCATTTTTTAATTAAATTTAAAACTAATGTAAATACGATTGAGTGTACACTTCTAGTACGAAATTTCACTGATTTGAAATAATAAACTACAATATATTAAATTTCAACTCTATATCAAACATAATGTCGCACACAGTTATAGGTGACACACTGAAATGGTAATGAAGTGTGTGTCAAAAATTGTTTGTATATAATAGATGCAGCACGAAAGCATAAATACTCAATAACTTTAATGATGTTTTTACAATTCTACACTAAGCTAAGCAGACAGACAGATAGTTCAACCTTACGACACAACCACACAATCAACAACATTGTCATTGCAAATGAAAATGTATATGTTTATATTTTGAAGAGTACATACATGTGTAAACCATATTTAAAAGCTTTTTATGCAAATTGTGAACAAGTGAAAATATTATAGTCGGTCAAAGCCGACCATCAAATACCCTACCCGACTTGATTTATTCTGTACACTTCTGTAATTGACGCCTTTGTCTAACACTTTGACTTCTTCTCTGTGGCATTATAATCGAGATACTGGTATGTAAAGATACATATATCAATTTAAAATGATTAAATAATATTTTTTTATTTTTTTTTTTAGAAAATCGAAAAGTTCATTTTTTATACTTTTTATTAACTATTCTTCATCAAAATTTTGCCAAAAAAAAATTAAAGAATTAAGCATTTTCGTTAGAGATCGATTTTTGTTAAAATAAAACGTTATAAGGGGAGGGGTTCTAAGAGTCCAAATTGGGCACACCCTATTAACCAAATATGTATTGTGAAAAAATATTAAGAATTGTGACTCTTTGCCTCCAATACAACAGGACCTGAAATGGGGAAAAATGGTCCGACCACATCCATTTTCAATAGGGTTCCTTTTTGGACCAATAGATATTCTTGAACTGAATTAAAAAAAAAAAATAGGACTTTGTATGAAAAGGGATTCTAAAAATGGTCTAGTCCGGTCTAGTCCTTAAAGAGGTTATCCTTTTAAATACATGCCCTTGTACCAAAATTTATCGAAATATTTAAAAAATGCAATCTGTACCTTGCGCACAAATTCGATTCAGATTTTGATTCTTAAGCGATCGGTATAACTGAAGATGGGTATGGCATTTACCGTTTAGTCGTTACAAACATTCACACAAACTTAATATACCCGTTGCTACATATACTCGTAGTACAGGGTATAATATCGCGAATGAATGAATATGTTCTAAACAAATGAATAAGTAAATATCTGGCCACATTTAAATTGGCCGAAATCAATCACGTCCACAAAAAAATGTTTGTTTATCACTAATAAAAATTGATTTATGAAGTTGAACTTATTTAATTACTATTGTGGGTCAGAGATAGAGGATAGAGTTATAGGTAAGGAAATGTTTGCCTGGTGTAACCTTGCGTGATCCATCTTCATTAAATATGGTGCACCTGACTGGTTTAATTCATTACAATTTAAATTTAAAGTACATGTTTTAAATGGATTCAATTTGTAGTTGTGGATTGGTTGGGTAATGTGACCGTCACAGATTTGTTTATAATAGTTTAATTATGTTCGTTTATATGTAGGGTAGATTTTTATATGCCTTCACTATAATTTTAATAAAGCATCTGCAAGCAATTCTTTGGTAATACATAATTGTATTAAAACTACTCATATACGAGTACTTGAGTAAAGGGCTCGTATAAGTAGATCAAGTGTGTCCCTGTACTGTTCCCTTACATATCTGATTAATTTGAAAAGCTTTTACCTATAAACTGCTTGCGCAAAAGTTACTTATATTGTAAAATGAAATGATGACCAGAAATTTTATGGGAATGGATAACATGCTAAAAACGTTACGCAGTTGTAAATACACTTGAAAGCATTATTATCATAATTATTTTTAATATTTCTAATTTAGTTTAAAAATCTGTTCTTGCATTTAAGAATTCTACAAATTTGAAATTTTAATTCTATATAATTTAAAAAGAAAAAAACATGTAAGAAAACTAAATTTGACTCAGACCAAATCTTAAATACCCTCCACATCTACAATGGTGGGCGTGACAGGTATGTGATTACGACCTCTAATAGTGTATGTATTACGTACCAGCATACACGTCTACTACTTGAGTATGATTTTTTGTAAATTGTGGGCACATCTGTTATCCGACCAAGCCCATTTTTGGTACATCGATGGATGGACTAACCTTATATAAGGGCATTAAATTTCTAGTCAATATTTCAATTTTTGTGGCAGATATGTATATACTTGTGTCGATTGTGGGCGCGTCTATTAATCGACCACGCCCATTTTTGTCAAAGCGAGTTTTGGGATAACTGTAGATAATCATACCATATTTCAATATTATAGGTCAACTTTTTGTGGCATCTATATCGATTTTTGTCGATTGTGGGCATGGCTCTTGAGCGATTTTGCCCATTTTAAATAGCGATCTGCGTGCAAAAACTAAAACTAAACTAAACCGACTCAATTTTTGATGCTGATCCAGAATATATATACTTTGGCGCCTCCTTCTAAGTGTTGCAAACGGAAGAACAAACTTAATATACCGTCCTCACTAAAGTGGAGGATATAAAAAAACATTGAATATTTCTCAGACTTAATATCCTCCAGTAATTATTGTAACCTTTATAAATACAAGGTATTTTAACATACATGCACACAATCCCTCTAGGATCATATCAAAAAAATTATAAATTATCTTTTGAACATATTTGAACATATATTTTTTTTCAACTTAATCTTAATCATAATCGGTACATTATACAGAGTGTTGAGGGCTTTGTGTGTACAGCCGTAAAGGTATAAATATAAATTACATTTTGTACTTAATTTAAAGCATATTTCTTTAAAATTAAATATTGTAAATAGGGAGTTGCGTGCGTTCAGGTATATGTACTTGATTCGTGTTGCAGTAATTCTAAAACATACCGTCCGAGTGTGCAATCGGTATCAAAATAATAAGAAAAATGAAAAAATTACGTGTCACTAATTTCCAGTCATTAGGTACTGCCACAGGCAGCAATATGTGCGTAATGCGGTGCACTTCATGAGAAGCACAAACAAATATAAATGTTGTAATAATCATATTGAGTGTAGGGAAGCCGGGCAATAGTACCAACACCCCATGGCGGTCTGCTGCCAACCAAATGTGATATTGGCATATGAAAAGCTCTAAAGAGATGCGGCCGAACCAGGCGAAAAATGTAGAATAGCGAGTACGCAGTATACCCGATATATTGCGAAGTGTTATGTAACCGACAATGGGTATGAAAACAATATAAGAGTGGATCTCTTCGCAGTTCTGTTCGTTTCGGCATAGAAATGAAAAAGCGGTATAGAAGCCTACGCCCAGTAAAGCTAAAAATGTAACTGTAATTGATGTGCGTCGGGCAAAGAGATTCCCGTGATTGTTATCATCAAATATACTATATTTTTGGGCCACATGGAAACAAGCCGCAAATATCATGCCAAACATTACAGTGTAGCGGTCCAATTTCCACTGATACCACCATTCGTGTATATCATCGTCAGTGGTGACAAATAAAGCTTTCCACGGACGCGTAACGAAGATTCTCTCAAAAAATACCTCCGACATAAATAAAACGGTGACAACGCTAAAACAGCCAACAAATTTACCCACCATGTAAAGATAATGCAACGGATTAAGATCCACGGATTGAGTTGTTATTCGTGGTGGTAACGACAGCCAAAAATATATGACACACAACCAAAACGACAGCAATGGTACAAAATAATAAAACTGATATGGACGATTCATGCAAAAGCATAAGACTACAGTCATGAAATTTAAACGGAACATCACTTGAAAGAAACGAACAAAACTCGAATTGCCAGTTTGCCACATATACGAGAAGTGCGTGTAACCGGTATGAAAGAGATAACCACTGATTAATAGCTTTATGTGCATATGTATGGGTAGAACACGGTGTGCTCCAGTCATATAATAAATTAAAACAACTAATAATATCCAGCCTTTTAACTCGTCCGATTGATCTCGGTTGAGGACTTTGGTGAAGCAAGAATCTTCAGTGAAAAATAAGCCCAAAGCAAATACATAACCTACAGGTATCCAGAAACTGAATTCGGAATAGTATTTGTTTTCCTTCATAAAGAAGTTTGTGCGATCACATATGTAGAAATAAGACATAATAATACCCAACATGGCGAGCGACACGATAGGCGTGGTATAATCCAGACTGGTTGTACTTGATGCTGGTGTAGTGTCACTTACTGTAGCAGCAGAATTGGCCGCATTATCGTGGCAGCCATTATGTTGACTTTCTAGAGGTGTATATAACGTTTGACCGTTCATGACCAAGAGACAACGTCTCAAATATATGCCACAAGCTAAAGCCACGCTGGACCAAAATGAAATGAAATTTCTTCTTTTTTTTTTTTTTCATTTTAATCAAATTCCATTTTACTACTCACCATACTCCAAATACAGCATATGTAACAATTTGTAGCAAAGTGTAGGGTTCAGCACTACTGCAACAACTGCCATCGTTGTAGTTCATATAATCATTGCAATACATATTCAAAATGAGTTGAATATAATGTCTTAACCCTAGATTGCACAGCTTATATCCGTCTATGGCAATATCAGTCAGGCCATTGGATATGTGCCACGCCGCATCCCACAGCGTGGCATCGGTGTATTGGAATACATTGCGCGCCACCTGATTCAATCGATCAATATCCTTATTATGCACCCATTTCAAACTGTTTGGTAGCTTCTCCTCATTGACGCGGTCTTGTAATTTCCACAAAACTTTTGATTTTTGCTCTATCAAATGATCGAATGGCACCACCAATCTGGTAAGGTTGTTGGCGTAAGTTTTCAACTGTTCATCGGTAAGGTTGCTTAACAAGAAATTACGATAACTGAAACCAATTACAAACACAGCGTTATTTTCTTTGCTGTCTTCAAATTTCGTTAGGCGTTCCAATAATACATCGGATACTTCATCAGCGTATATGTATGTAACACGCATACTTAATTTACGATCTTCAATTTCTGTGTCAATTGGTGGCTGCAACAGTATGGAGCCGTTGTCATCTTCACTGGGGTGCAAGTGATTTATGAAATGTTTATATAACATATGAATGGAATAATCACCGATGAAAATGAAGTGATTCTTATAACCCCAAAATGCTAAATATCGCAGGCAACGTCTTGTGTCCCTGCCAACCATACAAATGAAAGAATTAAGGAATTGTAGAATTATTTCTAAATATATAATATTTACGTTTGACTATATTTGTGCATCATACAGCCATATGGTTGCCACTCATTATCACCCTTAAAGCGCCCTTTGGATAAAAGCCATTGGCACGAATCGCTACCTGCAGTGCAAGATATTTTCAAAATGCATTAAAACCTGCTAATCTTTGAGTCCTTACCGTATTGCCAATTTAGTAAACCATGATACATGGTAAAGGCAATAACCATTAATAAAGCTAATTTTTTGAAATTATTCGAATTTAATTGTTGAATGAAGTACTCTGCTTTTGTATTACTAACGCTTAGCGTTGTGCTTTCTGGAACATCATCTTGAAAAGCATTCAATTCAAATTCTTCACTCATTTTAGAAAAATCCTTTTTATTCAGTTACATATTCCATAAACTTTGAATCGATTTTTTCCTATACGACGTAGGAGTTATTTGTGCAGCAATTTCTCTTTGTTTGTTCATTAATTTGGCTACTGCCCAAATTAATATTGCATTGCAAGTTTGTTTACATTTCAATCAACTGTTAGTTGCACCAGCTGTACACATAAATCAATAAATAAATGAAACACACATTTAATGCGAGGAGAATGGTTTTATTGGGAAAATTAAGGATTAATGTACACAATTACAAAATATATAGATATATATAGAAATTGAAGGACAGATTAATAATTCATATTGCAGAACAGTTTGGAGCATTATAATTAAGCAAAATTTAAAAACCAATTACAATCATACACAAACTAATATCTGTCTGAAACACAATGTATGCATGCAGTATTGTGCATTAATGTACGCAGTGAGGTATTATTTTCATTCATTCTGTCTCAACCATAATTTAAAATTATAAAAAGAAAATAAAAGAAATACAAATACCGTAATTTGTTATTGTTGTGCTTTCGGGTTAAATCCCAGTTAATTTTGGAGTTATTGCAAGGAAACAATTTTAGTTAAAAAACTGAAAAAGAAACTTTCATCTTTATTTTACAATTATAATTCAAAAGAAACAGTAATAACAAATGCGTGAACTGTTTAGTATTTTGGAAATTTTAAAATCGTCTACACCAATGGAGTACTGTAAGGAATTTAACGGTATTAAGGGAATACTGGATTATTGCAATAAACATGTGAAACCTTTTAATAAATTGCAATTTAGAGGAGGTATACTCTACATTACTCCATCACACATTTCCTAACATTGTCATATTTTTATGCAGGAAATGAAAGCTTCTTAAATGAATTGATTAAGCGTTTACAGGAGTACTTGGTAGAGTGCAATTTATTGTGTGCGGAGAAAAAGACGCCTCTACCAGATTCTGTTGATAAGTTACGAAAAATTTTAATGTTTCTGATATTAAACACAGATACCACCTACAAGTATAATTTACGTGATGATAATAACTTGGTGCATGTGTTAGAAATTTGTCCCCTAATGCCACAATTTTTATTGGTTACATTAATTTGGAATCTACATTTGGATAAACTTTTCTATGAAATGTTATCGTTTGCTCCGTCATGGTTTTCTTTTCAATATTATGAACCAGCTACTGATTTACTAAAGTATGTTGAAGATCCTTTTGATGTGTTGGAAAAGGTACATGAATTATTAAAGGCGATTTATATCAGTATAACACGGTCGGAAAAGAAACAAATGAATGCTGTGGATAAAAAAATTATTTATGGTAAACTGAATGATTATGCAATGAATTTATTGCGTCTTTTTTATACACCTGATGCCAACAAATTTCATAATTTCTCCAAAAAACAATATTACAAATATATGGGTTTTGTATTAAAACATTTGCTTCAATTGGTATTGTACACATTTGACGTGTATGAGCAACCTAGATTGGCGGACCCTGCTGAAGCATTAGAAATATTTAATATTTGTTTGGAAACAAAAGTAAACGACTCTAATATAGAAGAATCCAAACTCTTAAAAGAGCAACAATTGAAAATTATTATTGCATTATTGAATGCTTTGCAAAACAACGTAATGATGATTAATGTTGATATCTTTATACACTGGGTGGAGGTGGATTTATATGAGAAAGAAAATCTTCAAATGGTAATAGGTGCTATGGCCCATAGAGTGGGAGAACGAATTGTAGAGAACGAGTTGTTTAATCACAGCGTAGCTTTGCAACTGAAAAGTATTTCAATACGTCCTAAAACAATGGAGGAAACTACGCGTGAGGCCACAATAGGCGATATTTTGAATGCTATAGATGATAAAAAAATACCTTATCACATCAAGAAGGCCTGGTTTGATGAATTATTGAGTCGACCTATAGCTCTGGGCAATGCAGAGTGTTTGGAAAGTATTAAGCAAAACGTAAAATTAATAAATGTGGATAATTGTCAGCAAATTCTAGATTTTATCAAAATAGAAATTCTTCGTAATAATCCCAATAACGACCTTAGTACATGCAAAATAGAAAAGGAAATAGATATTCCCATGGAAATGGAAATAGATAAGGAGGATTATGATGAATTAATTAAACTTGTCCTTCAATGCATTCACAATTTGAGTGTTTCTCAAATGTTGTCGTTATTGACTTATCAAGGAAAATTGTTCGGTTTTAATACCACACTCTTCTTACAGTCTGACACTTTGCAACGTGCAACAGAATTCCTTAACAAATACAACGTCGCATCTCATGCATTCGACTATCAAAAATTTTTGGCAATAACATTCGAGCATCCGCAATTCGTTTGGCAAAAATTCTTTGATTGTGCGTGCCACAATAAAGTTCATACTAGTAACTACTGCTCGGCAGTCAAACTATCAATGCCTGTCTCCAATAACTATTATTTAACTCATTTGAAGGACGTGTTAGGGAAACCTGATCAGATGCAACGGCGTTTCCTACCAAATATACTGCGTGAATTGTACTTTGAAATATATTATCCGGATAGAAAGACTGAATTCCTTAAACAAATTATACACAAATATGTAAATTCGTATTTGGATTCAAAACAATTTGGATGCGTTTTGCCATTGATGCGGACGCTTAACTTGATTGGAGACTTTGGAGAGACTCAATCGCATAAGCCGCTGTGTTTTGGTGAAATAACTGCACCAGTGTTGTTGATGGCAGCTCAAGTTATGGATAAATCTCGATGGGATTTGATTACATATACCGATGTGAGAGATGAACTTGTCCGAGAATGTATACAATTTATACAACAGACTTCAAAGAAATTTTTACCTAGCGCTACTGAAAAAGGTTTGTATGCAAAATATTAATTCATTAAGAGGTTTATAAACAAATTCGTATTCTCTATAAATCACAGATCGCAAATGGATTACCAAGGTTATAAAAGAATCTTATAAGCCCTTAACGCAATTCTATTTCCAAAAGTATTCCTTAACTAGGGAAGAAGTAACCGTAGAATTTGATCAGTTCCTAGCACGTCATGACGCTCAAGATAAAACGGAAACGGAAATGTTTTTAATTGTAAATTATCTCTTTACTATTAACATATCACACAATACAAAAATAGATTCTTAAATTTTGTAGAATTACGTGCGTTGCACGATGAAAGAAACTGAGTGGTTGGCACGAAGTGAACGTTTATTACCGCACATCTCCGACGTTATGTTAATTCTAAGCGGTATAGTTAATGAAACGGAAAATTCCAACTCCATTAACAATTATCGCCATTGTTTGGCCAACTATGCGAATATTGTGCTGAAATTTTTAATACCACAAATGAAGAATGATAACAAGAAAATCGAAAAATTTTTAATGAAATTATTAAAAATAATAACCGTAACACCCGCATCAATCTATGAAGAAACACTTCTGAGATTTGAGCCGTTACTTATGAATACAATGAAAAAATGTAGCCAACCTATGGAGGAGAGTTTTATAAAAGGGATACGCAATTCTGTGGAACAGATGAAAGACTGCAGGGGCAAGCATATTTTATTGAATAAATTTGAAGTATTAATTAGTGAAATAAACCATTGAAAGTATTAAATACATGTACTAAATTGATTCTAAATTTATTTCTTCAATTTAAGTAATGACGAAACTGACGTAACAAAAACTGGGATGCTAAAACGATATAAAAACAGTATTGAGTACTTACAAAATTAATTATTAGGGATGCACCAATAATTCGCTTTTCATTGCTAATTTACGTTAATTAATGGTTGAAACAGAATTGGGAATTGAAAATTAATGTACACCTTAAATAATATAGAACACAAAACTTGCATAGAGTGAACCAATTTTTAATGTAGTATGCATTCCTGCATTGACAATAAATACATATCCCAAGAAATCTTATGATTTTACGTCAGCATTGGAAAGCAAATGTTGTTTTTTTAGAAAAATGGTATGTTGAGGTTATACAGAAATGCATGATAGATAAGTCTTAACTGCCTAAGCCGTTATTCAATTAGATATTTGAGATATTTGGTGATATTTAAACGCAGCATACAAGATACACTTGCATGCATTGTCTCTAAGTGTAATATAAATAATTTACGTTAACATAATCAGCCTATTATGGGAGAATTTTTATTTTCTGAATCTTCTTTAAGCGAAATGTAGAAGCAGTACAAGCGTAAAACTTTCTGTGTTCTCGAGGATTGATTAAAGAAGAATTTGTGCACATTTTTGTTAAAAAAAAATTCTTATTAGCTAATGTAATGCAAAAAAGTTGTTCCAATGAAAAATTTCCGTATTTAACTTAACTATATATAAATAGTAATAAACGCTCGTCTTAAGAATATAAAGAGAATTATTAAAAACCACCACAACGATATAATTTCATAATTGAATCTATAAAAATCTACGAAGGGTAAAAGAAGCATAAAAAATTCCGTGCATCATCACTTCAGCAAAAGAAAACGATAACGAAGGCCGATAAAAGAAAAAAGCAAACGAATAATTTTTAGTTAGAAATTTCAATAAAAGTTTCTTAAACTTACGTGAAAAAAAAAACTAAACGAACATCATGGCCAATTTAACAGAGGCGCAGAAAAGAGCCCAGTTAATTATTGACCCACCGTCTGAATTGCGCTTCCGTGGTAAGTCTTTAATATCAAATCAGATGTAATACCAACTATCTCTTAAACCAATCACCCACCCTTGCTCAATGCTTATACATGAGTAAAAGGATAAACTAAATCACGTAATTGCTAAGAGGCGCCATCAAAATATTATTTATAACCTATATTTAGATTTTGGATATTCTGGTTTATATGAAATTAGTTTGTTCTGATTTAAATTGAATTTTACACTTTTTGAAAGGGATTGAATTCTATTTAAGAGGCAATTGATAGGCAAAAGAAAGAAGCGAAAAATAAAACTCGCCACACTCGTCTGCCTACTCCAAATACTGAATTGCTTTGGTCGTGATAAGATATTGACTTTACTCAAATATAAATTGTTTCTGTGACACATTTCTGATAATAATAAGACTTTTACTTGGCATTAAAACACTTTTGCTTATTGCAATATTTGTATGTATGTTTGTTCACATGCATATGTGTAAACTCATAAGTAAATATCTGATGTTTTAACTTTATTACTGTGGTTCGATGAGCCATTCTCCAAGCGTGTGTTTGTGTACGTATAATAAAGGGCGTCTGTTCTTAGTATTAACCGGCAAAGATCATCGTTCAATTAAAGTAGAAATTCATAACAAGATAATCAATATAAAAACGCCACATCTCAACACTTTTGTGCTGTCTATTTGCTTGACGTCACTTTAGTAGATTTATGCATTAAAAGGTTTCTTATTTGTCGTGTCCTCTTGCATTTGAACTCGTAATATTTAGCCAATAACTGTTATTGAATGTTTCCGATGTAAAGGATACTTATTAAGTAATAATTGAATTTTAGTTCTACTAACAAAGGATTTCAATGTTGAATATAATCGACGTAGTGTACTTTATAACATTTAAAATTGACATCTGTGTGCCTTTGACTATTATCAATATATTGAGGACTATATATGTCCTACGCTCCTTTTAAATAATGCCAACCACTGTGTGAACTCAATCAACACTTCTGCCCAGTTTGGAATTGACCAGGTTGATTGATTACCACAGAACACACACCGGACAGACAGGCATAGATCGACTCTATTGGATGCTGATTCAAAATAAATTACTTACCGCAATGGAGCGTCCGATACCCTGTTTGAGATATAGGAAATGTATATATCCCCATGTATGTACATATGGTGGAAATTAAAAAAAAAAAAAAATGCAAGTAAAAGAACAACAACAATTAAGAAACAAATCAACAAAAAACAGTAAAAATTATATAAAACAAGTACGAAAACTAAAACTTTGGCTTACATCAAACCTTAAACCACATCTACAATGGGGTGGGCGTGGCAAATATATATAGCGCCCTCTCATAGTGTATGTATAACGTATCAGACATGTTTAGATCGACTCGGTTTTTGATGCTGATCAAGAATAAATATACTTTATAAGCTTTCTGCCGCCTCTTTCTGTGTGTTGCAAACGGAAGAACAAACTTGGTATACCCTCATCAGTAAAGTGGAGGGTATAAAAATAATAATTAGGGAAGCAGCCTTTAAAGTAGCTTTTTTAATTTCATTATAAAATGGAGGTGATGCATCAAATAAGTTGCTTATGATACATTCTACTCGAAGTGCGTAAAACAATTCATACTTGTTAATGAAATGTTAATGCTAATTTTATTCATTAAAGTTTTACGATTTAACAACTTCACAACAAACGAAACATTTAACCAAACGCGTATGTCATTCATTCAATCCATATTTAGGAAAGAAAGAAAGGTCCTTCTAGAAGGAGATAATGTTTTACACCAAACAGAAAATTCCTCTAAATCTGATTGAAGTAACAAGGCACCAATAATCGACTTAAAAAATTGTATTGAAGTCTATGTATTTTTCTATTATGTGCCAAAAACATAAAATATTTCCTCAGTTCACTTGTATAATATTATCGTTAGGTTACATTAGTTTTGCCACACTATATATAAGTATATATATCTCCCGACGTAATACCGTTGGACGTTCGAGGAGGTTTTAGTGGGTGGAGACTCCACACTGACCTACGGCTTTCAATGCTTTCCCCCTCGTTAAAAAAAAAAACACTGCATATAAGCAATAACAACGTTTATGGTTGTGTCTAGAGTATTTGATATTATTATTGTTTTTGATTATTGCTATGGTTGAAACTTTCTTTAATTAAATGTTACATTTCTGCCATATATTATGTTAACGAAATTATATATACATACATATATACATACGTTTGCCTTATTTTTGATTTTCTTGTTATGGTGGTGGAAGAATTAAAAAATATGAAAAAATCAATAAGAAAACTTGTCGTTAGCATATCTTAGTTATTTAATGTGCCAACATTTTGATCTGCATATACGTACATGTGTATGACCTTTTTTAAATACTTACATGACATAAATAAATTCTCAAGAAAGACTCTTCACTTTTCCATGTTCTAACAAGCACTTTAAACAAATCCAATATATTTAGAAACGGTGTTGATGTAGATCAAATTTGAAACATCAACTGTAGTGTTGGATTGGAAGAGAGAATCCATATATTACGGCCAAATATTTCCATACATAAAGGACATTGTTTTAAACTTGTTACCACAAATGCAACAATCCAAAGTTATTTTTGTAGTGTTTCCTTCTTTTGTATAACTGTTCTATATATGTATTGGCGAAATAAAGAGCAATAAAATTGCTTGTGTTTCCCTCTCTCACTTTACCAACGTGTGCTTTTCGAATGTAATATATACGTAATTCTCTACTTTACTCACTTAGATAGATTTGGGATTTGGTTGCTGGAAAATGGTTGAGCTGACGGTTTATTATGTTTCTTGTTATAAGTTTATAGTGTTTTGATTCCTTTGTTGCAATTTTTACACTCTACATATAAGATGTAGATGTACTACGTTTGTCATTCAGTTTGCAATAACCAGAAGGACGTTTGAGGGACAAAGTACAAAGTATATATGTATATTCGTGATTTATATTGAACTCTGACGGTCGTAAAATGTGACATATTCAGGTGAAATTTTATACAAACATTGCAAATTGAACGAAAGCTGATGTTTAAGATGGACAAGATCGCTTGAGAGCCGCGGCCATAACTTATAAAAATCGATCCATCAGCTATGAAGCTTTCGTAGACATATTTATAATTATCGATGTGCCAAAATGGCTACCATTGAATAACGGACACGTTCACAATTGCGAACAAATCAGAATCAAACTTTTTAGTTGGTGCATAATATGATAAAGTGTAGAGGGCGTTATTAGGTCTTGGGGAATTAACTTATTTTACACGTTTTGTAAAGTAACTGCATTGCTTCTTAAGTATTGAATTTATACACAAAAGCATTTACTTGTGTAAATGTATTGACTGATAAAAATGTAAAAGGGATAAGAACCAAACAAAAAAAAAATTAAGACTGTTCTTTAAAAAGCTTCTTCTGTGATAAGATGACACAATGAATGCATAGTTAAGGCGTATCTGTTGTTTTTGAAAATATATTTTGCCGCTTAACCTAGTTTCGAATTTTGCCACAATACCAAAACATTTGTACATGATTATTCTTTTCTTATTTTTTTTTTAAGGTCCCTTTAATCAACCGGTGTGTACTGTATTGAAATTAACAAATCCTTCGGATGAGAACATTTTGTTTAAGATTAAGACAACTGCTCCCAAACGTTATTGTGTACGTCCAAATTTCGGTACGGTTGGTCCCCAAGAAACGGTTACAGTGGAAAGTAAGTTAACAAAACGATTCAATTGCTGTGTCTCTATAAAGTGTGTTTCTTTTCTTTACTTTTTTTTTTACAGTCTCCCTACAACCTGTTAATTATGATCCCTATGAAAGGTCAAAGCATAAGTTCATGATTCAAAGTATTGTCAGTCCTGAAGGTGAACAGCAAAATCTTAATATAGTACGTATAATAATAATAATTGATTGCAAAACATGAAACCAAACAAATAATTGAGTACTTTTGTGTGTAGTGGAAAGAATTGCCAGCTGATCGTTTTATGGATGCTAAATTGAGATGTGTATTTGAATTCCCTGGTGGAGAAAATGAGGAATCGTCTAACCTTAAAATGATTAAATCAGAGACTGCTGTGGCACCAAAGCCTAAAGTTGAAGAAAAGGTGAAATTTCTCTTTATAAGATTGGAATTTAATTATATTTTATTTACGTAAATTGTGTTTCACAAGATATCAAATGTAGAGACATCAGATCAAACTGAATTACTGGCAAATGAGTTAAGACAATTGCGTGACGAAAATAGCAATTTAAGAAAAGAAGTGTTGAATTTAAAGGTCAGCTTCTCTCATATAAAGCATTAATTTTAAAAATTAAATTAAAATGTTTTGTTTTCTAATTTTCTAGGAACAAGTTTTAAGAGTTCGATCCACATCGAAGCCCGCCGTGGGTGAACCCTATACACCAATTATGGTTGACAAACAAATACCTATGTTTTACATAGCGATTGCCATAGCAGCAGTTATTTTTGGTGTTATAATGGGCAAATTTATGTTCTGAACGTCTCATCAATAAATTAATTCTACATCTACCGCTAACCCATCAAAGAATGGCAATGGTGTGAGATATTGTTCCAATAATATCCCATAAAAAAAAAATATAAAAAAAAAAACAAGAACAAGAGCAACAACAACAGTAATAAAAATGATAATTTGAGAAAGATAAGTAATTTCAGCAAAAGTAACAGCAACATGAAATCGCAGAGAAAAACAAAACAGTAATTATTGAAAGAGCAGAAGCGAAAATAAAATGACGCAACCAATCACAAATTTCTCAAATCCTTTAAGCATATAAACCACTAAAAAAAAGTATAAACATAAAATTGAAAATATATATATATTAAAAAAAAAAACAAAACCGGAGCAGATCATATGGAAATTGCATTATGAATTTTCTTTCTCAAGATTTATTTTTCATCAGTTCTGCATTAAAAGCGAATAATAATAATACGCGTAAAACTGTACGCAATTATAAAGATTCTTAGAGGATTTTTATGTTCAAAACCAAAATGTAAAGCCGCTGACACTTTTCCGCTCCTTCTTTGTTCAACAATATAAAAATTTAATAATTCAACACAAATACCACATGTATCGTTCATCTTAATATGTTCCGTTTATACGCTTGTTTCGTTTGTTTGTTAAGTTGCATTTAAATCGGACTGTATTTAAATAAACTGAGCTTAAAGAGATTCCTCAAGAAAATTTATGCAATCTACAATATCTAGAACATAGTGTTATAATTTTAAAGCTCTTTACTTTGCGTCCAGCCTCTTTTATCACTCCTATTAAGAAAACAATTAAATAATATTCTTATTAAACATTATTATGCTGCTTTTAAGGGTAGACATGACATCTAGCACATAATAATTTCTCGTTAAATATTTCCATTTCATTTCTCTACATACATGGTCGATTTCTTAAGTTATTCGACTAATTAATAAATTATTCGTAGAAAAAAAATTATGGTTTGGTCTTCATTTTAAAACTTTTTTATTTATAATGTATTTCGGTGTAGAGTATATATAAAATACTCTGCATAAGTGAAAAGTGTTTTTTAAGGTTATACTACAAAATAAACACAGCTTATGAAACAAACTTAATCTATTTGATTTAAGAATTTGAAAACATGTGTAAAATTCAGTACGGTTAAAAGTTAAAAATAAATTATTTGTTGCGAATTTATGTTAAATTTTTTTCCTTATACTCTTTGTTGTAAAAACGCCTGCTAATATATTTCAATGTAAAAAGCAGTACATATAAGTAAAGATGCGTGTAATTTAATTCTCGATATTATACAATTAATTAATGTCTATGAAATAGTACTATAAATAATATTTCATCAGTTTAATGGAAAAAAAAAGATGGCAATTTAATAAACGGAGCTGATTTCAAAACAAATCTCTGTTTTAAAAACTTCATATGGCAAAAATAACTGCATTATGCACTCACGGTTAGAGATGCCACATGATTTATATAAATAACATCAATATCGCCATTTCGGCTTTGTAAACACTTTTACACAAATGAGAAACTTTCAGCGGAAGCAAATTAAATATATTTATATATCGATTTTGGCAATGGCGTCAATACCATTAAGCGCACACGACTCATGTATTTTATTGAGTAGTAATTAAAGTATGGAATATACATAAATTCAACAACTCTACTTCCATATAGATATAGCAAATAAAATTTGCAAATAATAATTAAAAAAAAGGGCGAATAAAAGTTGTGCTATATTTGCAAATTTGAACCTAAAATCAGGGAATGGATTTTACGATTTTAAAAAAATATTGATTAAATTTAATGCACTTAAATTTTAAATTAAGTTTTTGACCGATTAAATACGTATTAAGCTGCTAGCCAAATTCATCAGTTGACGGACGTACGGACTCTAATTACTCTAGCAAATACAAAAACTGCAATAAGCATAAATCGATCAATTCATATTAGAAGTACTTTAACAAATATATATATATATATATTTATATCGTATAGACACTTTATTTTATTTAGATTTTGTTAATCATACTATTCATATGAAGAAAAGTCAAAGAAAATAGTTTGACTTTAACCTTCAATCGTGTAAGGACTTTTTTCAGTAGCGCTTCTATTTTTGATATCTTTACTACAAAACAATATGCATTCTTTGCGTCAATATAATTCAATAGTAAGGACTCTGGTAAAACGTAATTCGTTTTTGGGAATTTCCAAAATAAGTAAACGCCATTACGCCGACAATGATCCGCGAGTTACGGTAATCGATGACACATTAATAATATTTGCTCTAAATTTCAATAGGTGTGTTTTTAAATTACGGTTTAGAAAGGACTTGTGATTGGTGTTTATGAAAAGGAAGGCGACAAGGATCCGAAGTTAACACCAAGTGGTGAGAAATTTGACGATCGTATTCAGGGCAAAATATCAGAGTTAATTAAAGAGTAAGTGGAAGGAGAGAAAACTTATTCGATTCTTTCAACCATACAATAAAACGCTATTTGTAGATCCAACATTACGGGTGCTTTGGGTAAAGGAAAAGTTTTCAATAATATTGATCAGGAGTTTAGAGCTATAGCTGTTATTGGCTTGGGACGTGAAGGAGCCGCATTTAATGAATTGGAAATGCTTGACGAAGGAATGGTAAGATATTTAGATATTCTTACATAGTTTTTCTTAAATTGTGTTCGAAAAAGTGTTAAAATTAACCTTGAGACGGCACCTACACTAGGAAAAAAGTTCACCATTAGCATTGCCATGACTTTTTTAAAAATCCTTTATAGGAAAACGTTCGGTGTGCGGCTGGTATTGGAGCCCGCAGTCTGCAGATGCAAGGCTGTTCTGAAGTTTTTATCGAATCTATGGAGTATCCAGAACAGGCAGCAGAGGGAGGAGCACTGGCTGTTTGGCGTTTTCAGGACAATAAATTAAAAAAGAATCGCACTGTTGTACCTAAATTGGAACTTTTTGATTCTCCCGAAGTAGATGCCTGGACACGGGGGCTCTTTAAAGCAGAAGCACAGAATTTGGCACGTCGTCTAAGCGATTCACCCGCCAATCAAATGACACCAACCACATTTGCTCAGGCTGCTGTAGATGCTCTTTGTCCCTGTGGCGTTACTGTAGAGATACGAACTATGGAATGGATAGAATTGAATAATTTAAATTCATTTTTAATGATTGCCAAGGGCTCCTGCGAACCTCCTGTTATGCTAGAAATTACGTATTGCGGCACAGCTCCCGAAGACAAGCCCATTTTATTGATAGGAAAAGGTCTTACGTTTAACAGGTATGCGGAATCTAAACAAGTGGACATATTTCAATTTGATGCAAGTTTCAACTTTGCTTAAATTTTACTAGTGGCGGCATTTGTTTACGGGATTGTTGGGGCATGGAAGAATATCGCGGTTCTATGGCTGGTGCGGCAGCTGTAGTAGCCGTTGTACGCGCCGCAGCAGCTCTCTCTTTGCCCATAAATATTACAGCAATAGTTCCGTTATGTGAGAATTTACCATCAGGTATGGCAGTCAAACCGGGGGACATTGTCACTCTGCTAAATGGTAAAACTCTGGCTGTAAGGGTAAGTATGCATGTCTCGCATTCAATGCATCATTTTTATTATTTTTGCTTATATTTATAATTTATTTATTATTTATAACATTTAGGACACAGATAAGGCGGGTGTAGTGGTTATGGCGGATCCTTTAATATACGGTCAGAATGTTTACAAGCCACGCTTAGTTGTTGATGTGGCCACCTTGGGCATGGGTGTGGTTAAAGGTTTAGGAGGTGCTGCCACCGGTTTTTTCTCTAATTCTCACTACATATGGAAGCAATTTCAAAAGGCCGGTTCTCTTACAGGCGATCGTGTGTGGCGTTTACCGCTTTGGCGTTATTATAAAAATCTCGTTACAAGTAAGTTTTAGATTTCTCAGAATATATACATTTAATATGGTACGATATGTATTTCATTTCAGATAATACCAGCTTTGACATTAGTAACGATGGTATCGGTCCCAGTTCAAGTTGTCTGGCAGCCGCTGTTCTTCATGTAAATTGGTCTATTTGATATTTGTATACATGTATATATAGTTGTTGTTCTAACAGGAATTGGTACCCTGTGTTGATTGGGCACATTTAGATATAAGAGGAGTTGGTATGTTGACACGATTTGGAACTGTGCCCTACCTACTAAAGGATCGCATGACAGGACGCCCCACTAGGACTTTAATTCAATTTCTCTATCAAATGGCTTGCCCCGATGCAAATAAATAAGTCTCTGAGCTGTGATGAACAAGAACTGGCTCTTGTATATAAATAAACATAGAATTTAATTGCTGCTAAATTGGAATTCGCAAATCTGTAGCGATACATGATTAAATTGACCTAGTGTTACACCTTTGCTTTCATGTATACACAATGATTTTACGATATATTTTATTTTTTATTGCAAATAATTTTTGAATATTTCTAAGTTTACGTTGTTGAGGTGTAAAAGGGTCAAAACACTGTGAGCCAAATGTTTATACAGAGTAACGTATTAATAATAATCAACTTTTAATCACCTCCATTAAAAATCGACTTTAATTTTATAGCTCCAAAGCTATCGAGTGAAGAATATTAAGAAGATACATGAATTTATTATTACTACTGCACCCAATGAACTATTTTTTGATTAGTAATTATTTGGATTTTTTATTAATTGAACTCTAATAATTTCACGAAAAGCTTATTTAGTTTTTTTTTTAAATAATACTAATAATATTTGTGTGCGAGTGTATGTAGTATTATGGGGCATATAACAACTTAAGCGCTTATAATACATTGCGGCTGATAGCAATAGTCCATTTTATGGCATAATAGCATAAAGTTTTTAAACTGTGGCAATTGGTCCAAATTTTGTAATGTGTAGTGTGGCCACTCTATCAACAAACCGAATTGAAATGATCAGGTGATACAAAACAACTGCTACTTAGAATTCTTTGTTTTTTTTTTCAATGGTTATATATTTCGGAGAGAAAAATTTACAAATTGCAACAATTTCTAAGAAATAAAAACAACAAGAAATAAAGAATGTGTGAAAGATTCAAAAAGT